>OU015752.1:79287118-79387535 GCA_907169655.1 Acomys percivali | reverse complement strand
CACACACACACACACACACACACACACACACACACACACACACACACACACCCCAAGTAAGAAGTTGAACTGAAGTGATATCAGGTAGTCAGGCAGTGCTGGCAGGACAGTCACTATGCTTCAGAGTCAGCTAAACAGGCATAGTCACCTACGTGTTTAGCAGTCAGTACACAGAGATGCTGGAGTCCAGATGGTCTGCAGGTCCTTTCTCTGCCACAAGAACTGACCCAGATATGGCCACATGTGAAAGACTGTAGGCATTAAATAAGGCTTAGGAGGAGTGTCCTCCAGGGCAAAATAAGACTGTAAGGGAGGGAAATGCAGAAGGAAAGACAGTGTTCAAACTCTGCTTACAATTTTCTTTTTAGAAGCTAACTAAACAATATATATGGCAGTGGGGAAATAAAATGTTTTCATCTTTAAGCCATTCAACAAATCCAGGGTCTCACATCTCTGTCCACTATTACCCTTTCCCAGGTCCCTGTGTTAACCACTGCTGCACTGGACACAACACAGAAGGCATCATAGTGTACTTGACAACCACACCATCTCCAGACTTGTGATGACTTCAGTGTGGTAGAGTGAAAATTGAGGCTGGTATTGCAGTAGTACCCAAGGTCATCCTATATTGGGAGTTTGGAACACGTTACACCTTCCAAGGGGCAGTTGCTGAGGGAAAGCCTATCACTTGGTATCCCACATAATTCAGAAGTGCTGTGTGTTCTCCTGGACATCTGTTGAGTGTTTGCTCAGGCCTGTCCATTCAGGTTTCCAGATTTTCGGATTTGCCTTCTCCAGCCACTGTGGTTCCTAAGTCCTCCCCCTTTCCTGAGGCATCTACCGTGTAACCTAAACAGGGATGTGCAGTTGGATCTGTGCAGCTCCTGGATATCCTGCCATTCACCTCCTGATTGGCTCATCTTGCCTCACTGCTGACTGCTGATTGCTGAGCATCCAGAAGCCAGTACGTCTACACTAGGGCACCTTTATTACAGCGTGCAGAACAGAAGGCACAATGTAGATTCTGTGAGTCCTCCCCATCTTTGTTCTTTCAGTTTGATCTATTCAATCCTTTTCATCTTCCTTAGATGTCTACTCATGGAGAGAATCTCTTCAGATGTGGCTGCTCTTTGAACAAGGGCTAAAGTGAGAAAGTACACATCCCACAGTGAGGCCAAAATTCCAACCATCCCAGGCGTCAGGTCTCTTCAGCTCCAAAGTCTTTGAAAACATGCTCTGCAAGCAGTCACTCCCCTGGCCTCCCTGATGCTGGATGTTTGTTACAGATGCTTTATTCACCTCTGGCAGGTTCACTTCCTGGGGTTAAGGTCATCGTCTATTTATGTGCCAGTCAGCTTCACATTGTATCACGTACCTGAGGGAGACAACTGATAAAGGTAAAAGGTTACTTAGTGCATAGATAAATTTGGACTCAAAACTTGTCAATGGCATCGGCTCAGGGTTGCTGAGGGTAGCTGATGGAAGTGGCAGAAATGTGTTCAGAAACGGCCACACCTTGAGTCTGGGAGCAGAGAGAAAAAAAGAATAGGTCTAAGTACCACACTTTCATCAAGTGCATAACCCTGATGACCTTAGGTTACTAAATGTTGCTACATTCTGTTTTTTCATTTTTTATTATAATTTATTCAGTTTACATCCTGACTGTTATCCCCTCACTTGTATCTTCCCATTCCCACCTCTTTCCCCAGTGGCTAGGCTGTCACTTTGTTCTGTTGATAGTGTCCTTTGCCTTACAGAGGCTTTTCAATTTCATGCAGTCCCATTTATTAATTGTTGGCCTTAGAGCAATTGGTGTTCTGTTAAGGAAGTTGTCTCCTGTGCCAATGAGTTCAAAGCTCTTCCTCACTTTTCTATCCAACAGATGTATGTCTCTGGTTTTATGTTGAGGTCTCTAATTCACTTGGGCTTGAGTTTTGTTCATGGTGATAAATATAGATCTATTTGCATTTTTTTACATGTAGTTATCCAGTTAGACCAGCACCATTTGTTGAAGATGCTATAATTTTTCTATTGTATAGATTTAGCTTCTTTGTCAAAAATCAAGCTTCTATAGGTGTATGGATTTATTTCTGGTCTTCAATTCAATTCCATTGATCAACCAGCCTATTTCTATTCCAGTACCATGCTGTTTTTATTACTGTTGCTCTATAGTACAGCTTGAGATCAGGGATGGAGATTCCTCCAGAAGTTCTTTTATTTTACAAGATTGTTTTAGCTATTCTGGGGTTTTTGTTTTGTTTTGTTTTGTTTTGTTTTTTCATATGAAGTTGAGAATTGATCTTTCAAAGTCTTTAAAATTTTGTGTATGTATTTTGATAGGAATTGCATTGAATCTGTAAATTGCATTTGGTAAGATGGCCATTTTTACTATATTAATTCTCCCAATCCACAAACAAGGGAGATCTTTCCATCTTCTGATCTCATCTTCAGTTTCCTCCTTCAGAAAGTTGAAGTTTTGTTCCCACATTCTTAAAGTCTTGTCAGCTCCGAGTAACACCTGAGGACCCAGTGCCAGCAGCTTCTACTTGCTTTCCTTGGCTCAGACATGCCCATGGTCATTCTGGTGACATGCACTGTGAATACCCATGACAGAAAGACAGCACCCTATAATGAGAGGAGCACACAACACAAGGTGAAGGTTCCAATGAATATTCTAGACTGTGTAACAAAACCCATGCTTGTCATCTGAGCCACTTCTCAGGGGAAGTCAGGGAACCACCATAAGCTCTGCATTTTCTTTGCCAAGGAAGCTCTGCTGGCTATCTCCTTCCTGAGTAAGCCTGGCTTTGGAGACATGATCCCTACCTGCCTGGCCTGGCTGGAACTGCCTCTGAAACCTACAGGTTGCTTCCCACATTCTATTTAAAAAATTGAAAAAGCAAGATTGAAACTCTGAATCAAAACTATGAGGTTTCCCACTTCAGTTGTATAAAAATCATGTGTTTAGGACGAAGCGCACATGTGTGAAGCTAGGGATATTCTGACAGGAGTGCAGCTCAATGCTGGGCTCTCCCTCCTCCTCTGTGTACAGCACAGTGAGCCTCACCCTAACAAAAGCCCAACTGCTGACCCCCAAGCACAGTTCAGAATTGGGACTGTTGGTGAGCAACAGGGATTTGCTCTATTTTTAGTTGAGTGGTAAAAATAATAAAATTTGAAATGCATTGCTATTTGGGTTAGGAAGGGAGTCAGGTCCCCATGGTATTGTTAAAAGCTTCTGGCTGCAAAAGCACAGTGCTCACACATTCATGTCATGTCAAGGAATTGCTTTAAATACTAATTGAGAGAGTTGCTAGGATAGGATAGCCAGATGTATCAACTCCAATAGTAGACACAGGTCACATCAGTAATAATAAGAGGAATGTGAAAATGGAATCAAGCCTGTCTCCCTGCTAGGAGGAAGTCAGCTGAGCGGCCACAAGATGTAGCATTCAAGTGCCGTTGCTAAATACATTTTGCCTTGGTATTGGTTTTCCAGAAATTACTGAGTTGTGAAATATTTTCCTTAGAACAAGAATTGGACAAGGTACTCTGAAGACATGAGCCACAGACAAAACATAGTTAAGCTCATGAAAATCAGACAACACACAAAAGCATGCGGGGTTCCCTCTGAGGGCCCTAGAGTTGTCTCTGTCTGAGATAAGGACTAGAATTGGGAGGCTATGACTTTCTCTCTTTTTTTTAAATTAATTAATTAATTTATTAATTTATTCATATTACATCTCAATTGTTAGCCCATCCCTTGTATCCTCCCTTTCTTTCCTCCCTCCTTAAGAAAAGACTCTGCTAAGTAATTTGTATGCACACAGACTTGAGGGAACAGCCAATCTCTCCACAGTTTCTCTCTCTCTCTCTCTCTCTCTCTCTCTCTCTCTCTCTCTCTCTCTCTCTCTCTCTCTCTCCCCCTTCCTCCCCCACCTAGGTTTCTCTTTTCCCCAAGGCTAGATGTATAAGCTATCATAAGTGTACTATGCCAGAAACATAATGAACATGTCTATATAGTTCTACAATGTGAGAATGTGTTGAATAACAATAAATTCCCAAGGTTTAGTAGTTTCAATGATAGCATTTATTTCCTTCTGATAATAATCTGCCTACCTTGGTATCTGGCAATTGTGAATGCAAGCTCTTTTATTCCAATCACAATCACCCATATTCACGCTCATATCACACAGCAAACAGCAAATGTATCTGTGCATATATACATAGTTTACAGAATGAATACAGGTGAAAGGGGCTGAAGCAGAGTTTAAAATGTTTCCGAAATGAGCTGAGAGACTGTATTACTAAGATAAACTAGACCAGTGTTAGGAGGGAGCTTTTCCTGGAGTAACTAGAGCTGGTGTTTGGAAGCAAAACTGTAGAGTCTAATGCTAGGTTAAAAACTAGGGTCCCTCAGCAGGAAATCTTGAGTTCAGGTCCAGCTCCAAACCAAGTGGATAGGCAGACTACCACATAAAGCAAATCAACATTAGGTGACCAAGTCAAGCCAAAGCTCCAGGGACAGTAAGGGAGTGCCCCACTTGTCAGACCTAGATGGTGTCCTGATAAGCTAGTATGGGCCTATGCATTTGAAGTGTCATATGTTCAGCACTTTATGAAGGACAAGGGTGGGACTCACACACAAGTGGTCTCTTGGAGTGTCAATTTCCCTAAAATTAAAAAGCAACTCATTTGACATTAAAATGAGACAAGGTTTATATGATAAACCCATATGAAATGATTTTTTAAAATTATTATCTGGCTTTATTTCAAAAATTCCCCCTTTTATTTGACCCCTGAAGCCTTTATAGTCTCTTTCTTCTCAACTCTGAGGAGAGCACTAATCAAACTCCTGGCTGCCTTCCTCTCTAACATTCGTTCATTAACCTTTCAAGATCTCAGGGCTTCAGAGTGAACTTAGCATCGTAGCTTATTCTTGAACATTGCAGAGGAATGGTGATGTCTGGAATCTTATATTTTATTTTACTAGTGTGCCATTCTCCCAAACAGTCACAAAATAATAACCAACTGATTATTATTAGTCTTCAATGAATGATAAAGAGTGATTTCACAAAGCTGATCAGGAACCAGGGTCAAGGCATTTACACAAATCCTCTCACAAACTCTCACACTAATCCTATTATTTACCAGTGTCACTGAGGTGATTTTTGAAAAATAAAACAGAGACGCCTTGTAAAGAATTGTGGGTTTTGTTTGTTGTTTGTTTATTTGCTTGCTTTAAGATAATGTAGCTGGGTCTCTGCATCAATCTCATTCTGGCATTTTCAACTTTTCATGACTAAGAAACACGCATGAATTTTCCTCCTGTACATTTCCTTTGTATTGAACAGGCCGTGTTTGAACATTTTATTTAATCAGAGCACTACACAATAACTGCTGCTTAGAGCTCCTAAGTGTTGACCGACTGCCAGCCCAAGGCAAACATCCTGCTACTCAGGTGGCACAGAAAACTTAAAGTGGGTGAAATGAACAATTTCCCATGCTCTTTAATTTATATTTTATTTTATGTGTATGAATGTATGCCTGCATGTATATCTTTATACTACATGTATGTCTTATGCCCAAGGACGTGAGAAGAAAGCATTGAAGTACTTTGATTGGAGTTACAAGACAGTTGTGAGGCTCCTTGAAAATGCTAAGATTTGAATCCTGTCCTCAGGAAGTGCAGTCAGTGCTATTAACCACTGACGCATCTTTCCAGCCTCTGTGGTTTTTTATGAAGTATTAAAATATTCTTCCCAGATATCTGAGTTCTGGCTGGGACTATAAGTTGGTGACCATTGAGCTAAGGTTTCCTTCCATGCTACAACCATTGTTTGTTTCTTTGTTTGTTTTTCAATCTAAAGTCATGAGCTTGGAGCAATCTGGTCACATATGACTGAGTTCTCCTTGAGGATGGATCTACACCTTGACCCTGAGCTCAGTCTGGTGTGACTCCTAAGGTAAGAAGGGAATTATGCAACTAGGGAACTCCTGTACAACCATTCCTTAGAAGTCTTTTTAGTTTTAAACTAACTTAAAGAAAATCATAGACCTTAAGTTTTGGTGCACTTGTATTTCTGCATTATATGAAAATAACAGCAACAATTGAGACATAGTTTCTTCTAAGCAGTCCTATGAAGTGAACTATTTTTATTCTTGTCAAATGCTGCAAAGGTAATACTACAGAAGGCAAACAAAAATGAATGAGCTGATTCATTCATTCCATAGCAAGTACGCTTTATATGCTTTTATATGCTGGGTTGTTGTCCAGGAAGAGCTCACACCTGTAGAAGTTACCAAGTGAAAACAAAGACTTGTAAGGTATATGTCTCCCAGATTCCACTAGCTTCACAGGCCACATGCCGTTCAGTCCCCAAGTCTTCTGCTAAGGCGAAAAGCAGAGATTATCACTATTTAAAGGAAGTTCACAAGTATTCTCTAGCAATGTATACGGCATCAGCCAAGACTCTGATTGAAATATAAGAATTATTATTGTGTCAATGAGATGAGACAGTTAATGAGGCCTAAGTAGAGGTTTAATTGCTCTGACTACACTGGAGCAATTAAGAATATGTTCACAGGCAAAATAAGAGAGTAAACTTTACATAGCTTTCTACATTTACTTGACTGAACTGACATTCACAGGTATATGTATATAAACAAACATCACTTTATAGCTGTAAAACGATGTACACGTATATTCAGGCTTGTATATGTAGAATAAACCTAACCATCATTTACATATATATGCAATAATGTAAGTCTGCATTCATCTTGCATTAGAACATTTATAATACAGGCAGAGTTATCTTTGTTTTTAAAGTAAAACTTGACCACTTTGGAATACTAGAATAAATAAGATTAGACTATTATTTGGAAACTGAAGTCCCTGTAGCTATTTACTGTACATTTACTCAGTATAAACATGGTGCAGGCATTTTCTTTTTATCTATTTTATTTTTTTTTATTTATTTTATAATTTATTCTTGTTACATCTCTATGGTTATCCTTATCCCATCCCTTGTATCCTCCCATTCTCCCCTCCCTCCCATTTTACCCTTATTCCCCTCCCTTATGACTGTTCCTCAGAGGGATTACCTCCCCCTGTATATGCTCATAGGGTATCAAGTCTCTTCTCAGTGACCTGCTGTCCTTCCTCTGAGTGCCACTAGGTCTCCCCCTCCAGGGGACATAGTCAAATGTGAGGCACCAGAGTACATGAGAAAGTCATATCCCACTTTCCACTCAAGTGTGGAGACTGACCTGTCCATGGGCTAGATCTGGGTAGGGGTTTAAATTTTACCGCCTGTACTGTCCTTGGCTAGTGCCTTAGTTTGAGCGGGACCCCTTGACCCAAATCTGCCTATCATAATGTTTCACTTGTAGGTTTCTAGGACCCACTGGATCCTTCTACATTGCTATTCTCACATGGTTCTCTTATCTAGAGTCTCAATAGGATGTCCTCCCCTCTGTCCCAGTTTCCTAGTAAGGGAAGGCTCTTTCGTGGGACATGCCCATTGGGCTAGTATGCAGATATAAGTGAGTATATACCATTTGAGTCTTTCTGCTTCTGGGTTAACTCACTCATTATGATCATTTCTAGCTCAATCCATTTAGCCACAAATTTCGGGAATTCCTTGTTTTTAATAGCTGAGTAGTATTCCATAGTGTATATGTACCACAGTTTCTTTATCCATTCTTCTACTGAGGAACATTTAGGCTGTTTCCATGATCTGACTATTATGAATAAGGCTGCTATGAACATGGTTGAGCAAATTTTCTTGTTGTGTGCTGGTGCATCTTCTGGGTATATTCCAAGGAGTGGAATAGCTGGGTCTTGAGGAAGCCCTATTCCCAGTTTTCTGAGATAGCACCAGATAGATTTCCAAAGTGGCTGTACTAGTTTGCATTCCCACCAGCAATGAAGGAGTGTTGGTGCAGGCATTTTCTTCTTGATGATTCCATTTTGAAGGGCAATGGTACTGCTCTGAATTCCCTAGTATTCAGAAAAGCACCTCAGGGCAACTTTATATACTGTGCAGTGCTTCCTGGGCCCTGAGTGCAGCTTTTCTTGTATAAAATGTTATGAAACAACAACCTTTACCCTGGGGTCTGGGGAGGATTCTGACGCTGGTCCTGGAGGTGTTGAGAGAAAGTTCCCCTCCAGACCTTAAGGTACAACTCATCTGACATGCAGCAGGTGCTTCAAAGGGATGTTTAACATCCTGGCTACACAGCAGAAGAGGGAGACGCCCTTTGCCTTATTGGTCTCTGTTCTGTAGGCATATAAAAAAGCCTTTTTTTTTTTAGCTAAGCAGCCCTTAAATGCGGGGATAGTGGTTGATATCCTTCACTTTCAGAAAATTATATCTCAGGAAATAATACTTCAAAGTGGTGGTAATTGTTGACACTGGCAGGAGGAACCTCAAAATTACAAAGGCCTTAGCTTTGCATCTGATCTTGACCTTAGCTTCTATAGATTTATTTGAGCTTTCTGACCGAAATTCTGCTTTAACTGAGGAAGAAATGGACTCCCAAGAAGATGCAATTGTGCCAGAGGGAGGGGAAGAGTGTGAAATGAAGGAATCCCCAAAGCAAGCCTTTACTTTTCTCCTCAGCTAGCCTTTCAGATAAGAAAGACCCTTTCTACTTTTATCTCATGATTGTGTTGTCATTGTCGTTGTCATCATCATCATCATCATCATCATCATCATCATCATTATAGTGATTTGGTCATGAAACCAGCCCATCAAAGACTGCTCTGGCACCCCATGCTGCTATAATCAGAGAGAAGCCCCACCTGAGTATCCACAGTAGGCTGCAGCATACCACCGCCTTCCAGGCCATGTGACCATCAAAAACCCACAAAGTCAATGGGGCTGTGTGACCTGAGAGCTGTGTGTCTGTCAAGATAAAGGCTCCTCTCAAAGGCTCATCTTAAAATGACTCTGGGCTCAGATGGTTGTTCGAAGAGAAGAAAAGAAATCCTGTCACATAAACAAAAACATATACTGTTTATCGAAGTTTAGCTCTCCTCTAAGCATCCAAGCAGCATATCAGAAAGAATAAGCTCCTTAAAGCCCGGCTTGTCTAAGAAGCCATTGAGCTCCCACTGCAGCAAATGTACACACAGTGCCCATGTGCAGTAAGAACAGACTGGGAAGTTTTTTGATGCTTCTCATCTTCTTTGAGGTAGGCTGGGTGTTATCAGGAGTTAACTTGTCTTATTGTCAATGAACCTTTAAAATAGCAAAAACATCTTTAAATGCCACATTCTGTATGCCTCTGAGGTTTTTGAAGACCTTATCTAACTATTTTACCATATCTTTCTATAGAGTCATATCTATCTGTTACACGTAGGGTGTATATTCTTGTGTTCCTCAACCAAAGAATGGATAAAGAAACTGTGGTATATTTACTCATTGGAACACTATTCAGCTATTAAAAACAAGGAAATCTTGAAATTTGTAGGCAAATGGATGGAACTAGAAATGATCTTCCTAAGTGAGGTAACTCAGAAAGATACACAGGGTATAACTCACTTATAAGTGGATATTAGCCCAACATAGATGTCTTCTTCTCAGAGACTCCACCCATGAGGAAAGATACTGGGAATTGAAGCTGGACTCTGTGCAGAGGGCTGAGAATTGTAGGGAAGAGTGGGGGGATGGAAGTTCTGGGAAGGAACAGGAGCTCCACAGGGAGACCATCAAGGCCTGCAGATCTGGCCACAGGGAGTAGGGCGTGGGGTGAGAGATGGCTGCACACACTGATGCAACAGTCAAGGACAATGCATGCAGAGAACCAAGACCCCCCTGCTCAGATGTGGCTGACTGACTGCCAGTTCTCCACATGGGGGAAAAGGGGGACTCCTGCTGGGCCAACAACTATTTTATAAGCAAATTGTGATCCTGTTTGGATGACCTTTTCAGAAGTGAAACTTATTGAAGTCAAAAGAGTTATTGGTTGGTGGTTTAACTACACCAAGGTTTTTGAAGACAATAGCTTCCCTACCCAAGCATCCATAAATAAATTCCAAATGGTATTTTGCACCACCCTAAAGGAATTCTAACTTTACTGTTGGGGAAGTTTACCAAGATGGCTCCAGAGCAGACTAACTTTACACAGTACATTTTTTTTTAAGACACATTTTTTCAGCATCATGATCAGACTATTACATTTAGCAGTCAACAGTATGGGTGAAAAAAGGTCTACAGTAAAACCCGTTGTTGGAGTGCTTTATACTTTCCACAGAACAGAAACTAAAATAACCTGTTATACAATCACTCACACGTACAGTCCTGGAGTTCTTATTGCCCATACACATGAGTATTGTCTAAAAACATGTCTTCCTTGTAGCAGCTAGGTCTGCCACCACTGTGCTTGGCTGAGTTCACAAATCTGTTGTCCCCTCTAGCTTCCCTGTCACTTCTCTGGCTCTTCTCTCTTGCTAAGCTTTGTTTCCAAGCTGTAATGTAACTAGAACCTCTTGCCACTGCCATGGCTACTGTTGTTGCTGGAACCTCCATAGTCACCTTGGTTTCATGGTTTAGCAGTGTCCTGGCCTCCACCGCCATAACGATGAGCTCCTGCCTCCAAAGTTTCCTTCCTTCATTGGTCCAAAATTTGAAGATTTGTTGTTTTATAATTACCAAAATTACTGTAGCTTCCACAGCCTCCAAAACTGCTTCTATCATTACCAAATCCATTATAGTCATCCTTTCTGGCACCAAAGTCACCACCACCACTGAAGTTTCCTCCATGACTAAAATTGTTATTATCACCAAACCACCTGCACAACCACTACCAAAGTTTCTAGAATCACTCTGACCTCTCTTGTTTTGACAGTGTTTTTCTTATTTCACAGTTGTGGCCACTCACAGTATGATATTGTTGAATAACAATGTTATCTATAGAGTCATGGTCATCAAAGGTCACAAAAGCAAAGCCCCTCTTTTCTCCACTGCGTCTGTCAGTCATGATTTCAATCACTTCCATTTTCCCATTCTGCCCAACATGTTCTTCAGTGTCTTCTTTAATACCACCAACAAAAATCATCTCCACAGTTAAGTGAGCACCTGGTCTCTGAAAATCTTCTTTTGACACAGCTCTCTTTGGTTCCACAGCTCTTCCATACACCTTGTGTGGTCTTGCATTCATAACAGAATCCATTTCCTCCACAGTGGCATCTGTGACAAACCCAAAGCCCCTGGATCTCTTGGTGTTTGTATCCCTCATTACCACATACTCAGTGAGTCTTCTTCATTGCTCAAAATGGCTTCTTGGGCTCTCATCATTTGTTTAGAAGCTCAGCCCTCTGAGGAAGAGCTTCCACAACTGTTCCAGCTCCTTGGGAGACTGGGATTTAGACATGATGGCAGGGCAATGAGAGCTTTCAGAGATGCTTCCTCTGACACTTGGTCCATTACACCTCAAGATGGAAGGTCTTTAGAACAAAGTGCTGGGAATATTCAGCACCTTCTTCCCTATTTTGAGACAAGGATATATTTTCCTAGACCCACCAAATAATTTAATGAGCTTTATTATCTTGAGTGGGAGGTTTGGTGGTACAGATGCTATACGGAATTTGTAAGGACCAGTACTTGTACCCCAAGCACAACAAATGAGCTCAAATACCCAAACTGACTTGTGAAGATCATTACAAAACAGCTACCTGCTAATCTGCTTCCATTCTCCACATCTCATGGATAGACTAGCAGGTAGTGTCCCAGAAAATATTTGAGGGCACAGTGAGGACAAAGCACAGTACTTCAGCAGTGCCCTGAGGGCAGTGCTTGTCTGGGGAAGTTAGCACCTAACTCTTTTCCCAGATGAGTTCTATGCTCTGGTCCTGCCCCAGATCCATGCACGTGCTTAGTGCTGCCTGTCTCAGTCACTGCCTTCCACAGCATCTCTGCTCCATATGTGTGCCTTTGGCTCCTCATAATAATAAAAGCTAACATATCAACTAAACATATCTCAGATATGTGAGCATTTTGTGTCATTTTCCAGTGGTAGAACACACAAAGCTCAAATGTTACCTCATGTTCCCAAATGTAAGGTTGTGATGTGCCAATGAGTTTTTTTTCTTTTAATGCATCTGTTAAACTTCATTTAGAAATAAATTACAGTGCAGCTGGCCAAAAATTCAATGTTAATGAGTCAACACATTTCAAACAGGGGATTGTTAAACAGGGAAAAAAAAAAACATAAAACAAGGTTGGGCTGGGTAAAACATGATTAGCAAGGTTTTCAGGAACCACACTCTGTATTCAAAAGAAACCACCACTGCTAAGTAGTGTCTAGTTCAGTGATCCTGACACCCCAGAACACAACCACTGCTGGTCCCTAAGAGTAATCAGACTCCTGTTCCCTGAGGTATCTAGTAACCTCCACCATTTCTACGAGCTTCAAGGTCACTGAGTCGGTAAGCTATCAGTAACAAATCCCACTGTCTGTATGAGGAAGACAAAGGCTTTGAAAAGGTAGTGGAAAGTTAGAAACAAGGCAAATTATGAATGTGGAAAACATTCTCAGATTATGCAGCATTTTGCAGTCCAATGCTTTGATACTCCTCAGATAAAGAACAAAAGGTGCATCTAGGGGGTAAAAGAGACGAAATCTCCATTGCCTTGGCTTTCTTTATTTCGTTTTGCATTCCCATTCTTTACTCTAAGATTAGTGCTACATATCTGTGGTAATTTAAGTGTTAATGGACTCCATAGACTCATGGTCCCCAGTTGGTGGATGTGCTTGGTGGCAAGACCCTGCCTAGCTAAGCTTTTAACTTGTAAAAGAAAATGCCTAAGGAATTACGGAAATTGTATGCAACAAAGGAAAACAACAAATCAAGCCTTATGCAAATATAATTCAAGGAGGAAATCCAGCTTCCATCCCAAGCAGAACTTGGCATCAATAGCTTTAGAGTCAAGAAGAATACAGGAGTGAAGAGGTTGTGGAACCTTCCTCTGCAGTTAAGGAAAGCCATTGGGATCTGATATGAGGCAGGGGAGGCACTACACTACAAGGAGACTCAGCGAGCCCATTGTGTGAAGCTGTGAAAGTGGAGCCTGGGTTGTGGCAAAGATCCCAGGATATTGGAGGTGCCAGGGCCACTGGATATCTGCCAAGGAGAACAGCACATAGTGAATGGAACCAGGCCAAAAGAGAGAAGCATGTTGCAGTCAACACAGCTGAAAGAGCAGAGCTATCTGAGCCTTTTAGTATCAGACAGAGCTACAGAATTGGGTGTTACCCTGTTGGGTTTCTGCCTTGCATAGGTCCAATATTTCTTCTCTATTCCACATTTCTCCATTTTGGAATGGTTGTGTATGCTCTGTGCCATGGCCGGTTGGAAATATGTAATCTACCTTTTTGTTTTACAGGCAGCTACAGTGAAGCCTTCAAACTGAGAAGAGATTTTAGACTTTAAATCTGTGTTGAAGCTGTGAAAGAATACGGGGACTTTTGAAGTTGGAGTAAGTACATTTTGTATTATGACACTGCCACATTTTGGGGGGAGCAGAGAGTAGAATAGAATGGTTTGAATGATAATGGCCCATAGGCTCATATATGTGAAGGTTTGTTACTCAGATGGGGGAACTGCTAGGAAAATATTAGGATATATGGCCTTGTTCCAGAAAATGTGTCATTGGGCATGGCTTTGAGGTTTCAAATGCCCACACCATAACCAGTTGTTCTCTCTCTCTCTCTCTCTCTCTCTCTCTCTCTCTCTCTCTCTCTCTCTCTCTCTCTCTCCTCTCTCTCTCTCTCTCTCTCTCTCTTTCTCTCTGCTGCTGCTATATGTGGGTCATGATGGAAGCTCTCAACTACAGCTCCAGTGGCATGTCTGCTTGCCTGCTTGCTTTCTTCCGTGCTTGCAGTCATGATGGCCATGGACTCTATTCCTCTGCACCAATGAGCTCCAGTTAAATGCTGTCTTTCCTAAGTTGCTTTGGTCACTGAGTTTTATCATAGGCATAGAAAAGTAACTAAGAACTTAGCTTTAGAAACTGTTACTTTATGGAAATTCAGGTTATGAGACATTGGCCTACTGCTTTTTGTGGGTGCTAGAATATTTATAGAGCCTAAGTTGCTCATTAGAAACTCAAAATTGGAATATAAGCTGCTGGGTACTGATATGCTGGTTCGGTTTTCTGTCAAGTTGACACAAGTTAGTATCTGAGAGAAAGGAACCTCATATGAGAAGATGCCTCCATCAAGTTAGCCTGTAAGCAAGTCTGCAAGGCACTTTCTTCATTAATGTCTAGCTTGGAGGGCCCAGCCCATGTGGGCCATGCTACCTCTTAGCAGGTGGTCCTCAATTGTATAAAAAAAGCAAGCTGATCAGGCCATGAGGAGCAAATTAGTAAGAATTCCTCTGTGGCCTGAACTTCAGCTCCTGCCTCCAAGTTCCTGGCCTGGGTTCCTGCCCTGCTCTCCCTCAGTGATGAATCATGACTTAGAAATAACCCTTTTCTTCCAAATGGTTTTGGTAGACATTTAATCACAATGGCAGAAAGCTGGCTAGAACAGGCAGGCATCTCCATGCACTGGATGAGATGGACACACCAGCTTCAGATACTGTTCTGAATTGAATGTGGCCTGCCTCCCACAGGCTCATGTGTTCACTACTTGGTCCCTAACTAGTGATGCTCTCTTGGCAAGTACTGAAAACTGTGTGGGGTGGGGCTTAGTTGTGAGAAGTAGATTACAGACAGTGTGTTTTGAAGGTTATTCTTCAATATGGACTTCCTTTCTCCATGGAGTTTTCTGTTCCCAAGTTCAGGATGTTCTGTCTTGCCTCAAGTGCAAAGTAATGGAGCAAGATGACCACAGACTAAGACCTTTGAAATGTTAAGCCAGAACGAATCCCACCTTCAAGTGGTTTATGTCATATATTTGGTCACAGTTACAACGAAACTGATTAATTCAGATGTACTCACAAAACTGTCTGTTGTACTGTCCCTGCAGTCTGGCCTTTGTCTCTGCCTCCCTTTCTCCATCTTGCCCACAGTGCTCTCCTAAAGTTACCTTCACTCCTAGGACCAAATTCAAACTGCGACTCAGTCCAACCCCCACACACTGTACTCTGAAGGTGCCTGCATCCTGGCCGAGCTGTTTGCCTCTCTCAGTCATGGTGGAAGAGGATTTTGTTGCAGGAGATGTAATAAGTAGTGGCAGAGTAGGAGTGACTATACTTCAGGCCAGTTACATAACTATCTCTCAACAGACAAAATTATATGGATGCACATCCATACCACCTGTGTTTTTATAACATAAGTTTGAAATATTTGAAAATATTTCTACCAAGCATATTTTGATTATTTGCTTTTACATGTGATCATTTCAGGATTAGGTTAGGATTTGCCCAAAAGTACAATCAAATTTCTCTGTCATAATTTAAATGTGGCAAGAACATTTACAATCTTTCTTATAAAGAGAGAAAAAGATAATATTTGGAGACTGAAAGGAGAAATAGGATGGAAAATGAAATGTTAACTATGGGTAATTTATATTTACCTACTTGTATCACCTATAACAAAAGCAAATTGATGAACTTTTACAGAAGAGCGAATACTAGATAGAAACAAATCTTACCCACAGGACCAGCAAAGGTGCCTGTCACCAAGCCTGAGGACATGAGTTAGATTCCTGGGAAACACATGGCAAGAGAGAACTGACTCCCACAAGTTGTCCTATGGTGCATGTAAACACACACACACACACACACACACACACACACACACACACACACACATTGAATAAAATGTAATTAAAAGATTTTTAAAAATCTTTTAAACTACCTACCCATAGGCTCAGTATTTGTTTATATTATGATTAAATTCATGGTGGCCACTCATGACAGTCAAGTGCTCCTCAAATTATGCCAAGGACTAACTTCTCATTATGAATTTTTTTTAGATAAACACTCATGAGTGACATATAGCCTCCATTAAGACAAACAGCCAAACAGCTGACAAGTAGACTCAGCAAGTGTCTGGATCATGCATTGAAATTAGAGACAAGATCAAGACTGAAACCTTGCTGACGAACTTGTCACTTTCTCACCCCAACCTGCTGGCTCTGTGATATATCCTTCATTTTGAGAGGAAAAATAGCTGGCATAATGCTACAAGACTCTTGATTCCTTGACCCATTCTGTATTGCTCTAAGAGTGGCATTCTTAGAGGCATCCACTCTAGGCATCATTGAGGGACTCTTGAAACATTTTCCAAGGAGATTTTAGATGTTATTCTTAGGCAACTCTACACTGTTGATTCAGGACTTTAGGTCAAAGCTTAATTCAGTTTATAGTTCAAATGAAACAGGCGGTGCAGCTCTGATGTCAAGAATATGCGGTGCTCAACAGCCCAGGCCTTAATGTCAACAATTAATAAATGGGACCTCATGAGGCTGAGAAGCTTCTGTAAGGCAGGTGACACTGTCAAGAGAACAAAGCCACAGCCTACAGACTGGGAAAAGATCTTCACCAACCCTTCATCTGACAAAGGTCTAATATCCAAAATATATAAAGATCTCAAGAAATTAAACACTACCAAACCAAATAACCCAATAGAGAAATGGGGCTCAGAACTAAACAGAGAATTCTCAACAGAGGAATATCAAATGGCTGAGAAACACTTAAAGAAATGCTCAACCTCCTTGGTCATTAGAGAAATGCAAATCAAAACGACACTGAGATTCCATCTTACACCCATCAGAATGGCTAAGCTCAATAACTCAACTGACACCACATGCTGGCGAGGATGTGAAGAAAGAGGAACATTCCTTCATTGCTGGTGGGAATGCAAACTAGTACAACCACTTTGGAAATCTATCTGGCGCTTTCTCAGAAAAATGGGAATAGGGCTTCCTCAAGACCCAGCTATTCCACTCCTTGGAATATACCCAGAAGATTCACTACCACAGAACAGGGACATATGCTCAACCATGTTCATAGCTGCCTTATTCATAATAGCCAGAACATGGAAACAGTTACGTGTCCCTCAGTAGAAGAATGGATAAAGAAACTGTGGTATATTTACACTATGGAATACTACTCAGCTATTAAAAACAAGGAATTTCCGAAATTTGTGGACAAATGGATTGAACTAGAAATTATCATAAAGAGTGAGTTCACCCAGAAGCAAAAAGAGTCAAATGGTGTATACTCACTTATATCAAGACACTAGTCCAAGGGGTACGCCCCCATGAAAAACTTTACCTACCAGGAAAGTGGGTCAGAGGGGAGGAAATCCTATTGAGACTTTAGGGGTGAGAAGCCTGGGAGAATGAGGAAATAGAAGGATCCAGAGGGTCCTGGAAAACTACAGGCGGGTCTGGGCCCTGGGGTCCTCGTCAAACTATGGCACCAGCCAAGGAAAATATAGGCAGTAAACTTCAAACCCCTACCCAGTCTAGCCGATGGACAGGACATTCTCTACTGTTAAGTGGAGAAGGAGATCTGACTTTCACACAAACTCTGGTGCCCCATATTGGACCATGTCCCTTGGATGGGTAGGCCTGGTGGCACTCAGAGGAAAGATAATAAGTCACCAAGAAGAGACTTGATACCCTATGAGCATATACAGGGGGAGGAGGTCCCCCTCAGTCACAGACATAGGGGAAGGGAGTAGGGGGGGAAGCGGGAGGGAGGAAAGAAAGGGAGGATACAAGGAATGGGCTAACAATTGAGATGTAATATGAATAAATTAATAAAAAAATAAAAAACAAACAAAAACAAACAAACAAACAACAACAACAAAAAAAGAATATGCGGTGCTGACATCCCACCTTCAGGTCTACTTGCCTGAACACCCTCCTGTTCAACATGCAGGCTGGCTCACCAAGCCCTCACTGTAGGGTAGTCCTGCACCTCACCTTACACTGCGATCTTTGGTCTTTACTGTTAGTTTAAGGGTATTTGTTCTTACATCCCTACATAGGCTAGGGATCCAGCTTTTTCCTCCCTATGGAAAATGCATATAGAATCTCTCCCCAATCTATTTGAGAACACAGTCTAGGTAAGACACTTCACCACAGTCTCTCCAAAGTGAGATAGGCCCAGTAAGTAAAGAGTACTCACTAATGGAATATCTGAAGAAAATGTGTAGACATTCTACCTGTGTGGTATGAGGTATATTCATAACTCAGAAATAAATTTATATATAGGTATAAGGAGTTTATTTCAAAAATCCATTTGTGAGTATACCATTAGGTATGCCTTATGAAAAAAATTTAGAATTCACTAAGTTAGATCACACTATAATCTGTGACATAGTACAGTCAAGCTCCTGTAGCATCAGTGTGGCTTCATGGTCTAGAAACAAGTTTATCTTTCCCAGTGCTAGAAGCAGAAAGTCTAATGCAGATCCAATATCTACAGAGTCATCTTCCATGTTCACATGTGAAAACTTTCTCCTGTGTCCTCACACAGTGGAAAACGCAGTCTATCTTGCTGGAGACTCTTCTGTTGAGAGCATTAATTCTGTTTGTGATTACTGCATCCTCATAGCTAGCCAACTCCCAAAGTCTCTGCCTCCCAATACCACCATCTTGAGGAGTAAGTTTCCAAGGGGTGAGGAGACACACATTCAGACCTCAATATTCCTGAGTCATTCCTCACTACCTAGCTCTTTCTCATGATTCCCAATTCTAAGGATGTATGCCTCAGGTTTCATACCCGAACACTCACACAATCATTGGTATAGCCCTTACCATCTGCCCTGCCTCTCTATGACCACCAACCTCTTTATCCCACAGCCTGCTGCCTGGGCTGTGCTCTACTCAGAGACTTGCCTTTGGAAATTCCTGGAGGAATTTAAGCAGTTCCCCAATTAAGTCCTAACATTCAGTGTAAGGTGAGGCCCAGGACCACCCTACAGTGAGGGCATGTTGAGCAATAGGGTGATCAGGCAGGTAGACTTGAAGAGGGGATGTCAGCCCTGCACATTCTTCACATTAGAACTGTATCACATCTTAACATCTTAAACAGTGTCTTCTTGGAATGCTGGGATGCCTTTGCTTATGTGCTATACCTCCACTTACCTGGCCTGTTCACATCTTTTCTACACTGGTGAATTCTCTCTGAATGTAGTCTGGCTGTATCTTCTCCGAAGTTTACATGTTAGAAACTTAACCACCAACCCAATGATACTGGGAGGTAGGACAAAATGGGAGATGTTTAAGATATGGGCACCTCATGTTCATGAGTGGATTACAGCTTGTTAGGGTCTTTGACAAGGATTGGAGGAGTGTTCTTTCCTTCCTCCTCCCTTCCTGCGTGCCTTCCTCCTTCTCAAATCCTACTATGTGGAGGCACATCTGTTTCTTGCTCATCTTGTCTAACACAGCAATGGCACCATCTTAAAGCAGCTATCAAAACTGTCAACACTGTGATCTTGGATTTCAAGCCCATAGAAATATCAGGCAATAAATTTCTGTTCTAAATAAATCCCATGACCTGTGGCATTCTACATAACAGCACTAAATGGATTGGCATCATTTTAAAGTCTTCAGTAGGTCTAAGGTGTAGGTAAGTCTAAACCACTCCACAGATGAAAGAGGTGGAGTCCCAGCTAACACATAGGCATCTACAAAGTGCCAAGTTGTGTTATTACAATGTCCTGTGTACCTCCCCTGCGTCCATTAACTTTCCTGTGCTCATTCTGATTCTTCTAAACCACTTAAACACAGTTTTTCACTCTAAAATCACATAGTGATAGCTATTTTAAATACCATCTCTACTATTCCTTTTCTCCTTTCTCTGTATCTCTTGGGCTTCGATTTCTGGTTTATTTTTGAGTAAATCCTCCTTTATACTATATTTTTGCCCTTTTTGTTACTAACCAGAATCCCAAACATTACTATTGTATTTTCCCAAGGAAAATCTTTTCTCTCCTACGATTAATTGGGCTACACAGAAAGGAAATGCTTACAAATAGGAAACCAACAATTCACAAACCATACACTGACTTTGATTGAGAAGAAAAGACAGGTACAGAGAAAAGAGAGGGGAAAAAGAGTGATTTTAAGAAGAACAGTTAAATTATTTTATCTCCCCAGATATGCAATATAAAGACTGGCTGTAAGACTGGAAGATGAGTGCACAGCTACACAGAAAGACGAATGACTAACCTTGCCTCAAGCCCTTGGCATTTTGGTTGCTTGGTTTTCTTTGTGTTTTTGGTGTTGTTTGTTTGTTTGTTTGTTTTACTCTGAGTTAAAAGACAAAAGAGTAATACTGACCCAACAGGTCATACCACAGAAACAGTTCCAACATGTGGACAGATAGGAGCATCGTGGTATTGGGGGTGAGTGCTACATTTACTCTCCGGTCGGTTTTATCTGATAGAATCATAATTTTGTTTGCAAACAAAAATCATGAAAAGTACTGTTTATCTCATTTAGTATCATCACTCTGCCACTATGTAGATTAATAAAGCCTAATAAAGGACCTTCACAGTCATGTTTGTTTGTTTTTGGACAGAGTTGAACACTGAACCAAAACAATCCACATGGCTTTAGGTATTAGTGCTCCAAGGGACATGAATTAGCTGGTTATTTGCCATATATCCTCCAAGAAACTGCGATACTATCCAGAAGAGTTAGTGGCTGTGTCTTGGAGCATAAAGGTAATGATCTATAATCAGCCATGGGTTTCCCTTTACCATGGGGGAAATTTTTATTTTATCCAGTCTCTCCTCAGAGTCACTGTTCTGGCTTCTGTGAGGGATCATCGAATACTGAACATCTGCTTGTTCACTGTGCCTGTTATCCCGGGAAAAGCTTTAATTAAATTACAATTTCAACAGATTTAAGTATAGGGACCAAAGTGGTACCCACCCAGGAGCCATCCAGGATTTTGCATGCATCTTCCAAGCTTTCAAGTTGGAGCTAATGGTCGGGCCAATTAAAGGATGCTTTCTGGTAGCTGTACAGAGATGAGCCATAACTCCTTTGGCTTCTAGAAAGGTAAAGTCTCTGAGCTACTAAATTCACAAGCACATCGAGGGATCTGTGTGTCTCCCATGCATGACAACAGTTACCACAGCGGCCCTGAGCTTGTTATCTGTCAACTTCATATTAGTTAATGTCAGTAGCTTCCCAGCTCTAGAGAAGCAGTACTCTTCAGCCAGCATCCATTTAGGAGACTTTCCCAAGATGCATTTTCTGGAGTTACTTTTCATTCTTGTGTTGTGATTCAAATGAACAAAAGAAAACAGAAAGGACAAGCTGGGCAAAAGCATGGTAAAATTATGACATATATAGAAAGCATCCTTATGACACATACAGAAAGCATTACTATAACAGACCAAAAGCATTGTTCTGCAAGTCCACCTGCATAGCCTTGTATAGTGCAGGCTTTGTGGGGTGAGATCAAAGCCATTCGAGGATTACGAAGACCATCAATTAGGGATAAAGGATGCAGAAAGTAAAGAATAGGGCTGTTGGAGTTTAAAAGAATGGCAGTCAGTCTCAGACAGGGATGCTGGTCCTAGGAGTAGGGTCAGATGTGGTCTCTGCTCTCAATGGAGCAGGAAATTGCATTTTGATTTAAAATTTCAGATATTTTTGGTGAATCTCAATCTTTCATAGCCATTTATGTTTCACTTCTGGTTTTCTTCACTTCTACTTGCACTGAAGGTGACTGTATGTGTGGCCAGCTTAAAGAAGCTATTTGGAAAAAATAGTTTGTCTTTTAATATAAGAGAAAATAAAGGAATCACTACAACTGTATGAGGAGACAAAACTACTATGGTTGAGGAAATTCTGCATTCTCATCCACATCACAACCTCCACATCCTCAACCCCAATGCCCAGTTTTGCCAAAGTCTAAGAACATCCTAATTTCTTATGTAATACAGGGAACTAGAGTGGCAGGTAAGGAGCTCAGTACCTATGCAATTTCACACATCACAAGCTCACAAGCCACAGGCACATACGCACAAACACAGACACAATCTACAAGCTCACATACCATATACTACAAACACATAATACAGTCCTCTGTATATGCACATCGCACAAACACGTATTCACATAAAGTACACATCTTTTAAGCACACATATAAAGCACATACATACACACACACATGCTGCAAACATAAACAGACCCCCAACTTGTACATTCAAACCTAAAACATATGTATTTATGTGTATTTATATGTACATGCACATGTCACTTTAGATTACAAATACACATACAGTGTGTTTTGGTTGGTTTTATCTCAGCTTGGAACATGCTGCTTGGGAAGAGGGGTTCTCAACTAAGAGAATGGCTCCATAAGGTTGACATGGAGGCAAGTCTGTGAGTACTTTCTTGATTAGGAGGGCCAAACCCACTGTGAGTGGACCAATGGGCAGTGGACCTGTATTACTATATAAGGAGGAAGTTGGAAAAGCGAGCCATGAAAAGAAGCCAGTGACAAGTACTCCCCCATGGCTTCTGGTTGAGTTCTTGCTCTGACTTCCCTTGGTGATGGAGTGTGACCTTGTGTTTTTAGAAGATATAAGCCCTTCTTACTTGCCATATTGCTTTTTGTCATGGTGTTTTATCATCACAGCAATAGAACCACAAGGAAGTCAGAAATTGATACCAGGAGTGCCGTGACAGACACGACCATGTGTTTTTGGAAGGATTGTGGTAACATTTGAACTTTGACATAGGAAAGCCATTGGTTCATCAGTGCTTAGTGGGCTGTTGTGTGGGAACTTTGAAGACAAGACTATTGAGAGTTATGAAGACAATGGAAGCCTGGGTTGTATAGTTCTGAAGGAAGTTTTAGTGTTCTCTCTAAAACTCTATCTTAGTCAGTTTGTATTTTAAATTAAGGATCTGTGCTTCTGGTCATCTGGGGCTGAGGAACTGGCTGTGATTAATAAGGGGCCAGAACCACCAAAGTGAAAAATTGCTTTTCCGGGACAATCAATACTGGCCATCTAAGGCTGAAGAATCACCTGAGATTAAAAAGACATAACCCCAGGGTCATCATGCAGACACCGTGATCTACAGGGGACCAAGGACAAGCTAAACTTGCTAATATGCAAGAGTCTTCTAGTTGGTACTGATTTGGGAGGTATAAAGTGGTCATGGAGAACAGTTTTTGTTCGGTACTCTGCGAGTCTACAAGAAAGGCCATCTGTGAAAGAGTCACCTTAGTTGAAATAGAAGCTTATGATTGAAGGGGTCCTGTAGAGAAGTTGAGGCCTGGCACCATACCACAGAGTGAGAGTCCCTGAGGAGAGCACAGAAGAGGGCACTGGTGAAGGTGCAACTCAGTTTGAGTGAAACCCCCAGCATTGTGGAAATGTAGGATCAGGTAACTCCCATCAAGGACAAAAGCATCTGTGGCATTGAGCTGGCTTGAATCTAGCAGACAAGCTAAGTGTGGGCTGCAGAGGAAAGAACTGGAGAAATAGGCCAGACCCATTAGAGCCCTGAGCATGGTGTGTGGGTCCCAAATATCAAGCATCACATGTTTATAATGTTGACCTTTGGTTTTGTTTTTATTTGATTTTAACTGTACCATAGTCCTTCCCTCTTGGAGTAAGAAAATTTGTAACTTTCTTTTTTATAGGAGCCCACAGTTGAGATGATTTGAATATTTTGGAGAGGCTTTCAACTTTGAAAGAGACTTTGGACTTTTTTTTTAAGATAATGAATGAACTTTTAAAGTATTTGAATTTAAAGACTGTGGAAAGTTTTCTGTCTATATTGTGGTATTAATATGAGATATTGAAGACAAACAAGAAAGGAACATTTATGTTTCATAATGATGTGTTTGTAAGTCACGACAACAAGGGATCAATTCTGTAGGTTAGTTTTATGGCAACTTGAAACAAGTAGAAATAATCTTTTCAGAAGAAGGACTTTCAACTGGGAAAATGGCTCCATAAGATTGCCTGTAGGTAAGTCTGTACCATGATTTCTTGATTAATGGTTGATGTGGAAAGGCCTAGCCCATGCCAAGTAGTGCAATTACAGGGCAGGCAGTCCTAGATGATATAAGAAAGCAGGATGATCCAGCCCATAAAAAGCACTCCTCCATGGCCTCTGCTTCAGTTCCTGCCTCCAGGTTTCTGTCATTAGCTCCTGCCCTGACTTCCCACAGGGATGGACTATGACCTTATTTACAAGACAAACAAATTCTTTTCCCTCCAGGTTGCTTTTGGAATAATGTTTTATCACCACAATAGAAAGTTAAATAAGACATAGTAAAATGTATATCTATATACACAAACCTCACATACTCACATATACTCAAACCTCAAACCCACATATACATATATCTCTACATGACATATAGTCAGACTACAAACACACATACCCACATATACATTTTTACACACAAACTGTATATCACAAATGTATAATCTACAAACCATATAGGCTATATACTCATACCAAACCACATACTACATACACCTAAACACATGAAACATACATAAATCACATCATAGATGCAAATTCATACCATACAACATCTACACAACACCACACATAGAAACACCACAATATTCCTCATGAACATAATTTATACTCTATATACGCTTTTCCACACATGCCACGCAACACAACAAAAGTTGTACCCACTATCACATACCATAAATTCACACACACACACACACACACACACATACACACACACACACACACACACACACACACACACACACTTGAACATCCTTACAGACACACCATTCACATACCCTTGGGCCATGTACCACAACATTAATCTAAGGTGGCATGAAAGAAATTCACAAGGAATGAGATTTAGAGCTTGTCATTTGGTGGTAATGGGCAAACTTTCAATCCCAGTACTTCTACTGCACCTGAAGTTTCACCTTCACCAATCACCTTTACCCAGCTTCTCTTCAGAGACCCAAAGCAGTACCTCACAGTTCCATGACTCTCCTGCTCTCCACAACCCCTTCTCGCCTTCAAAACCAGCACCACCTGGGTGACTCTCATACTACCAAGTTCAGCTACCAGCATGTGATGTAGCCTCAGGACACTCTGGACCACCTCATCTGTGAGCTGACCCTAAGGAAATACTCCTGAATTGATGACCCTCAATGATGCTTATCTCTTCATAATCACAGCTGACTCCAGCTCCAGCTAGCTAGCATCAACTGTCTGAGTAAAACAAAGGTATCGCTTTAGTGTTTCTAGTCTCTTGTTAGTCACAGCTGATTCTTCAGCTCCAGCTGACCAGAACCAAAGATCAGTAATTAAAATATCTCACAGTCTTGACTGAGTCTTTAGGAGACTTTCAAACATCCCTCTAGAACTTCACAAGCCAGGCCACCACCATCAGCACTGCTCTCCGAATTCATCTTCAAAGGTGCCAAGGAACAGTCCACTGAGCTTTGAACATTAAATTGCCTTTCCATCTCAATGTTCCAAAGTCTCACAATCCTCCAAAAATCACAGGGCCAGGTCCCTCATAGCAATACCTCATAGGTTGGTACAAATTTTTGTCTTAGTTAGTTATTCTTGCTATAAAACACCATGACCAAAAGCAATTGGTGAATAAATAGTTTGTTTCCTCTTAAACCCTTCAGGTCACGGTCCATCACTGGAGAAGGACAGGGCAAGGCGGGAAATCAAGGGAGGAACTTGGAGTCAGGAACTGAAGCAGAGGTCATGGGAGAATCATATTTTCTGGTTTACCTAGCCTGATTTCTTATACTCAACTCCCTGTTGAGCAAAACTGTGAGATGTGACCTGAGAGAATAGGAGGACTTCACCCTCTGCAGACAAGATGTAGGCTGCTTAATGCAAGGTTGGCGCTGTGAACAAAGTAAGTGCAGCCAAAGCTTACCTTGAGCTGATTTTTTTAAAACACACATTTTTATTGATTTTTTGTGAATCTCACATCGTGCACCCCAATCCTACTCATCTGCAAGTCCCTTCATATCCATCCTTTGCCCTTGCAACCTCCCCTACAGTAGAAAAATTAGTAGAAACAGTGAAACAACAACATCATGAACAGCAACAATACAAAACCATCTTGCCATGGAAGCTGCAGTATGTCACGCATCTTTACTTGCAAATGTTTGATGCAAATGAGTCACTGGTCTGGTTGGAGGACTCTGGCTTCTGCTACACTATAAATACTGGATCCTCACCAGGACTCCTCTCAGATACACTGTTGTTGTCCTGAGTCATTGGATCTGCAGAATCTGCCCCTTCACATATGCCAGTGGTTCATAGATGGGGTAGATGTTGGGGTGTGCCAATTCAAAGCCCTGTATCTGACCCTGGGTGGTAGCTAAGTTGGTCAGCTTCCTAGGTATTCTGCACTCATACCACAAAGGTCAGCTATGTATCACTGTCCCAGCTAACTCACCCAAGTGCCAGCTCTCCTGCTCTCCTGCTCTCCTGCCCTCAGAGGATGGTTGGCTCACCAAGTGCCTTCTCCACTTCCTCACCCCCTCCCAACCCATCAGCAGGTCTTTTGAAGGTCATTTACATCTATAGGTGGCATCCAGGTTTTGAAGTCTATGGCTCCTTTGTCATCATCATCAACTTTTCCTGGGGAGACACAAATGCCTATTCATCTCATGTAGGCACCAGTGACAGATCAATGAATTATTTCACAAAAGTCTGACTTGGTAAGACAGTGAGTTCACTGAGTTTTCTTATAGGAGTGTAGCAACCTTCTAACACCTTCATCATCACTAACTCCCACCTATAAGCAAAGGTACATTGAAACAACCAAACTAGGCCACTGCATGGGTAGAAAGAACGGTTTATTGGGGATCAGACTGCCAAGGCAGTCTCTCGGGAGCAGATTTTATATCTCATCAGGATGGTGTCTTTGAGCTGTTATAGGCTATTCAGATTGAATGGGAACTAGGTGTCCTTGCCCAATGTAGTTCCCCTTTGGGGAAAGGTTAAGGGAGATTCCTGGCAAAAAGTAATCTGCCATAGGAGATCTGCTTTTCTAGTAAACAGGAACCCGCTTTTAGGCTTGTTTGCTTGATACCATCTTTGTGTTTACCTGGCCAGAGGTCTTCCGTTTAGGACGATATCATCACCACTGTCATTTTGGACCTAACACCAACCTAACGTGGATGGTGATCTGTCAGGTCTCCAGAGGAACTGACAAGGAATTTATCGAGACTGGAGCATGTTCAAAGCCCAGAAATCTCACACTTGAGATTTAATTTTGATCTGGAGAATGGACGATATGGGACAAGCTCCATCCCTGTTTTCTCTGCCTGCCTCAGGAGCACATGACACAGCCTTAGGGTCACAGGTGGTCACTCAGGGTTACAGGCAGGCAGTCACTTGAACTTGTCTCCTATTATCTTTTCCCATGCAAATACAGCGTCACTAGCCTTCTAGTCCCAGTCAATGACCCACTTTCATCCTCAAAATCCCTCCCACTGTCCAAGGTTTATAAGTCCCTGTTTCATAAGAAATAAAGGGCCAGAACCATCTATTTCATCAATCATCCTCTGAGACTCAGGAAAGAAGGGCTCCCCTTCTTCCAGGCCTGGCCCTCATTGCTGCCTGGCCGCGGTTTCAGAGCCCTGAGCTCCCTAAAGCCACCTAGCCTGGTGCTGCCAGCCCAGCTAAAAGATCAGTAACACTTACTGTGGAGAATTCTTTTTCTCCTCCACCTCAGGCTGAACTGGGGATCTTCTGGCATGGATCTCGGTTCCACGTTCCACCCTTCTAGGCTGGAAAGTGGCATTCCTGGGGGAGGCAGAACCTTTGCCCTCACGCTTCACCCTTTCCAACTGGAAGCCAAGCGCACTCTAACCTTTTCATAAAAGAAGCACTCACTTGCAGCCGCCACAGGGTGTCCAGGCCTCACAGAAGTATGGAACCATAGTGACATAATGGAAGATGTATCATGGAGTGCCACTTTTGAGGTAACTATCCACTTCCTGTATAGTCTGGTATCTCCCAAGACCACATGCAGCTAGGGGCTGGAGTAATAGCTGGAACCCCAGGGCTGAGGTTATAGGTGCTGCCAGGTCTGACTCTTACATGGGCACTGGGTATTCAGACTCTGGTCCTCATGGACTACAGGAAACGACTTTACCACAAGCTGTCTCCCCAGCTCACTCTTTCATCTTTAAATCATTTCTTAGCATGTTTTAGTTCAGGAGACACTCACCATGGACAGCTGCACAGCACCTCTGCTCTGCAGTGTTGTTTCCAGCTTTTCCCTGTTCTAAGCCCAAGTGAAGCATGTCTGCTCAGAACTCTGTGGCCCTGGGCTCTTGGAAATATTCAGAAGTGTCCAGCTGGGTCAGAGTCAATGAATATTCCAGTGATTCATAGTTTGCCATATTGTCTCCAAGAAAGAATGGAATTTTCCTTCTAGCAACATATCTTTTTCTGTATAAGACCATATAGGAAGGAAGTTACTATTTTCCTTTTCTTCTTTAAAGTTTAAAATATAGATATTTTTTCTATGCAATATATTCTGATTATGGTTTCCCCTCCCCCAACTCCATTCAGATCCTCCCCACTTCTCCACCCACCCAAATCTACACTTTTTCTTTTCTCTCATTACAATGCAAATAAGTAATAATAATAATAATAACAATAATAATAATAATAATAAAACCAAACAAACCAGGATAGGACAAGCCAGCAAAACAAACAAACAGGCAAAAAATAGCCAAATAAGAGGAGCAAGAAATACATACACATTCTGAGACACACACATCCATATGCACAAACAGAGAACCTACTAAAAGAAAATCCCAAATTATAATATATAAGCAAAAGATATGTAAGGTTAAAAAAAAGCCCAGACAAAGCAAAAACCCTCCAACAATATTATTGAGTTCATTTTGTGTTAACCATCTACTTACTGCTGGGCATGTAGTCTGCCTTGAGATATGCTTTGTGTACCCAGGCAGACTCCCCTGGAGAAAAGTAATTTTTCCTTTGGGAGCAGTTATCAATTAGAGATGTCTTCTGGGTTAGGGATACAGGCTTGTGTTCACTTCTCCTCACAGTGAAGGGTTCCCTATCTGGCTTAGACTTCTGCAGCCACTATGTACCACCACAGTCTGTGTGAGTCCATATATACGTCAGTCCTGCTATGCCTTGAATTAGCACCACACTGTTCTAGATCCTACACTCACTTGTTCTTTGTTTACTCTGTACCTTGAGCTTGGGACAAAACAAACCAACAATATTTTCATATTTGAATTTGTGTCTCTTTTAACATTGACAAGGCTCCCAAACTATCCCTGATAGATAGGACTTTGTCTATCCATCTGTCCTTTTTTGTCATGATTTTCTTTTGCCATTCTTCTCATGTTCCCCTGACTCTCATTACTACAGCACTCAAAAATCAAAAGAAATATTGATGACACTGGAATTTATTTATTTATTACTTATTTATTTGTTATTTATTATTATAACAATTTTTATTTATTACTGTACCTCAGGACTGACTATGTTACATTCACAACACAAAAACTCTGTCTAGTATTTAGAGTAAATCTATGGGTTTTCACTAATTGTTATGTATCCATATTTGTACACTTTGTAGTTTTGATCTCTTGAGCACATGAGTCCCCACACTGCTGAGAATGAAGTATGGACATTCAAGGTGTAGATCTGGACTCTATCTAGCCTCCTAGTTCCATAGGGGTGGGGTTGAGGGTCTTCACAACCTCTGGTTGTTGCTGCAAGGGCTTTAAGCTATACTTGGAAGCCAAATGAAAATTAATTTTCTCTAACATCTTGGCATGAAAGAAGACAAAGACTTGTGCCCTCCCCTTTGACTGTCAGGGTATTTAAACAATTTAAACAATGATCTTCAATGAATTGATAGTTCTACAGGAACCTTCCGAGAAGAGGACCAGGCTGAACCTGATGCCAGCCAAAGGAGAACTTGCTTCAAATTTCATAGTTCTGATAACTTGTTTGACCATCTTGCAAGAAAAACTAAGACAACAATGATGGATCAGTGGTGGGCAGAACTCCACCTTAACCAGGACTTCTTAGCTACACGTATCTCTTGTGGTCTAATTTAATATCCTAAACCTCATGCCAGGATCCAGAAGATGGAGTTGGGAGTCACTTTTTTTACTTATGCCTCTTCCAGGGATGGTCATAGTGAATAAATTGCCTTTCTCTGCCTTTCCCCACTCATTTGTCTACTTTGTTGGCCTACTGGGCATAGATGGAAGATCCTTGCTTGTAAAGGCTGCCAGGGTCTAAGCTCTGACCTTAATCACAGTAGTAACATTTCTGCTCAAGCCCTGTCCATTTTGATGAAACCCACTGAGGACTGGGAATGAAGAAGAAGCCTGAGATCTTTTCTCTTATGGGTCTCAGTCTGGGCTTGGAAGCAAGATGCTGCTACATCCAAGCCTTGAAACACAAGACAGAACACAGCTGTGTGAGAACACAGAGGCAAGTATTCATAGTGTGTCAAAGAGAATTTGGAGACAGTAGGTGAAAGGGCTGGCTTTTCCAGCTCACAAGAGATGTCTCACAGAGAGGATCGTGTTGGGGAAGGAGACATAGCATAGTGAGAAAGAACACTTTTTGACACTTATAGAGCCAAGGTAAAAGGAAGGAAGGCATCGAGACTAAGTTTAGCAGGGAGCATGGGGGGGGCAGGGGAGATTAGGTTTTGTTTTACCAAATTCTGAAGTCAGAACCTGAGGGGTGAGAAACTGAGGAGTCAGTACCAATCAAGTAAGAGCCTAGGGCTCTGCTTTCATTCCTGAGCCAATCCATGAGCTTTAGTTGTTTTTTTTTTGTTTGTTTGTTTGTTTGTTTTTTGTTTTTCCCTTTGCAGAGCTTAACCATAGTGCACACCTCAGAGGTGTGCAGAGGCAAGCAGAGTCTGCAGTTCAGAGAGGGGGATTTTGTAACGGACAAAGCACATGGAATAGCAAAATCTCAAAATCAGGTTTTCAGCAGATGCTTCCAGAATCAGGCGCCCCACCTTCAGCTGGAGAAGGGCTGGGTTGTCTCTGTGACTCGGTCATCCTTTGCTCCCTGCAGGACAGGCCTGGATGGGGACAGACCTCTAAAGAGCTAAGCAGCCTTCAATGCAGACAAAAGAAACTATGACATGAACCTCTAGCATCCCACATGCCAGCCATTCCCAGGGTTTGGATAACAACTTTCCACAGATGGGCCTGATTTTCATCCCACCTGACATGAAATCCACACACCCCTTAGAGTTGTCAAGGCCACAGCTAGGCAACTCTAATTTCTGCACATTGTTCTCCCCAACTCCCTCATGCTAAATACTCTGTAAGACACTATGGGATGAAAAAGACACTAGGGGATGAAAAAGATGCCTATGCCAGAAGCAATATTAAGCAGGCACAGGGAGGGGCTCCTCCACACAGGACTCTGTGGCTGCGGATGCTGCCTCCATGGCAACCCAGTTTGCAGTCGCCTTCAGGGTTAGCTCTTTCACTTCATATGAGGATTGAGGAACATGTCAGCCAGCACGAGTACTTCTGAAAGAGCAGGCTAAGCTTAATTGCTGCCCATCTATGATGGTGGCCCACCCACTGACCATGGCCCTGGACACCTGATGAGGTGCAAGAGTTACATGGTGTCAACCTAGCATAAAATCAACTTGGTGAAGAACAGAGAAAAATTATACTTATTTGGGGGCTAATTAGGGTTGTGATCTTGGAAAGCACAGATTCGAGCAATTTGAAAATGTACCCTAAGGTCTTAAAAAATGGCAATGATATTTGTAGCTCGACGCTTCAAGGGAGTGGAAGTCACATCACTTCTTACCAACCGTGATTTGTTGGGGGCAAAGGTCAAACTACACTGTAAGGAAGGCGCTGGGTGTTGGTCCCAACCTAAAACTTTGAGGGGAAGGAGCCAATGGTACAGACTGTCAGCAGAGATTTGCAAACAGTGTTTCAGAGATGTGAAGATGAGACCGGGGCCAAGACCAGTCCATGAGAGGCAAGTCTTCAGGCCACTTTAGCAGCAGACACGTCCAAAGTGTCATCTCCCAACTCCATCATACCTGCCCCAAAACAGTCCTCTTTAACACTATTACATTTTGATTTTCTTCTGTGCTGATAGCTTTTTGTCTTCTGAAAGTTTCTCTATTCTTTTCCTTTTTAAAATTTATCTTTTGTTTGGTTGCTTTTTAAATTTCATTTCAATAAATATTTAATTTTTTTAGATTCATGCCTTTCATATGATCTGTATTCTTTTGACAAAAACGTTATACAACTATGTAGTATATGTAACTTTTAGGAAAGAATACACAAATTGATTTTACTCTTTTTAAATCTTAAAGTAGAAGTAAAACTATCATGTTTTGGTTTTTTAAATGTACTTTTATTTGAAATATGAACTGTTATAAATAATAAAATGAAAATATCAATTTAAGTTATTTAAATCATTTTTGTTTCTTGTTTTACCAAATCTTATGAAAAAATTTTTTTAGAAATAAACTACCACCTACCTGCCTGATCCATGTTGGGCTCAGTCAGCAGAGGTGAGTTGCATGCCACCCTAACATCCTAAGGAGGGCTGTGGGGGCCCCAGGAACACCCAGTTTAGATTGCCAATTCCCTGTCTGCCTAAACCTCCTGGGGCACAGCCAGCAGAAGTGAGCTTCATTGTCAAGGCCACTGCTCTCTCTCCCTGCACGGGGAGGCCTGTGTAGCCCTAGGAACATTTAGGTCCACTTATGGCACAGGTACCAGAGGTGAGCAAGAAGACCTACAGAGTAAACTAACCTGAGCCCATATGGACTCACAGAGACTGAACCATCAACTAAAGCACATACATGGGCTGGACCTAGACCACTTCCACATATGTAGCAGATTTGCAGCTTGGTCAATATGTGGGTTATCTCTGACTCTGTTGCCTGCCTCTGGGTCCCTTTTCCCCAGCTGTCCTACCTGTCAGGTCTTGTGTGGAAGTATGTGCTTGAGGTGCCAGGGTAGGTTGGTATCCCTTGGGGGCCTCCCCTTCTCTGAGAAGGAGGAAAGATGGGAATCAGGGGAGGGATGTGTGAGGGTGAGACTGGACTGGGAGGAGAGGAGGGAGGGAGCTGATATCAAGCTGTAAAGTGATTAAATTTTTTTTAAATACCACTATAATATACAATATATATTTTCAAATATAAGTGATGAGTATCACACTTTTTATTAATTAATTTATTACTTTATATCCTGGTAGGAAGTTCCCCTCCCTCCTCTTCCCCCAGTCCCTCCCTCTCACCTTCCCTCCCTTCGCCCTATGCCTCTCTTCATTTTTTCTGAGAGAAAAGGAAACTTCTGCTGGGTATCAACCCACCTTGCATATCAAGTAGGCCTGGGCCCATCTTCTTCTATTGAGGCTAAGCAAGGCTGTCCAGTTACGGGAAAGGGATTCAAAGATAGGTACCAGAGTCAGAGGCAGCCCTTGCTCCTGCTGTCAAAGGTCCCACATGAGGACCAAGCTGTTACATATGTACATCTGTTACATATGTGTGCAGGCCTAGGACCATCCAATGGATGCTTTCTGGTTGGTAGTTCAGTCTTTATGGACCCTATTGGTCCAGACTAGTTGATTTTGTAGGTTTTCTTGTGGTGTCCTTGACCTCCCTGGCTCTTTCCATCCTTCCTACTCTTTTTCCATAAGATTCCCCAAGCTCTGCCTAATGTTTACATGTGGGTATCGGCATCTGTTTTCATCAGCTCCTGGGTGAAGTCACACAGATGACTGATATGCTAGCCTCCTCTGCAAGAATAGCAGAATATTTGTGAGCGGTGGGCTCTCTATATGGTATGTGATTCAAATTGGGCCAGCCATCAATTGACTGGGTCAACGGTTGGTTTCCCCCTCCCTCCACTGGAAGTCTCCCTTGGCTAGAGGATGTGGCTACTTTATGCTCCATTTTCCCCAAACCCCCAACAGCTGGGGTAAGAGTCTCAGCTAGTGTCACTACCATAGACTCTCTGGAGCCTCTCAATCCCACAGATGCCCCCCAACATCGAGTTCAGTTCTCTCTCCCAGCCATTTCCCCCCTCCACACACCTGATCCCCACTCTGTTCCCCCCTGTACCCCTGCTCTCACCCAGTTTCCTCCCTCCATTTACTTCAGGTGTCTATTTTAGTGTCAATTTTTTTTTAAATAAAAATAACAATTCATTACATAAATAAGGGGTATCTCCCATTCAAAACATAGAAATCTATACCATTTTACCACTGTCAATATGCATGATCTGTACAAAGTTAAACCTGTTTATAATTCACTGGATGATGAGATATGATAAATATTGATTTACATTCAGAAATTTAGATGCACCAAGATAGGAAAGATGTTTCCTTCAAGGCTGCAAGGCTGCAAATACAAATAGCCAAAACACTAAGAATGTAACATCTATATAATTCCCTATTGTTTCATAGTTCTTCTTGCTATTGGTAGTTTATTGTATGTATGTGTAATAATATAAATGCTATGTAAAAAAGCAAAAAAAAATTAAATAAAAGAAAGAAAGAAAAAGATAAAAATAAAAATGATAGTAGTTTTGGGTTTTTTGGGGTTTTTTTTGTTTTTGTTTTTGTTTTTGTTTTTTATTAATTTATTCTTGTTACATCTCTATGGTTATCCCATCCCTTGTATCCTCCCTTTCTCCCCTCCCTCCCATTTTACTCTTATTCCCCTCCCCTATGACTGTTCCTGAGAGGGATTACCTCCCCCTGTATATGCTCATAGGGTATCAAGTCTCAGTGACCTGCTGTCCTTCCTCTGAGTGCCACTAGGTCTCCCCCTCCAGGGGACATAGTCAAATGTGAGGCACCAGAGTACATGAGAAAGTCATATCCCACTCTCCACTCAAGTGTGGAGACTGTCCTGTCCATGGGCTAGATCTGGGTAGGGGTTTAAATTTTACCACCTGTATTGTCCTTGGCTGGTGCCTTAGTTTGAGCGGGACCCCTTGGCCAAAATCTGCCTATCATAATGTTCTATTTGTAGGTTTCTAGGACCCTCTGGATCCTTCTACATTGCTATTCTCACTTGGTTCTCTCATCTAGAGTCCCAATAGGATGTCCTCCCCTCTGTCCCAGTTTCCTGGTAAGGGAAGGCTTTCGTGGGACATGCCCATTGGGCTAGTATGCAGATATAAGTGAGTATATACCATTTGAGTCTTTCTGCTTCTGGGTTAACTCACTCATTATGATCATCTCTAGCTCAATCCATTTGTCCACAAATTTTGGGGATTCCTTGTTTTTAATAGCTGAGTAGTATTCCATAGTGTATATGTACCACAGTTTCTTTATCCATTCTTCTACTGAGGGACATTTAGGCTGTTTCCATGATCTGGCTATTATGAATAAGGCTGCTATGAACATGGTTGAGCAAATTTTCTTGTTGTGTGCTTGTGCATCTTCTGGGTATATTCCAAGGAGTGGAATAGCTGGGTCTTGAGGAAGCCCTATTCCCAGTTTTCTGAGATAGCACCAGATAGATTTCCAAAGTGGTTGTACTAGTTTGCATTCCCACCAGCAATGAAGGAGTGTTCCTCTCTCTTCACATCCTCTCCAGCATGTGGTGTCGCTTGAGTTTTTGATCTTAGCCATTCTGATGGGTGTAAGATGGAATCTCAAAGTTGTTTTGATTTGCATTTCCCTGATGACTAAGGAGGTTGAGCATTTTTTTAAGTGTTTTTCAGCCATTTGATATTCTTCTGTTGAGAATTCTCTGTTTAGTTCCAAGCCCCATTTCTCAATTGGGTTATTTGGTTAAAAATATGAAACGCTTCACGAATTTGCGTGTCATCCTTGCGCAGGGGCCATGCTAATCTTCTCTGTATCGTTCCAATTTTAGTATATGTGCTGCCGAAGCGAGCACTAGATAGTAGTTTTGGAAAAGATGCTATCCAGTTAACTACAAGGAAAATTATAAATCAGATCTCTGTTTCTTAAAACTGAAAAGTTATTTGTAGAGAACAGAAAGCCAGAAAATGTACAGAGCATTGGCTGGTGCTAACAACTCAGAAGAAATAGCTTTTGAAGATCGTCTGAAGAAGCCAGCTACTGTAGCAGACTCTCTGGTCATTTGCTCCTTTCAAAATCAAAGACCCAAGGCCCATTTTCCTAGGTATCGTGTACCAGTTGGTCATTATGTGATACATTTTATACATCACACACAGTGTTATAATTTTAGGCAAGTGATAAAAGGGTTGCCTAAAATTCCCAGAATTACTCTATTTAAAATGCCAAGTTTTCCCAAAGAGCTGTCAAAAAACTCTCTGCTGACAACCCTCTGGCACAACTGTGAAAACCCCCTGCAGAGGTCTATTATTGAAGGGAGATCTTTGAAATACAGATTTTCTTTAACATCTGTCTTAATGCTGTCCGTCCAGTCAGAGATAATTGCTGTGAAAATTTAGATATAACATCTGGCAGAAAATGAAACTATCATAAGGCTTTGCCCCCATAGAACATAAATTAAAGGTTTGCTTGGACAGACTCATGGGCTATGAAATCATTAGCTAGTACCATCCAGCCTCTGTGCTGTAACTTAAAAAAGAAAGCTATAGCTCAATGTGTGTCAGATGGTCACAGCTATGGAACAGCTTAAATTTCACCATCCGTCCCCAAAAGGAACTCACCCAAAGCTAAAGCCAAAGTTAGGTGGCTACAGCCATAGACTGCCTTAGCTTTCTTTTTTTTAAATTTTAATTTTATTAATTTATTCAGATGAAACTCAATTGTTATCCCATCTCTTGTATCCTCCCATCCCTCCCTCCCACTTTCACCCTATTCCCCTCCTCTAGGTCTAAGACAGAGGGGGACCTCCTCCCCCACTATATGGTCATAGGCTATCAACTCTCATCTTGGTAGCCTGCTTATTCTTTCTTTGAGTGCCATCAGGCCTCCCCACCAAGGGGAGGTGGTCAAATATGGGGCACCAGAGTTCATATTAGAGTAAGTCCCCACTCTCCACATAACTGTGGAGAATGTCCTGTCCATTGGGTAGATCAGAGTAGGGGTTTGAAGTTTACTACTTGTATTGTCTTTGGTTAGTGCAATAGTTTGAGCAGATCCCCCTGGGCCCCAATCCACTACCCATTATGATGTTCTTGTAGGTTTCTAGGACCCTCTGGGTCCTTCTAGCTTTCTTATACTGTGGTTTAGGGAAGGGCTTGCTCTGCCTCCCTTCATTGCTACAATGTGTAGTGCTGCCTCCTGTTGGTGAGACTTCACAGAGCACGGGGTGATGCTGTCCTGTCTAGTTATGTCTGACACCTCCCCAGGGTTCCTTCTGAGTGTAAATTAACTTGCAAGAAGAGTGAAGAACTTTGATTGGCTCAGTCCCATCTACTGGGCTGCCTGTCCAATCAGAGGTTTCCTTTCATAGTTGAGCCAAATATAATAGTTAACAGACCTCTTTACAGCTTTTCTGGGCTGTATATACCAACAGCCTCTGCAGACTTAGCAGATGGTCTATAGCTGTCGCTTGCTCTCAAGCACCTTGTTGGAAGAAACTTGAAGATGAAGGCCATACCTGGAACAGTGAACTTGCCTATCATGGTGGTGACCAAATATGAATCTGAGGAACAGGGCAGCTTGTAGCAGCCATTGGCTCTCTCACAGAGCAGATGGCTCAGAGGAAAATAAGGTGTGAGGGAATGATGACTTCAGGTTCCATCCTTCCTTCTTTCTTTCCTTCCTTCCTTTCTTCTCTTCTTGATTCCTTCCTTCTCTTCTTGCTGGCTTTGTCTTTCTTTAGAGTTAAAAACTTACTAACTAAGGATGTAGCCATGGCCAACCAGTTACATCCTTGAGATCATCCCAGACACTGTCTTTTCCAGCTCTGTAGCACTCACCCCACCTCCAAATGACTTTTGTTTGTTTTTGTTTTTGTTTTTGTTTTTCAAGACAGGGTTTCTCTGTGTAGCCTTGGCTGCCCTGGACTCACTTTGTAGACCAGCCTGGCCTCAAACTCACAGAGATCCACCTGCCTCTGCCTCCCTGAGTGCTGGGCTCACACCACCACCACTGTCGATGAGCTAAAGAGCTACATTTCCAACTATGATGTGCCAGATGCCACACTCTGCTTTACCTTTTCCCTATGAATAAAATTAAACAAAGTTTTAATGAACTCACAAAATACTGTGTTCCTTTCCTTTGTGTTATATTATCACAGTAATTTAAGGCTGCAACAAGAATTACAGATTGAAATGGTAAACAAAGCAAGAAATGCACACTTAGAAGTATTGGAAAACTATCCATTACTCACAAGTGTAGTGGATTGGTGACTTCTGAGGGCATCCAACAGGTTATACATTTGGTTTTCTCCCATCTAAGCGTTTCTTGTGCAAATCATCCCTACGCTGTTCATCAGAGCTAGTCCCAGGCCCTGGTATATGCAAATCCCAAGCTTTCTTGACACTTGAGAAAATCTGTCTTCTGTTTTGTTTTCTGAGGGAAAGCCAAGTGAATCAAGTGCTTTGAGTGTAGAGATGCTACAATAGGATTATTCAAAACATGAATTTAAAATTTTTCATCCATGTATACTATATTTACCACATACTCACTCCTACTTCTTTCTCCAACTCCTGCCCCCACCAACTCCTTAAATTTGACTTTTCCCTAACTGTTATTGTCTCACACACACATACACATATGAATATATATACATATAGATGTTTATATAATATATATATATAATCATGATGAATCCATTTAGTGTTGCTACTATGAATGTGTCTTTAAGGCTGATCACTTGCTAACCAACTAAAGAAGCTCATTCCTGAGAGAGACTGATTCTCCTTGTAGCTCTTCCTCTGGGTGTTGGGGTGGCACTTATGAAATTTCCCCCACCCATGTTGGGATGTCCTCCAGTGCTGTCATTCCTCAGGTCTTCTTCAAGCATCTATATCATTAAGAGTCCATGGATGAAGCTTCCCAGACATATATAGAAGACACAGTCTCACAGCAGACAGTCTGGTCCTCTGGCTCTTGCAATCTTTCTTCCCCATCTTACATGATGTTCCCTGAGGGATAAGGATGTGTGTTGTAGATGTGTTGAATGAGACTGAGAACCCCACAGTCAGCTTACTGCAATTTGACAAACTGTAAGTTTCTGTAGTGGTCTCTTTCTACTGCAAAGGTACTTTTTTTTGCGGGGGGGGGGGTGATGAAGGTGGAAGCTACACTTAGCTGTGACTATAAAGATAAATACCTACAATGCATTTAGAAGCTGTACTAGTTTAAGAAAGTTGTAGTAATAGATGCGACTCTGGGTTCCATAGTCTCACCAGCCATGGGTACTTGGCCAAGTGTATAGTATCAAGCTTATGAGCAAGTTCAATCCAGATGAGGACCTAGCACTGAGAAGAGGAAGTGAGCATGGGCTTCCAACCCTAACCAAGAAACTATCTGCAACTGATACCCACTGGTTATGGAAATACTAGTTTTCTCCAATGGAGTATCTTTGGTTACTTTTACCATACTTCAGTGCAGACCCATGCTTAGCAGTAGATGGCCAATACAAAATGAACTCGATGGTATTTTTGTAGATTTCTTTTTATCTCAAATTGCTTTGTTTGTGTACTTTTTTTAAGATATCAAAATAAGAACTTAATGTGAAATAGCCTAATGCAATTGAGAGTGACAATAAAGCTTGTTTTCATTCTTAGCATATGGAAACCTGAGGTAGGCATTCTTTGTGTCTGTGATTTGTCCATGCTGACGCTCATTCTTGAAAGTCCCCCTTTTCATTATTCTCTGCCCTTCTACTGGGTGAACAGAGTACATGGCTCTTCCTGTTATGAACAGGTGCACAACTTTCACCTGAAGCCGTCATATGAAATGCTTCTTGGAACACTCTACACACTTTCAGAGTATATACTCAATGATATTTGTAATACTATTAGGTAGTAGTTAAACCTCACTCACACAGCTTATTTTATATTTATTACTTTTTGTATACAAGTGTTTTCTCTGTATGTATGTCTGCGCACCAGCATACTTCTGGGGCCATTTGCCCCCCAAAAATCTGAGGCAATGTCTGTCTTTGATGTTGAGGGGTGTTTCTTGAATGCAGCTGAAGGATGGTTCCTGTCCTCACATCCATTCTGTTAGCCTGTCTCTTTATTGGGGAATTGAGTCCATTGACATTAAAAATATTAATGACCAATGAATGTTAATTCGTGATATTTTATTGTTAGTGGTGGTGGTGGTGGTGGTGGTGGTGTGTGAGTGTGTGTGTGTGTGTGTGTGTGTGTGTGTGTGTGTGTGTTCATTGGTGCAACATTACTTATTTCCTGTGTTTGCATGGAGGTAGTTAACCTCCTTGGATTGGAGTTTTTTCTAGTATCTTCTGTAGGGCTGGGTTTACGGACAGATATTGTTTAAATTTGACTTTGTCATGAAATATCTTGTTTTCTCCCTTTTTCTCCATTTACAGTGATTGAAAGTTTTCTGGCTATAGTAGTCTGGTCTGATATCTGTAGTCTCTTAGAGTCTGCAAGACATCTATGGAGGCCCTTCTGGCTTTTAGTGTCTCCACTGAGAAGTCGGATGTACTTCTAATAGCTCTGCCTTTACACGTTAATTGGATTTTCCCCTTGCAGCATGTAATTTTCTTTCTTTGTTGTGGATGTATAGTATTTTTATCATTATAGGCTGAAGTAACTTCCTTTTTGGTCCAATCTATTTGGTGTTCTGTAAACTTCTTGTACTTAATAGGTATGTACTTCTTTAGGTTAAGAGTTTTCTCTATGATTTTGTTAATTGTATTTTCCAGGTTTTTGAGCTGAGATTCTTCTCCTCCTATGACCATTTTTAAGTTTGGTCTTTTCATAGTGTTTCAGAGCTCCTGGATGTTTTATGTCAGGAATTTTTCAGATTTAACATTTTCTTTGACCAACGTATCCATTTGTTCTATCAGATCTTCAGTGCCCGAGATTCCCTCTTTCATCTTTGTATTGTTAGTGCTGCTCATGTCTATAGCTCCTGTTCATTTGTCTAGATTTTCCATTTACAGAATTTCCTCAGTTTCTGTTTTCTTTATTGACTTTATTTCCATTTTCAGGTCTTGAACATTTTATTCAATTCCTTCACCTGTTTGTTTGGGTTTTTGTTTACTTTCTTTAAGGGATTTCATTTTCTCTTTAAGAACCTCTATCATCTTCATAATGGTTATAAGGTCATTGTGCTTCAGATGTGTTACAATATTCGGAGTTTGCAGGAATAGGATAGCTGGGCTTTGGTGGTACAATATTACCCTGGATGTTGTTGATTGCTGTTCTTACATCGGCATCTAGGCATGTGGCTTTGGGATGACTATAGGTCCAGTTGTGAATGTCTGCATTTGTCGTTATTGGGTAGGTATTTTCTTCCTTGGTTTCTATTTCCTTTTTGGTCTTCTGGTCTTTGCAGCCTGAATTTATGGTGGCAGGTATGATCTCTGGAGTCACTTTCTGAGTTGAGGTTAGACTTCTTGTAGCTAACATGGCATTTGGTCCAGTGAGGGGGGGATTGGGGAGTGTTCTGACATTGGGGTGAAGGATATGTTGATGAGGAGGGGACTGGGGATAGTGGTGGTGCGTACTGATAGAGTTCAGGAGGTCCACAGGTGGACTGCCTATCTGGGGTCTGGCAGTAGGTGGTCTCTGGTCCAGGTGGTCTGCCTGAGTTCACCCATCTGTTGTTTTTTTTTCCTGGCTGGTATGGCCTGTGCTTTTTCTGATTAGCATATATCTAAGCAGCAGATATGCACCTGTGTAGACAAGGAGGTACAGCCGCAGGTGGGGTTGGGACAGGCAGTGGGGCAGGAAGGAATGTCAGCTGCTTGAGTCTTTCATATCTGAACTGAGGAGTATGGTGGTTCTAAGGGCAGGTGGGCCCCTTACCTGTTCTCTCAATGTTATCTTTAAGTCCATATGGTCTTTCTACTACTCGAGTCATTCCCCCTTGTAAGGCTTTCTTTCTCCTGAACTTTCTAATTTGATTATATAGTTTGTAATTCCATCTTCATATCAGCTTGAGTTCTCATCAATATTTCTATCCCTTAACTGAATTAAGGTTTTATATCATGAATTATCTTTGACATTACAGTCAGCCATATGCTTGTATTTTCATGGGCATAACTCAGTGTTTATTGTTATTCTCATTAAATCTATTGAACATTTTGTGTCTCCCTTGAAACCTTTGATGAAGTATATTATATTCTTAACCCTCTAAGCTAATTTGGATTTCTCTCAGAGCACATCTCAGAGATACTTACACTTTGTAGTTTTCTTGCTGCAGCTCCTTTCTTGATCTCACTTCTACCTCTCCCATCACTCAGTCCCCTACTTCCTCCTCTGACTTCTCCTCTCCTGGCTGGCAGGAAGTGCAGCCTTATTCTCTCCCCTGCTCAGAGATTGGCTGTAACCTACTTTATTGATATATTAGGGGATAACTGGGTAACATTGTTTACACAGCATTGATACAGGAAAGTCTCAGAACAAGGATTGTAACCAGATATGGGGAGATATAGAAGTCAGCATTTGAATTACACAATAGCCTTATGCCTACAATATATGATTGTTCCATTGGGTTCTATGTCCTGGGGTTCATCTAGGTAATTCTAATTTTAGTACATTTCTATTAGATTGGAGGATTTCAGGGGGGACATTCTGTCTTGGCCTTTTATATATTTTGTATTTTTATAATGAGAACAGGGCAAGTGGTCTTATTTCATTGCCTGTGTGTCTAATGTGAGATTCTAGGCTGCCTAAGCATAGGCTTGATTACAAACTTTGTGGCTGAGGCAAGGCCTGAGGGTTGGCTATAGAACGAGCTAATGAAATTATGGAACTCAGCAGCTGGATCCTTTAACAGATGTGTACAGGATAAGACTAGAGATTAGATATGGTACTGATTGGTTAGGGTATAGACCAGCACACAGGATATGTAACTGGGGGACAAACCTGGGGGTTAGAAATAACACAGGAAGGAATGATTAGACTGGGACAAGGCATAGAATGTGCAACCTGGCCTAGGTCTGCAGATTGGAGAGGGTACAGGCTGGGTAGGCTTCAGGAAACTGACTAGGTCGGACCTGAACACAGGATGCAGAACACACACAGGCAGAGCCTAGTAGTTGGCTGTGTTATGACCAACTGGAATGGATGAGGAAGAGAGGGAGGACTCAAGTAGCATGCCGGTCTCTGTGATGTATGGTGGCTATTGGTTTCCTGGAAGCAAGAGAGACCACCATCAGAGATGGGCTCAATGGTGTTTTTAAATTTTATTCTATAACTGCACAATTAGGCTTTACTAACTACCTTCTGCTCACCATTTATGTGTGAAAGGAGCAACAGCTACAGTAGGCAGTATGATTATGCCTTTACCACTTTTGATGTCATAGAAATGTGAATGAAAAGATAACACAGTAAAAAATGATACACTTTTTGCAGTCATTGATATCTATTCTTTTCAGACAATATAGAAAATTTTCCATGTGAAGTTCTATGTTTTTAAAGAATTCCTTTAATAATCCCAAGAAACCCAAGCCTGTATTTGTTCCAATATTTTCTTTATGATTCCTTTATAGTTTTGGTGGATATAAAATTTAGTAAAATTAAAATCACATAGAGGGAGCTGGAGAATATCTGGCCCCAATCACAGAGTTTCTTATCCATCATATATGCAGTAAAAAGAGTGTGCCAGAGCCTTCTTGACATTGTGAATGCTCCAGGTAGGGGCTTACGCTGACCCATTGTTCTAATTAAAACAATCACACCAAAAGAATCATGAATTTTCACAGTCAGCATGTTGGACATACCCAAATAACAGCCTTCTCCTTTCATGTGACTTAATACTATGACCTATGGATCCTCCTAAAGTATTGTAGAGAAGATTCATAGCCTCCAAAATTTTCTCTCTGACTTGCTTTCTGAGAGGAACTCTCTTATCTTGCTATTATCTGTAGCCTGGGTAGAATGTGAATTTTACTAACCATCAGATCTTGCTCTTGGCTAGTTCATCTCTTGAATCTCTTGGTCCTGATATTCTCCTATATCTAAGAAGAATCGGGGTCACGCATGCAATGTTTTGCTTCACAATCATGACTTATCTTTCCACACAATTCCAGGATTCACCAGCTATCCTCCAGGTAGCTTCCAGTATCCTATAACTTATCCCTCCCCAGTAGTGTCGATAATACCCCACTGACAATTTATATACTCTCTAAGCTTGATGTAGGTTTCTCTGCTGTGCCTCACATTCTCGTTTGCTTGCTCATTGGCAATATTAACACCCAGGCTTTCTACCACTAGTCTATTCAAAACAACAAAGGCCCTTTATATGCATCTTAAAATCTTTCTAGTATTTTGCTACTTCTCTATTCCACATAATCAGGAAGCTACTGCAGGAACACTTACCTCTGGTTCTCTCCATATGCACAAGCTATTTGTCCATGAAAATTTCTAAAAATTAATGATACTCTACTACCATTTCATTACACCCTTTCTCTTTCAGTTCAAGTTTCACCTATTCTATTGCTAGAAGAGTCTTGACAATCTTTTGGGCTTCTTGTGTATCATGGGCCTCATCTGAGTTGATAGGAGGCTTGATCCCAAATACTTCCTAGACAACTCACCATTATTAATAAAATTCATAATGGCAATCAGCACCATCCATTGAGAAATTAGGGGAATACAAGATGTAGGCAACAGTAACACACGGTGTCTGATCAGCAGGACAGCAGTGATTGCACAGAGACCCAAGGACCAAACTGAGAGTTCTAAGAGAGCAGTTCTAGTGTTTCTGAAGGGGAGGGGACCATACAATGTGAAAAACAAGCAGGTCTGGTCTCGGGTTCCCCTTTTTCTGTGTTTTAATACAATGGTCTTCAGGTCCACTGTCAAGGCATCAGTGGACTTTCAGAGCTGGTGGATGATGAATGGAAGACAAATGATTAAGAGTAAGAATAGCCCAAGTTGCAAATGCACCATTAAATTAACATCAAATTGTATAAGGAGGCTGAAAGAAGGTTATCCAACAAAGAGGAAAATGCAGGAGCCACTTCCACAAGAGAGGCAGAGCCTAAATGTGTGCTACCAATATTAATTATCTTTCCATGAAGTAGATCAAGATTAACTCCCAAATCAGGATGATTCCAGACTCCTTTAATATGGCTCTGTATATACACCCATTCATTTTTATGACTCATAATATTGTAATGGAGTTACGAAAATCCATATAAGCATTCAATGGCACTGAACTGCTAACCTATGCTTGATGTTCTGAATCTGATGTCCCATATATAAAACTGCTTCCTCAAGAGCATCGACTCTCTCCTGAAGTCCTCTATCAATATTTTCTTGATAAAATAATTCCAAGGAGACATTCTGAGATAAGTGGTCTACATAACGAGCAGTATGGACTTCTTTAATATGTGATGTGGTGGCAACAGCAAAGCTGGAGATAGTCGCTATCAGTGCTGAAATTCCTAAGATAAGAGAAGCCACAAATCTTTTTGCTGGCGCTAAAGATAAAGTAGCTCTAGGCAGTACCCCAATTCCAGGACTGTTAAACCAAGGTCCAGTGATGTTCATAGGCAGCATTAACACAGGGCGGTTGCTTCAACAATATAAAGGTGTCTTCACTAGTTTCAGGGATGCAGTTAGTCAATACACACCCATTAAAAGAAATATAATAAACACTTTAATTCATTTTTAATGCAAAAATCCATTTGTTCCTTTATACAAAATAGAAAATTGGGAAGAAACACAAGCAATGACTGGTTCTCTTTTCATATCATCTATGTGCCCAACAAGAGACACTTTTCTAGTAGCTGCAAAAAGATTAAATAAGTTATCTTGCAAGGGCAGCTCTCTTTTTTCCAATCATAGGGTGAAATATTGGAGTCACCCATCCTGGGATGTACCGAGATCTCACATTTTCAACTGAATATAGCCATTGAAATTCATGCTCTTGGTAAAGGTGTGGATTTGAAACTGACCAATCCCAGAGCTGTAAATCAGAATTATTAAAAGGAGCATATACCACATCATTAGGGGAGGGGAGGGAAAACACGAAAACCATTTTGGGTCTCCTTCCTCAGATACTAACTTCAGATAATTATCTACACTAATAGGCTTAGGATAATGAGATAGTCCTAAGCGAAGGCTTTGGAGGCCATTCAAAATGAGTATCATTGTAAACCTGAGATAAATGTAATTTAAGGAGCCATACACTTTTTGGTATAGTATGACAACAATCTGGACAATTATAAGAAGGAGGGGAATCAGCAGAAAACAATCTTGAGTCACTTCTCCAACTGTAAAACAAATGGGCCATGAGGGAGCAAAGCCCTCAAAAGTAAACTTATTTTCTGACCTCTGAGTTAAATAGTTGTTACTCTCTCCACCCAGCAGGTCAACATTGTCAGTAGTGACTTTAATTGGGGTCAGCATCCCACGTAGCCACATGAAATATGCGAGAATCAAGTATATAAGGCCAATAAGGCAAAGAATTTCCAAATTTCTGAGCACTGGACATAGAAGAGCAAGAAAAACATACCTCTACTGTCAAAAGAGCAAGCATGCCCACAAACAAACTCTGTGGGGATGCAGGGAGGTTATCAGTAGAAACCAGGGTATGGGCTCCATTAGCCAAGGCCTGGAGCTGACCCTATGTAGGAACCAGATGTAGGAACGTGTGGCTGCTGCAACGGGGGTACACTTATGTTCCTCCAACTTTAACTGAGCATATGACGCAGCCAACACATGGTCTGCAAACCAAAGCGAGGAGGATGAAGCCATGTTAGGCTGTGGAGTGAGGTGGTATCTTTCTACTCTGGGTCTTTTTCTCTTTTCCAATGGAAGCATTGAGTTCTCTGACTGGTCAGATGAGGCTGTCTGGGACCCAGTTTGGTGCTTCAGAATCTGTTGGGGAAACACAGGCATCTCCTTGCCCACTCATTAGTAGCATATCTGGTCCTTTCTGTTGTGAAGTTAATAAATCTTTCCACATAACTTTAGGTTTATTTTTAGCTTGGTGTTCCAGTGTCTTCCCATGGCACTTAAGCCATCTGCTCCCTTGCTTAAATAATTTACAACAAAGATGGAATATGCCCGAACATGAGCCAGGGAATAATAGTGCAAATCACCATTTTTTACCTTTATTATTTGGTCTTTAAGGGTTTGATGTGCTCGCTCCACAATGGCCTGTCCTTGAGGATTATAAGGAATTCCTGTAATATGTTTAATATTAAACATAGAACAAAAAGGAGTAAAACCTTTACTGGAATAAGCTGGAGCATTACTGCTTTTAAATGTTTAGGCGTTTCTAGATAAGAAAAACAATAGAACAAATGTATAACATCCTTTAAGGCTTCTCCTGTATGGGCAGTGGCCATCAGTAAAGGCAGTAATGGCACCAAAACTCGGTTGTTGCTGAAAAAAAATCTAGGAAAGGTGACAGCCTGTAATTTGAGGAACTACACCAAAGGGTGATGAGGAAGATGAAACTTTATTTGCCTTGTATAATTAATAAATGCCAATTGTCAATCCTCTGACATATTTAAAAGCCAATCATTATTATAAGGTACCAAGAAAAAAAGTCAAGTCTGCTCCTAATATTTCTCTGTTTTGTTTCTTTGCTTTCATAATTGCTATAGCAAGCACAGTACTGTAAGTAGTTACATTTTTCTTGGAACAGCTGACAAATGGACCCATTCTAGTGGACCTTCCTGCCTAATGACCCCAGTGTAAGCCATGTAGGCAGGACCAAAAGTGCTCAGGGCAAAGCAGGGAAATTCTCTGTAATGGATGTTTATTTAATTCCTGGTGTACAAGTTGCAAAGCAGCCTTTCCCTCTGGCATTAATTGATGAGGGGAACTTGGTTCTGAAGGCCCTTTCAAAATATTAAATAATGGTTATAAGTCTTCAGTAGTCAATTTTAAGAAAGGTCTGACCCAATTTATTTCTCCCAACACCTTTTGAAACCCATTTAAAGTTTTTAGGTGTGAGAAATTCAAATGTAGATGCTGAGGAGTCACAGACTATGTCTGAATAATCTTACCCAGATAATTGAAAGGAGGTTGTAGTTTAATTTTGTCAATTTTAAGCCCATAGGCTTCAAGAGCCAGGGTCATCTCCTGCAAAACTTGCATTAAATAATCATGATGAGGATGAGCCAATGCGACAGCATCCATATAATGGATAATATGGGAAAGGGGATACTTTGCCTTATAGAAAACAAATTTCTGACACAGAGTAGGATGATTTTTCATGCCCTGAGGCAAAACCTTCCGCTGATAATGTTGGTAAGGTAAATTAATTGAAGGAAGACTAAAAGCAAATCTTTTTCTATCCTGTTCAGTAAGCTTAATAGTAAAAGAGCAATCTTGCAAATTAATTATCACTACTTATATCCAAAAGGAATCATTGTGGGAGTTGGCAAACCAGGCTGTAAAGCCCCAGTTGTTTCCATAGTAGCATCCACCTTTCTTAAATCTTGTAATGGGGGATATACAAGATGGTGGCACTGATCACACACTGCTTCTGATCAGCAGGACAATCAGGACTGCATAGGGACCTAAAGGCCAAAAGTGTGAGCTACAAAAAAAAACAGTGCTGTTAATTCCCGGGTGAAAGGGATTCACACTGTGTAGAGCACAGGTGGATCCAACACCTGCCCACCCAGATAACCCACATAAAAGTCCTGTGGGACAACCCCCATTAGCTACCATCTTGAGAAAGACTGTGAGACACTCATGCAGCTTTGGATTCTCTCTGCCTGCCTGCTGCTGCTTACCAGATTTGGGACATAGAGCAGACAGATGGGGCTGAATCCACATTAAATGCCATCCTACAAGCAGCTTAGGCCTCTGGTCTCTCTCCGCCTGCCAGCTGCTTACCTGCCTAGCCCATCTGGGACACAGAGCAGATAAGCAGAGCCCTGCCATCTCAAGAAAGCCTGTGAAACACCACAGCACTTTTGGGCTCAGATCTCCCTCAGCCCCCCAGCTGCCGACCAGCCTGGCCCATCTGAGACACAGCAAATATGCAGAGCTGAGTCTAGCGTGGGCCACAACTCACATTTGCTGCCATCTCAAGAAGGTCTGTGGAGCACCCCAGCAGCTTTGGGCTCAGATCTCTCACAGTTCCCCAGCTGTTTACTGACCTAGCTGCTCTGGAGCACAGAGCAGATTGGCAGAGCCCTGCCATCTCGAAAAGAACTTTAGGGCACCTGAGCAGCTTTGGGCTTGGAACTCTCATCAGTCTACTCTTCTGCTGCCTGACCCAACAGGGATACAGACAGGGAACCCAGCTGAGATGAGCTGGGTGCAGGCTCCAACACCACTGTCCACCATCCTGAGGAGGCCTCTGCCGAACCCTGGCAAACAACCGTCTGCTTGAAGCTGTCCTTGTTTGCTCCCAACCTACCTGGCCCATTTGGGACAGAGACAGCAACCACATTGGGGGAACCTAGGCCTGATAACATCAGAGACAACCAGATGCCTAGAGGCCAGCCCAAGAAAACTATCAACAAAACTCAGAGCCATATAATACCACCAGAAATCAGTGATCCCACCACAGCAAGCCCTGGAAATATGAACACTCACAACGCACAAGAAGAAGACTTTACACCTGAGGTGATAAAAATTATAGAAGCCTTGAAAGAGTAAAATAAATCACTCAAAGAAATTCAGGAAAATACATTCAAACCGATGAAGGAACTGACTGAATCTTATCAAGAATTACAGGAAAATTCACACAGGAGAAAGAAATGAATAAGACTATTCTAGACCTAAAGAGGGAATTAGAAGCACAAAGAAAATACAAGCTGAGGCAATCTTAGAGTTCAAAAACATAGGAAAGTGAACAGGAACCGTGGGCACAAGTCACGCCAACCTAATACAAGAGATGGAAGAGAGAATCTCAAGTGTGGAAGATACGATTGAAGTTTTCAATACATCAATCAAAGAAAATGTTAAAACTAACAAGTTCCTGATGCAAAAACACCCACAAAACCTGGGACACTATAAAAAGACCAAATCTAAGAATAATAGGAATAAAAAAAAGGAGAAGACTCCAAGTTCCAAGGACCAGAAACCATTTTCAACAAAATCATAGCAGAAAACTTCCCCAATGTAAAGTAAGAAATGGCCAAAAAAAAAAAAAAAAAAAATACAAGAAGCCTACAGAACTCCAAACAGATTGGACCAGAAAAGAAAATACTCCTGTCACATAATAATCAAAACATTAAATGTACAGAGCAAAGAAAGAATATTAAAAGCTGCAAGAAAAAAAAAAGATCAAGTCACATATAAAGGCAAACCCAACAGAATTACACATGATTTCTCAACAGAAACTATAAAAGCTAGAAGGGCCTGGGAAGATGCCATGCAAACATTAAGAAAGCATAGATGCCAACCCAGACTACTATACCTGGCAAAACTTTCAATTACCATAGATGGAGAAAACAAGGTATTCCATGACAAAACCAAGTTTAATCAGTACCTAGCCACAAATCCTGCCCTAAAGAAGGTACTAGAAGGAAAACTCCAAGTCAAGTAGGCTATCTACATTCAGGAAAAGATAGGAAATAAGTAGTTTCACATCCACTGATCCAAAAGAAAGTAAACACACATATTACCATTACCAACATCAAAACAAAAGCAACTAACAACCACTGGTCATTAACATCTCTCAACATCAATGCATTCAACTCCCCAATAAAAAGACAGAGGCTGACAGAATGGATGAAAAAACAGGACCCATCATTCTTCTGTATGCAGGAAACACTCAGCAATAAAGATAGGCATTACCTCAGAGTAAAGGGTTGGAAAACTGTATGCCAAGCAAACAGACCCAAGAAGCAAGCTGGAGTAGCCATTCTAGTATCTAATAAAATATATTTTAAACCAAATAATCAAAAGAGATGGGGAAGGACACTTCATCCTCATCAAAGGAAAAATACACCAAGTTGATGTCTCAAAATCCTGAACATCTATGCCCCAAATACAGGAGCACTGACATCCATAAAAGAAATGTTACTAATGCATAAATCACATATTGAGCCCCACACATTAATAGTGGGAGGCTTCAACACCACACTGTCCACAATAGAGAGACCATCAAGACAGAAACTAATGGAGAAACAATGAAACTAATAGACATCATGAAGTAAAAGGACCTAACTAATATCTATAGAACATTTCACCCAAACACAAAAGAATACATTGTCTTTTCAGCACCTCACAGAACTTTCTCCATAATTGACCATATACTTGGTCACAAAGCAAACATAAACAAATACAGAAAATTGAAATGATCCCTTGCATCTTCTCAAACCACGATTTATTAAAGCTGGAACTCAACAACAAAAGAAAAGTCAGAAAGCCTATAAATTCATGGAAACTGAACAACTCCCTACTCAATGACCTCTAGGTAAGGGACAAAAGAAAAAGAGAAATTAAAAACTTCCTAGAATTCAATGAAAGTGAAGGCACAGCATACCCAAACTTATGGGACACAATCAAAGCAATAATAAAGGAAAGTTCATATCACTAAGTGCCTTTGTAAAGAAATTGGGAATATCCCATACTAGCAACGTAACAGCACACCTGAAAGTTCTAGGAAGCAGACACACTCAAGAAGGCTGGAAGTCATCAAATTCAGGGCTGAAATCAATAAATTCACATGCCTCTCATCCCAGCATTTGGGAGGCAGAGGCAGGTGGATTGCTATAAATCCACAGCCAGCCTGGTATACAAAGGGAGTCTAGGACAGCCAAGGCTACATAGAGAAACTCTGTCTCAAAAAACTGATGCACCAACCAAGGACCAGGAATGGACCCAAGCCCCCTCTCAGATGTTGTCAGTGAGCAGCCCAGTCACTGCTGTAGGTCACCTAGGTAAGGGGACCAAGGGCTGTTTCCAACATGAACTCTCTTGCCTGCATTTCAACCACTTCCCCCAGGCAAGGAGGCCTTGCCAGGCCACAGAGGAAGACGTCACAGGGAGAATAAATAAAATATAAAGAACTGAAAAAAGCTAATGTCAAAAACATACAAATTACTCAATCAAAATCGGGTCAGAACTAAACAGAAAGTTCTCAAAAGATGAAACACTTTTTCTAAGAAAAAATATTTTAAATGGCTGAAAAACACAGAAATATTCAAAAGCTTTAGTCATCAGGGAAATGCAAATCAAAACTATTTTGAGATTTCACCTCATACTAGTCAGAATGGTCAAGATCAATAAAATAAATGGCAGCTTCTGCTGTTAAGGATGCGGGAAAAGAGAAACTCTTACCTATTGCTGGTAGGAGTACAAACCTGTACAGCTACAGTGGAAATCAGTGTGGTGGTTCCTAAGGAAACCGAGACTAGATTCCCCTTAAAATCTAGCTTTGCCATTCTTGGGCACGTATTAAAGGACTCTACATCCTACCGCTGAGACACCTCCTCATCCATTGTCATTGCTTATTTATTTATAATAGCCAGAAATTGGAAACAGCCTAGATATCTATCAACAGATGAGCAGATAAGGAAAATACAGTACATTTTCACAATGGAATATTGTTCAAATGCTTAAAAAATGAAATGTGCATGTAAACGAGGGGAGCTAGAAGAAAAAAAATCATCTGAGTAAGATAACCCTGACCCCAAAAAACAAATGTGGTATGCGTTCTTTTATATATGGGTGCCATCTTTTAATCCTGACAATCCATTTAACCACAAGGGTTAGATAGAGAGTTAAGAACTAGGGAAGCAAGACGGGCCTCCCAAGTAAAGGGAAATACAATGTATAGTTATTTAGTCATTGATATACAAGGGGATACTGGAACAGAAGGATTAAATGGAGAGAGAATAGGAGTTTTGGGTTAAGCAAGTGTGAGAGAGAAAGAACAGGAAGTTGGGTGGGTAGTGTGATGCGGAGCATCTTTGAGGAATTGCAAGATGGGGGGACATGATCAAATTCTATTGATTGAAAAGAGTTTTAATTTAAAAAGTATCTTAAATGGGATTATTCCTTAATTAGATAATAATCCCACTTATACACAGCAGACTAACAAATAAAAAAGCCTAATGTCAGAAATGGGTTACATCTGCAGGGAACCATGGAGTTGGCTTGGCCTAACTACCTTGAAGGCACACATCATAGGGTTTTCAGGTTAGAGTCTATGGCTCCTGGGTCACAATGTGCCTTCCGGTTCCTGAGAGACTGATGTATTCCCCCACTTTGTGTTTCTCTGTATGTTTCCTGAGTAGACAAGGAAGCAAGGAAGTTTGACAGGATAATTGGTCTTAAAGACATTAACCTTGTGTACCCTGTATAACTTGCAAATGTTATTGTATCCTGATAACTACAACTGTATTGATCTTGGCCATTGCCATCTTATTTTCTTTTTGATAAAGCTATAAAAGGTCTGATTGCTCTCAATAAAATTTTCACAGCCTCATTTGTGCTGTGGCCCCTCCAACCTGGATTGATTTAATTACTGATGGCTATATCAGGTGAGCTTGGCCCTGTGGGTAAGCTCAGGTACTTACAACATCTGTTGGAGTTGTTGGCCAATGGGGTACTATACACTTCCACATACCACAGACCTGCCATTGCTCTTGTTCACCCCCAGAATTTGATCATAAGACTTTTTTGCTCAGGATGACACATACTTGAATTGTAAAACATAGAGAAGTCAGGCTGATACTCATCTGAGAGCTTCATCACCACTGCTAGCTTTCATGGTTCAAAAAAAAAAAAGCATGTATGCTTCTGCAGGACAAAATTTATCTTCAGTCTTACTCGGCTGTGAACCCTGTAAGTCATAGTAATGACAACCTGGTAAAATATGACTGCTGTTACACTAGTGGCAGGATCAATCTCTTCCCACTTAGAGGAAGAAGGAAGAAAATTACTACCTTCTATGCGCGTTGTATAGCAGGTGCCGGGACAAACGAGAGAGTACCAATCTAAAAGCTCAGGTATATGGGGTGGGACATCCCATCACAACACACACAACACTCAAGAAGTAGAGATGGATGTTGCAGTGTTAAGCTGGAGTGTGGGACTTCCAGCACTGCCCTCACCACAGAGGACTCAGTGAGGGAAGAGGACACACATAGGGGTTACCTGATCGGGAGGTCCCAGATTGTCTTTTCTGCTCAGTCTGTGTGGCCTTGCTTTTCTCTGTCAAGGCTGGTGCCCCTTGGGCATTGATGTTGATCTATGACACAGCAGCACACAATTTAGCTGGCGCAAGGTGGCTCTGTGCAAGCAAGCACTCCCCACTCCCATTCACATGTGTTGGCAAACTTGAAAGTCAGTAATAAATTTCAGACGTCTTAACTTGGAAAAATAGGAGAAGAGAAAAGTAGTCACCGGTGCATTTTGCCTGACAGGAAAGTTTGGCCACACAAAGGAACTCAATTTGATTGTCATTTGTATTTTCAGATGGCCATATCCAACCTTCTTTGTCTTCCCACCACAGAAAACTGGGCAAAAGATAATTACAATCAAAAAAGCAAAAAAAATGGGTAGAGAAAGCACTCTATAGCAGAGACCTGGTGACCCAAGAACCCATTAGCATGCATTGTTTGCTAAAAGACATTCCAAAGCCTATCCTCTCCTCCATAGATCTAATTTGGTTAAATAGCTTCCAAATGCCTTAGGCTTTTTTTTCTCATTCAGACTTTCAAAAGACAGGAAATACAGTTAAAAATCAAGGTTAAAATATAATTTTTCCCTATTTTTATAGGTTTTTTTTCCCCTTTGAAAATGTCAGTCAAGTCTCAGTTCTTTTTCAAAGGAAATGAGGTGGCTCCACAGCTCACAGCCCGTCTGCTTCTCTGCTCTTCCCTCAATCCAGTTTCTACCCTAGTGCCTCCTGCGCCTTAGGCTAGAGATAGCTGTTTCTGCCCACCACCACTTTGGTTTGATTTCCTTAAGTCATCTTCAAGCAGACATTTACCACTTTGGTACTACACCACACACCTCAGGATCTCAAAGTGTGTCTTTCCCCTAATGTCCAAATAAAATGGATTCTAGGACCACCTATTGTTGGGGACAGTAGGCCATATGGTCAATGTTCAGCCATCTTGTCAGAGCCTAGGTATCTATCTCTCCAGCAGTCTGTCATTTACCAGAAACCAGCTGACCCTGTCATGGTTTGGCAATTAGACTAAAGATAAGATTTAGATGGAGCCACCCTGTTGTAGTTTAGCAGTTAGATTAGATAAAGATAGCAAAGTATTCGGTGTGGCAGAACGTTGTGACCTGCTTGGAATTTCTCGCCTCTGAGATAGCCTGCAGCTGGGTTGCCATAGCAATATGCTTCCCTGCCCCCTGCCTTATAAAACCTTCTACCTGAAAAATAAAATTTGAGAGTTTGATCAAAGACTTGCTCTCCTTCTTCGTGTCTTGTGTTCTGTCCCTATACAGGAGAATTCTCCTCCTGAGCATTAGTCGAAGCCCCGCTGGCTGGGGCAACCTATGGACACCACAATCCTTGAATGCTCAAGGCCCAAGAGATAGCTCAGTAGTTAAGAACACATACTGCTCTTACAGAGAACCTAAGTTGGATCTCAGCTCCCTCATCAGGCCGGTCACAGTGACCTGTAACTCAGAATCCAAGGGATCAAGCACCTTCTTCTGGATTCTATTAGTACTCACAAATACACACACACACACAAACATACACACACACTCATGAGAGTGTGCGCACATGTGTGCCCACAATTAAAAGTAAAATAAATCTTCTTTTACAGAGAAAGAAAATATAGTACTTGCAAATAACTATCTAGGCTGTCCCCTGGTATTTCTAGCTCACCTCTAACACATGATAAAACGTGAATACTGAGTAATTTTTAGAGTATGTTATCTAGTGGACAGTGACAAGAAAAAACATTCTATACATAGTTTAGCATGAAGTCCGGCTCACTTTCCTATAGTTCAAGAAAAAAAGGAAAAATCTAATCCTGGTTAGTGTAATAATGGGAGTGATGAAAAGAATTGTAAAGAAATTTAAATGCCATGATTTGTGATTGACCTGCTTCAGATGTGGCAGCAAGAGCCACTGGGCAAAGAATTCCCACACACTTCACCTGCTACCAGTGCCCTGTTCAAAGTCTGGACAGGCTGGACACTGGAGAGTTGACCATCCCACTCTGTGTCATGTTGCCGAGTAGATCAGTTCCCTACGTTCCTCCTCCACAGGAATATCTCTCAGATTTCTTCTTGGCCTTGTAGTCGAAGACAGACACAACCTTGTATGGCAGCTTAAGACTGGCACTGCCCTGGGGCTCTGGGCTTTCCCAATGGAGGAGCCCGGGCTGCCTGTCCATATAACAGGTTATGTCTCTGTCATTTGTTTTTTATTGATCCAGGGGCTACTTGGTCTATATCTCCTTCTCACTCAGGTAACCTTGCCCTTCTCCAGTCTCTGTGGTGGGTGTTGACAGCTGTCCTCATCATGCCCAGGCCCCATTTTCATCAGATAATTAAGTACCTCTATCACCTATTGCTACAGTAGCAAGCAGGCCCTGTAAAGTCCCGCGCCTCTATTACTGCCTGCTCTTTACAATACTTGTGGGTGCAAAAGATGGACATGTTGCCTGCTGATAATACAAATTTGAGAACTTAAAGAAAAGCTTAATTATCCAAGTCTTAAAAAAAAAGAAAGAACGAAAAGAAAAGAAAAGAAAAGAGGAGCTTAGAAACTGAGGTGATTGCCTGTCAGCTTAAATTGGTTTCAAGTGTAAATAAAAATCAGGGCTTGCTTTTCTTAGAGCTGGCAGGCTTCTTGAAGAGAAAGGTGAAGTAACAAAATGGGTTTCAATGAAAAAGCAAACCCCAAACTGCCATGCTGTTGCCACTTACCCAAAGGACCCGCCTTTTAAATGTCTATGCTTGGTACTCAAGCACCTGTCTCATAGTAAATGGTAGGGCCTACAGAAATAAAAGGTTCATACAAGTTGTGAGGATTGGAGAAAGTGATTTAACATATGCGAGAAATGAGACATACAGATGAGTCACATGATATTAAGACTTCAAAGTTTAACGTGTTAATCAGTGGAGTTCTGAGGAGAATCTAGTCTTGGTGACAGTTATAAGCACTGGCTGCTTAAGCTTTTTTGAAAAATGTTCTTAGTCACAGGCTCAAAAATGTTTAATTTCCTTTGGTGGTTTTTGTTCCTAAATATGGACTTTACAGTACGTCTCATTGTGCTGAAAATGTCTCTGTCCAGTCTTTATCTATCCAGTCCTCTGAAGGTGGTGATCCGGAGGACAGTAAGACAGAGGGTAAAGCACTCTCGCTTCCATCCCAGAACACCGTCTTTCTGGCCCTCAAACTCTTCTTTCCCTTTGTTCTCTTTCCTGGCTGGAAATTTCTGTCTTATTACAGATAATGATCATTTTACATTGATAACTTTCACGCTTTACTTTGAGTCTGCTCCAACTGCTTGCTGACATTAGTTAACTGTGTTCTCTACAGTGAGGATTTTAGTGCAGATTCCAGATAGTGGCTCCGGTGATTATATCTAAAAAGAAGTTTTATCTCTTTTTGTTAACTTAAAAGAATCCATGTAAGCTTTTGGGAAAGTCATGACTTGTATCTGTCTGTCACGAGCCAAACAGAAATTTCAAGTACATACCTCAGGTGAAGAGGCCCTAAGCTCCTTGACTTTATTTTCTGTTTAGCCTATATCTATCCCTGCATATTTCCACTCAGCTGACAGACAGCATCCAGGAATCCACTGTGGCCCTGCAACTACTGCATAAGCAGCTCATGTCTCCAGGTTGGTGACCCTGAAGACCCAGCAAGCCCTCAACTTGCTGACAGCTAAAGAGGAGGAACACTGGCCTCTTCTTCAGTGAAGAATGTTGCCACTCTGTGAACCAGTCTGCATGGTTCCACATGCAAGAAAGGATTAAAGACTTGGAGGGTCTGGTGCACAAATCCAGCGGTTCTACTTTTTAGTTTCCCTTGGGGTTCTAGCTTCCACCCCTCTTTGGCCCCCATGCCCGTCTTTACTTTTCTCATAATAATGATTGCTCGCTGTCTGTCTTAGTTAAGGTTACTATAGTGATAATGAAAGATTAGCAACAAAGCTACTTGGGAAAGAAAGGATTTACTCAGCTTATATTTCCATTATTACATCATTAAAGGAAGTCAGGACAGGAACTCAAGCAGGGCAAGCTCCTGGAGCCAGGAGCTGATGCAGGGGCCACAGATGAATACTGCTTACCACTCACAATGGCCTGGGCCCTCCTTCATCAATCACTAATTAAGAAAATGCCCTACAGAGCTGCATATACCTGAATCTTATGGAGGCATTTTCTTACTGTGGTTTCCTCCTCTCAGATGACTTCAGCTTGTGTCAAGTTGACATAAAACTATCCAGCACACTGTCTGTTCTAGTTCTCTCAGGCAAAATCACCCCAGTGGTCAATAAACCAGATGCTTCTATTGGATTTTTTCTGATCTTCTATCATTGTCTGCCTGCCTGATTCTCCCACATTTTACTGATATTTCAGGCTTCTTGGTATCCCCATAATATCCCTACCCATAACATCCCTAACCCTTCTTTTAAAAACTAGACACTTTGCCCCCACATATTCATCAACAAAAAAGATGGAACTATTAGCTCCATGTGTCCCCCTACACAGGCATCCTCAAAATGACAGTACCACTGAATGTCCTAAATGCCACTCTGAGCTCATCTTAGACTAGACTCAAGTAGATAACAGAAGTATTGCTACTTAAAGCCATCATTAAAAAAAAAAAACTTGTAAAGTGTATTTCTGTTTGTCAAGAAAAGCCATTACTTCTCTTTCTGTCCCCACCCCACCCCTACACACACACACACACACACACAGAGAGAGAGAGAGAGAGAGAGAGAGAGAGAGAGAGAGAGAGAGAGAGCCAACTACCTCCAGAAAAGGCATCTAGCGCCCTATTAATACAAAGAACCCTTCAAAAGGCTTTGACCCCACGTTAGTTCCCAAGCTATTGCAGCTAGTTCACCAACCTCTTACGACAACATAACCCTTATAACTGTCAAGGCTTTCTATAAGAGAGAGAAACGTGTTTTGTGTGGATCCCAAGTGTAGGATTGGGAACAGACTAGTGAGAAAACAGGATGTTTATACTCTTCGAAGTCAAACCACTTCGTGGGGGAGCTTGGATGTTGCCAGCTGAAAACTACCTAGTAGAGACTCTGAGAGGACGTGTGTGTGTGTGTGTGTGCGTGTGTGTGTGTGTGTGTGTGTGTGTGTGTGTGTGTGTGTGTGTGTGTGTGTGTACACCCAAAACAAGAGGCATGAAAAAAGAGAGAGGATTTGGGATTGTTTTGGCTGTTTATCAGTTTATCAACACTTCAAGAGATGTTCCTAGAGAGAACTGCTCTAGGCAAAGCTTCAAGGCTTTGGACGCCATCTGAGGCTTCAGGTTCTGGTTGCTCCAGGTTCCAGCAGCAACTTTGGTGAGATTGTTGGATAGCTGAGGTCCTGCTGACTATGCCAGGAGAATCATTCCTCAGAACTAATATCCTTAAGGTTTCATTATTGTGTTCTTTAGTCTCCTTTTCCTATTGTTTGGGTTAGTTGGGTTGTTAGGGTGGTAGGCTCGTTTAATAAGTTCATAATAAAAAACAGTTGTTAAGAAAATCGAGCCTACAGCTCTCCCATCATTTTGGCTCTTTCTGCCTCCCCACCTCCCCCAAACACATACTCCAAGAGATATCCTTGGAAGTTTCACAAAACTTTTTTTTCTGCCCATGGGGTGATCTGGTTCAGTAGTGTCACTGTGCCCTTGCTTACAAAACCCATATCACTGTGCCCACTTGCTCAGCTGGCTATCTCTGCCCTTGGGGCTGCACATGGCCAGAGAGACCATGTGACCGAGGAAAGTGACCTAGTCTGACTCGTCCTATTAGTGAGGGAAGTAGCAGTGCTGTATGTATGCTGGCTCACTTGCCAGGTTATAAGATGCAAAGGCATACAGCCCCTGTAGAAAGCCACTTCCCCATCTCACAGAGAGATAACAAACAAGTGGAGGAGCACTTACCAAATATGAGTCACAGTAAGTACAAGAAGCAGACTGCCTAAAGTATCAGTGATCTATCTAACTTTAGTGCCAGCTTTGTTGTGCACAGGCAGAGACTGGTGTGGGGATGAGGACATAGTCACCCAAGGGTGTGGACACCCGTAAAGGGATCTGTTCCTGCAACATACTTAAGAGAAACTCCCAGGCTCATCCTTCTGGGCTCTGCTTCCTGTATCTGCCCTTCTTTACCACCTGTCTCTATAACTGGCACACTGAGGCCAAGCATAGCTTGCTTGAACTTCCAGAGACCAAGCTTTCAATCCCCCACCCCTTCCCCAAACTTCATCATAGTACCACTAACTTGCATCCCCAGTGCATGGATTTTTCTTTGTAGACATGACTAAAAAGAATAGGGTGTTAGGGAGAGGAGAGATCTAAGTCATATAGCAGGATAGACAGTTTGTGGTAAACAGAGGCGGGGGGGGGGGGGGGGGAGAACCACTAATATTTTAAGGGACACACAGAGATCAGGGAAAATGTGACTGGGTTACTCTGAATTATCTCAAACGACTCATATTTAAATGATCATCTAAATTGTTTTGAATAGCATACTTCTCATTAAACTTACATGACAAACATTAGTTATCACATAAAACAGCTTAGAGCAAATGTGCTTCTTATTTGTTTGTTTTTCTGAGACAGGGTTTCCATGTACCTTTGGCTGTCCTGGACTCACTTTGCAGACCAGGCTGGCCTCAAATGCATAGTGATCTGTCTGTCTCTGCTTCCCCAAGTGCTGGGATTAAAGGTGTACGCCACTACCCTTAGCAACAAATGTGTATTATCCAGCTGCTTTGAACAAATTTTCTTTGACTTTTGCTGGAAAATGCTGATTTTTAAGAAATGTACCTTAGAGACTTGTATGGAGACGGGCAGTACATTCCCATTACCAGCTCTGTCTATCCGCCAGAAGAAGCACTCATGCTAGGCCTGGACAAGGCAGGGAAAGGGACCACATCTGCCTCCCAGATAAGCTAGAAAAGGAGTCGAGGCAAGGGCTGTGCATTGCCGATGAGGAGAGAGGTTAAAATGAAAAGTGCGGTCATCCTGTACTGCATATTGGTCATGGTGGAGCAACATGTTTACAAATGACAGAGCAGCCAGAATCTATGAGACAAAAAGCTAGCCTTGGACACACTTGTCCAAAAGCCAGTGCAGACCTGTACTATGCCTGTGGGAGGGTCAGGACTGCAAGAGAAGACAAGAGAGCCTCCTGAACATAGTCTGAAAAGATATGTAGATGATAGACAGATAGATAGATAATAGGTAAATAGATAAATAGATAGATAGATAGACAGATAGATAGATAGATAGATAGATAATAGGTAGATAGATGATAGATAAATAATAGATAGATGATAGATAGATAATAGGTAGATAGATGATAAATAGTAGATGATAGATGATAAATAGGTAGGTAAACGATAGATTATATATATATATATATATATATATATGATACATAGATAGATGATAAATAAGAAAAGAGAGAGCGGGGGAGGGGGTGCTGGACAAAACACCAGAGAGAATCAGCAGAGCAGCCTACAAAGAAGAACTAGAATCCAACCAGCTAAAAGTCTGCATTCATCCCCAAAATAACCTTCTAGGCATCTAAAACCTTAAAGCCATGTTTCAGTACCCACACAATTTTATGAAGGTCTCCTTGAGAATCTATGGATTCAAAAGCACTTGGCCTGTGAGCAAGGCCCTGAACAAGTGACTGGTTGGAGTATTCAGTGCTCAGTGAAAGTACTCAACTCCTGAGGCCCAATGTTAGATGATATCTAACTAGAATGCTTGCTTTTCATTCTTTCAAGCATAGACTGCAAGCAAGGCTTCCCTGAGCACCCTAGGCAGACACGGAGATCAGAGCAATTGCCACACCTTTGTAATTGCTAGGCAGGACCTACTTTAAAGCATGGTGGCCATAGAAACTAACAAGAGTTCGTTGGTTTTTTTTTTTTTTTTTAACTTGGAACAAGTTATAGTCATATGGATAAAGGGAGCCTTAATTGAAAAAATATCTCTATAGAATGTAAGTCTGTGGGGCATTTTCTTGATTAATGGTTGATGTAGATGGTCCAGCCCACTATGGGTGGTATCCAAATTTACACAGGTCGTCAGTCCTGAGTGGTATAAGAAACAAACTGAATTAGCTGTGGGAAGCTAGTAAGCTGTATTCCTCCATGGCCTCTGCCTCAGTTCATGCCTCCAGGTTCCTGCCTTGATTTCATGTCCTGAATTCCTACAATTGTGATACCAGAAGAACTAAAATTGGATTTCAGGGTTACTGGGGCAAAGGTTAAGAAATAGGCCTACAGGAGATAATCTGGCCAGCTGCAAAGAGCAGCCCCACTAGAGATAGCATTGCCTAGTGATTGACCCAAAGGGTCCCACCAGAGATAGAGTTGATAAGAGACCCAGTTTTATGGTCACATTCCTTCCTGGCCACCAGAGATAGGGTTAGTAAGAAACCAGACACTTCCCTGGACAAAGTAGTGAACAAGGAGAACAAAGAAAGCTAAGCCATGGGCAGTCTTGGTGCCTTTCTCTATAGCCTGTCATGTTAGACATTAGATCTCTATGTTACTCAAGAAATAGATGATTGCTAGGCTAGGACCCCACTGCTTTGGGGTGCTGGGAGGGATAGGAACCTATAAATTTACCCTCAGCTCAGAGATCAGGCTCTTTCTGCATATCACTGTGTTGGTGACCTGTCAGAGCCCAGCTTGAGTCGATTAAAGGCCCTCATGTATACTGCATCAGTATTGAGTCCTGGTGGTCTTTTTTAGGAAGGTCTTGGGATCTGGGTACAGCACAATGATGAGCTGTGTGTGATGCAGAAGTGGAAGTGAAATAAACCCTTTCCTCCCCACGTTGCTTTTGGATATGGTGTTTCATAATAGCAACAAATTAAATCAATAATCTTCTAGTGGCTCCAGAAAAGCAAGCAGGGACATGTCTCACTCAAGGACACTGTGTGGAACCTCAGAGACAGTTTGACAAAATACCTTCCGAAGTCAAAGTAGTGCAGCTCTTGAAATCCTGCAGCCAGGGTTTTGGCTTAACTTTCTAAAGTTACAGCAGTGCTTCAGGCAAACTGACCTGTGTCTGCTAAGTACCCAGGTTTGTGTTATGCAGAGTCTGCCTGAGGTGTGAGTGCCACTGGCTAGCTGCATCTCAATGGAAATTATTGTGTCTCTGTGAAAATAGTGTACAAACTAGTGAATCCATCGGACAGAAAGAGAGAGACTCAGTCAAGTTTCTGGCAGCTTCTTCCCAGCACAATTGTTCAATTCAAACACCCTGCAGCCTGTCTCCTGCCAAGAAAAAAATGCATCACTGTCTTCACTTCTGATCGCTTAGCAACAGCTCTTTACTAACAACTAAATCCATTTCCCACATGAATTCCTCATTGATTTTCTACCACTGGAGGCAAAAATCTATGAGATTGAAGGCTAGCAAAAGCTGCCAGGGTCCCTTCATACACTTTTATGTTTCATGTTAGGGTCCGTGGTGCAAAGGACATGCTGGTGACTGTTCTAAGACAGTCCCTCTGGGCCAAGAAATCACCATCGTTGGGGCGGGGGATTTCAGCTGTCTCCCTGCCCCCCTTGAAAAAAATAATCCTAGGTGGTCCAGTGGACAGTTTCCACCCCAGCACAGAGGCTAGGAACAGAGCACAAGATTCAGATGCCAACCTGAGTGTCAAGCTGCTCCTTACTGTAAGATTCTAGATGGTTTGAATTCAGCAATGGCATTATTAGCTAAGGAAATGGTGGTTTCATTATTAGCTAAGGAAATGGTGTTTTATTATTAGCTAAGGAAATAGAAGATTCCAGGTGACCTGGACTTAGCCATCATGACAATAGTATTGTTGGCTGAACAAGCAGGCTGATAACAGGAGCAAAGTAACAACAAAGTGAGAAGAACCGAGTTAAAGATTCTCCACTCACCTCCATCCCAACCCTGCCCCTGGAATTTACTGCCCTTATCTCACCCTACTTAGAATTTACTACCTTAGACCCCCTATTGTTACCCTAGCACTCTTTAACTAACTAATACCACTAAGTTCTGTTTCTGTAAAAGATATTTAAACCCTGAGGTTTTGTAAGACGGGTTTTACCATCTCCTCAGAGCTTGGTGGACCCCGACAATCTGCATAATAAATTCCTTTGCTTTTGCATCGACTCTGGACTCTGTCTCCCAATTGGGCTTCCAGGAAGAGACTCTGAGGACCTACGTCTCGAATTACCACTAGGGAGGATCCATTTGGCCTGGGGCAGAGACTAGAATATATTGAGTTGGGGAAAAGACCAGAGATGCTTCAGAGAAACCCTCATATCTGGTGGAAAATGCTTTTCAGATATGATTGGGGAGGAGTTACCACACACTAAATAACCCCTCGCCTAGGCTCTGTAAGAAAACACACAGAATTCATTGGTTACTTGTAGTGAACATTGGCAGAATAATACCACAGCCTTATAGTTAAATTTTTAGAAACAGTGACTAAGGTAAAAAATTAAAATCAGTGATAAAAGTCTAGGTATTCTAGCCTCTCCAACCTTCAACCTATACATCATACTCATGCAATGTAGAGCTTTGCATGGAGATCTTTTAATAAACTGATGAATTAGTCTTAAGATAGAAAGAAGGCAGCAATATTTAAAGTACAGTCACCACTCAGCATCCAGAGGATACTAGTCCAGGACATCCAGCCCTGTAAACCCACTATACAAAATGTCAGAGTCTTTGCCTAAGACCCATGTATCTGGCTACATAGATTAGCTCTATATTGCTTACAATGCCTAATATAATGTAAATGCTAAGTAAATGGTTCTGTTTTCAATAGAGTTCTAAATTTATTATTATATACTTTATATGTGTATTCCCCTGAATTACTAAATGAGTTTGTCTTTTTCTAATTAGAGCTAAATTAGCCAGTTCCTTTTATGTCCTACCTTCTTTTTTGTTGTATTTTTAAGATTATAATTACATCATTTCCCCCTTTCTTTTCCTTCTCTAAAAACTGCTTTGTACTCCCTCTCTTGAATTATATAAATAATATATAGATGAAATATATAAAATTATTATTTTTCTTTTTTTTTATTAATTTATTCTTGTTACATCTCTATGGTTATTCCATCCCTTGTATCCTCCCATTCTCCCCTCCCTCCCATTTTTCCCTTATTCCCCTCCCCTATAACTGTTCTAAAAATTTAAAATAATACTATATATTTTATTAGTACTCTCTCTAAATATATAAATACAACCGGTTCAGCCTATATAATCTTAAATACATGTGTGGGCATGCATGCATACACATGTGTACAAATGCCTGCCTACATGTATGCATACACAGAGTTAACCATTTAGTATTGTATAATCAATTTGTATGCTCTTCCTTGGGAAAACTATTTATTTAACAGCATCATTCCTTAGCTTCATGTAGATATTTGTCTAGGGTTGAGACCTCCCTCATGAGTTTTCTCCCTTCCATCTTACCACGTCTATAGTTGTCATCCTTGTTTGGGTCTTGTTTAGGCAGCCATATTAATGAAATATCATGGATATAGTTTCCCTGACCTTTCTAGAAGACACAATATTACAGAAAATTTTCTGGTCCTCTGACTTTTGTAATTTTTCTAGCCCCTTTCCACAATGATCCCTGAGCCACAGGTACAGAAGGTTCCATGTGGATATTTCAGTTGAGACTAAGCCATATTAACTGCATTTTGATTGGCTGTTGTTTTCTATAATGGTCTTTCTTTCTGAGCAAAAAAGTTTCCTTGATGAAGGGTGAAGAGTATACTTGTCTGTGGATATATGGATAAATATTTAAAATATAATTAGGATTGTGATGGTTAATGAAGAGGTTAATGAAGATGGTTAAGTTCCCCTCCAAGATCCATGACTTCACAAGCTACAGGTAGTAGTCTAGGTTTTCAGAACCAGGCATGATATAGCTCTTGTTGACTGGGCCTCCTAAAGTCCAATTAGAGAGATATCGGTTTCCTCCAAGGTACATATACTATTAATGCTCTATTAAGATTTAGTTCCATGCTTATCATTGTAGTCCATAGGCATCATAGCTAGTAGGACTAGTTTGCTTCCCTCCTTTGGAAGTTTACATAGCTTTCAAGTCAGATTGAGTTCAGGTTCTCTGGATCCTCTGTCTGAAATGCATAGTAACTTAGCAAAAGGGATTTATATTTCACCTCTGGAAGGCAACTAAGGTAACAGCAATAATATATATTGGTAGTCTCTTGGAAAATTCTGACCAATAACTCAAAAGAAGGTTTCCCATGGCTTGTGCTTGGTTTTTGTTGGATGGACTTTGCTCTTGGAGAGAACAGCTTTAGCCCATTTTCTGTATTTACTTCCTTCTCCCTAGTTAAAGTTCCATTGCTTTTCCATTCCCTGCTTCAGATCACGAGCACCCTTTCTTTCACCCTCACACTGGCAAGAGTCCCCTTTTGTTCTGTTTGTTTCTGTAGTTAATCCAGTTTACATGCTCCCATGTGAAGCTCTGGACCTGGGAAGCTCAGATGAGAAAGAACATGTGACATCTGTCTGTATGGGTCTGGTTATCCCACTCAATAGGGGATCTCTTTTCCCCTTTCCATTTATTTACTTTTTCAAATTATAATATAACTACATTTCTCCTTTCCTTTTCCTCCCTCCAAGCTGTTCGTATAATTCTTGCCACCCTCCTGCAAATCCATGGCCTCTTTTTTCATTAATTATTATAGCATGCATATATCTATATACTTATGCATATGTATATACAAGTATATTCTTAAATATAACCTTCTTAGTGCATATAATGTTGCTTGTAAGTATGTTTGCAGAGCTGGCCATTTGGCACTGGACAACCAATTGGTGTGTTCTCCCCTGGGGAATACTGCCTTTTCCTCTCCAAATGTATCTCAGCTGCCTATACTACTTTCTCTAGGGCTGGTGTGACTTTTTCCCTGTCTGCTTTGACATGTCCATTGGTTTTGTCCTTGTCCATCTCAGGTTTGGGCAGTTATGGTGGTGGGACTTCATGGATGTAGCTTTTGACATTGTAAGGAAAAAAAATCTCACAGCAAACTCCTGGATCTTCTGGCTCTCCCCATCTTTCTGCTCCCTCATCCAAAATGTTTCCCAAGCCTTGCATGGGAGAGTGTTTTGTAGATGTGTCTATTAGGATGGAATGCCACAACTCCGAAGATTGGTTGGTTTGGGTTTTATATAGTGGTCTCTGTTGCAGATAGAAACTTCATTGGTGAGGAGTGAAGTCTAAACTTACTTGTAGGTTTAAGGGCAAATGGTTATAGATTTTTGTTACAGGTTGTATTGGTTTAGTATATTAGTGATTGTAGATTCTCCCACAATAGTGATGACTTTAATAGAACTAAGTAATCATCTAAGTTCAACATGATCTTTTCTAGGTCTATCCATTTACCTCTAAATTTCATGATTTCATTTTTTATAGGTGAATAGTATTCCATAGTACTACACTTGTACCTGCTTAAGTAAGCACTTACATACAACCCAAGGACTCCTGATATGGTCAATGGAAATTAATAAGGCCAGGTTCAAGGGATCTCAGCAAGATTGAGACAAGCTTATTTCAGTCAGTCAGACTTTTTTATAAGCTCAGCAAGACAGGACATAATGGCAGGTTGCAGGCCAGACAGGACAATATAAGAGTAATATCCAATGCTAAATGTTTAGCCAACTTCTACTTGTTTCATCAAGCTCAGTGGAGCACAGAGTCACACATGTGGCCTTTGTGCTTCGCTACCTAAGGAGGTGGATCAGGTTCTCAAGAACTGAAAGGCACACACAGTGCCCCAGGAACCACAGGATCAAACTTCAAAAACACCACTATGCATGCCTCTCAAGGCAGCTGGACTAGACCAGCTCCATGATTCCCTGCAGTTTAACATTTTTAATATCCATTCATCACTTGAAGGACATTGAAATTGCTTCCATTTTTCAAGCATTGTAAATAGATCAACAACTAATATGGCTGAGAAAGTATCTGTAAAGTAGGATATCAAGCCATTTGGGCATATGCCAAGGAGTAGTATGGTGGCATCATATGGTACTTATATTTTCAGTGTTTTAAGAATTCTCTGCACTGATATCTAGCCACGTTGGGACATATTGCAATCCAGCCACCAGTGAATGGGGCTTTCATTCTCTGTATATGCCCTCTAGCATTTGTTGTAAGTTGTATTGTTGATATTTGCATTTCTGATTGGGGTAAGATGAAATCTCAAAGCTGCTTTTGTTTGCATTTCTCTGATTTGTAGAGAAGATAAACAAAATGCTTAGCTATTATTATTTCTTCTTTTGAGAACACTTTGCTCAGTTCCCATACAGATTTTTTTTTTTTTTTTTTTTTTTTTTTTTTTTTGGACAGGGTCAGGATTGATTTTCTTGTTGATTTTGGATTTTTCACTCTTAGGTTTGTTTTTTGTTGCTGTTTTGCTTTCCTTTTGTTCTTTCTATATTCTGTATATTAATTCCCTGTCAGGTGTATAAGTGGCAAAGGTTTTCTCCCATAATGGGCTTCCTCTTCATTCAATTGATTGTTTCTTGAGTTGAATTTAATCTGTGTCTTTAAGTCTAGGAGTGTGATTCTTATGAAATTGTTTGCACCAATTTTATGAAGTTGTATGTAGTGTTGGTTCTCGGTGGTACTTTGAGTTTAGTAATTAGTGCTTTATACCTCTGTCTACAGTATCTTGGCTATTCTCATTCTTTTCAGCATAAAATATGTTCTTCTTGTATTTTATATAGGTTTAGATTGTTAGATGGAATTTTTATGCTGTTTAGATTATGTATTTTTTTTCCTTCAACTATGATGGATATTTTTCATGAGTAGAGTAGTCTGGGTTGGCCCATCATGGTCTTTGGAAACTTGAAATGCATTGTTCCAGGCTCTTCTAGCTTTCAAAGTGTCCACTGAGAAATCAGCTATTATTCTGATCGGTTTTCCTTTATAAGTGATTTGTGTTTTGTTTTTTGGGTTTTTGTTTTTGCCTTTGAATTTTTTCAGTACTCTTTCTTTGCTCTGTATACTAAGTGTTTTAGCTAAGACATGCTATGGGGATTGTCTTTTCTTGTCTATTTGCTATTCTAGGTGCTTCTTTTATTTGCATGAATTTGTCTTTCTTTACTTTGGGAAAGTTTTCTTCTATTATGTCATGAAAGATCTAGTCTATGCCATTGACTTGAGATTCTTCTCTTTCATCTATGCTTGTAATTATAAGCTTTTTGTTGTTTGATTAGTATCTCACCTTTCTTGTATATTCCTCTCCTGCAGGTTTTAGAGCAAATACATTTTTCACACAATATATTCTGATGATGGCTTCCTCTCCCCCAACTCTTCCCAGAATCCCATCCAACCACCCACCCAACATCATACTTTTTCACTCTTTAAAAAACACAAACAGGTAAACAAAAGAGAAAACTAAAAACTACAAGAAACACATTCAGAAAAAAAACATAAAATGCAAATTCAGAAACCATGATATACAAGCAAAAGACCAATAAGACAAGAAATGTCTAAACAAAGAAATGTGAGACTTTTTAAAAAATCTACTAAAATATGATACAGTTCCTTTTGTGCTGGGAATCTACTGCTTAGTATGGAATGTAACCGTAAGTGTGGTTTATATACCCAATGAGAATCCACTGGGAAAAAAACTTAATTTTTTCTTTGAAAATGGCTGTAGATTGAAGACAGCCTCTTGGTTAGCAGTATAAAATAGTACCATCTCCATGCTGGGACCCTATCTGCCTTGGGTCTGTGAAGGCCTGGTACAGGCCACCACAGTCTCTGTGAGTTTATGTGTGCATTAGTCTTTTTGTGTGTGGAAAACATTGGTTTGGGGGTGTCACCCACTCCCTCTGTCTCTAGTCCTTCTTTCTACTTAGGACTGAATATTCCAAAGCCTCTCCCCCTCTCTGTCTCCACTTTGGCCAGTTTTGGATCTCTGTGTTAGTTCCCATCTTCTGCAAAGGGAAGAGTCTCTCATGATGGTTGAGCAGGACATTGATCAAAAGATAGAGCTGAATGCAATTAGTAGTCATTTTATACCTATGTTCCATTAGCAGAACAATAGTATTTGGTTTTCCGCTGGGCCTATGGCATATTTAATATCAGGTTCTTGGACATCCAAGCAGGGTCAGATATGAGTTCTATCTCCTGGAATGGGTTTCAAATCCAACAAGAGAGTGGATGATTACTTTCACAATGTTTGTGCCACTACTGCACCAATGTATTATGAAGACAGATCTCTGTTGTAGATTTCGGGGTTTGTAGCTGGATTAGTATTTACCTTTCTCCTCTGGTACTGTGCAAGAGTATCTTATAGTACCATGGATACTAGTCACTTGGGGGCCAAGGCTCTATATAGGCACCATCTCAGCTTCTGCATGTTCAGTGAGTTAGGAAAATGTTGTCTTCAGCAATATGCCCCATAGGTTTTGGTATGTGTTGAAGTTATTTTTATAAAACTGTTTGTTTCTCAGTTAAGAAATGGTCTTAACCTGACTATCACACAAGTAATTGAGACTATTTTTATAAATCAAGGGTTGAACAAAGTAACCTTAAATTTCTATCAATATACAATACATTAAAGCAAGAGTAAAACAAAATAGCCATAAATTTCTATCAAATATACAATAAACCATACCAATGTAAAATATTTGAGACTAGTAGATTCTACCTTCTATCCTATCATCCTATATCCCACCTGTTTTTTTTTAATTATCAAAACCACCCTCAAACAATATAACAAAAACTTCTAATACACGTCCCCTTTTCTGTTTAAAAACATGGCATTTTCTCTAACATTAATATACCATAAGAATAATTCTGAACTTTACATCACACTTTAAATGAGCTGCTTATATGCAATACATTAAACAACAAAGTAACTTTAAATTTCTATCAATATACAATAGATGAGCTGCTTATGTACAATATATTAAAGTAAGAATTGAACAAAATAAACTTAAATTTATATTGATATGTTATAGGGTTTTTTCAGCTCACTCAATTCTAAAATGATTTTGTAATTTTTAATTTCTATCTTGACCCATTTTTCATTCATCAATGAGTTGTTCAGTTTCTATTAGTCTGCATGCTTTCTGTTGTTTCTGTTGTTGTTGATATCTAGTTCCAATCCATGGCGGTCAGATAGAATGCAGTATTATTTTGATTTTTTTATATCTGTTGAAATCTGACATGTGTCCTAATATATTATCAATTTTAGATAAAGTTCCTTGAGCTCCTGAAAACAAAGAATATGCATTAGTCTTTGAGTGATTTGTTCTGTAGATGTCTATTAGTTCCCGTTGATTTATGACATTATGTAACTCCACTGTGATTATTTAGTTTTTGTCTGAATGACCTACCTATCCATGAGAGTGGGATATTGAAGTCACAGTTATCACTGTATGAGGCTCAATATGTGACTTTAACTGTAACAATATTTCTTCTTTTTTTTTTTTAACTTGGGCATGCCTGTTTTAGGTGCATAAATACTTAGAATTGCATTATACTCTTGGTAGATATTTCCTTTGATGAGTATATAGTGTTATTCCCTATCTCTTCTGATTAGTTTTGGCTTGAGGTCTATTTTGTCATATATCAAAATTTCTACAGAGGCTTGCTTCTTGGGTCCATTTGCTTGGAGTATCCAAAGCCATCTTTTTATTCTAAGGTGATGTTTATCCTTGACAGTCAGATGTGTTTCTTGGATGCAGCAGAAAGATTGATCCTATTTTTAAATCTAGCCTATTAATCCTTGTCCTTTTATTGGGAATTATGAATATTAATTGAGAGTGTTAATTGATTCCTTTTATTTTGTTGTTATGGTGTGGGTTTTCCTCCTCTTTTGATTTAGTGTTTTGTGATTATTTGTTCCTTTTGTTTTCTTGGATGTAATTAACCTTTTCGGGCTGAGGTTTTCTTTTTCACATCTTTTGTAGAGATGGATTTGTAAAAAGATATTGCTTAAACTTGGCTTTATCATGGAATGTTTTCTTCCTCTACCTATTGTGTTTTAAACATTTTATTTGGTAATGTAATCTAGGCTGGCATCTGTCTTGGCCCCTTCTGTCTATTAGGGACTCCATTAAGTTAGGTGTTATTCTAATAGGTCTGCCTTTATATGTTACCTAGTCTTTTTAAATATACTTTTCTGTGTTTAGTGACTTAATGGAGAATTTCTTTTCTGGTGTTATTTGGTGTTGTGTTTGATTCTTGTACCTTAATTGATCTCCTCCTTCTTTAGATTGGGGATATTTTATGATTTTGTTGAAAATGTTTTCCAAGCCTTTGACCTTTGCTTCTTCCCCTTCCTCCATTCTTATTTCTCTTATTTTGGTCTTTTCATAGTGTCCCAGACATCTTGTGCTAAAAGTTCTTTAGATTTAACATTTTTGACAGATGTATTCATTTCTCCTATCATGTCTTCCATGCCTGAAATTCTTTCTTCCATTTCTTGCATCAGTAGATTTCTTTATCTCAGTCCCAACTGCTCTGTGAAAAGGTAGGAAGCTGTTGAATAGTGACATTGATTTATAATAACCAGTCTTGGCATGTTCTGCTAATGTTCCCTGACCCAGAATTACTGGGGATCCAATATCAGAACAGCAATAGCAATCTAGTGAGCAAGAAAAATCATTCAACAAGTAAAGTGGAGCAAGGACTTGTGTTTCTAGAACAAGGAACACCTTGAGATCCATTTTTCTAGCAGTATCCCAACAAGTTTAATAAGGGAGATACTTATAACCTACTTTTAGATCTCATCCCTTCACCTAAAATTGTCTCTTTTCTATTTGAAATTAAAGAAGTAAAACTATGATTGTTTTAAGTATAGTTTAGCTGTTTTTTTAATTATCTTTTAAGATCATTCTATGAATAATTTTGTAATAACGAAAGAAATGTTGGTCTAATTAGGAGTAGATTATCTCTCCATTCCTTCTCACTCTGTATGGAGTAGACGGAGGAAGAGAGCCCAGAGTGGAGTAGTGGTGGTACCTCCACACCCTGTATCAACAGAAGAAAACACCACAGGCTTGGTGATACGTGACTCAACTGAGCCAGAGAATACAAATTGGTTTTTTCCACCCTGAAGTTGGATGTGAGTTTACCTGCAATGGCAGATAAACCAGAAGAGACAGTAGGAAGATGAGCTGAAATCCCTACTGACTATGAGTGCTCCCCTCCTTCCTCTAGCTCAAAAGTCCATTCTCCACACTAGAGCCTGTCCATGAAAATACCACCAGAGGATCCTGCCCCACAATTTTCTGGTATGCAAAATACTTACCATCCCACTTATACATCAGGAACATCTGAGAGCACATAGGCAAATCTGAGTGCATGTGGAGCACAGCTTTGAATAAGACCACAGTGGTGCTCCCATTTATCAAGGAAAACAGAGCATTTATGTCCTGGTGCAGGAAGATGTAAAAAGTTAGCAATGAGAAGATTTTCTATATGAGGGTTTCCACACTGTTCTAGTGAAATAAGATTGGAGGTATAGTAGCATGACACTAGAGATGAAAGAATAGGAGTTACAGAATGATGCTGAACCAAAGGAACATGAACTTCCTAGGTGAGCTGAGTCCTCATCAGCTGTCAGTCTCTCCCTAGCTATCTGGTGACTGCACCTGAGCTTCTTGCTTAACAATACATACAAATTTGCTGAAGACTTGTACTCTGCCCCTCTCATTTCCTCCAGGTCTATTATATAACACCAATACAACCTGAATTAAGTCTGCTTTACATATGAATTAATTATTACAAATACTGAAACACTACATGATCTCACCACTCTAGGGAGTAGCCAGTAGTTGATATCAAAGGATGCTATGTCCTAGAGGAGGAAATACAGGCTTTGGATAGGCTAAAGGCATACATGGAATTAGAGATTCAGTGGGCTGATCTGAGAATTCCAAAAAGTGTCTAACATGAAGAGTAGGAATTGCTGGTTAATTCTTGACATGTGGACCAAGATCTAAAAAACTTTGCTGGTATTACAAATTTCTCACAGTCACACACACACAAAAAAATCCTTATCCAATTATTAATACACATACTGTTTGGAAGGGATATTGTCATCCCCTCAAATACTGAGCACAGATGTGCTTTGGGAAGTACCGCTGTAGCATAGGTGTAGTAGCAGGCTTAAGTTCCCTGTTCTCTGTGTGTACATGGGATCTCTTTTATCTGTGTGTCAGTACAAAGCTAATGGCCTACAGCTGAGGCAAGAAATAGAAGGTGGGACATCCAGCAGGCAGAAAGGATTCTGGGATAGAACCAGGCATGAGATATTTGCTCAGCAATATGTGAGAGGGACAGACAGTTGGTACCTAAGCAGAGGTAACTAGCCACATTGCAAAATGTAGATCAGTATAAATGGTTTAAGTTATGAGATAGAGAAGAACCTGGCTACATGGCTTAGGTATTTGTAAATGTATTTTGGGTCTTATGAGTCACTATTCTGGGAGCTTAGAGCCAGGAGGAAAAACACACCCCTTTACTGCATATGGAGCATAGAACATAGGGCTGGAATCTAAGCTTACAGCCTGAGATGTCCCAGGTGAAAGATGATTTCCTGGCCAAAGAGCAGGTAACTTCAGCCAAGCCTACTTCAGAGGGGAGGGCCCTTTAATAGAAACTGGACTCCTTGCAGCAAAGCAGACAGAGGGTAGCAAGTACAAGATGTGCTGCTGTCTCTCTTGGACCAGAGCCTGAGGGCAGAGTAGCTTTGATGACTCCCACAAGCAGTGGTGGTGGTCAGGCGGCTCTATGAGCCAAGCAGCTGAAACCCACTGGCCACATGAGCTAAGGAAGGATGGAGGCAAGAAACTGCAGAGGGGCAGAATCTAACAACCTTTAAAAAGAAAGAAAGAAAGAAAGAAAGAAAGAAAGAAAGAAAGAAAGAAAGAAAGAAAGAAAGAAAGCCCCTGCTTATAGAAAAGTTGCTTCTGGGGAGAACTGATGCCCATGAACAGCAGTTAGTGAACAGGAACACATGCCAACCTGCTATGGACCCAACAGGCCACAGATGAAGACCTGAAGTCACACAAAAGCACGGGCAGGTTGGAGGAGCACCCAGGATGAGCTATCTGAACATCTGGGGCAAGGCTAATGGAAAAGCACGATACAAACTGAGAAGCCCCAAGCATCTGAGCTGGTAAGATATTGAGTTATGAAAACAATAAAGAGAAAGGAAACTAGGAATAAAAAATGAAATCATAGGAAAAATATTTGGTTTGAAAGTAAGAAAGTAAAGTTTTTAGAGAATGAGTTGAAAAATATTATTTCCTATGTAAAGAGCCAATGGTCAGAACAGTCTCCACACTTGAGTGGAGAGTGGGATATGACTTTCTCACGTACTCTGGTGCCTCACATTTGACTATGTCCCCTGAAGGGGGAGACCTGGTGGCACTCAGAGGAATGACAGCAGGTCACCGAGAAGAGACTTGATACCCTATGAGCATATACAGGGGGAGGTAATCCCTCTCAGGAACAGTCATAGGGGAGGGGAATATGGGGAAAATGGGAGGGAGGGAAGAATGGGAGGATACAAGGGATGGGATAGCCATTGAGATGTAACAAGAATAAATTAATAAAATTAAAAAAAAAAAAAGAATGGAGACAGATGTAGTGACACGGTGCATCTGCGTCCCACTGGAGAGTGTTTCTGATGGAGGCAAACACAGTGACACGGTGCATCTGCATCCCACTTGAGTTTGTTTCTCTTAGCATACAAATAATTTTTTCAGTGGCGGTGGTAGTTTTGCATATCCTCATTCTGAGAGATCAGAATAGGACAGACTTAGAGAAGGAGGACACTGAGAAATGGATTGCTGGATTGGAGACCATAGAGCAGAGATTAGAAAAAGTAGTTCCAGATAAAAAGAAGTCCACAGGGGCTTGAGAAAATATAGTGGTAAACAATAGAGATACAATATATTGGATTAAAAATCCAGATTCTGCTTAATGATACGTATTCAGAATTCCAATGGGCTTTTGACTTGAATTCTACTGAGGATAATACTGAGATTGCACATTTGTTGGAAATAATCTTTACAGGTTGGGGCGGACGGTGCCTTGGCATGTGTATCCATTGGAATATAACACTGTTTTGGACATTAGGATATAGAAAATGTTCCATATATAACTTACAATTTTACAGGTTAAGCAGTTATGGAAAGATCTAACAAGAATTTAATAGAGGTGCTCATAGAACAAAAGGGCAATAAGAAATATCCCAGAGATGCATTAAATGATACTTTACTTTTTTAAAAAATCAATAAAACAGATAGCACAGCCACTGAAAAGCACTAGAGTTTAGAAAGGACTGCTAAATTAGATCAGACTATGTATTTCTTGACTGCAAAATGGAAGTCAGAAAATGTGTTGCACTGGGGAGATTTCCCACAGGAGAAGAAAAGCTATGTATTCCATCCAAACTGCTGGAAATCAAATTTGTCAGAGGAAGGCCTCCTGAAGCTCTTGGCTACACATAGACCGTCAAAGTATGTAACTTGTATTGATTATTCCACTACTTGGGAATGGCTTTGAAAATGGCTAAGACATAGATGATGTCTTTGCATAGCCAATAAATCTTGTGGGCTTCAGAGATCACACGACTTTTTAGTACATGCCATCCTTTCATATGGCATGAATGGAGATTTATATTTCAGTTTTGTTATACAGTCCAAACTATCATATAAAGAAAGATGGATGTCTTTCACCTGCTCAAACATAGAGCAGAGAATCATCTTTAACTGATTCTGTGTACATTGCAAAAGGACCACATACCAGTGAAGTTGGAGCAGATCTGACAAGATCCATCCTGGAGTATGCTGAGATGCTGACATGTTTGTTCCAGCAGCTTAATCAAGCCTCAGACTGCTGCAGTTGCTATTTCATCAAAGTGTGCTTCTAGGACAGCTTCAAGGAAAGCTGCTGGACCCAACAGCCTTTCATCCTGCTCCAGTCAAAACTTCATTTAAGCCTACATTTCATTACATTTAAAGACTGGGCAACAATTTACAGCTAGTTTTCTTAAGAGTTAACCATTTTTCCAATTTCCTTGGTCCTCTCAAAAGGGAAATTTTACCCCCAAACAACAAAAAAAACAATATTAAGAGGACACAATGCCCTCATTTCTGAGAGGTGATATGGGTGAATTTCAGTCATGCAATGGGTGATAGAGGCTCATAAATGTTTGTCTTTGTTTAAAGGAGACTGGGTGTAAATAGTTATGGTATTGATCAGGTAAGAGACTAGATATCAGAGTTTAAACTTGGGGATTTCTCTCTTCCTTTTTCCCCTTCCATCCTTCTTTGTTTGCTAGGTAGGGAGAAAAGGTTGAGAAGAATAGGAGAATATATGAATATCATATAGGGATAATATGGGAATAACAGGGATTAGGGTAGATTATTAAATCTACTCTTCAAATATAGAGCTATTGTTATTCTCACATATTTTACATTAATATGATGTATATTGATTCAGATTTAAGGTTTTCATTGGTTAAGATTATTTTACATTGATATAATTTTAAAGTTAATTTTGATACACTTAATGTATAAATGTTTCAATGACTGTATAACATATTGTACCTTTCAACTCATTTTTAAATATTCAGCTTTAGTTCTAGTCTTTTTGAAAGTTCCTATTACAAACTGTTTGGGTAGTTTTTAAAGATGCAAGTTAATAGCTGTCAATTGAACTAATAGTCATGTCAGATACTAGTCTAGATTATCAAAAAATATATATCCTAGGTTAAACAGATAGTAAATAGGTATAATCAAACAGCATTTGTTTATTCAGGTATACTGTAGATAGATAAATAAATGTTCTTCAAAAACCTCAGAGACCTACAGAATACGGCACTTAAAGGTGTTTTATTATTTTAAGAATTTTTTTTTTACAATGAAACATTTTAGCTCCCATTCAACTTGGAAGAAGATCATAAGCATCAAAGAATCTCCTTAAGGAGTTTGTTTCAAAAGTGACAAGCTACCACTGGGCAAAGAAATGCCTCTGCTCCCTCTGCAAACAGTACTCTGTCCAAAATTGGCAAAACTTGTACACAGGTAAAGTTGACTGCGAAGATCTACCAAGACAGGGTAGGCAAGTCATTCATAACTTCTGCTTCAAAAAATATATGTCAGATATTCTGGGCCAGAAGGCTGAAGATGATGCTCCAACATTATAGAGAAATTCTGGGGAGATTCCAAGATGGCGTCGGCCAGTAGCCACCATAGCTGATCTACTCCGAGGAGACCAGAGACGTGAATAGAGCCACAGACTGCTGGATTTTGAGAACTGTAGGTGAGTGGGGCCCCAAACTTCGCAGACCACCAGTGGGTCTAACCCCAGGACAAGCAACAGCCCAGAGGTGCTAAACGCACTCCCCAAACTCTGAAATGGAATCCACAACCAAGCTGCAGATGGCACATAAAACCCAAACTCGCCATTTGGGGAGGGAATTTTCTGGAGCCCCCAGCCTGAGGAGTCTCAGCGAATAGGGTGAAACTACTATTGAACCTCTCCATCCACACCACGCCAAACTGCGGATGTCACCTGCCTAGCCCGGGTGGAAACACAGGTGGCGGGACTCACCAAAAACAGCTAGAGCTGGCATGTAGCTCGCGGACCACGTCCTGGGCCCAATCTGAAGCCAGACACAAAGAATTGACCCTGCAAACAGGGGCAGTTAGAAACCAGTGTGGACTGCTCCCACAGCCCGGTGGGACTGCTCATGTTATCGGGAGCCATGGGTCTTGCTTGCGGTGTCTAACTGCTGACCTAAAATGACCTAGGAGCATTCTGGCTTTCACTGGCAGAAAGAGAAGATACAGGGGATTCCTGCCAGTGGTCTGAATCAACACTGTCGCCACCCGCCCACCCGGGCTGCCGGCACTGAACTAGCACCCCCCAAACAACAGAACCTAGCTGGGTCCATTCTTTTGGGTGCTACAGGACCTCCCACAATATAGGGAGCTGTGCGTCATGCTTGCAGGGTCTAACTGCTGATCTAAAGCAATCTGGGAGTGTCCAGGCTTACAGTAGCATGGAAATTGCTGCCTCCTTGGATACTGCCAGTGGTCTGAAACCATACTGTCTCAGGCCCACCAGGCACTGATCCTGTAATCTCCAACAGGCAGATCCTACCTGGGTCAGATCCTGCAGACCCAGCAAGAACCCCCAAATTAATGGGAGAGGCTGGACACTTCTATAGAATATAGAGGCAGAGCTACAAGACAGCTACATCCCAGAAGATCTGATACACCTGGGGTCTTGGCTACAAAGCAACAGGAAAGACAGGCAGCTGGGATCAACCTACACAAACAGAGAGCTTGTTTGCTGACCTTACTCTAGATCCCAAAACTGCTGATCTGCATTGCAGCAGTAAGGTGAAAAGGCCCAAACAGAAACCTACTTTGTATGACTCAGCCTGGAGTCTAAGGTGTTGAGAAAAATCTCCAGGAGTAGAATCTGAATCACCTGCCTGGTCCAGGGAAATATTCCCTGATCCCTACAGGCAAGGGCACCCTACCTATAATCAGGCATCAACTATAAACTCTCAAACAGGGAAGGTCACTACAAACCACCTCCCAACATCAGAGTCACCAAAATGACAAGAGGACAATAAAAGAACGCTAACAAAAACCAAAACAGGTTGGCATCTCCAGATCCCAGCAATCCCAATGAAAACAACCTGGAGAACCCAACAACAACTGATATACAAGAAAATGACCTCAAGTCCTTAGTAAGTAAGATGATAATGGAAGAAACAAATAAAATCTGTAAACAAATGCAGGAGGAGGCAAACAAGAGGGCTGAAGACTTAAAAGAGTCATATAAAGAGGCATTTGAAGAATTTCAGAAAAATAAAAATAACCAGATGAAGGAAATCATTAAAACAGTTCAAGACCAGAAAATAAAAATGGAAGCTATCATAAAGGAACACATGGAAGAAAAACGTGATCGAGAAGCATCAGAAAAGAAAGCAAGAACCAATGTCATGAATCAAATGGATCTAACAGATATCTACAAAACTTTCCACCCAAACGCAAAGGATTATACCTTTTTCTCAGCACCCCATGAAACGTTATCTAAAATTGATCACATAGTTGGTCACGAAGCAAACCTCAACAGATACAAGAAGACTGAAATAATGCCTTGTATCTTATCAGATCACCATGGTCTAAGGCTGGACTTCAACAACAACAGAAATAACAAAAAGCATACTAACACGTGGAAACTAAACAACTTTCTACTTAATGACACATGGGCCACAGAAGAAATAAGGGAAGAAATAAAAGACTTCCTGAAATTCAATGAAAATGATGGAACAACATACCCAAATTTGTGGGACACATTGAAAGCAGTGCTAAGAGGAAAATTCATAGGACTAAGTGCCTTTAAAAAGAAAATGGAAACATCCCACAGAAACAACTTAACAACACATCTGGAAGCTTTAGAAAAAAAAAAGAAGCAGAAACACCCAAGAGGAGTAGACGCCTAGAAATAATCAAACTCAGGGCTGAAATCAATAAATTAGAAAGAAAGAGAACAATCCAAAGAATCAACAAAACTAAGAGCTGGTTCTTTAAGAAAATTAACAAGATAGACAAACCGTTAGCCAATCTAACTAAAAGACAGAGAAACACTATCCAAATAAACAAAATCAGAAATGAAAAGGGAGACATAACAACAGACACCGAAGAAATACAAAGAATCGTAAGAACCTACTTTAAAGGCATTTATGCCACAAAATTTGAAAATTAAAAAGAAATGGACAAATTTCTTGACTGATTCCATTTGCCAAAATTGAACCAAGACCAGATAAACAAATTAAATAGCCCTATTTTGCCTATAGAAATAGAAGCAACCATTGATAGTCTCCCAACCAAAACAAGCCCAGGGCCAGATGGTTTCAGCACAGAATTCTACCAGTCCTTCAAAGAGGAGCTAATACCGATACTATTCAAGCTATTCCAAAAGATAGAAACAGATGGAATATTACCAAATTCATTCTATGAGGCCACAGTCACATTGATACCTAAACCTCACAAAGACACAACAAAAAAAAGAATTTCAGACCAATTTCTCTTATGAACATTGATGCAAAAATACTCAACAAAATACTCGCAAAGCGAATACAGCAGCATATCAAAGACATCATTCACCATGACCAGGTAGGATTCATTCCAGGCATGCAGGGATGGTTTAACATACGAAAATCCATCAATGTAATCCACCATATAAACAAACTGAAAGAGAAAAGGCACATGATCATCTCTTTAGATGCAGAGAAAGCATTTGACAAAATCCAACACCCATTTATGTTTAAAGTTCTGGTTATCTAAACATAATAAAGGCTATATACAGCAAACCAATAGCCAACATTAAATTAAATGGAGCAGTGGGAAAGTATTCGATAGTTTGGTGACAGAGATCTTAGGGTGGATCCATTTAAGAGGTCCGTGCTGCCATAAGACGGCTGTGGGCTGATGTTTGGTGTTAAATACTATCAGAAGAATATCTCCACCAGGCTCACATCGAGTTAAGCACACTTTGGCTAATTCCCTTTCTACCTGTAATAGCGCTTTATGTCCCTCAGGGTTCAAATGTCTGGGTGAATCCAATGCAGGATCTCCGCATAGGATATCATATAATGGTTGTAATTGATAATTGGGGATTTTTAAATAGGGTCTTATCCAATTAATATCTCCCAGAAGCTTTTGAAAATCCTTTAGGGTTTTCAAATCATCTTTTCGGATTTCTATTTTCTGGGGGGTCACTTCCATGGACCCAATCCTTGTACCCAGATATGAGATCACTTGATCTTGTTGAACCTTTTCTGGTGCAATCTGTAACCCCCGAGCCTGTAGGCATTCAATCAACAAGGAATATGCTTCTTTTAGAATTTCTTCGTTTTTATGGGACAACAGAATATCATCCATATAATGTAAGCATTTCAGAATAGGAAACTCTTCCCTAACAGGCTTAATGGCCACCCCTACATATAGTTGACACATAGTGGGGCTATTGGCCATGCCCAGAGGGAGCACGACCCACTCATATCGCTGATCAGGATCCTCTTGATTAATTGAGGGCAATGTGAAGGCAAAGCGTTTCACATCCTTTTTACACAACGGAATAGAGAAAAAACAGTCTTTGATATCAATCACAATAATAGGCCATTCTTTGGGCAAGGTTGTTAATAAGGGGAGACCACGTTGAACAGGTCCCATAATCTGTATCTGATTATTAATGGCTTGCAGATCATGTAATAATCTCCATTTTCCGGATTTTTTCTTAATCACAAATATAGGGGTATTCCAAGGTGAGACAGAGGGTCTAATATGTCCCAACCTTAACTGTTCTAAAACTAATTCTTTTGCAGCCATTAGTTTTTCTGAGGACAGAGGCCACTGAGGAACCCACACTGGGCCCTCAGTTTTCCAAGTAATGGGTATACCATCCTCAGCGGCCCCTAGGAAAAACCCAGACCTTGTCTGGAGGATCTAGGTTGAGGCTGTATAGGATCCCCTCTTCCCTGCAAGTATTTTCCAAGACCATGGGATGGATGCCATCCCATGTCATTCATCATCCTCCTGGATACTGTGGAATAATTCCCTTCGTTGGTCAATTTTAATTTCATGGCCTTTAACAAGTCTCTTCCCCATAAACTGACAGGCAACTCCAGGACATAAGGTTGAATAACTCCCTCATGCCCTTCATCATCCTTCCAAGGAAGCTCCCTAGCACTCATATCAGGTGACTTTGCGTACCCAAGGCCTTGCAGTGTTTGGGATGATGCTTGAATGTACCAATCTGAAGGCCAATCTTTAAGTGCTACTAAAAGACCCAAAATAGTTTTACCATTGAGAGTCAATTCTATTAGAGGCCGTTGGTCTAAATCTAGGGAAAGAAACATTGCCTGTCCTTCAGAGGAGCCAAATCCTTAGCTTCCTCTTTTCTTTGATCTTGCAGCAAACATTCTGTGTAGACTAGGAAGCAGCACTAATTGAGCAACCCTATCACTAGGAGAGATGGCTACGATACCCCTAGGGGCGGAAGCAAGAATTTTAACTGTTCCTTCATAATCACTATCTATAATTCCAGGGTGAATTATTAATCCTTTAAGGGCTGAAGATGATCTGCCAATTAACAGCCCTACTGTATCTGGCAGCAGGGGACCTTTAAAGTCTGTATCTATCATCTGCACTCCCATCTGCGGTGTTAATACAAGGCTGGTGGTGCAACGGAGGTCCAACCCTGCGGAGCCTGGTGTCACTCTCCGTGGTTGTTCGGTGGGCGAAGGCTGGGTGATGGTGACTGACTCTGGTTCTCTATTGCCCCATATATTTGAGGGCCCTGAGGTCGGGGGCCCCTCTGCCCGTTTTTTGGACAAGCACCTCCATAACCGGCTGACAGTGGCTGGCCATTAATATCTTTTATTGATCTACATTCATTAGCCCAATGATTCCCTTTCTTACATTTTGGGCATACTCCAGGTACAGGGCATTGGCCCTCCTGTTTTCCCCTGTTTGGGCATTGCCTTTTAAGGTGTCCTGTTTTTCCACAACGGAAACATGCCCCAGGGGTACTTCCTTTTCCTTTAGAAAGTTGCATCACAGCTGCAGCAAGACCAGAGTTGGAGAGAGGTCCGCCAATCTCTCTACAAGCCTTCAGCCATGCATGAAGACCCTTATGTTTCCACGGAGTAATGGCTGCACGACAGTCCTTAGTACATTGTTCATACACTAACTGTTCAACTAGGGGCATGGCAGTATCTGGGTCCCCAAAAATCCTGCCTGCTGCCTCTACTATTCTGGCCACAAAATCAGAAAATGGCTCTGTGGGGCCCTGAATGATTTTGATGAGGTTACCTCTTACTTCCCCTCTATTTGGGAGCAACTTCCAAGCCTTGATTGCCATTTCATTGATCTGTCCATAGACTTGCAGTGGATATCCTGTCTGGTTGCCGGCAAATCTCCCCTGTCCCATGAGCATCTCAAAATCCCAGGCCGGATTCCCCTGTGCCTGATTTTGCATTGCCTGTTGTTGCGCAAACTCCTGGAAATAAGCCTTCCATTCTAGGTACTGTCCCATTGAAAGACAGGCCTTAACTGTACTGAACCAATACATTGGGGTCATGGCATGATTTGCCATACGCTCCAGCTGTGCCTGTGTAAAGGAAGCATTGATGCCGTATGCCTTTACTGATTCGGCAAGGCTCTTTAGTTGTTTAAAATCCAGGGGCTCATGATACCTCTGGTTATTGGCATCCTGGAATACAGGAAAAGCTACACGAGCTTCCTTCCATACTTCTGGACACAAGGATCGTGTATTATTTGGCTGCCGCGGAGAGGGGGAGGTATCCACATAAGGTGGAGGCGGCATGGGTAGGCTCCGCCAAGATGGTGGGGCGGAGGGCTTGGGCATGGCCATTTCTGCCTCCTTCTTCCTCCCAGCTCCCTTCCTTTGTTTCAAGGCTAGGGATTCCATTTTGGTCAAGAGTGCTTCTAAGTCTTCCTCTAATTTCTCTATCTCCTCCTCATCCGAACTGCTGTCTTCCTCCGATTGCGATTCTTCTAGGTCTCTTAAGCTTGGATAAAGGGACCTTTTTTCCTTGCCTCCCTTCTCGCTCTCTGCCTCCTCTGACCTACTCTCCTTTAGCTGCTCTAAAGCGTCTGCTGTATCCTCCAACGCCTGACAACATCTCTCATCCTCCAGGCAGCTGCGAACTAGCTTCCACACTCCTCTTACCCCTCCTTTTAAACTTCCTTGCTCCCAGGCAAAATCTAAGTCTTTTCCCAACTTATCCCAGCTTGCCTTATTCAGGTGCCCTGACACAGCAAACCACAGGGCTACAATATCTACCTCCCTCAGAAAAACTTCAAGAATTTCTTCTTTCATTTTTAAGCCTTTTGCTTTAAGTAGCCCTTTTAGAGCCGTTTTGATCGGGCAAGACGAGGAACTCCCCATGTTTACTTTCCCTTGTACGCCTTTTTGCTTTAACGCAGATTTTCGGTCATCTCGTTCCGAGAACTTGTACAACTTAGGCCCCAATACTTACCGGGCACTTTACCAATCGATCGCCCTGTCCGCCAAAAGTTCTGGAACCTTACATACCGGAGACTTTATCAAGTTCCCCGTACGGGCCACCACTTGTCCGTGCCCTTCCTGACCAGCAGGAATAAGACTCAAGACAACCAGGTTCTTTCTCAAGGCAGTTTACTCAGGAGTGAAGTTGCAGCAGTATTGCTTAGCAGGGAATGGCCCCGTCCTCACCCAGGGCTAAAGCTAATATCCATCGCAAGAGCCAATGAGCATCCGCCAAGTGTCAACTCCTCATTCGTCCAGTCAAATCACGCCAGATCGACACCAGACAGTCACCATCACTGCGACAGCCTTGCAGCCAAATAAGGACTTGTTTATCTCAGAGAGCACTCACCATCGGGATAGTGGAAGGCGGAAGCCGGCGCCATCTTAGGGGCACACGGCACATCGCAGCTCTCTACACTGTGGTACATCTACACTATGGAATACTACTCAGCTATTAAAAACAAGGAATTCCCGAAATTTGTGGACAAATGGATTGAACTAGAAATTATCATAATGAGTGAGTTCACCCAGAAGCAAAAAGAGTTAAATGGTATATACTCACTTATATCGAGACACTAGTCCAAGGGGTACGTCCCCTTGAAAAACTTTACCTGCCAGGAAAGTGGGTCAGAGGGGAGGTCATCATATTGAGACTTGAGGTGTGAGAAACCTGTGAAAATGAGGAAATAGAAGGATCCAGAGGGTCCTGGAAAACTACAGGAAGGTATGGGCCCTGGGATCCTTCCCAAACTATGGCACCAGCCAAGGAAAATATAGGCAGTAAACTTCAAACCCCTACCCAGTCTAGCCGATGGACAGGACATTCTCCACCGTTAAGTGGAGAAGGAGATCTGACTTTCACACAAACTCTGGTGCCCCATATTGGACCAGGTCCCTTGGATGAGGAGGCCTGGTGGCACTCAGAGGAAGGATATTAGGTCACCAAGAAGAGACTCCATACCCTATGAGCATATACAGGGGGAGGAGGTCCCTCTCAGTCACAGACATAGGGGAGGGGAGAAGGGGGGAAGCAGGAGGGAGAGAGGAATGGGAGGATACAAGGGATGGGCTAACAACTGAGATGTAATATGAATAAGTTAATAATAAAAAAATTTTTTAAAAAGAAATTCTGGGGAGTCCTCATGTTGTGGTGACTCCCAGCCCTAAATTTATTTTACTGCTACTTCACAATTGTAATTTTGCTACTTTTATGAGTTGTGATATAAATATATGTGTTTTGTGATGGTCTTAAGTGACCCTTGTGAAAGGGTGGATCGCCCCCTCATAGACAGTGGTAATATTTCAGGAAGGAAGCGGGTTGACACTTCATGGGCACATGCTCTGATTTGTAGGAAAGCCACATCTACCCTAAGAATGTTGGCAATGGAAAATAGAATGAGAAAGTTTTCCTACATTGCACTTTGGTACTATAATCTCCTTAAGGTTTTTTAAATTAGAGGCTCATCTGTGTATAAAGTCCTTGGTGAACACCCTCGTGCCTCATGGTTAGGTATAGGTAGCTGAGAACTGTGGGGGTGCCTCTGGGCACAGCCAGTGTGCTGACAAACAAACCAGGCACCCATATCTGACCTCAGCTGAGGCACAGGCTCCCTCTGGCTCTTTGCTCTCATTATTCCTGTCTGACCCGGGGTGGTGCCTAATAGAACCACACCTAAAAGCATTGCTGGAACAGCTAGAGCCTCACAGGGAGAACAGAGATGAGTATATTGATCAAGCTTCAAAGTAATTGATGAAATCATGTGTCATTTTCAAAAGGGAAAATTATTTTTTCTAGGTTGTAAATATAAAATGCTAATATAAAACGCTATCTTCTACAAATCAAACTGCTAGACTTCTAAACACTAATCTTAAAATTTTTCCCCCAGAGGGAGAAAATGGATAAAAAGCAAATTGATGTAATCTAAACTGCTATAGCAAATAAATTACAAAGCCTTCTATCAAGGAAAACTTTAATTTTAAAATACACAAAAGTGGTATTTCTCTTCCCAGAAAGAGACATATTCAAGGGGTATACAAACCGAATGCTAACTATTTCAACCTATAGCATGACTACAATAAGAAAAACTGTATATTCTTAGGATAACTGACAATTAAAAGACAAAGCTATTTGGATATGTTTCTGTCACTTATTATATAGAATTACAGAATATTTTGTAAATATATGTATTTTCTGTTGGGAGCCTTGGTAAGCTAACTTGTATTTCTCATGCTTTGTCTGCAGGGAAAGGACACGGTGGCTTCCGATCATCTGCCTGAACAACATTGCTATTGACAGAGCTTTGATTCCCTGTGTGTTTTGGCGAGCTCTTCCTTCTCTTCTCCAGAGGTGCTGTGGAGAATTCTTTAGGCTGATGACAGTAATGATTGGGTTTCCCTTGGTCTTCAGATGATGGCTAGCTCTTAATTCCATCCCACCACAACATGAGCAATGAGCAGATAGCACATCCCAATGGTGCAGGACATGAGCATCATAGGGAAGCCCAACCTGTAAAACAAAGAGACAGTTATGGACTCTGGTCTCTGGAGAGAACTATGAGATGCAGACAATATATTTTTATGTTATTACAAAAGAATTACAAAAGAATATGGTCCCAGAATCTTTATATAAGGCAAGATTGTAAACATTTTTACCATAAGTCAGCTGGCTAAGTCTTGGAGACCTGACTGGAGTGGTGAAGGAATGAAGAAAGGACAGACATACAGACCCACATATAGAAAAGCTATGATTACGTGAGCCATAGCCTCTGCTCGACCAGCAGTGGCCCAGAAACTCAGTATTTTTTTTTAAGATTTATTTATTTATTATTGTGTATACAGTGAGAGGCCAGAAGAGGGCATCAGATCATATTATAGATAGTTGTGAGCCACCGTATGGTTCCTAGGACTTGAACTCAGGACCTCTGGAAGAACAGTCAGTGCTCTTAACCTCTGAGCCATCTTTACAGCCCTCAGTATGTTTATTCTGAGTATAGGAGGCAGGTTTATTCTATGCAGCTGAATGTGGATACAGGTTTATAGTATACAACTGAATAAGGAGCTGAAAAATTATTTCAGCTAGGCTTGGTAGAAATCTACTGAATGTAGTCTAATGGTGGAGCTATAATTTTTTTATGTTATTTCTGCATTTCCTTAAAATCTTCAAAGTTTTAACATATACCTGTACAGGTTATAGTTTCTGCATTTCCTTAAAATCTTCAAAGTTTTAACATATAACTGTGCAGGTTATAGTTCATCAAGAGATGCCAAAGCAAGAACTGAAGTGAGGAGAGTTAAGCAGAAAACAAAACAGAGAGACACTTGTTTCCTTGTTTGTTCCCCATAATTTTCTCAGCTACCTTTTTTATACAGCCCAGGCCTACTTGCCTAGGCACGTTACTCCTACAGATGCCTGTGTCCTACCTCATTTACAAATCAAGAAAATCCCCCACAGACGTGTTCACAAGACACTGTGACAAAGGCAAGTCTTTAACTGAGGTACCTGTTCCCCCAGCTGTCTCGGGTCTGTGTCGCATTGATTAGTAAGACCCACATCTTGTCAACCTGACAAGCAAACATATCACTGTCAAGCCATAACCTTTCCTTTCTTGTTTGTCTCTAAGACCTCAGGCTGGCATTAATATCACAATATAAAGCATAGCCCAGCTTTGAAAAGCCCCACAGTCTTTAACAATGCCAGGACTTTAAAGGTCAAGATCTCTTTACAAATCCAAGCCTCTTAACTGTAGAGTCCTGTAAAAATGACATATGTTGCATACATTCTTACTCCAAAAGAGAAGAACATGGGTATAAAAATAACTATATTTAAACAAAAGCCAAACAAACTCCTTAGTGTGAAACCAAATTCTTCAGCTCAGTGTCTGACATCTGCAACCTACTCATTATCTTTAGGGCTCCAAAGGGACAGACTACAGTCACCACCAACTACTGTCCTTGGTAGTTGTTTCATGGTCCTGGCATCATCGATATCCCACAGGCATCATTGTTACTGAGCTGCACCTTCACTAATGGCCTCTCCTATCCTCATTTTACGGACTGCAACTCTGCCATATGGTGGCAGCCTTAGCTGATCTCCATGGCCCCTTTATGTATTCAAAACCAGTACAATTTGGCATCGCTTATACATTAAGAGTTGCCAGCTTCATCTGTGGCCTTGGTCCATTTGGACCACAACTGACTCTGAGGCCATGCTACCTAGATTTTACCTCAGATATTCTGATTTCTTATGAAGCATAGCTGGTTTCTCAGCTCCAACTTGTCCCAATGAAACAAGAACATTTCACTTCCAAATTCCATTATTTACTTTGATTTTTTTATGTGTATGGGTATTTTGCCTGTGTGTATGCTGTGCAGCACATGCATGCAGTATCAATGGAGGCTAGATGAGCACATAAGAGCCTTTGGAACTAGTTACAGATGGTTGTTAGCTGTCAGGTGGGTGCTGTGAACAAGTGCTCCTAACTACTGAGCCACCTCTCTAGCCCCTTTCACATGTTCATAATTCAAATGTATGGCAGACAAACAGACCTATAGTGTCTATGTCTTGTAAAACTTCAAAAACCAGGTCTCCATTATCAGGAGTCCTCTGAACGTCCTTATATTCTAAGCTCCCACAGAACAGCCCACTGAGCTGTAAGTGCTCAGTGAATTTTCCAGCCCAGTATTTTAAATGGTTTCACAACTTTCCCCTAAACAGCAATATGGTCTGTCAGCACAATGCTGCACTCAATTTCTGTTCTTATATTCTTTCCACTCTTGTTTACTCTATGTTGTGATAACCACCATGTCCTAAATAACCTGAGAAGAAAAAAGTTCATTTTATCTCACAGGTTCTAATCCACCATGGCAATGTGCATCGGGAACTCAAGACAGATGCCTGAAGTGGGCATGATGAAGAAGAGTTGCTCATTGATTTGTTTGCCCCTGGCTTGCTCAACTGTCTTTTAAAATACAGCTTAGAACCACTGGTTCAGGAAAGGTACTGACCACATTGAGCCAGGTCTTCTTATATCAATTAACAATTAAGAAATCTTCTCCCAACCGCCGACATGCCCACAGACCAATCCAGTGGAGAAAATTCTTCAATTAAAATGCTCCTTTCCTTTTCCAGGTGTCTCTGGTTTATGTCAAGTTGACAATGAAAATTTAACCAGTATAGACAGGAACATGAAAAAAAAATTGACAAGGGAAAACTTAACTACACAATACACAGGGGTCTGTTGGAAAGTAGGATGTAATTACGTTATTCTCAAATACTATAGAACAGATGTTTGATTCTGAAACAAGATTAAGAAAATGCATTTCTCCCTACTCCCTACCCCCATCCCAGTACAGCCAGAAATCCTGGGCATTATATAAAACAAGTAAAGGAGGCTCCTCGTGGTAAAAAGAAGCTGAACAGCAGGGCAGTTGAGAATCCTGAGGGGGGGGAATGGCATGGCAGTGAGTTGCCTTCCCCATCCTCCATGTATCACTCTAGAAAGCTGACTCATGGGAAATTCAATAGACAGTAGATTCCCAAAAATAAAAGTGGCCCCAAGAAAAGCCTGCTGCAAGCAAAGGAACAGTAAAGGGGAATATAGGTGGGCAGAACTCTTGTAAATATTAGCTGCTGAGATACAGGGAAATAGTACAGGGAAGTTTTATTAATAAAAGTCCTCACTCTACCTCTTTGGTAAAGGTCTCAGTGAGAGCCAGGACTTCTACCTCTCCCCGGCTGTTCAGAATTATCTTCCTGGGGAGTCAGTGAAGAAGCATGGGGAGTTCTACCCCTCCTTAGATGCAAAGAGGTCTGTGGCTTCCCAGCTGGGTGGCTAGGAGGAACTGCAAGAAGCAGCAATTTCTTGCTTCACAACCTGCCCGCTGTACCAAGGCCATGCTCCCATGAGGTCAACAGAGCAATAGGGATTGCCTGGAGAGAAAAACAGTGCTGACCTCCACACCGTGGAGATGCTGTGGGAGGGATGGGGAAGAGAGGGCGCCTAGCAGTAGAAAGCCCTAGCTTGAGTTGAGGTCTAGTAGGACATGTGGACTTGAAATGCAACTGCCTTGTCCCCACCAGCGCTGTCAGGCCTTCTCAAAGTGAAGGTTTAGATAGGACTCAGATGTGGGAAAGATTAAGCTTTGTCACAGGTGGAAGCAGTCTTGGCGGGCTTTACCCTTGGGGCACCTCATGAATACCTTGTGATAGACTGAGTGGAGCCATCTTGGGCCTGGAATTCAGGAAGCAGACCCGGGAACCCCACCTGGGCTATTGTTTTCCTAATGGACCCTCAATGGGAGAAGGAGACCGCCCTTCCCATGTGACTCAGGCAGGTGGGGAAGAGAAAAACAACAGATTCAGCCGGGGGTTTGGGAACGCGTGTGGAGAAAGCGAACAGGCCGGACTATCACGCGGGCCAGAGAGACACCTAAGGACTCATCCCGTGGAACGGATACCGGAAGGTTCACTCTTTTGTCCCTTTAACCTTTTTTCCTTCTTGTGTAAGCTAGTTGGGTTGTATAATAAAGTTTAATTGTTAAAAAACAGAGCCAACACTCAGACATGGAACTAATCACAAAGATGCTTCTTCTCAAATGAGCAAAAAACATTAGCAGGTACCATTAGGGTAATGTAGACCCTGAAATCATCCAACTGACGTTTTGAAACAGCCATCAGAGAAGACTACGCTGCAAGCAATTACAAACGCACTTGGAACCAATGGGGGAAAGTAGCTTCAAAAGAGCAGTGGCACATAAAAAGATGGACCTGTTGAGGTCAGAACTTAAAAGGGAAGGACTTCAAGGCAAAGCTAACTGATGGGTGTAGGACATAAGAGAAAGTGTCCAGGAGAGACCCACAAATGTGCAGATATTTAGAAAGAGAACAGAATATCACTCACCAGAGAAAAATCAGACTGACAAGATAAAGGACAAGTCCTCAGGGCCCCGTATGACAAAGATATAACTTGTGTCACCAGGAAGAGAAAAGGAAATGGGGATGGGGGTGGGGGTGGGGGAAGTATACAAAGAAATAATAGCAGAAAGTTGCACCTAATCCCACCAGAAAGGAATGTTACTCTAACACAGTGGTTCTCAACCTGTGGGTTGCAATTCCTTTGGTGGTTGGCCAACTTTTTCATGGGGGTCACCTAAGACCATTGGAATGCACAGATGTTTACATTATAATTCATAACAGTAGCAACATTAAAGTTGTGAAGTAGCAACAAAAATAACTTTATGGTTGGGAGGCACCAGAACATGAAGAACTCTATTAAAACATCACAGCATTAAAAAGGTTGAGAACCACTGCTCTAAAGATTAAAGTGCTGGGTCTTTTTCTAGGTGCTAAGATCCTCTGATAAAATTAAACTCCTGAATAGAGTAAGAATTCTTAAGCCAAAAGAGAGGAGAACAACAGTGCAACTATAGGCAAAATTGATTTTATCATCAGAAACCAGCAAGTTAACAGAAAGCACAAATTCCTGTATCTGTCAAAAATCCCACTCACAGATTAAGGAAAACAGAAAGAGCAAGCGATGACAAGAAAGCTCCTGAAAGGAGGTCTTCAAATATCAGGAGACCAAGAACCCAGGGACCAAGAAGGAAAATAAGAAGAAACAGTTAAATGTTCTACTTTTAAGTTTTCAAATGATGTTGGGTGATTGGAGAATGAAAAGATGTAAGTAGCTAGAAAGAAGTTTAAGTTTTTGTACTCGCTTCGGCAGCACATATACTAAAACTGGAACGATACAGAGAAGATTAGCATGGCCCCTGCGCAAGGATGACACACAAATTCGTGAAGCATTTCATATTTTTAGCAGGCTACCAAAAAGAGACTTGATACCTATGAGCATATACAAGGTGAAGAAGTCCCCCTCAGTCACAGTCATAGGGGAGGGGAGTAAGGGGAAAATAGGAGGGAGGTAGGAATGGGAGGATACAAGCGATGGGATAACCATTGAGATGTAATATGAATAAATTAATAAAATATAAAAAAAGAAAAAAGAAGTTTAAATTTTTAATCACGAAGAAGCTATGTACGTTTAACGTGGTGGATATACTAATTACCTTGATTTCATCATTACAGGATGTATATATTCATGAACAAACAAATATGTTCAATTTTACGTATCAATTACAAAATATATAGAGACTACGTGTCTGGCATCCACAGGCCCTGGATTCAATCTTCAGTACACATGCACACGTGCACACACACACACACACACACACACACACACACACACACACACAGAAAGAAAAAAAAAGAAAAAGAAAATGTAGGAGAGATAAACATGTTTTTGTGTTGATTCCAACTGTGGGATGGGGAACAGACTTGTGACAAGAGGCTTTAGAGAGCACTTGGGATTGTTTTGGCTGTTCATCAACACTTCGAGAGATGCTCCTGGGAATTGATACCTTAAAGTTTCATTATTGTGTTGTTTAATCTCCTTTTCCTAGTCGAGTTGGAAGTGAGGTACGCTCTGTTAGTGAGTTCATAAGAAAGTATAATTGTTAAAAAAAAATTGAGCCTACAAGAAAAGAAAGGAAGGAAGGAAGGAAGGAAGGAAGGAAGGAAGGAAATTAAATTAAAATATCATTGCTTTTTCTGATGTGATTCTCAAAGAATCTCCTGTCAAGGGCAGGAGCAACTATAACACGAGTATCAATTGCTGGCAGGATATACAGAGGACACAAGAAGCAGCTCTGGAGAACTCTAGGAAATGCCATGTAAGCCACCAGAAGGAGGTAAAAGAAACCAAACAGGAAAGCAGCAGAAAGCAAAAATAAAATAGCACATGTGAGCACTACCAATCACCAAGTGCACTAAATGTGCCTAGACATTCTTACTAAAAACAAGGATCATAGAGTGGCATTGTATTTTTTTTTCCATCTGAACTCCACATCTTTATTATCATATATAGATATACAGCTATAGGTCTCATTGAATACAATTAGTTCTGCTCAAAGACAACTTCCTGCCTGTTTCAGGAAAAGATTAAGACTTAGCAACAGAAGTCCTTTTTTTTTTTAAATCACTATTTCTTGTTTAGCTCAGGCTTTTTCTTGAACTGAGGTGTCTTCCTTTCTCCACACTTGAGTACTGACTGAGAATTCCTGATCCTCCTGCTCATTGCTTCCAGGTGCAGGAATTCCAGGCCAATGCTACCACAGCCATTTCCCAAGCTTGTCACTTGCTGTTTGGGGAATGTGTTCTACGATACTTAACTCAACCATAAATTTCTCCAGTTAATATTTGATCTCATTCATTTCATGTCAGTCAACAGCAATGCAAATTTAGTTATTAAATATAAATATTTATGTCCAATACAGCTTCCATTAGTACTAAAGTATCATAAAAGTAGTGCTTACCTTTCAAACTTTTGTAGAAATAATTTTAATAATGGTCACGATTTGTTTTAATTCTATAGTGTCATTTTTAAGGTTGCTTTCACTGTTTTTAAAACATTGACACCGGGGATCCAAGATGGCGGCGAGCAGTGTGGACCGTGTTTGGAAGCTCCAGTGAACAGTTCGGGGAATTGCACAGATTTCTGAGCCAGGAACACCAGGATCCCGACACCACGGCAGCAGGAGTGCTCCACGGTTCGGAAGGACCAGGGTGCGGAGGACCTGCGTGCCCCTACACAAGGGAGGAGTGCGGATTTTCTCGGATCAGAGCAGCGGCGACACGGTCGGCGTCAGCAACACCAGCAGCAGCGACTGAGGTTTGCAGCTCAGAGCCATCCAGTGGAGGCGGTTAGTGTGGTGGCTGGTGGGAGTTGCTGCGGGAGAGGGGACACTGGACAAAATTTGGGTTGCGTGGTGCTTTGTGACCCAAGCTGGACACGGCGGACAGTTCAGCCCCAGAGTCCCGGGTACAGCTCAGGGCGCAGGAGACACTGACTCAGCGCAGCGGGCAATTCTGCCCAAGGCAACAGCTTAGTGGAGCCACGGCTCTCCTGCTGTGACGCAGGCTGGGCAGAGCGCTCAGTTCCACCCTAGGCCCTTCTCCGCGCAGCCGCAGTTTACCTGCTGTGACGCAGGCTGGGCGGAGCACTCAGTTCCACCCTAGGCCCTTCTCCGCGCAGCTGCAGTTCACCTGCTGTGACGCAGGCTGGGAGGAGCGCTCAGTCCCACCGGAGGCGCTAGCGCACATCAACGAGCAGTTCTGCTCAAGACATTAGCTCTCCTCAGAGGGCAGTTTTAGGGCACTAATGCAGGCTGAGGTCAGCACGCAGATTCAGCCCAGAGGCCCTAGCTGGACTTGCCGGGCGGATTAGGCCCAGAGATTCTTTCTGAGCTGGGCACACAGGCTCGGCGGCCCCAAGACTCTGGCTGGACTATGCACGCAGTATAGGCCTGGATGCCTGGGCTGAATTCAGCGTGCAGTGTGGGTCCATAGTCCCTGGCTGAGCTCGGTGCACAATTCTGCCCCAGAGACTCGGGTGGAGCTCGGCGTGCAGCTTAAGGCCACAGTCCCTAACCGTGTTTGGCAGACAGATTGGGCCCAGAGTCTCTAGTAGAGCCTTTGGCACAGTCCCGGCTCTAAGACTCTGGTTGGACACAGTGTGCAGTTTGAATCCAGAATTCCTGGCTGAGCTGCGCGGATGTTTCGGGCATGAGTCAATAACTGACCACAGCAAGCAGTTTGGCCAAATACCAAACGCAGTTCTAGCCCGAAAATTCTGGCTGGACCCTGTGGGCATTTTGAGCCCAGAATTCCTAGCTAAGCTCGGCAGACGGTTCAGGCCCTGAGATACTAGCTGAGCTCGGACGGTGGTTTGGGACTAGTGTCCCTGGCTGGTCTTGGCAGGGAACCCAGAAGGCTGTGGATACCTTGGCCTGACCCAACGCTCATCCAGAGACTCAGAACGATTGTAGGACCCACAGCACAGGAGAGCTGAGGATCACTGGCTGTGAGAGCCCAAAACGCCAGGGCGAACCTCCTGCCATCCGTAACAGTGAAACATAAGAGCTTCCAACCTACGGAAACCATGAGAAAACAAGTGAATCTATCATCAAACTCCCTCCATCCAACTCGGGAATCTATCCAACGAAAACAAAGCCGGCAAGATGTCTAAAGGACAGCGTAAAAGCATACGCAAAAAAACCCAAAACAACATGGCGTCTCCAGTTTCCAGCTATCCCAAAGAAAACAACCCAGAGAGCTCAAATACAACGGAAAAACAAGAAAATGACCTCAAATCCTTAATAAGGAGCATATTAATGGAGGAAACAAATAAAATTCGTAATCAAATACAGGAAGACGCAGCCAAACAGGTGAGAGACATAAAAGAAGCACATAGAGTGGAACTGGAAAAATTTAAGGAAAATGCAAATAACCAAATGGAAGAAGTAAATAAAACGGTTCAAGCTCTGAAGACCTATAAAGAGGCAATGGAAGAAACTCTGGAATATACAAAAAATGAGGTGAAAGAAATAAAAAAATCAGTTCAAGATCTGAAGACGAAAATGGATTCAATGATAAACACACAGACAGAAGAAAAACGAGAATGTAAGACCTCAGAGAGGAAGGCAAGCAACACAGAGGTGAGCTTTTCTAACAGAATCCAACAGACGGAAGAACGAATCTAAGGTCTAGAAGATACAATCACAGATCTTGAAGCAACTATTAAAGATAATACCAAATCTGGAAAACTCCTGACACAAAACATCCAAGAAATTCAGGACACCATGAAAAGAAGAAATCTGAGGATAATAGGCATTGAAGAAAGAGAAGATATCAGACTCCAAGGCCCAGAAACTATTCTCAACAAAATCATAGAAGAAAATTTCCCCAACCTAAAGAAAGAGAGACCTATAAACATACAAGAGGCCTACAGAACACCAAATGGAATTGACCAGAAAAGGAAAACTGCCCATCACATAATAATCAAAACACAAAACATACAGAACAAAGAAAAAATATTAAAAGCTGCAAGGGAAAAGGGCCAAATAACATTCAATGGCAAACCTATCAGAATTACGCCAGACTTCTCAGCAGAGACCATAAAAGCCAGAAGAGCCTGGACAGAGATCCTGCAAACCCTGAGAGACCACAGATGCCAGGCCAGACTACTTTACCCAGCAAAATTATCAATAAACATTGATGGAGAAAACAAAATATTCCATGACAAAAACAAATTCAAACAGTACCTATCCACAAACCCAGCTTTACAGAAGGTACTAGAAGGAAAACTCCATCCCAAAGGGTCAAGCTACAACCAAAACTACTCAGGAAATAGGTAACTATACCATGGCAAAAACACAACTACACAAACACTCGATTGGAAACAACATCAAAATTAAGACTCTTAACAGTCACTGGTCGTTAATATCTCTCAACATCAATGGTCTTAATTCTCCAATAAAAAGACATAGACTAACTGAATGGGTGCATAAACAAGATCCAACATTCTTCTGCATTCAAGAAACACATCTCACCTATAACGATAGGCATTACCTCAGGGTAAAAGGTTGGAAAAAAATATTCCAAGCAAATGGTCACAAGAAGCAAGCAGGCGTAGCCATTTTAATATCAAACAAGATAGACTTTCAACCAAAATTAATCAAAAGGGATGCAGAAGGACACTTCATACTCATCAAAGGTAAAGTCAACCAAGATGACATCACAATTCTAAACATCTATGCTCCCAATACAAGGGCACCCACATTTGTAAAAGATCTGCTAAAAAAAACTTAAACCACACATCGATCACCACACAATAATAGTGGGAGACTTCAACACCCCACTCTCACTGAAGGATAAGTCATTGAAACAGAAACCAAGCCGAGAAATAACATCATTAACCAATGCCATGGGTCAAATGGATCTAACAGATATCTATAGAACCTTTCACCCAAACAAGAAAGAATATACCTTCTTCTCTGCACCCCAAGGAACCTTCTCCAAAATTGATCACATCGTAGGTCACAAAGCAGGCCTCAACAGATACAAGAGGATTGAAATAATACCTTGTATCCTATCAGATCACCATGCTCTTAGGCTGCAATTCAACAACAACAGAAACAACAAAAAGCCTACACGTACGTGGAAACTAAACAACTCTCTGCTAAATGACACATGGGTCAGGGAAGAAATAAAGAAAGAAATCAAGGAGTTTCTGAAATTCAATGATAATGAGGGAACAACATACCCAAATTTGTGGGATACATTGAAAGCAGTGTTAAGAGGAAAACTCATAGCACTAAGTGCCTTTAAAAAGAAATTGGAAACATTGCACATAAGCAACTTAACAAAACAGCTGGAAACCCTAGAAAAAAAGGAAGCAGAAACACCCAAAAGGAGTAGACGTCTGGAAATAATCAAACTCAGGGCTGAAATTAACAAATTAGAAACTAAGAAAACAGTCCAAAGAATCAACAAAACCAAGAGCTGGTTCTTTGAGAAAATCAATAAGATAGACAGACCGTTAGCCAAACTAACTAAAAGGCAGAGAGACAGTATTGAAATCAACAGAATCAGAAATGAAAAGGGAGACATAACAACAGACACTGAAGAAATACAAAGAATCATAAGATCCTACTTTGAAGGCATATATGCCACAAAATTTGAAAACCTAAGGGAAATGGATGACTTTCTTGATCAATTTCACTTGCCTAAATTGAGTGAAGAACAGATAAACAAGCTAAATAGTCCCATTTCCCCTACAGAAATAGAAGCAATCATTGATAGTCTCCCAAGCAAAAAAAGCCCAGGGCCAGATGGTTTCAGTGCAGAATTCTACCAGACCTTCAAAGGCGAGCTAATACCGATACTCTTCAAGCTACTCCAAAAGATAGAATTGGATGGAACATTACCAAATTCATTCTATGAGGCCATAGTCACGTTGATACCTAAACCTCACAAAGACTCAACAAAGAAAGAGAATTTCAGACCAATTTCTCTTATGAACATCGATGCAAAAATACTAAATAAAATTCTTGCAAAACGAATACAAGAACACATAAAGGATATCATTCATCATGACCAAGTAGGCTTCATTACAGGCATGCAGGGATGGTTTAATATACGGAAATCCATCAATGTAATCCACCATATAAACAAACTGAAAATAAAAAACCACATGATCATCTCTTTAGATGCAGAGAAAGCATTTGATAAAATCCAGCACCCATTCATGTTTAAAGTTTTAGAGAGATCTGGGATACAGGGCACTTTCCTCAACATAATAAAGGCTATCTACAGCAAGCCAATAGCCAAAATTAAAGTAAATGGTGAGATACTCAAGGAAATTCCTCTAAAATCGGGAACAAGGCAAGGCGGCCCACTCTCTCCATATCTCTTCAATATAGTACTCGAAGTTCTAGCCAGAGCAATAAGACAACAAAAGGAGATCAAGGGTATCCAAATGGGAAAGGAGGAAGTCAAACTATCCCTATTTGCAGATGATATGATAGTGTACATAAGTGACCCTCAAAATTCCACCAGAGAACTCCTACAGCTGATAAATACTTTCAGCAATTTGGCTGGATACAAAATTAACTCAAAAAAGTCTGTAGCCTTCCTATACACAAATGACAAGCTTGCCGAGGAAAAAATTAGGAAAGCCACACCCTTCACATTAGCCACAAGCAATATAAAATATCTAGGAGTTACTTTAACTAAGCAAGTGAAGGACTTGTTTGAAAAAAATTTCAAAACTCTGAAGAAGGAGATTGAAGATGACATGAGAAGATGGAAGGATCTTCCTTGCTCATGGATAGGGAGAATTAACATAGTAAAAATGGCCATCCTACCAAAAGCAATCTACAGAATCAATGCAATCCCTATCAAAATACCTACACAATTTTTTAAAGACATTGAAAGTTCAATTCTGAACTTCATATGGAAAAACAAAAAACCCAGAATAGCAAAAACGATCTTGTACAATAAAATGTGCTGTGGAGGAATCTCCATACCTGATTTCAAATTGTACTATAAAGCAATTGTAATTAAAACAGCATGGTACTGGCACAGCAACAGGCTGGTTGATCAGTGGAATCGAATTGAAGACCCAGATATGAATCCACACACATATGGTCACTTGATTTTTGACAAAGAAGCCAAATCCATTCAATGGAAAAAGGATAGCATCTTCAACAAATGGTGCTGGTCTAACTGGATGTCTATGTGTAAAAAAATGCAACTGGACCCATATTTGTCACCTTGCACAAAACTCAAATCCAAGTGGATTAAAGACCTCAAC
>OU015752.1:79252087-79276179 GCA_907169655.1 Acomys percivali | reverse complement strand
TCTCTCTCTCTCTCTCTCTCTCTCTCTTGGATACCCCTCTCCCTTTCCTTCTCTCCCCATGCTCATTTAATAAACCTCATATATTCTAATATCTGCTGCCTTGTGTCTTCTTATAATTTTCTTATATTAAACATAAAAGTCATTGTCTCCTACGATGTGAAAGGAGCTTGAGTAGACAAAGGAGACAGCGCGTGCTCCTCCACAGCGGCGTGCTCCTCCACAGCAGCCTGGGAGGCAGAAGCCTCTGGGGAAGCTGTGCTGCTTTGCTGAATGAGCTGTTTCTAGGAGCAGAGATGACACTGCCTTAGCTTCAGGGAAGCTGAAGGGCCTAGCAGAAGGAAGGCTTGCTGAAGGAGGTGAGAAGACAGCCTGTGTCGATTTAACAAGACAGAGAGAATCTAGGAAAAGGTATCCAGGGAAACATTTAATAATCTCTGAGCTTCAATCCAGGCCAGTGCCAGGATGAGCAAAGAGTCCCAAGTAAGGAACCTAGCTAATGGGAAGAAAGGGCTAGAGACAGGTGCAGAGAGGAAGAAAGGGGTAGCAGGATAGGAAGGCCAAATATCAGCTATAATCTTTTCTATTAGTGGTTTAGGTTAGCGTACAAAGTAATGGATTCCAATGTGTCGTTTCATACAGATGTGTCATTGTATTTTGTTCCTATTCAGCTCTAGTGTCTTAGATCCTAGCTTCACCACCTGCTAATTGGGTTATGATTTGATAACAAAAAATAATGCATGTAAAGATAATTGCATTTAGAGTGAGCTCATAGAAGGCCTTAGCCTATAAAGATACATAGCGTTAGGCTTCTATGGCTGGAAACTATGTCTTCCCAGACCAGGAGCCAAACTACTCCACATACAAGGCCAAGTCTGGCACAACATTTATTTCATAAAGTTTCATGGAAAACTTTGTCATATAATCAACATCAAATTCCAGTGGAATAGCTACATCATTTCTGTTGTAAGCCATTGGATCTAGGCGGAGTCCTTTGTTGCACCTGCCTGAACTTGCTGCATTTCAGGACTCCAGAAGGGCCCTCTCCAGCAGAAGGGTTTGCTAGCCCAGGCCCACAGCTGGCAGCTATAGTTGGCCTAAGGAAGTGCTGGACCAGATGCAACTTTCAGACTCTGAAGAGTGACATTTTTGCGCGCGCACACACACACACACACACACACACACACACACACACACAGGAAAAAAGAAAAACAGTGGGTTTGAAACAAGTGTGAGGGATACATACCCAACTGTCAGGGCCTAGGAATCCCTGGCCTGTTTCTGTCAGGTCAGGAAAAACAATCCCCTTTGCTAATATTTGTTATGCTCCTTGGGCAACCTTGGTGCTCCTTGGGTGGTGATAGTGAGGCTGCTTACTCAGCAGCTCTCTCTAGCCTGCAGCCAACTCCTCCTGGGATGATTCAAGGCAGGAGTCTGCCTGGGGCTGGTGCTTTCTTCTGTCTTTCCAAGAGGGGAGCTCTGATTGGTGCTACAGAGAGTCACACTCTTCCCACCTGGAGCTAAAAGTAATGACTTCCTGTCCCTGCTAGGAGTACACCAACATAATACAATTCCTGATGCTCCAAGTTTACCAGGAGCTTCTAATTCCCAGCAGCCTCATTTATCTTGCTCCCCAAGGCTTTCTGAAAGGAGACACCTCTCTACTAAAGGGCTTAGGAAAAGAATGTTTGCTCAGCCTTCAGCATGACATTATGTTTTTCTTTTTCCCTAGGGATCTTTTCTAACTTTCCTGGCCCAGCCGTCACAAGACATAAAGACTTGAATGTCAAAGCTCCAATCAAGATGCAAAATGTCAGATGAAGACTAAGACAGCTTGTGCATTATGCATAGTTTTTAAAGGGTTTTTTTTTTTTTGTTGGTGTTGTTTTTTTTTTGTTTGTTTTGTTTTTGCTTTTTGGGGATTTGTTTTGTTTTTGTTTTTTAAGTCTGAACTGCATGCTGTGGCTTCCAGGCAGCTAGAAAGCAGAAGGCAAGGAGATGGCGCTGTACCAGAGCTTTACACAGGCCTGTGTTCAACAGGAAAGCTTTGCTAATAAAACTCCCTGCTTGATGATTAGACTGAAACATTTTACTGTTTCTTTTCCAACAGAGAGCTTGTCTAAAATTCTAAAAAATACCACACTTGATGTTGTCTTTTAACAAAGGTGATCCTGTTTCTTTCCCTACTAGCCAGTGCTAGAGACTAAACCGAGTTTCCCACGTGGAAGGAAGAGCTCTGCCACTGAACCACCGGCTGTTTTCAAGCAAGGACAAGAATGGTTTGCCTTCTTCTGGCCTGTAAAGGCTGGTCAGAGGTGCTTATAGACTGCAGCCTTTCTGTAGCCAAAGAAAGGAGATCAGCCTTTCTGGCCAGAAGGTTGTTCTAGGTAGGGAGTCAATTCCCTAATCTGTTTCACAGGAGATGGTTCAGAGGGCCTCCCATCCCCAGCAGGTAAAACCCCAGCATTGTGTTTGCACTATGGAAATGCAGAGACACAGCAAGCGAGAGTACTGAGGCTTTCAGAAGAGAGTGTATTCAGAGCCAGAAAGTAGCTTTGGGGATCCATAGCAGCTCCCTAGCCCAGAGCACAGTAACCAGCTTCCAGCAGCAGTCATAGGTGAACATCCAGGGCAGACATCTTAGACATCTTGGTAAAGAGTAATGTATAATAGTGAAGAGGACAGTGTCAGTTTCAAGCCTGGACAAGGGGCTGAGATGCCTATTTAACATATCAAAGGGGACCTGGCCAGGAGGTTCTCCCTGCAGCCCTCAGAGTTTCAGGGCACCCCTGGCTGGCACACCCCACCCCTTACCCTGAACTCTCCAGGCCCAGGGGCCTGGTCTGCTCTTCTCCATATAATCCAACTATATTGGTTACCTGTTTTGTTCCTTTGCACCTCCTGGCTGCTGCACCTGGTTCCCCTCTCTCTCCTCACATGGCCCAGCTCAGGGTCATGCACACTTTCGTCCCTCCCAGAGGTACCTGCCTCTTCCTATGCTTTCCCACGCGTCTATAATAAACTTTCTCCTTTACTATATCTAGGAGTTGTCACATTCCTTTCCTTCTATTTCTTTTCTTTTCTTTTTCATTCAATAATTTTTACCTTTGTTCTATTCCAGGACATGCCATCTAGGTAGCTTTTTTCTTTTCTTTTCTTTTTTCTGTGCATTTAATCTTTATGAACAGACCTGTCATGTTAGCCAACAGAAGAAAGAGAAAAAGGAGGAAATTGAGAATACCATGTGCCCTGTTATTTCTGAGAAGAAGAAGAAAAAAAGGTTTCCCTCGCTTTCTCTCTGTACACATGCACTATGTGCCTCAGCCCACAACCTGTTGGGGAGGGGGTGTCTGTACTTTCTGCCTTGTCTCTTGGGAAGTTACAGGTCTCTCAAATTTATACCCCAGACTAGGACTTTCTACTCTTCCTTCCATGGAACCTGACTGCAGCCAGCACACCCTTCCTTAAACATCCCTCTTTGTTGGTAGCAGCACCTTTGCCTGCTGAGCATCCCCACTGTGCACATCCCCACTGTGTAGGGGGGACACAAGAGCCAGCCTAGCACACGTTTGCCTTCATGTCTAGGCACCATACTGAAATCTCAATACTTCTAGAAGCAGCTAGATTTGGCTTCATGTCTAGGCACCATACTGAATTCTGCTCAATACTTCTAGAAGCAGCTAGATCCTTCCCATATGCTTCTCTTCAGACATCAGAATGTGATCATCTGTCTTCAGATGTTTTGGAGAGTGCCTTTTGTCTAATCCAGGTTAAACAGAACAACCTCGGTCAACTCCCCCAGCAAGCTGCTTTAATGTTATGCCTCCCTTTCTTCCTTCTTTTATGTTATACACATATACATACACATTTTGGGCTGCATCTTCTTGGTTCTCCTTCTAGAACTTTCTCTGTCATATGCTCTTTTGCCTCTTACCTGCAGTGTGGCTCTTTTTACTGACATCTTCTCTTAGACAATAAATATCACAAAGTCTTCCCCTCTTTGATCACACACACATTTTTTTAAAAATTGTCTTGATCCCCATTTCAATCCATCTCAAATCTCTTCTTCCTTCATTTGCGTGGCCCCACAAGACACTCACAGTGAAAAATAATAATACACAACCAAGGTTGGCATGAGCATTGTGCATGTTCTCAGTGCTGGCATGGGCCCTGACACAAGCCAGACCTCAGCGGATGTGCTGTACCTGGAAGCCTCAGCTTGCTGCCGTGTCCAGCACTGAGGAAGAAGACCATGGAACAAAGTTCAAATTCTAGTAGATCCCAATGAATGAGTATCTCTTTAAGCCATTATAAATTAAAAAGATCATACATCAAACTGATGCTTCAAGGCAGTTGGCATTTTTTATTTCAGTTAAAAATGGCTAAATTAAATGAGGCTTCATTTCATTCCTAAGTGTGGCTTCAAACTCAGGGAAGGCTGCGGTGTGACTTTGGGTCTTAGGATAGAGTGAGTGCCTGCATATCCTTGAGCACCAGTGCATCAAAGCCTTGGTGTGTAATTAGTGTATCCTGGGTGCCTTGGCGTCAAGCTCTCTGAGCCTAATGTGCCTATATTTGCTGCTAACTAGGATATTTTCTAATCCAGTCATTTGCAAATGTATTTGGAATGGTGCATGTTACTGTTTGCATGACTGTAACTATAAATTCTATTTATACCACAAATATTATTATTACTTCTATCAGTGCTAGCTCTCTCTCTGTCTATCTCTGTCTTTCTGTCTCTTTCTGTGTGTCTCTGTCTCTCTCTCTGACTCTCTCTGTGTCTGTCTGTCTCTGTCTCTTTCTGTGTCTCTCTGTGCCTCTGTGTCTCTGTCTGACTCTCTCTGTGTCTCTGTTTCTATTCTCTGTCTCTCTGTCTCTGTCCTGTCTCTATAGTGTTAGAGATAAAACCAATGCCTCGCACATTCTGAGTGCATTCTCTACCACAGGACTACAATCCTGGATCTTTCCTTCTGTTTTATTTTCCCCCTTTTTATTTATTCTTCTCTCATATATTACTTCCCAACTTCAATTTCCCCTCCCCCCCCAGTCTCTCCCTCCCAATCCCTTTTTCTCTCTTCTATAGCCCTTCACTTCCCCTCAGGAAAAAGCAAGCCTTTCAGAGACATCAACAAAACATGGCATATCAAGCCACAATAAGACCAGGCACATATTCTCAGATCAAGGCTGGGTTGCCTCAAGGCAACCCAATGGGAGAAATAAGGTCCCAAAAGGCAGGAACAATAACAATCAGAGACAGCTCCTGCTTCCACTGTTAGGAATCCCACACGAAGACCAAGCTACATCACTATCACTGTAACATATATGCAGGGGATCTAGGTCAGACTCATAGAGTCTCCCTGACTTCTGTGAGCCCACTTGAGTCTCAGTCAGCTGATTCTGTGGCCCATGTTCTTGTGGTATCTTTGATCTCTCTGGCTCTTCTAATCCTTTCCCTCCCTCCTCCACAGGACTTCCTAAGCTCTGCCCAATATTTGGCTATGAGACTCTGCATCTGCTCCCATCATTTGCTGCATGAAATCTCTCTGATGATAATTATACAAGACTCTGCTCCCAGCACAACCTACAGGCATGACAAACTGTAGGCTGAAGGTTTTGTGGCTGGGTTGGTGTCCCAATCCATCCACTTGAGGCCTTACCCACTTGCAGAGAGTGGCTGGGTCAGGCTCCATGTCCCCCATTATTAGGAGTCTTTGCTAGTGTCATCCTCACAGATTCCATGGAGTTTACACTGCACTAGTTTTCTACCATGTTCCTGAGAACTCCCCCTCCTCAGTTCCTCATCTCTCTCAGAATTTTCTCTCCTCATCACTGCTGACCTGGTCCTTCCTGTTCCTACTCCCACCTGCCCCCAGTCCACCCTCAAAATCTATTCTATTTCCCCTTCCCAGGAAAATCCTTGAGTCCCACCTTAAATCCTCCTTCTTACTTAGCCTCTCTGGGTATGTGGATTGTAGCATGGTTAGCTTTTACTTTACAGCTAGTATCCACTTATAAGTGAGTACATACCATTTACTCTTTCTGGGTCTAGGTTACCTCACTCAGGATTTTTTTTCTACTTCCATCCATTTGCCAGTAAATTTCATACTGTCATTTTTTAAATAGCTATGTAACACTCCATTGTGTAAATGTACTACATTTTTATATGTTCATTAGTTGAGGAACATCTAGGTTGTTTCCAGTGTCTTGTTATTATGAACAAAGCTGCTATGAACATAGATGAACAAGTGTTCTTGTGGAAGGATGGAGCATCCTTTGTGTATATGCCCAGGAGTGGTATGGCTATGTCTTGAGGTAGACTGATTGCAAATTATATGAGAAACTGTCATTTTGCTTTCCAAAGTAGTTGTAAATTTTGCACTCCCAGCAACAATAGAGAAGTGTTTCCATTGCTTCATTTTCTTGCCAACATGTGTTGTCACTTTTGGTTTTGATCTTAGCCATTATGACAAGTGTAAGATAAAATCTCAAAGCAGTTTTGATTTTGCATTTCCCTGATGGCTGATGACATTGAGCGTTTCTTTGTCATCCATTTCTAATTCCTCTGTTGAGGATCTGTATTCTTTGAGATCTGTAATCCATTTTAATTAGATTACTTGGTTTGTTGATGTCTAGTTTCTTGAGTTCTTTATATATTTTGGGTATTGGCCCTCTGACAGATGTGGAGTTAGTGAGACTCTTTTCCCATTCTGCTTTCACACAGAATTCTAACAGAGTTTCAAAGAAAAGCTAATGCCAATACTCCTTAAATTATTCCACAAAATAGAAATAGAAGGAACATTGCTAAAGTCATCATATAAGGTCACATATAAGATTCCCAAACCACACAAAGATTCCTCCTGTTTTTACAACTTGCCATTAGTATCCTGTGCTCAGAGACTAACTTTAAAATGTACAGTTCTTAAGTCATTAAAATTATCTTCATGGTTCAATAGAGGAATTTTGCAGCTATTCTGCATAGTCTTGAAAAGAATGTGTATTCTCAATAGAAACTAGGAAAGACTGTAAGTCTGCTAATTTTCAGAGATAGTATATTAAATAGGAACACAAAAAATTGCCATTACAAAGAAATTTCTCCTTCTGACTGGATGCATATACACATAGATGACACAGAGGTATATAGATATAATACACACACACACACACACACACACACACACATACACACACACACACACAGATACGCATATAGACAGTATGCCTCTCTTTTTATTTTGTGACCCAAGCTAGCCTTAAAGTCATGACAATCATCCTCTCTCAGTCTCCCATACTAGGATGGCAGGCATGAGTCACTGTGCTCAGCTGTTTGGTTGATATAATTTATCCTTTCTTTGGAAATGGCTGTTGCATTGTCTCTGTTCTTTTAAGTGTTAAGTATTAACACTATCATTGTGTAGACACCATATATCACCAACTTTTCACTTTATCATTTCCAATTTATCATCAAGATTTATTTTTATTTCTAGTTTACTTTCAGTTCCCTTTCATTCCTGTGAGATCCTGTTTAAAAGCTAAGTCTGGACAAAACTTGTGTGTCTTCCTTGTTTTGATTCTTCACTTTTTGACATGCTATTTGGCTGTCCTTGTATGATGTTTGCTGATGCTCTGTTAATTTCCTTATTAGTACAAGTATTTAAACAAATTTTAATTCCACTAATAACCATATTTAAATGTTTAGTAATAAAGGATATGATTGTACCTCAATTATAAATGATAAATTGAGGGATCAGGATCCTACTACCTTTGTGTAAGACAAAAATAAAAATAAAAATATGGTTTAATCCTTTCTACCACACCTCAGCACATTCTGTGCCCTTCATTATTTAGATATAAAATTTTAGACTCAAGTTATAGTCATTAAATTATCATTTAAGACGGTTCTTCTAATTGAATATGTTTTGGTTATTTTATTCAATATAATTTAATAGTAAATTTACATGCATTAGTTACTAAGTTTCTATAAATATATGTTTAACTGATCTGCACTTTTATGATTGGTCATTTTCTTAACAATTACGTGGCTGTAGGATGAAGAGGAAGTCCTGAATGAATGTGCATTGTTGGCAGGGGCATGGCTATGTTGAGGATTTCAACCCCATGGGACTTGGCAAAGCCTTACCCCGGCGAGGATCAGAGTGATGGCCAAGGTTTCCTTGGAGGTCTGAATATGAATGCTTATGGAAGAGCGACCTGTGGGGACAAAATCTAGAAAGTGCAGCCTCCTCCTCCCAGATCTTTACATTCTGAGGCTGCTGGTTTATAGATACCTTTTACCAAAACTAGCTAATCCCTCCTTCTATACTGCACCCAAATAATGCTGAGGTTTTGGGGTGCCAGTAGTAGTAGGTACCACTCCAGCAGGTAACAGACCCTCACTTGATCCCATATGTGTCTGTGTGTCTGCCATTTCTTCATTCCCTCATTACACCTGCTCAGGATTTCAGGACGTAAGCCATAGGGGTTCTGATATGTAGCTTTGGTGCTTAATTTTGGAATCCATATTTATGTCATGACTTTTAAAGAAATAATAGTGGAACTTCCCTCCTCCCCAACCCTCCCCCCGTAAATCCTAACTCACATAATATATACAGAAAAAAAAGGGAAATGGAATCTGATCATTACAGCAGCTGGTGACATCTTTGAGTGATGACATATCCATAGCATCTTCTAGGATCTCTGTGAATGAGCTTGGTTAATACAACAACTCTGTGAGACAGGAGGTATCACTCTTAGAAGTGAGGTTATAGGGTCATACAGGGAGCTAATAACAGAGTCACTGAAGACTTCGGCAGCCATCATAGGAACAAAGACCTCTATTGGACTTGAATGAGAGCCCTTAGAGCATAGCCTTTCCTGGTACAGCCTGGTACAGTTGGTCATTTACAGAGACCCAGGAGATGGAAGGCTCTGAGTGTGGTTTGTACCTGTGTGCATATAGCTCCTGCAGACTTACAGAAATGTTATCTTTTTCTTTTTGTTAGTAATTAAGATTGGCAGGTTGTGTCTTAGTTTGAGTATTATTCCATTAACTTTATCTGGACACCAAAAGTATATTTTACTATGTCCTCCATAGTCAGTTTTTTTTTTATCAGTTGTCTTTGTAAATATTCAAGTATATTTTATTAAGCATTGTTTTGACATTTAATTAGTTATTAATTTTCTTTTTCAATCTCAGGATGGAACACCAGGCCTCAGGCATGCTAGACACTACCACTAAGCTCAGCCCAGTCATGGCTTTGAATTTTGGTCTTTTAGTTTAGTATATTCTTTCTTTCTTTCTTTCTATTTTTTTTCTTCAATATTTTATTTCTTATGCGTGAAGTCTAACTAGAAGTTGCTTCCTAGTAAACAAGATTATGGACTTTCACTGGACCCCAAAAGTCTCCTGTGATCCCTCTGCACACAGAAATGGAGGTCTACTGCTGCCTCCTTGCACTTATTTTGACATCACTGCATACTTGATCTCTCTTTGACAACAAGGAGTAAGTTCCACGCTAGACAAGTCCCATGCACTGCACGATGGATTCCTGTCTCAGCTGACCAGCAGCATTGTCCAATAGGGGCCAGTGTGGCCCCTGACTCTGAGTAGGAATGAGGCCATGTTTCCAGCCTAGAAGCCTCTTAGGATGCATGCAGTTCCCACTCTCTTGTTAGACTGCCTCCTCTTGCCTGGCCTTGCGAATAACCTGCTGAAGCTCACATGGAGCTGACTAGTCTTCTCAGCTCTGAAGGACCTAATCAAATCAAGTTCAATGATCTCCTGGTTCCCATCACCTCAGAACATGACCACATTAGGAAGCAGAGTCTCTGAAGGGACTTTCTTTCTTTCTTTCTTTCTTTCTTTCTTTCTTTCTTTCTTTCTTCCTTTCTTTTCTTTCTTTCCTTTTTGTTATAAAGTGCAAAAAAATCCTTCCAGAAACTTGATAAATTTGATTTTAGAACTTGAACGTGTGTGTGTGTGTGTGTGTGTGTGTGTGTGTGTGTGTGTGTGTGTATGATGTGACCTTTCTTTGCATCTATTTTTAAACTTTGTATTTAACATTTGTGTATGATATGTGTATCTAGCTATGGGTTATAGGACATAGTCAGATACACATATATAATATATATAGATCAAATTGGGGGTAACTACCAGGTATATAGCTTAGGAGCCTTAAACCTTCTCTTCTAATGTTCTGACTGAATTGGCTCTACTCTGCAATAGAACTTATGAGTGAACCCCACCCTCTGACTGCACCCCAGCAGCTACCACCCAGCCTCTTTCTATTCCCCTCCTTGTCACCTGCCCAGGTCTTTAATAATCACTCCTCTACACTTTATGTCCATAAAGTCATCTACTTCACTTCCACACATGAGTGACAATATGCCTTCCTGTGCCTGGTCTTGTTCTCTTTGTGTCTAGTAAGAGCCAGGCCTCGGACTGACTCTTGCCCCTGTGCTAACTGGAAGCAGATCCACTCACACGTGATCTTTGGTCCACTATATACTGAGCCAGCTCCCATTACAGGAAAATGTACTCGGTAAGCACCTCCCAGACTCACAGCAAGCCAGGTCTTTACAGCTCCAGACTGTCTCCCATTTTACTCAATGTAGGACCACGTGCCCTGGATGCTCTCTTCACAGATAGCTTCTCTGCCTACTTGGCTTCTCTACTCAGATCACATCACTTGATGGAACACTATTAAAATATACTAAATGAGGTCCCCAGTTTTCATTCTGAAACCTTCTTGCCTCTTCCTTTGTCTCATCCTTGGCACCGACTGCCCACATTGTTTTGTAGCACTCTCCTACAGTGCTGGAACCCAGGGCCTGTGCATGCACAGCAGAAGCTTTAGCCCTGAATATCCTCAGCCCTACCGTTGACTTCAGTTACCCTACTTCTGCAAATAAGTCCCCCTGAGGGCCACTCTCCTCCAACAGCTTACCTGGGCATCATCGCTGATGGGTACTAAAGGGTTAAAGACCTACAACTTGGAGCCTTGGATGAGCAAAGAAACTCCCAAGTCAGCACAAGGATAAGACTGCCTGCCTGACAAGAAAGGCAACCTAGTAATGAGAACATTTGCTGAACTCAGCTGACCTTAGAACCATGCCCACCACCCCTGTACCAAAGTCCATCTTCCTCCCTATGAAGTTCCACACACCCAGCACCCAGACACACAGTCTCCACTCCCACAGAGAGACTGGTGTTCTCAGGTGTTCCAATTAAAGAATAGATCTACTCCTGCAGGAGGCCAACCTCCGTTTCTCTTATTTCCATGTTGCCTGGATCCATCAGATCTAACGGGTATTTGAAGTGAGCATGGGTACACGCAACAGCTCAGGGTGCCACAGTGACATGCCACAGGCTGGAGACCTTTGGTTAAAGACTGATTATTTTAATCGTGCACATGCCTGTGTGTCTGCATGTGGACCTGTGCAGCACACGGCTAGCCCTGGGGCTTCCTCTTTGCCTGGAGTCTAGAGGATAGGTGTGCTTGAGAGGGCTTGCATACATTGTGTGCGGTGACTCAACTCTCCACTTGGCTGCAGAGCAGGAAGAAGGCATCAGATTTTCTGGGTTTGGAGTTACAGGTACTGTGGGCTGCCTGATGTGCATTCTGAGAACAGACCTCTGAAAGAGCAGTCCACGCTTTTATCCCCTGAGCTCTGGGCTGGGGGCCATAGCCATCAGAAATGCACCCTGTCTCAGGCTAGAAGTCTGAGACCAACATGTCCACAGGTGTGATTTCTCCTGTGGCCTCTTTTAGTGCCGCCATTTCTCTCTGTTTCCTTACAGGGTGTGCCCTCTGGATGCATCTGTGTCCTAGTCTCCTTTACCTAGAAAGACACCATCCATAAAAGACAAACAAACAAACAAACAAACAATGCCCAGCCATATGATCCCATTTCAATTAAATAACTTTAAATAGCTTATCTCCAAATATGAGCACATTCTGAGATGTTGGGGTTAGATGCACAACATACAAGTGTTGAGTGAAACCCAGTCTGGTCCATAACAACATCCAATATGAAAGTCTTTACCCTTAAGTGGGCACCATTTCCCAGCTCTTCTTTTTAGGCCAGATTCTTCTCTAGCATCCTAAAGTTCTGGGTCCTGCTTCCCAGCTTAGCCTTTTAGTTTATCAGTCATGAAACTATGAACTTCTGTTGCTATCAATATTCTTTTTTATATCTCTAAATGAACTTTGCTACTTCCAAGGTAGTTCAGGCCCATATTGTTAAATGTATAAGTAGCTACCTTAACATTTTAAAGTGTGTTTTCAAGGAACTCACAGGATGCACACAGTTTTAACAGTAAGGCAATGTGGCCAGGCTCAGAGTCTAGGAGCCGTGAATGGCTCTGAGGCTTCTGCACTTTGCCCGGAATCCCAGAGGACACGAACAATCGAGAGTATTATCATACACTGTGTGCAGAAGCTCAGCTCCGCAGCAGACCATGGGCCAGCCTTGTGAATAAGGACTTGGTCACTGCTCTCAGAAGACATCGTCTCCACCTTGCCAGCATGGTCAGGGGACAGTATCTGATATTTGGCTCTTCTGAATTCTCTGCACGGGGAACAGGTCAGACAGAACTCACAGGAATACAAAGAGGTTATGGTCACCCTTTCTAAAAGCAAAGAATACAGAATAATGAGAGAAAATTAACTTGTTTTAATAAGCTGCTGGTAGACCACAGTCTACAGTAATTTTAAGCCTATTAAACAGTGGAATTGGTGAGAAAAATCATATTTCAAGCAGAAAACTTTATGCACAAATAGCACTTAATTAAGTTCAACCTACTTTATGAGTTTGATTTTTTTTTCCATATAAAACTTCAGGCACAAAACCTGTGGCCAAGGCAGTATTGTGGACACTTTCACCAGCTAACTTTAGTTTTTGGCATCAGACCTTTTGCTGAACCACCAAGGTATGCTGTTCATTTTTAATCCAGTGCCTTTTTCTGCTCTGTTTTTCAATAATTCGGCAATAATGACTGGGAAGTAGGCATTAATTCTGCATTCTGTACTAACATATGTGCGCCATGCCGTGGATGGGATAGGGCTTGTACAAAACTCCGGATCTGATTCTCAGCATCTCTCAACATGAGAGATGTCCAGATACTAGAGTTAAGCCAGTAAAGATGGGTTAGTATTGTCCTCCAGGGAATAGCCTTTGGGTGGTGGGCTCTGGAGTCTGGCAAGCATGCTCAACTTCCTGCTATTCATGCATGTTACCAGCCTTCCTGAGCCAAGACCTAAGCACACAGCCTGGTCAACAAGAGGAATATGTGTCTTCCCACCCTCACTCCCAATTTGAATACCTTTGAATAAAACCCAGTGTTATTCAAATCAAATTACTAAGTAAATTAAACTTAGAAACACTGAATGGAGAACTACGGAGGTCTCCACTTAGGTAGTTTAACACAGGTCTCCACAGGGCATGGTACCATGGACATAATGGTTCTCCAAAGACTAGACTTGAGCCTTCAGAGGTTCAGGCCAGGGTGTAACCTTGCTACCCTCTCTTGGAATTACTTTAAGCATCAGTGCCCTGGGAGCCTTTTCTAGAGGAAGAAGGAGAGACGGCTGTAAGACCAGAATTAATAAACTGTTATGACCCATGGTCCACTTCACACACACACACACACACACACAGAGAGAGAGAGAGAGAGAGAGAGAGAGAGAGAGAGAGAGAGAGAGAGAGAGAGAGAGAGAGAGAGAATCTATCCGGACAGTCTGTGAAGGTACATTGTTTGTCTCATTCAAGTACACAAAATACCAAGTACTTCCTTTTATAAGTTTCACTCCCATTCCCATAACACCAAATGTGGGCATGCAGAGTAACACATCATTATGAAAGTCCTAACTTCAAAGCAGACATTTCCAGAATTAGTCATCTGTCTCCCTAGGCATCCTACTGTGGGCTGTGACTTTCACCTACCTACTTCCTTGGGAGGGTCAGAAATTCTGTGTGCTCACAGTACTCGCACTGTTCACTATAGTCACATGGAAATGCCTCATTGGAAGATGTTCACAGCCTGTCTCCTCTCTCTTTCATATTCTCTTGTTCCTATTGTTTCAGCTCCTCAGGTGAAGGGCCATAGATCCCCAGTCACTCTTTGCCATGTGATGTAGCTAGTATCTCAGTGTCCTCACACTCATATTTCCCCTTGGAAGTGATCTTGCCTAACAGTGTTGCACACGGGAAGCTGGGGTCTGAGGTGTAAAGGGACTGCTGCATCCCCTTCTTCGAAACATGTTTTTGGGCGTGTACCATGTGGTATGATACATTTTATGCTTTGCTGCAGAGGGAAGGGGATATGAAAAGCCATCTGTTTGCCTGTTCTGTTGTTTAAAATTTAGAGTAAAAATCAATTCTTTGCATTACCCTCTTGTCTTTCATCCATTCTCTTTTATAAATGAATTTCTACATCCCTCGCATATACATGATGTCCAAGACTAGTGAAAAGCTATTTATATTTAAAGTAAAACTACGTTTGATAAGTCTGTGTCTTGGGGAAAACCTAGGCCTTGAAGGAGCAACTTCAATAAAATGAAATGGAAAAAAATGAGAGTCTAACATTGCATATTCCATGTCTCTGTTATGAAACACAGTTGTCTAAAGAGGAGATATGCTATAGAAAGTTTCCTGGGAAAATGTTTTCTAAGACAAGCTGAGAGCCAGTTGTGTCAGGCACATGCTAAAGCTTTTATAACTGTGTTGATAAAATTGAAAAAACGCCAGCAAAAATAAAAGGTCAGCTCACAAAATGTGACATTTTAGGAATAATCAGCTTTAAAGCATATGTTGACTGTTTTAGTGTCATCTGCTCTTTAGTCTGATTCATGAAAAAAAAACTGCCAAAAACAGCTTTGAAGGACTATATTCTGCATACCTGGTAGCAGTGCCTCAACTGAGTGAGCTCTGGTAAAGGCAACTCTTGCCCTTGTGGGCCTTTTTTTCTTTCAGTTTCTTCCCTCACCCCCCTGCTCCCACTGGAGGGGACATGAATGCTTCATCTTTATATCTGTTTGCTCATATAATTATACACATTGAAATTTGCCATCCCCGGGGGTGCTTTAGAGCAAGCAAGGCCTTTCTTGCCTTCAGTGGGTTATAAGTTTTCAGTGGTACAATGATATGTGTGTGTGATTCTCAGTAGTCTTTGTTTATTAAATCATTGATCAGACATGCAACTCTGGACTATGTCTATAGAATTCTAAGAGAAAGCACACAGGTTCTACGCAGGATGTGGCCATGGAATCACATGCATAAGTGAGATGATTAAAGTACTTCTCTGGCCATCTATGACAATCTCAGCCACACCTAGCACAGTGAACTGGTCACCAGCATTCAGGGTGAGATGGGAGGTGCTTCTGGTAAGCAGCAGACCCACAGCATAGCAGTCAGTCAAAGTCACTCTGGACAGCAGTGTAGAGGTGTGTCACTGGGACATTAGAGAAAGAGAAAAGGACAACTTATTTTGAGAATATATTTCCCCATGTCATGCGCTCTGATTAATTAATGTAGCTAAAACCAGGCACAGTGGTACATGCCTGTAATACCAGCACTTGGGGAGGCAGAGGCAGGTGGATCTCTGTGAGTTCGAGGCCAGCCTGGTCTACAAAGTGAGTCTAGGGCAGCCAGGACTACACAGAGAAACACTGTCTTGAAAAACAAAACAAAAGAAAATTAATGTAGCTAATTGAATCTTATCTTATTGAGTCAAAGCAAATGTAGGTCTTAAAACTAGACAATAAGTACCAACCATATACTAAAAATCCCAGACAAATCACAAATCAAAACGACTCCTGAGCCCATCAGAATGGAAGTTCTGGAGAACTACCTGCCAAAAGCTTAGGCAAAGACAGGCAGCTTTATAGACATGACAGACATCTACTATGAAGAGTTTAACTACCTGGTGACAGCAGAAAGAGAGCTAATGAGAAAATAGGCGAATTCCAGGGACTCAGATACAGAGAGAATATGTCCTTGTCCTTTCATCAACATGGACCTCACTCCCGTACCCACAGAAGACCATCCTAAGAAGGCCAGCTTCTGATGCAAGCCCAACAGAACAGTTACCATCTGTCCAGTGGGTATGACACCAGGCCCAGATCCATCTCTAGGCTATCAGGGCAGAACAAAGTTCAGAGTTTATAGGGAGCAGGGAAACAAATACCGTGTTCATATATCCCTGATGAAGACCCACTGAGCCCAGGAAGACAAATGCAAAGCTTTAAGCGAAGAGTAGATGTGAAGAAAGAGAACACTAAGTTGGAAGGAGGAAGAGGTGGGAGGTAGATTCAGGGTCAGGACAAGATCTAGGAGTTAATATGAGGACAACATACTGCATGAAATTATTAAAGTTTTATATTAAAAATAAAACATGAGATAATTCCCATGCAGTCTCAAACCAGACCAAATCCCAGCATGGAGAGGGTAGACAAGACACTATACAACATATTTTTCAGACATAAGATGCACTTCCCCTGCCCCAAAAGTGGGGGGAGATTAAGGTGTGCCTTATGGTCCAATTGCTGTCCATTGGGTATCAACAAAGAAGTCACGTACCGTTGTTTTCAGTGTGCCAACTTAGGAAACTAGAAAAGTGCTTGAATCTCTAAGCCTTTCCTCCTGTTGAGTTAACACTGTTTAATATTTCTGTATTTTGTTATATTTTAATAGATATTTTATTATACTAGTACTAATTTGGCTCAGATTGTTTTTTTTCTTGTCTTACTGCTCTAAATATTGGGTACACTTTGTGGTCAGGTGCATCTTATGGTCTGAAAAATATTCTAGTAAAATATAAGCCCCTTTCCTAAACAAGGAGCTGTTGGCAAGTGATAGCTGCTTAGAGAAGGACACACAGATTGCTTTGATAAGAATATAGCCTCTGGCAAGTCTAAATCTCTCCAGTGGAAGGCCACACATCCATGAGCACATGGTCAGCACAAACAGGACTCGATGGGTGGATAAAACACAAAAGGATACAAAACTGCCTGGGTAGAGGAAGAAGATGTATCTGGGAGGAGTTGGTGGGGTGAATACAATCGAACCATGTTGTACAAAGTTCTCAAAGAACGAATGAAAAAAGAAAAAAGAAAAAAGAAAGCAGTACTATCTACTAAAAGCCATGTACCCTAAAACATAAGCCTATGAGAACATTTTTAATTCAAGTCACGTTAACTTAGACACAAAGAAATATGGCAGAAATCTCAAGATTATAGAGCATTGCAAATAACCATAGCAACCACCAATCTCAAGCCAAGACTGAATCAAGCCCTTCAGTGAAGTCCTGAGAGAGGAGGGCAGCGTTCATTTCTAGGCAGAAATGAACCCTTGCTTTAGTTTCTACTATGCACAGTTCAACAACAACAACAACAAAAATTTGAGGCATGTGACTGATCTGGGGAGGAGGCTAAAAGAAGAATCCTGTACTCTCAGGAGGCAAAGCAATGTGCACTTTGCCAGTCCTCCACCTCTCCTGTAGTCCTCCACCACTGACGTCTCTGCATGTCTTCTCTGATCTCTCCCAGTATTATTTCAAGGCTGGGCTTTAGGGGTTAGCATAGTTTGTTAGTCTGCCAGGGAATTGTCAGGAGTTGTTCTGAAACACTTTGCCCAGTAGGATGGCCCCAAGCCCTATGCTGACCAATATATGGGGCATTTAGAATTACAGCTACAGCTGAGGCATTCATAGCTACTCCATCTTTAATTCATGCATGTACACAGTTTTCCACATAAACCAATGAGGAGCAGTGAGATCCTCTCTGGTCTCAGTACATGCTCAGCCTTCCAGGCTCTTAGTGCACAAAAGCTTGTCAAAGCCTGCTCTGACTCTTCTATTACCTGGATCTCTTTTTAAATGTCCAGCTAGTATTTTTATCACTTTGTTTAAAAAAGTAAGTAAATGAAAACATATGGCCTTTCAATGAGTGGGGCTATAAAGATGACATATCTGCATGCCAAATGAATATTTAATCATATCTCATACCATATGCAAAAATAACCTCAGAGGAATCATAGTCTTATTATTTTTAAGTGCTGGGAACAATTCCAGGCTCTTATGCATATTAAGCAAGCACTTTATCACTAAGTTACTTCCCTAGCCAAGAGCATATGTTTAATTGAAGAAAAATGTAAACCTTGTAGGGTTATCTAAATACTCATAGAGCATAGAGGGGAAATGTAAGCCTTATAGTAGAATATAATATAAAATCTATGACATTGTATTAAGTGCAGAGTTTAGATATAACAATAAAAACATGGTCTATAAAGGAACAACAACAACCTATAGTTTGGATTTTATCATAATAAAAAGATGTTGTCTGGGAAAATTGCTATTACATAAATATTTAAATCACTTAAATGACAAGACATGTATTCTGAACATATAAAATCTGATACACAATAGCAAGAAACAATTCAGTTTAAAAAGCAGCCAGGCATGGTGTCATACCTGTAATACCAACACTTGGAGAGACAGAAGCAGGCAGATCTCTGTGAGTTTTAGGTCAGTCTGATCTACAGCGTAAGTCCATGACAGCTAAGGCTACAAGAAAAACCCTATCAAAAAAGAAAATTAAAAGCAATGTAGACTTTAGATGCCTTGCCCAAGAACACAAACACGTAAACAGGTCCAGCACTGTGAGCTGTTAGTAGAGTATAAATTAAACTAAAAGATATCATCAGTAGACCATTGCTGTAAGATATCATCTCACACAATAGAATGGGTAATGATAAAACCTGACAGAACCAACCTCTGCCTGTAGTGTACAAACATTCCACCTCTCATAAGCTATTGGTGGAACCCCAATGATACAGTTACTATAAAGCTAAGCATCACATACCATCTGTGATGCTTACAAATAAGCCCATTGCCACGCACTTTTTGCAAAGAAATCAAGGCAAGGCCAGGTACAAGCCTCTAGGAATCTGTGGCACTCACAAAACGGCATATCATTCAGCAATGGTCTACTGATAGCTGAAGAGCCCAACCATGATAAGTGAAGAAAATTGGATCACATTTTTTTTCTGAGACACTGAAGAAAGCAAAAATGTAAAAACAAAATCATTCTCCCTCTTGCCGGGAGCAGGAAAGGGATATAATAGGGAACCAGGAAACTTTGGGAGTAATAAAAATGTTCTATGCCCCTCTTGGGCTGGTTATTTCATTACTCCATGCTTTTCCAAACCAATTGAACGACACACTAAAAATAGCAAAGAGCACTGTGCAGTTCTATATGAGCTTCAGGGCCTAGTACAGCGAGCTGTGGTTACAGCATCTGCTTGTCCTGCTCCATTGAGGCATCAGTGTCAAGGAAAGACTGAATTTGATTTGTCTCTGAGCCCTGGAGTAACAAGTAACACATGGCTGAATGCTGCTGACTTGAGACATCAATCCACAGTGAGGGTTACCAGAAAGGTTGGAGGATCAGGCAAAGAAGAAAAGTGGTGTCCTACGTGGACTCCAACCTTCACCCAAGGAACACAGAAAAGCCTGCCTGGTTCCTGCAGCTACAATTAACACAAGGCAGCTGAGCTGCTGTCACTTTGGCATCACTAACAACATTTCATCTTGTTTATCCAACCAGCTTTAAATGAAGTAGAACTTCATGCAACTAATGGAGCAAGCAGCTAATGCAGTCGAGGATCAGTGTGGCTGTGCTGCTCAAAGCTGCTACCTTATAGCAAGATATTTTCTTCCAAATGGACTAGAAATTTAGCACATGTGCATCTCAACTCAGATTTATAAATATAGAGATGATAGAAAATTAGGTATATGGCAACTTATATTTGGTAAACTATTACTAAAATCTCACAATGATAATGCTGTCTATATCCCTCACAGATGTATGAAATAGTCACCTAGTAAAATCACAAAGCAGCCTACCAAATGGACCGTATGGAATGGAATGCTTCCCTCCATTTTGAATAGTATTTTCAGATAAAACTAGTTGTACATTCCCACTGATTTATCAAGATGTTCAGAATTTCTAAAGACAAAGAAGACTGGTACCAGTCATCAGAGAGGCTTCCTCTGGCAGTAGATGGGTGTGGGTGCAGAGACGGACATCCAGACATCAATTTAGACACAGAGCATCTGAATTGGAGGTCTCCATCGGGTCCCTCCACGCAGAGCTAAGGTAACCCAGAGGAAGAAGGAGAAGAAAGATTATAGGAGTCAGAGGGGATAGTGCATGCCAGGAGAGCATGGCTCACTGAATCAACTAAGCAGGGCACATACGGGTTCACACAGACTGAAGAAACAAGAACAGGGTGTGCATGGGTCTGCACCAGGTTTTCTGCACTTATGTTATGACTGTTAGCTTGGTGTTTTTGTGATACTCCCAACAGTGGGAACAGGTGCTTCTCTGACTCCTTTGCCTGCTCTTGGGACCCTTTTCCTCCTGTTGTTTTGCCTTGCCAGTCTCAAAACGAAGGCTTTTGCCTTGTCTTATTTTATCTTGTGTTGTTGTATTTGATTGTTGTCTCTGGGAGGCCTACTCTTTTCTGAAGAGGTAACAGAGGAGTGGATCTGGGAGAGAAGGAAGATGGGGGAGTGCTGGGAGGAGTGGAAGGAGGGGAAACTCTAAACAGGATGTGTTGCATGAGGAGTCTATTTTCTATTTTAAGTAAGAAGAAGTAAAGTGGCAATTCTTCGGATGCCACTGACAACATTTTTTAAATTTGGGATCAGAACACAGGCTCCAGGGCCAGCCCCCTCCATCCTGTATGGTACCCACTGTTCAGTTCAGTGTTGGCTCTCTAAGCTGCTGTCTCCTTCACTTAGCCATTTCTCTAGTCTTCACTATTCAGTTTAACTCACTATGGCTCTAGTTCTGAGATCTTGGCCAGTGGGCAGTTTATACATTGAAACAGGCATCTATGTCTCCATTTTCCAAGACCTTCCCCAGGAACCCATTTTAATTCTCAGCTGCACATCCCGCAAGACCCTTCTAAGCCTATCATTTCTGACTACAATATAGTCAACTCTGCATTGAGAATGGGGCTTAACTCACAAGCATGCTTCTAACTGCAGCCCTGCAGCATTCTACATCTATGAAAGGAAGAAGTTTATGGTACTCCCTAATACATTAGAGCTCCGTAGACTCTCAGGATCCTGAAATCCATGGAGGTTAAGAAGGGTACAATACCATCTCTACATTTCTGGACCATTCTGTAGGGTGTTCAGGTCTAATGAATGTGGCCCTGTATGGACAGTACTTTCCTACCCAAGGGACCTGTGTCCTCATTCACCAGGTTTCCTTAGGTTGTGAGGGGTAGTAAGATGTCAGTCCATGCTTGCATGTTCGAGATGGCCACCCATATACTCAGCACCAGACAAATGGTGAGACTAAACTTCCCAGGAAGTCTCTCAGTCACTGTCAGTCTCATATATTACACAGGGCATAGACTGTGGAGTATCCCAGTATGAGGGAGGGGCCGAGAGACAAGGCTCGTCAGTTCAGGGAGGGGCAGTGAGTCTCACTATCCCTTCTCTGTGTCACCTTCCCAAGGCAGGGCTTTCCCAATGGGGTGCACTGAGGGTAAGCAGTCAGCAATAATGTCATCCCACCAGGGTCCTCACTTCTGTTTATGCTTCTTGTTTGAGTTTGTGCAGTTTAGTTAGTTTATATTTTTCCATTTGAAACTCAATTAAATATACATTTCTTTCATGGCTGCCTCCTGTGAGCCAACATTATGAGTTCCTTCATGACCTTATAATAGGGCATTTATCATGCATGGCCAGTGTCAGGATTGAATGAGAGGCTGTTGTACCTGGCAGACTAGTCCTATAATCTCACTGGATCATGCAGATGGTCAACTTAAAGAAGGAAAGAAAAGAAACAAAGAGCCCTGGCTCAAGCTTTCAGAAATACATGTGCAAATCAGGCCTGCCCCAAGTCCTTCTAGACAGAGAAGGCAGGTAAGGGCTGCTTCACCTGAGGCATGGGATAGCTAAATGTGTTCGTGGAATAGAGCCTCATAGTATCGTCAGAAGCCTCTCATCCCAGGCCCCATTCCTTTAGAAACCTGCTTGACTTTCTGGTCACAGCCTTCAGACATGGCCCTAATTGGAGGTTAGACATATACAGATTGATGAGAAACTCAATAAAGAACTGCAGATGCTGGGGGTGAGGGAGAGAAGCATAGGAGTTTGGGATTCTGCATGTTTCTTTGAGAAAATAATCTTCTCCTCAGAAGACATTTTTCAATTAGATCTCTCATACGAGAAGAGAAAGAAACTGCCCACACCTCCATGGAGTTGCACATATCCAGGTGCAGTTGCTGTGCACTGGAAACCCTCTGCAAATTGGGGCAAACCCATGGGCATGTCACCTTCCAGGGAAGTGGAGAAGTAACAGGAGGAGGTACAAGTGGGCCTCAGGTGTCCCTGGTTTAGTGCAGATGACCTCAGGCTGAGGGCAGCCAAAGAGGCATGAGTGACAATAGCACACAGGAGTGCCATAAAGAAGATGACATTTGTGAAGGAGGCGGCTCTGGAGGCTGGATGGGACCATTCCCAGAAAAGGTAATGTAGAACTGAAGATTCAGAAGCAAGTTCTTAAATGTGGCTTTCTTCAGCCTAGTGAGGCAATTTCAAATGAGTAGTGGATATATCACCTAAAACCAAGGTTATAGCAATTTATAGCTTTAATATTAACTACTGATTCTGGGTTGCAGTCAAAGAACCTATGCTTTTAGACCAGCAGTTCTCAATCTGTGGGCCACAATCTCTCTTGGGGTTGCATATCAGATATTTACATTACAAGTGATAACAGTAACAAAATTACAGTTAAGAAGTAGCAAGAAAATAATTTTATGGTTGGGGTCACCAAAACATTAGGAATTGTATTAAAGGTCATAGCACTAGGAAGGTTGAGAACCAATGTTTTACACCTATCCAGTAAATAAATGTGTGTAGATGCTGAACAATGTAATAGTTAACTGCATCACTCTGGATGCTACACAAAAGGATGATTGTCATAAGAATTTAATGAGAAAATACAGAGGATGGGATGTGACACAGTGGTAAAAGGTTTGCCATGTATAAAGTACTGGATTCTATCTTCCAGAACTACCAACAATGGTAACAAAACTAAAATCCATGCACATGTATGCTGAAATAGCATCACTGTCAAATAATGCCACATCATGCGCACAATGTGGCTCTAAAGAATGACCACCCTGCTTACACATCAGTTTTTATATGCATAGCAAGTCAAATTATAGAATACCTATGAAAGCATACATAAAATGTACTTTGCAGCTTTTTGTTTTTTCATTCTCTGATTCCTTTCAGACTAAATAGCTTGAAAACGTTCTCCCAGTGGTTTCGCAGTAGGCTAAGATGGAGAGCAGAGTGGATGTGTCTGAACTGTAAAGCAGGTGGGATGAATGACAGGGAGGGGCTGATTCCCAGCTCGTGATCTGTGAGTTGATTTCACTGGTGGCAATGTGGGGGTGACCTCACTTTATCCTGCAAGGGCTGTGGTTTGAATACAAATGTCCCTTGTGAGCTTATGTGCTGGATGCTCATCCCCAGATGATGGTGCTGTTTCTGGAGATTCTGGCAACTCTAGGAGCTAGGGTCTCATTGGAAGCAGTAGGTCAGTGGTAGTGTGCCATTGCTGGAGAAATGTGATCTCCTGTCCTCCTTCTCCTTCTCCAGGAGATGTGCACGCAGCCTGTTCCATCACATACTTCTACCACCTGATGCTCTTCCAAAGTGCATGAGCCCAGGCAACCATGGACTAAACCCTCTGAAATGGTGAACCACATGAGTCTTTCTCCTCATAACATGTTCATGCTAGGTGTTGGCCACAGAAACATTTCTCCCATTGGACAGCCAATGCCTGGACAATTCCTGACTGCTCTGCCACAGCAGGTCTGGGCATGAGCACACTTGACATGATCGTGGCATTGCTCGGGGTGGACTGAGTCTTTTGCAATGACTGTTTTGTACAGTTTCCACGTGTTACTTCTTTGCTGACTTCTTAAGCTATGGAACCCTCCTGCCATATTCATTCATTCAATATCTCTCTCTCTCTCTCTCTCTCTCTCTCTCTCTCTCTCTCTCT
>OU015752.1:79240080-79251987 GCA_907169655.1 Acomys percivali | reverse complement strand
CTCTCTCTCTCTCTCTCTCTCTCTCTCTCTCTCTCTCTCTCTCTCTGCCTATGTGAAAACTCTGGTAGTGATCAAACCCTGGTACTGATCCTATCTCCTAACCCATATACCTAGCATCTCCCAGCAGGCTCCCTTCTTTTCTCAGCTCATCAACTCCTCAGCTTACTGGCTAGCTGGGTGTATATACAATCTCACCCTACATCATGGACTCTTCTTCGCCATCTTCTCAGTGACTGTCACTGCCTCCTCATGGTGTTCAATGCTGTTTCAAAACATGAACTTGATCAAGTTTCCTAGGCTGTTAGTCAGGAGGACTCGGGAGGTAAGACTCTGGGGAGGAGCCCCAGGCTACATCCCCACTAGCTGAACAGCCATTCGCCACTGCCCTGTTCTCCATACAGACCCCCAAATCATAGCTCTTCCTGTTATGCTTAATATGACATTCTCCATCCACATCTCTGTGGTATAGGAAGTAGCTGCGTACATTAAAGGACTATGTGACCTAGCTATGTTTCACTTATGTTGTAACAGGAGAATGCAAGGTGTTTGTTATGGTTTGTCATGAAGAAGTTATAGTCATTTGGAAGACATCATACTTTGAAATTTAAGCTTTTCTTTTGCGTTAAGCTAGCAATTCCAGGAAGTGATGTATTTTTCCTCTAATTGACCATAGGATAATGAGGGCACATGATTGACACTCAGAAGTATACATAATGTGATGATGAGCCATGGGCTAGGTGGATTAAATAGTATTTTTAGTTATCAACTTACCATGACTTACAGAAATGGAATGCCACCAAAACTCATGTGAATCTTCCTAAGGAGAAAAATCTAATAGTTGTCCTAAAGCACATTCATTTTGTGCTTTTTGCCACATCCCCCTTGAGTTTTCCAGTCATTAACACTCATGCTGCTATAATCTATATCTGGAACACACCCCAAAGGCCCATATTTGGATATATTAGAAAGTGATAGAAGAGGTAGTGGTCGTGTTCTAGTCTCATTTCTATTGCTGTAACATGACACCCAATAAAAAGCCTTATAAGGAGGAAAATAGTAATTTGCCTTATACTTCTGTAGATCCAGAGAACACAAGAAGCTAGTTACATCAAACCAATACCAAAGCACAAGAGGCAATTCACAGCCTTGTTTCTTGTTTTCCTGCTTATGGCAATATTCAGCTAGCTTGCTTTACTCTTACTCATGTCAGGGCTCAGCTTAGGAAATGGTGCTGCCCACAGTGAGCTGACTTGTTTTTTATCAGTTAACAGTAAAGATAATCCCAAACAGGCAAGCCTGCAGCCCAACCTAATCTAGAGACCCTCTCCAAGTCCACCCGAGTCATCTCCATGCTCTCCGATCAAATCCAGCCATCGAGCTCCTACACATGCTCTTCCTCATGAGTTTCCCCAGAACCAAGTCCACTAACACTATCTCCATATTCCTAAGCATAGTTTATGTCAAAAGGCTTCGGCACTCACTTTTCCTGATGAGTTCCTCCAGAACCATACACATCAACACCATCCTTATGCTTCCAGGCCCATCGTCACAGACTTCATACTCCCAGACCTGCTGCCTCCTGTACTGGCTTTGCTTGGAAAGCTCCCTCAGAAGCAGGTCATCTTTGTACTCCTAGGGATATCTCCAGACATATAGTTCACACACCAGCTTTACCTACTGAGAACCCCTCAAAATTCACACACCAGTGCCATTCCCAAACTCCCAGGCCTATCTCTAGTCATGCAGCTCTTGCACCCACTTTTGCTGATGTGTTCTCTAAGAGCAAGCCCACCAACACCATCTCTACACACTCAGGTGTACACCAGAAACACAGCTCATGTGCCATCTCAAGCTCCCTAGAACCTCACCAGCCAGCATCATCCTCATAGCTCTAGTGGTACAGCTTAAACACAGGTCCAGCCTGAAGTAGGCTAGACTCTCACATCAGACACACAACCAATGAACAAGTCCATATGCTAAGCTATCATTCCTAAAACACAAACAATGCAGAGGGCTATAACAGCATATCCCACTTCAATGAAAATCACCTAGATGAACAACAGAACACATAGTTTAAAAGAAGAAGCATAAACATAATCAAAGTCAAAGAGTTTAAAGAGGACACAAACAGCTCAATGAATTTTTTAAAGATATCAATAAATGCCTGATTAATATCCAACAAAACACAAACACAACTAAATGAAATGAGAAGGACAATTCTGGATTTGAAAATTGAATTCAGTAAAGAAATACAAGTATTGGTGAGAACTCAATACGAAATGAAGATATGTAGAAAGCAATTGAAGTCCTGAGTGAGTGGGTGTATTGTTTGACATGGGCACACTGATGTCAAGGACCCCAATGCTTCAGCCCCATTGAAGGAGCAAAGCCCTACCTGAGTGAGGCTCAGTGGGATGGTAAAGACTTCCTCTGATCCAAGTGCAAATGTTGACAGTGTATGCAGAAAATTCCACTATCGCTTTATCCACCAATATGTTCACAGCCTGAAGGCTGCTCCATTACAGAGACAGACTGCACCTACAGAGACTAGATCAACCTGTCTCCTTAATCAGCTGTATATAATAACCCTGACCCGTGTTTATCTATATAAGCCTCATCCCCCTGTTCAAATGTACATAATAAATACACAGAGCTTCCAGGATGCTGCAGCTTCTCCAGCCAAGAGCACAGATCACCTGGATCCAGCTTTTCTGTGTTCATTTGTGTCATTTCTTCATTCCCTCATCATTCCCTAGTCAGGATTCTGAGCCCCAAGCCATTCAAGAACACAGCAAAGATGAAATTTTAAAATGGAACAAACCTATTAGAAAACCCAGGAAAGAGCCTTATCAGTAAAATGGACCTAGTAGAAAACAGAATATCAGTACTTAAAATAAAGTAGAATAGCTGGACCACTCAAGGAAAGAATATAAAAAGGTTTTTTTTTTTTAAACACAAGAAAAGAAACTTGCAAGAACTTTGGGATTACTGTGGAAAGACCAACTATTCAAGTTATAAACACATATGAAGGAGAAAAATCCTAGTCAACGCCATATACTAGATCTTTAATAAGACTGTAGAAGAAAATTTCCCCAGGTTAGGAAAGACATTTATGTACAAGAAGCTTGCAGATACCAAACAGGCAGAACCACAAAAGCAGCTCCTAATGGCACATTATATTTAGAACACTAAACCTACAGAACAGTGAGTACTGAGAGCTGCAAGAGAAAAACAAGAAAAACACATCAGAATAACATTCAATTTTTCAATGGAAACTCTGACAGTAGAAAGAGTCTAGAACACTATGCTACAACTTCTACTAGACCAAAGCATAGTCAAGAGTCTACAGAAAGAAAATCAATGAATCTATAATTACTGAAACTAAAAATAATACTAAAAACACAAACAGAAGAAAAATGGCACCATTCAATATATAACTTTCAATAATTCCTTTAAATATGAATTACTTCACCTGTCAAGTCAAAAGATAAAGGATAGTCAAATGGATAAAAGAAAAAGTCTTTCTGTTACATATAAGAAAAAATCAGAGCCAGGTGTGGTGACACACACCTGTAATCCCAGAACTTGGGGAGTCAAAGGCAGGCAGGTCTCTGTGAGTTCAGGGCCAGCCTGTTCTACAAAGTGGGCCCAGGACAGCCAAGGCTACACAGAGAAATCCTGTCTTGAAAAACCAAAAAGAAAAAACAAAAAACAAAAAAGAAAGAAAGGAAAGAAAAGAAAAAGGGAAAGCAGATGTTACTATCCTAATATATGATAGAACAGACTTCACACTAAAATTAATCAGAAGATATTTTTTAAAACGCTTTATTCTGATCAAGAAAATAATTAATCAAGAAGATAATACAATCATAAACATATGTTCACCAAACTCTTCTACAACCAAATTCATTAAATGTGCATTACTATACTTCATAATAGGGATTTCAATGTCCCACATTCTCCAATAGATAGACCATCTGGGCATAATATAAACAGGGAATCATCTAATTAAATGACCCAATACATCAAATGAACATAGCACATATCCATAGATAATACACTGAAACACCAGAGAATAGATGATCTAATTATCAGTCCATGGGAACGTTTCTAACATAGAACACATTTGGAGCACAAAACAAATTCCAGTTACTTCAAAAAAATCTAAATAATTCTCTGTATCTTAATTGACCACAATGCAATAAAGATTTAATTAACAGTAAACAAATCTTCAGTTATGGTACAAACTCATGAAAATTAAACTAAAAAAAAAAAAACCTACTGAATGATGAGTGAGTCAAAGAAGAAATTTTTAAAAGGTTAAAATAAATAATTCTGGTAATTAAATGAAAATAAAACCCAATGCAACAAAGCCTCTGGGACACATTAAAAGAAGTCTGAAGAGGTACTTGCCCAGTTCTAAGTGCCTACATTAAAAAAAAATAACTATAAAGAACAAAAAATAATTTAAATATCAATCCCAAGACAGTAGATAGAAAACATAATAATAAAAACCAGAGTAGAAAGCCAAGTGTGATGGTGCACAGACCTCTAATCCCAGCACTCAGGAGGCAGAGGCAGGTGGATCTCAGTGAGTTCAAGGTCAGCCTGGTCTACAGAGCAAGTCTAGGACAGCCAAGGCTACACAGAGAAACCCTATCTCAAAGAAAGTAGGAATTAATGATATATAAACAAAGAAAACAGTATACAGAATAAACAAATCTTACAATCTAACAGCTGCTTCTTTAATAAGATAAACAATAGATTTTTGTTCTAGTTATCCAAAACAAAAAAGAGAAGACTAAAATTAACACAATAAGAGATGAATAGGGTGATATCACACCTTACACCAAAGAAATTCAGAATGTTATAAGATGATAATTTAAAAACTTATACTAAGTTAAGTTAGAAAATTTAAAAGAATTGGACAAGTTTCTAGATTCATCCAAACCACCAAAGTTAAACCAAAAAGATAAAACAACTTCTTAAGCTTTTCAGTGCAGCCACCAAGATGGATGGAGTGGAGCAGAGTAGAAAGAGGAGCTTCCACAAGTTCACCTGCACCAACTGTTGGGCATGTCCTGTTGTGAGCAGCTGATGCAGTTGTACAAAGCACACCTGAGTAGGCGCCTGAACCATAGCCTGCGGGGTAGGGGAGCTGTGGGGAGCAACACTCACTTCTCAAGAGCTTGAGAAAGGCCAAGAAGGGAAATGATCATCCTACCAGAGATGATGGGCCCGCATGGTGGGCATGTACAACGGCAAGGCCTTCAGCAAGGTGGAGATGAAACCAGGGATGTTCAGCCACTACCTGGGTGAGTTCTCTATCACCTACAAGCCAGTGAACCATGGCAGGCCTAGTGTCACTGCCACCTATTCCTCCTACTTCATCCCCTTCAAATAGCTGTGGACAATAAAGACTTGTGTTTAGTCCCTGAAAAACAAACAAACAAACAAAACAAAAAACAAAACAAAACAAAATCTCTTAAACAGATCCATAAAAAATTAGAAGATGAAATGGTAAGAATGTTAATAAAAAGCCTGACCAAACACCAAACCAAACCAAAGAGCTGCCCCCAGGCACTGATGAATCTATAGCAAGATTCTACCAAAATTTTAAAGACTAAGTTCTACAACCAATGCTTCTTAAGTTACTCAAAAAATAAAAAAGAAAGAAAGAAACAGAAGAATTCTTTGTAAACTTTTTTTCTATATAATTGGCAGTGCTCTAATACTAAAACAGACAAAACACAACAACAACAGAAAATTACAGGCCAATATTCCTAATAAACACAGATGTAAAAATTCTCAAGAAAATACAAACCAAATTGAGATATATATTAAGAATACCATTCACGAAAATCAAATTGGCCTAATCAAGAGATGCCAGAAAGGTTCAACATGTGGATGCCAATAGATGCAATGAATCATTAGACGTAAAGATAAATATCACATGGTCATCTCAATAGATGCCGTAAAGGTCTTTGACAATATTCAACATGCCTTCGTGAGAAAAGTCCTCAGGGAAGAATGGGCAGTATGTAACATAACTCAAGATAATAAAGGTTAATAAATATAAATCAACAGCCAGTTCCTCATAAATTGTGAGAGACCTGAAGCAATCCCATTAAAATTGGAACAAGCCAAAACTGTCTTCTATCCTCACTCTTTTTCAAACCAGCAGATGAAGCATGAGTTAGATCAATAATATAAGAGAAGAAAATTAAAGAGATAGAAATGGTCAAATATGAGGTCACCCTATCCTTACATGCAAGTGATAGGATAAAAGATGCCAAAAGCTCTACACACACACACACACACACACACACACACACACACACACACACACACGACACAGGCAAAACCCTTCTAGAGAAAAGTGGTAGGACACAAAAATCAACTTCCAAAATCAGTAGCCTTTCTATTTATCAACAGCCAACATACTAACAAAAAGATCAGGTCCATACTCCCATTCACAGTGTAATATACATATATATGTGTATATATATACACATATATATAGTTACATGTCTAACTAATAAAATTAAAGACTTCTATGATGAAAACCTTCAATCTATGAAGAAAAAGATTCAAGATACTATGATATGTAAAGATTACTATTCCAGATTGAAGACATATTATAGAGCAATACCAATTAAGAGGTGTATAGTACAGGCATAAATAGAGAGTTGTGGATCAATGGAAGAAAAGGGGGGCACCCAAACATAAATATATGTAATTACAGCCATCTATTATTTGACAATGCTGCCAAAATTACACACTAGAGAAAAGACAGCATCTTCAACAATTAATCCTGGGGAAACTGGTTATCCAAATATAAAAGAATAAAATTAGACCTATATCTATCACTCTGCTCAAGACCCAACTGCAATTGAATCAAAGACCTCAATGTGAAACCTGAAACAATAGAACTGCTTGAAGAAAATATAGGCAGCACTCTATATAATATAGGTGCAGGAAAGGACTTTGTGAATAGGACCTCATTTGCCCAGGAATTAATGTCAGTGAGTGACAAGTGGGACTACATAAAACTAAAAAGCTTCTGTATATACCAAAGGAAATAATCAACCAAGTCAAGAGGAAGCCCACGGAGTGAGAGACAATCTTTGCAAGCCATACATTCGATGGAGGATTAATACCCAGACTATACAAAGAACTCAAAAAACAAAACAAAACAAACAAAACAAAAAAACGGAGAAATCAGAGTTATTTTTAAAAAGAAATAAAAATGGCAAAGAAGTATCTTAAAATTGTCTATAACCCTAGAAGTCAGTGAAATAAAATTTCACTATGAAGACAAAATATATGAAGACTTTATTGTGACCAAATCAGAATGACCGATATCAAGATAACAAATGCTGTTGAGGATGCAGGTAAGGAGGAACCTTCATCCTCTGTTGATGGAATTACAACCTGGGAAAGCCACTCTGGAGTCAATGTGGAGAATTCTCAGAAAGCTAAAAGATCTACCATATGACCCAGCTATGTCACTCTTTAGCATATGTCCAAAGAACCCAATAGTCCATTCCACAAATACTTGCTCAGCCTTGTTCTTTGCCACTCTATTCATAATACATAGGAAATGGAAACAACTTAAATGTCCTTCAACTATGGATGGATAAGAAAATGTGGTATGTATAAACATGGAATTCTTTTATGTTCTTTTTTTTTTCAAACAAGACTAAGATTTATTTAATTTTTTTATTTTTTTATAACACACTTTTATTGAAAATTAAAAATTTCATATTTCATCTCATTTTCTATCCCATCCCATGCATCCTCCCATTCCTCCCTCCCTCCCACTTTCACCCCAATTCCCCTTCCCTATGACTGTGACTGAGGGGGACCTCTTCCCCCTGAATATGGTGCTAGGGTATCAAGTCTCTTCTTGGTAGTCCGCTATCCTTCCTCCGAGTGCCATTGGGCCTCCCCAACAAAGGGACATGGCCAAATATGGGGCACCAGAGATCCTGTGAAAGTCAGTCTCCAGTCTCCACTTAACTGTGGAGAATGTTCTGTCCCTTGGCTAGATCTGTGCTAATTAAAACCTAAATCATGAAATTCGAAGCTAAGTGGATAAAAATGGGAAATATTTTGCTGAGTAAAGTGACCTAGACTCAGAAAGACGAGTGCCGTATGGTTTCTTTTATGTATGGACCCTAGTTCAGAAATTTTAGATATAAATATATTACCTGAGAATAACTAAAGAAAGTGGGAGGGTGGAAAGGTACCATGGGCAGGAAGCTCCAGAGAAGAGGATAGTATGATACAGGTTCTGCGAAGTGGGAAATCTAAAAAATTGGGGTGGAGTTTTAATCTGAGAATAGGGAGAGAGAATACTAAGGAGTGAGAAGGGAAGAGGTAGAAATAACACGAAAGATGTTTTTAAAGATATAAGAAAGAAAGCAGGGACTGGGTCCCACAATTCTAACAGGCACTCTACCCCCAATGACCTGAAGACCTCCTACCAGACCTCTGCTATTTCATTTTATATTTACTTTAAAATACATATAATACATGTCTATATGTATGCATGTGGGTGGGTATGCACACATATGCACATGCACACACACACAGTTTAAATAAAGCCACATCACCAGGGTGATAGTGCTTCCACTAAGAAACATGGACTGTATAACAAAAATTCAGTGGCAGGCACAGGAAGCCTCCCTTCAAGTTCTTGGTCAGGGAAGTCTAGTAAGACCCCAAGATAACAAAGGATGCTGCTGTTGTCCTTGGTTGTTTCCCAGAACTTTAAGGTAAGAGTTATTTCTGAAGACACCACAAACTTTGGACACAGGACTTGGTGAGTTGAGCTCAGCTGACCTGGAAGCCTCTTCCCTGAGAATTAGTTCTTACGGTATCAGAAGGTGTCATGTAATTTGCTCAGGTAAAAAAAAAAAAAATCAATAGTCCCACTCGGTTGTAAATCTATGGATCCCAACAATGGCCAGCCTGACAAGATATCCCCAGGGGTGTAATAGCGACACTTTTACATTGGGGGTAACCAACAACTATCAAGTTGTACTTAAAGCCCATTAAACAGGAGGGAATCCATACCTAGTTATGTAAACCTAGCCAACTACACACAGCTTGTCAGGTCATGTACCCTAGAAGAGAACTGACTAAGGCTACTTTCCCAGCCAGGTATAATTTCTAATTGCATTCTAAATTCTTATCTGCACACATACTGACATGTGTAGTTCTCATGCCTCATGGAGCAGACAGAGACTATTACATAAGGTGACAACTGGTCAAAGTGCAGAGAACAACTGTCTATAGGATTAATATAGCCAGTTGCAATTAATATATCTATAATACCTAAGGTTCAGGGAACTTCAAGGAATATGGGGCAAGAAGAATATACTAAGAACCAGAGGGGCAGGATATCTCTCATGAGATTCTGTCTTCTACACAGAGAAGCTACACCATGCAATCACAATAATATGATGGCCTAAGCAAGACCTTCATAGTGACAGACCAGTCAACATGCTAATGATAATGGCAGGAAAATTTCACGAGACTCTACCCATCCATGAAGAGCTAATATCAACCAATGGGTGTTGAGAGAGGGTAAATCAGTCTTCTCCAAGGACCAAGGATGAGTCCCCAGATAGATTATCAGCTCTGAACAGCTGTCTATATGTACAACACTAAATAGACTAAGCAGGTTGTATGTGAGAGCATACATGTATGCATATAAATACTACAATATAGTTAAAGGAGAAGGTCCTGAATTAGAGAGTTGTGCAGACATAAGGGAAGTTGGGATAGAAGAATGGGTAGAAATGATATAAATACAGTACACATACAGAAAATTCTAAAAAAAAAATACAATGAAAAAGGGTTTCTTGTGATGATAATCCCATCAGCTTTTAAAATAAGGAGAACAGTTATATGCATTGTTGAATCAGAATTACAGCTGGATTTATGGAGAACAAACAATGCTCTTCATTAAGTGGGTGAGTTAACAAGCAGCTTAAAAACATTATTATTTCTGATTAGTCAGCTATTTTTAGTGTCAGACTGCAGAAAAGAGGAAGGCTTTGTCTGCTTGCTGAGAATTCAGTTACAGTTTGGCCTACTGGAGAGTAGCCTAAAGGCCCAGCTGACTTCACTCATGCATTCATTCAACATGTATTAGATAACTACTACATGTATCATTAGGCATGTAACATAAAACACACCAAGGGCCCTGTTCTTAGGAGCCCATCATTTTTGCTGGGGAAGGAAACAAGAAATAAATATGCATACCACAGTCCAACTCTTTGACCAAGCATCTGCAATGTGATTGTTGTGTGTGTTTCCAATAACACACCAATTAATACGGGTTGAGAAGGACTTCTAGAACAGTAAAAAAAAAAAAATACTTCATGCATGGTGGGAGTGAGAAGTGGTAGAAAGATTCTAAACAGAATACTCAAAGCTGTATCCTTTATAACCAAGTGGTTGTTCAGCCAATGCTTCCTAGTCAGGCTTTGACAAATGCTTTGTAAATTTAGGTGCCTGTAAATCTACAAAGAAGGTCAGAAAATCCTGTAATCACTGATGCTGTTTGGAATGTTGAGACGATCTGATGCTGGCATGACCAATGGTCCTTGGTCACCCACAGCAGAAGGTCCCTCTTCAGGCTCACTGTCTTCAGGCAGTTTGTTTGTGTGGTGTTTGCACTCCTGTTAAGTCTGTACAGCATGGGAGCCACTCTATCTCTCCTTCCTTGTGTTGGTGGTTTGTCTTTATTGTTTCTTTATTCATCAATCTGGATAGATATTTATCAATTTTAGTTATTTTCTGAAAGAAATAGTCAACAATCTAATTGATTGTTTTGTTTTTATATTTTCTGATTTCTTTCTTTCTTTTTTTTTTTTTTTTTTTTTTTTGGAGGGAGGGAGTATACTGGGGATGAAACCCAGGGCCTTGATCATGCTAGTTTAACCCTGTTCTAACACTAGCTATATCCACATCAGTGGCCAACCTGTATCACTTAGCAAGAAGCTGTCTCAATATAGGAAGCATAAAAGTGGGCAGGCTGTGGGACATAGCTCAATGGTAGAAATCATGCCTACAAAACACAAGGTCCTAAATTCAATCCCTAGCAGTGACAGGAAAAAAATATATATATATATATATTTACACCCCTATATATACACCCCTATTAAAGCTTTTATGGCAGTGAACTCTGTGAGCTTAGTGCTGGGATAAAGGAGGTATGTAGATCCCTTTGGACCACTGGTTAGCCCAATGAGGCAACCCCAGATCTCACTGAGAGACGTAGATTCAAAAAACAAACAACTAAGGTGGAGAAAAATCAAGAAAGTTACCTGCCTGAAGCCAACTTGGCCTCTATACACATCTATACCACCCCCCAACACACACACACACAAACACACACACACACACACACACAGCATAGGTGTTATTGTTGATGTTGCTTGGCACAGCACCTGCTTTGCAAGATACAAAGTCTTCAGGAGATAGACAGGACTGATGCCTACACAGCAGTGTGACTGTCTGGGATGCTGCTGAGCTGTGCAACTTAAAACACTTTGTATTGCATGTGCTGTACCACAATAGGAAAACATATGGTGCAATGGAATTCATGACTACAACTTAAAATGTTAAAATACTACGAATGCAAAGAAATGGAAATTCTCATCTACTGCTGGTAGGAATGAAAGACACTTTTTGGCAAATACCTTAAAATTGTCAGTTTGTGTGTGACACAAAGTCTTAAGAAACGAGTTGTCCCATGCTCAGGTATGTGTTGAAAAAGGACAGGTACATGCACACAAAGACTAGCACTTAAGTAGCCAAGCACTAAAAATGGCCAAAGAGATTCGTGTGTGTGTGTGTGTGTGTGTGTGTGTGTGTGTGTGTGTGTGTGTG
>OU015752.1:79169182-79218421 GCA_907169655.1 Acomys percivali | reverse complement strand
CACCACAGTAGCCAAGAGCTAGAGGTGGCTCGGTGGTTAAGAGCATTTGTTGCTCTTGCAGAGGACCTGGATTTGGTGCTCAGTACACACACAGTGGTTTGCAACCATCCATAACTCTAGTTCCCGAGAATATAACATCTCTTCTGACCTCCTTGGATACCAAGCACACAAGCTGTGATAGCTGTTCTTGGTTGTCAACCTGACTGTATCTGGAATGAAGTATAATCCTGAATTGGAGGGCACACCTGTGAGATCCTTTCGGCCTGGTTTTAAGTGAGTGAATCCACTCTAGTCCAGCCCTTTGAGGTAAGAAGACTCACACCTTTGATCCAGATCTTGAGGCAGGAAGACATACTTTTAATATGGGCTATGCCTTCTGCTGGAAGTCTATATAATACCATAGGGGAGGGGAATAGGGTGAAAGCGGGAGGGAGGGAGAAACAAGAGGATACAAGAGATGGGATAACAATTGAGCTGTAATAAGAACATAGAAGACAGAAGCTTTTGTTTGCTGCCTGCTTGCCTTTGCCTTACTAGCTCATTTATTCCTCCTCTGGTTTTGGAGACTATTTCTTAGGGATCCCAGTATATACAGTGGACCAGCTGAGACTCCAACCTTGTGAGACTGAGAAACTACTAGATTCTTGGATTTTTTTGTTGACAGTTAGCCATTTTTGGATTAGCTGGACTATAGTCTGTAAGTCATTCCAATACACACACACACAGACACACAGACACACACACATGCATAGGTATATATCATGTATGTACATATGTATATCTGTGTATATAGAGGTAGATAGATGATTGATGATAGATAGATAGATAGATAGATAGATAGATAGATAGATAGATAGATAGATAGATTATAGATTCATTCCATAAGTCCTGTAACTCTAGGGAATCCTTACTAATACATAATTGATACAAAAACATATATACAGCCAAAAAAATTAATATACATTAAAGAAAGAGAGGGGGGAGTAATTGGAGCTTGTAACCAGAACTTTTTCCTTTATATAAGTAAACTGAATATTAAAGATTTAAAAATGAAATGAAAGACTTGAAGGCATTTTACCTAAAGATGTGCCCAACTGAGTTTGCGGGTTTCCTCCCCATTTTGTAATATTGGGATTTAAACCTAGGGTTTCACATATGCTAGAGAGGAGTTCTACTTCTGTGCCATACCCCTGTTTTTAGCTTATTATTGTGAAACAGAATCTCACCAAGTTGCTAAGCATTGGTTGCTCTGGACCATGAGGGCATTTCATTTACATCCAAGAGATCAAATGTGATTCATAAAGTGCTAATGAGTTTGTGAGGATAGACCGCCAGGGTAGTCCCACTCCTAAGTTCAACAGGCTCCTGTAGGTCATTCCAGCTTTCCACTGCAATTACACATGCACCTACCACCCACTGGTGCTGAACTACAGGCACTCCACATGTCCTGACGGGTATAGGCTTGTCCTGCCTTCCTGAGAGACCAAGCCAGTGTCTCAAAATCTCCATGAAGTTTACATATTCACTGAAAGTAGAAAGAAAGTAGAGAGGCTAGGGAGTTCTATGCTTGGATGACCAAAGACGAACATGTAGGTGACTGTTCTCAAGCCTAAATGTCCAGCCTAAATGAGGGAGAGCTGGCCTGTCAGGTCTAGGTCTCTGTCTACTGCCACTGCCACTCCTTTCTTGGCTGTATTCTGGGCCTGTATTCTTGATGATGATGATGACGATGACGATGACGATGACGATGATGATGATGATGATGATGATGATGATGATTGATGATGATGATGATGATGATGCAGCAAAGATAAGGAGCTAGTAGCATGAAGCAAACCATCCTGATGAGACCACTGCAATGATTATTATTAAAAAAACAATTCTTCATTTTGGGATTACTCTTTTCATTATCATCAGTGGCAGATGTGAGTCTGAACAGAAATAAACTGGTAAAGCACTACATTTTGTACCTTGTTCCCTAGCAACAGGATCATCAATGTGCCCAGAGTCCAGTGGGAAGATGTTCAGTTGGCACCTCTGCTAGCAACACACTGTCGTTTTCCCACATCTCAGGCTCCCAGGAATGTCATTCAAGTTGATGTCTCAGTAAAATTTACAATACTACTACTTTCTCCTGAGCTGGAAAAATGGCTAATAAAATAAATCTCACAAAGTTATCATTCTTTTTTTATATGGTGACAACTCTCTACTTTTGACTATGTCTCTCAAATTTTCTGTGGTGGAAACTTAACCTCTGAATTCATACATTAAGTGTTTAGAGGTGATATCATTGGAAGGTGACTGAGTCATATGGAGTCCATTCCCATAAATGGAGTGATCTCATGAATTAATAAATTAATGGACTCTTGAGGGAATGGCTTTGTTATAAAAAATAAATGCATTCTGGCACACTTGCTCTATCTCATCTTGTGATGCCCTTTTCTGTTTTATTATGTAGCAAGCAGCCCTTGCACCAGATGTCAAGCAGATTCAAGGGCCAATGACTTAGATGTTCAGCCTCCAGAATCCTGAGCAAAACGAATCTTTATTCTTTTCAAATTACCCAGTCTTAAGTATATGTTATATTGTGATATAGCAATTTTTTTTTAAAGGGGCTGTGGTGGTTGGTTTTGATTGCTAGAATGACCTCAGAAATATACCTCTAGGTTTGTCTGTAACCACATTTCCAGAAAGGATAAACTGAGGAGGGAAATTTAACCTCAAAACGGGCAAATTCCAGGAAATATATAAGGTCGGGAGGAAAGCAGTTCACATGCACTGCTTTCACATATTTCTGTCTATCCCTGATGCTGTGAGCCTCTGCTGTCGTCAGACTCTCATCTCCTCAGTCTTCTAAGGTAGACTAACCACTAATGGCTCTCCAGGGAACTTGCAGGCTTTCCGCATTGGCTTGGGATGGATAAATTATTCAGCTTCATGAGCTGTGTAGCTAGTGCGTACTTCGCCTCTCCAATGTGCAGGTGGACATTGTTGACTAGCCGCTGCCTAGTGTGTAAGCTAATCTAATCAATTCTATACATGGTTTGTTTTTTCTGGGGGAGGGGAACTTGTTTGTGGGAGAATGTGCAAGAGTTTGGAGCTGTGCCTTCGAGATGTTCCAGAATGCTCTAAGCAGAATTTAATGGATAATTGTGTTGCGGGTGTAGAAGAATGCTGATAGCAATACAGATATTAATAACAGTGCTCATGAGATTTCAGGGGGAAGAAGACTCTGCTGAAAATCGCGCTGCAGGTCCCTTGTGTTATACTGTAGCTGACTGTATTTTCCCCACTTGCTAAAATTTTAATGAAGCTGGATTTCAAAGTAATGGACTAATTTGTTTGCTAGAAGAAATTTCAAGACAGAGTAACCTTGGGGCTGTGGAATGGTTGCTTCTCATTGATCTTAGCCAGGTTTACAGTCAAAGTAAAAGTAGAACAAACAAACAAATATGGAAAATGTGCAGTTTGGTAATGAAAGGGCTTAAGTAAGGTTAAAGTTTCAAACAAGGTAGATTGTGACAAGGCATCTATGTTATAGTAAGAAAATTAGCACCTTTAAAGGACAACCCAAGCTCTGCACTGAGTCAACAGATGAGGCATCCTGAGGACAGGACCTTGTCAAAGGCCACAGCTGTGACAACACAAACTCGTTGGAAAGGGGCCTACCTGAGCTGAGAATGCTACTGAATGCTAGCTGCCCACAGACAGCTGTCCAGAAAAATTTTGGTCCAGGTTCAGCTTCTCCCACACTCATGACCACAGCAGCTCTAACAGAAGGGGGTTTGGGGTGGCTATGGTGTCGCTAGTGGCAACAGAACTTGAAGTCATCACCCACACCATGCAGACTTTATAGGCATACAAGAGGAAAGAATACGGAGTGTGAAAGCTCTCATCCAAGGTTGCAGAAGGCCATGAGCTAAAGGGATGTATCAGAGGGTTGGGTCCCCTGAAAACAGACCCTATAAACTTGAGACCTAAGTTTCAACCATGACTCCAGGAGATCAGGGATTCCAGAAACATGTAGCATTCACAGAAGAAAACTGATTTAAAAAAAAAAAAAAACTATTATTTTCCTGACCCAAGAGATAAGCCAGAGGAGCAGAGTGGGAGGGGCCAAGCTAATCAAGGCAGGTGGAGCAGGAATTATGCCATCCAGAGTTCTAGCTGCTAGACATAGGGCTGTTCGTACGATGAGTTTAGTCTTGTTTTGGTCCAGTCTTTTCTTGCTACCAATATGGCACTTCCTTTTGGAATCAGGTAATTTATTCTATGCCATTATATATCAGATATATATGCCTTGTTTTTAGTTTTACACAGACTCTTGGCTAAAAGTTTCTTTTTAATCCCAAAAGAAACCTTAGAATGTAGAAATGTTGGAACTTAAATATCATGGAAATTTCTGAAGTTGGACTGCCTATGTTTTTCATGATGAGACAGCCCTGGGTATAGTCATACCCCAGCAAACTTGCTGTTTCTTGCTGCAACAATCTTATACTCTGCCGATATAGAAGGTGTAGTTCCTAGAAGGAAGAATTATATTGTCTCCACTGAATTGAACACTGCAGCTTCCCCATGGTTACTTTAATTCTTCATATCCTTGAGTCAACAAGATAAAGTAGGCGTTATAGTAATAGAGGGTGTGATTGATTCAGATGACCTCTGGGGAATTGGACTTCTATCACACAACAGAAGTAAGATTATATAGGGAATACAAGCAATTTATAAGGCATTTCTTAGTATCCATATGATCTGTAGTTAAGTGCAATGGAAAGCAGTCCAGTCCGAACAGGATGATAAAGGAACATAAAGCCTCTTTCGTAAGAGGGCTTTTGTAGGGATGGACCTCAGTGGTTAAGAGTACTTGTTATTGCAGAGAACCGAATTCAGTTCCCAAAACCCACAAGTCCAGTTCCAGGAGATACGATGCCCTAGGCTGACCTCCTTACATACTGGGCACAGAGATAGAGACTTCAAAGGCACTCATCTCATGGGTTGAGCAGCTCCCAGGTTCTGAGGCTCTCCACTATGCAGCTAACCACTGTTTGACGACTCAGTGCCTAGTCTGTCAATTAATCTGGTCCTACAGAGAGCCTTGCATGTTACATAGACAAGACAGCATTCTTAGTCCTCAAATAGATGTAACAGCCATTTTGTCCAAGCTCAGACCTGGGCAAGCAGCACCTTGTAGAGGAACAAGTTTCTGGGTTAGGGATGACTGTCTCCAAGTGCCAGAGTCTCTCTGCCACTTAGGCAGGCTTAGATTAGACTCTTTCACATAAGGAGAGGCAGAAGCCCTGTACTGTGCATGTACCATGTACTGTGCAGATTCGTGACTCCACATCAAACTATTTCACACACACGAGCCCCTTGCTTCCATTCCCCTCCCTTCTGTGCTTGAAAAGTGCATGTGGACCAAGTAAACATATGCACACAGGCAGCCAAGACCTCAGAATGAACCTAGTATCTCTGGAACAGATTTCCTTTCATATATACCAGCTGTGCTCCCAACAGCACCAGACCCATCCCTGAGGTACTCCTATGAGGTGCCCACACATGAACCACTGACTTCTAGGCTGCCCTAGGCAGAATTAGCTTGGTCCTAGTTTTCAGTATTATTCCTGAGTCCTTGCTAGCATATTTTTTTAATGTGCTCACCACCTTAGGTTCCCAGTAAGATTTTTTTCTTTTTTCCTTTTTATTTTTCTTTCTGATTTTTCGAGACAGGGTTTCTCTGTGTAGCTTTTTGACTGTCCTGGAACTCATGGTGTAGACCAGACTGGCCCCGAACTCAAAGATCCTCCTGTCTCTGCCTCCCAAGTGCTGAGATTAAAGGCAGGTGCCGCCACCACCTAGCTCATATTAAGATTTTCAAAACACAAAAACTTGCAGTGTCCAGCAAGACTACGAACATTTCTTAGCCACTGACTCAACCCAGATCATTTAGAATATGATGAAACTGATCTTAGCAACCAACATGCCTTGATCAGAGCTCATATCACCTACACCAAAGTCTCTAATCACTAAATCATGAATATGGAAGTGTTTGGCAACATGCATTGGTACTGTTTTAAAAATTAAATAACTTTAAGAACCTGAAACTTAAAGATAGATTTTAAATGATTCCTTTTTAATATTTAAAGTACCTGAAAAATTCCATGAAAGAGAATCCATACCCATGCTGCTCTGCAATTCCTGCACAAACGACGTTTGCAGAAGCACCAATCAGAGTCCCATTACCTAGAATCAGAAATTGGAAAATGTAATACCACCCCAGATTATCTAGGAAGTTGGTTTCTGCTCTTTTCTTCTGTTCAGAGGCTGTGATGTGATGATTACAGTCATCATCAAAGTCAATGCTTTGCAAATGTCTGGAAATAAAACACAGTGCCAACCAGAAAATGAGTTATCTGTCTGTAAATAGCATGATTCCTTCACAGATAGGCTTATCACTGCTCTATATAATGCTAAGAAGGATTGAGAAGGTCCCTGTTGGAATCAAGTAAAATGTGTACTTTAGAGAAGACCACAAGCAAAGCTAACAACTGCGGGTTGGCAACGTGTGTCCTTTTTAAACAGTGTGACGAAACCTCAGACATGAAGCATGGGACCCTAGGCTCAGACATCTCCTAGGAAATTCTTTCAGGAGATGAAAAGGGTTGGAAACGCCAAGTGAAGCATTGCCATAACCTGGTTTTGTTCACTGATGGCCATTTTCTTCACTTAAATGTTTTCTTGAATAAGCTTTCATCATGCACACTTTTTCATAAAAGGACATGCTGTGCAACCAGAAACATAAGCCAGTCCTCAGAGTCAGGGTGAAGAACAAAACCAAGGCTATCCAATCAGATTATTCTTTCCTGCCCCTCACGTAGCTATTAGTTCATGAAAGACTTACACGGCCAAGCCCATGAGCCTCTTCTTTCTCCCTAATTGGAGCCATCAATATTCAAGTGCACAACCCAGGTTCCACCAACTTAGTTTAAGTCTGACATCAGCGAATAAACAGTAAAGAAAAAGATTCCTTCTCCCTGAGGCTTAGTGACTGCATAACCCTACTCTGGGGCTGCTACAGTGTATGCTCAGGAAAAAAATGATGCTTCTGAGACTGGAAACAAAAACAGAGAGATGGAAATTTTCCAGTGTCCTCCTGAAGAAACAACAGAAGGGAGACTGAAAAGCTTGCCGTGATACCAGGCAGCATGAAAGGTCACAAGCTCTGAACATGAATTCGGCCTTCCACTCTAGAGCAGGGGTTCTCAACCTGTGGCCAAGAGCCCTTTGGGGGTCATTTGACCCTTTCACAGGCGTCACCGCAGACCATCAGAAAACACAGGTGTTTACATTAAGATACATAACAATAGCAAAATTACAGTTATGAAAGAGTAGCAATGAAAATAATTTTATGGTTGACGCGGGTGGGGTGGTCACCACAACAATAAACTATATTACAGAGTCACAGCGTTAGGAAGGTTGAAAAGCACTGGGTTAAAGCAACATCAAAGAGGAGCTTAAGGGTGTCTAGGGTTCTCTGCAGATAGACACAGAGCATCTGAAGGGTTTGGAACAGGAAGCAAAGTACAAGTTATAGTTCTGCTGGCCCAGACCACCTCCCATGGGTGTTATTCTCAGCCATATCCATTCTATCACCTGTCTGTCTGCCTGGTCCTATTCTGGCTCTCGAGACCTGCCAAATGAGATTTTTCATCCTTGCCAAATGTGATAATTAGTCTTCATTGCCAACTTTACAGTACCAAAAATTCACCTGGATGATAGGTATCTGGATGTATGTGGGAGGTTATATTGATTGTTAATTAGGGAAGGAAGCCTCCCCACCCCATCCCACCCCCAGTGTGAGTATCACCATTCCTTGCCTGGGATCTTGGGCTATGTAAGGAGAAAGGAGAGCTGAGCTGCGGCATTCATGGTTCTCTACTTCCTGACTGCTAACGGAAGCTGACCAGATGCTGTGTCTTAGGGTTTCTATTGCTGTGAGGGAAGGCCATGGCCAAAAGCAGGTTGGGGAGGAAAGAGTTTGTTTGGCTTATACTCTAAATTGAAGAAAGTCAGGGCAGAACCCTGGGGAGACAGGAGCTGAGGCAGGAGGCCATGGATGGGTGCTGCTTACTGGCTTGCTCCCCATAGCTTGCTCAGCCTGCCTTCTACAGAACCCAAGACCACCATCCCAGGGATGGCACCACCCACAAAGGGCTGGGCCCTCCCCTTCAATCACTAATTAGGAAAAGCCCTAAAGGTCTGCCTTCAGCTCTATCTTATAGAGGCATTTTCTCAAGTGAGGTTCCCTGCTCACTGATGACTTTAGCCCATGTCACATTGACATAAAACTAGCCAGCACACACTGCACATTCCTGTTACATTGCTTCCCTGCCATGGTTGTCTGTACCTTGAACTGTGAACAAGAATAAACCTCTCTTCTATTAAAGTGGCCTCTGTCAGGGTGTTTTATCACAACAACAGAAAAAGAAACCAAGATAGTCAGATGAGTAAAATATGTTTTAGTTTCAAACTATCCAGTCCACATTCCCCAGTTCACATGGCAAATTACATTTGCAGAGTCGATTGGAAGCTTCTACTTAAAGTGTACTTCAAATGCTAAACCTGGGGTTAACAAACTTACTATTTCCTTTTGGAGTTTCAGTTTGACGTGATGAAAAGAGATTGCAGATGGTTGTGAATTATATAACAAATAAGGTATGCTGTGAATGTATCCAGTGACATCAAAAGGCATGCTTTAATGTTGTTAGAAAGGTAAATTTTATGTTAGGTAAATTGTATCACAATCCTGAGACAGTGAGAGATGGGGCCCTGAAGAATTTGTATACAGTTAACACCTAGCACAAGTAATGGTTAGTGTGTCATGAATAAGCACTTTCCAAGATCAGAGCGATTGTTTAAAGGTTCTCGGTGCCAATAAAATTTTCTTGCTCAGTAATGCTACATACCTGCCTCCCAAATGTGCTCAGTGTCTAGCCTACATTATCTTATTGGTCTAAACTTAGTCTGTGTTAGTGTCTATCCTGGAGGCCCCACCCCCACTCTTCCAAGTTTACTAGCCCAGGAGGCCTCTTGCCCTTTAAGATCCTGCTCAAAACCCCCTTCCTTTATATACCTTCTCTGGCCACTCTCTTCCTCCACTGCAGTCTCTCTCTGGCATTCTCCAGGCACTCAGGGCCTCCCACTGTAGGAGACTGTACCCACTGTTATAAGCTTAGGTTGAGTGACTGGCTCCCTGCCCGAGAGCACAATGCCAGGCTATTATAGCAAGTAGTTGATACATTTGAATTTTTTAAAATCCTATTTAAGGAATACATTTGCAAATGTCTTTGGATCTTGTTTCCATTGGTGGTGTTAAATGTACCTATGAAAGAAACTCTATTGTTGTTTTCTGGTGCTGTTTCTCAGATGGAATAAATTGTATAAGAGTTTTATAAGAATGCCAGCCTCAGTCACAGCATTAAATGAATTAGCTGTCTCCTGGAGTCACTGATGCATCACAGGATGATGGTAATCCCTCTCTGCAAGTGAACAGATAAATGAACCAGCAAGTTATCGATTCAATGGTGAGATAAGTCAAGGAACACAGAAAGCTAGATTATCTGGAGGCACTAAGAGTGTTAACTGGATCCGGTGTGTTTATCTAAGACTCTCCACAATCCACCTGTGTTCCCACAGGTGATTAAGCTGTCTAAATATAAGAAGGGCTCCAGCTTGACTCCCCTCTAGACAGCTACATCCAAAACCCTCATGTAGTAACCAGGGGTCAATTTCGTCTGCCAATCTCGAACTCCCATTGTGGTTTCTTTAGACTTCAGCCCCAGCACCTGTGTCTGACCTTTTGCCTTCCCTCTTCCTTTTAGGTAGAGTCCCTGCTCGCCCATGCATTGCTTCCGGGCAGGAGAATGAGACAGTGTGTCCACTACAGTCTTCTGATTTGGATAGCGAGGTGCATATAGGTAGAGAGTGGGATCGTGCTAGCTTTGAAGCCTCACTAGTGATTGTCATCCAATCACGGGATCTGCAGAATGAGAAGTGGTAGTGAGCAAGTGAAATTGTGAGTGACTGTGTTGTTGGTATGGGCACCATCACCTCAGCCCACACTGGGGTGGTAAAGCCTTCCGAGTGTGGGGCTCAGAGGGATAGCGAAGCCTTACTCTGATCAGAGTGTGAATGATAACAGTGTGTAAAGAAAATGTCCACCATAGCGATCTCCCCTAGGTGTTTACAATCTACAGAGAAGCTCCTACCAAGATTAGCTAACCCCATCTCCTTGATAAGATGAAATAACCTGGCCTCCCTCGTCAACTGCATGTAATAAACACTGTGCTTCCCAGGGTCTGTGACTTCTTTATCTGAGACCCACGCCACCATATTCTAGTTTTTCTGCATGTCCCAAATAGGTTTCCAGGATCCAAGCCATGTCTTCACATGGGAACTGAAGTTCTGATTGTTCAAAAATTGAAACCAGGAAGGAAGGCATCAGGGTTCTCTTCAATTCCCTTTTGATTTGTTAACTACCAACTCTTGATTTGTGAGCACCATAGGATCAGTGAGGTCTCCCACAGTGAAGTCAGCACCCCTTACCTCCCAGGCAGGCACCGAGGGCCAGGGCATACATGAGTGGCAGTGCAGGCAAACTAACTTCTGGGTCTTGGCTCAGGTTCAGGAGTACAGGAATCTGTGGACGAATGAGACATTATGGCCTCATGTCATAGAAACTTAAAAGAGCTACACATTGCGACAGACCTACAGAACATAAAAGGCTTTGTTTTGGGGACTGAAGAGATAGCTCAGCAGTTCAAAGCACTGGCTGTACTCTTGTGGAGGCTCACAACCAGCCCCTTAAGAGTCTGGCATCTGAGGGTAAAAAACAGACATGAATACAGACAAAATTCCTTTCACATAAAATTAAAAGACAAAATTTTAAAGAGGCTTATATTATCATTATGTTTTATCATCATCATTATTGTTGTTGTTAGCTCGTGGTGTGTGTGTGTATGTGTGTGTGTGTGTGCATGCACGCATGCACAAGCACTTGTCATGAGATGGAGGTATCACAGCACACATGTGGAAAACCAACTTTGTAAATTAGAGTCAGTTCTTTTATCTCCACTTCACATGGCTTCTGGGGATAAAACTCAGGTTTTCATGCTTACATTTTTTGGGGGGTGGCAAATGTCTTTACCCATTAAGCTATCTCACTGACCGTGAGAGATATTTTTTGAATGACCAAACTGTTAAGAAGAGAAATCTTTTTTTTTTTTTTAAAGGAGCACGAGATGCCTGGAAGGAAACCAAAGAAGACTTTAGCACGCGCAAAACCTTGTGTTTGTAGCTGTCTGTCTGTGTTTGGTGCTAGCCAGATGATCAGCCAGGTTTCCTTGTTTGAAGCTGCCCAGGCTGCTGCTCTGGGCCATGTGGATGAAGTCATGTCAAGTCTCATGTGGTGCCTAAGAACCATGCACTCAGTGTTTATGAAACCCTGCCAGCATCCTGCTGTGCATGAGGCATCATCTCAGCCAACAGTAAATCACTCCTCACATGCATCTGTTATCATTTTAATTGACAGTTGAAGGCTGGTGAGATGGCTCAGAGGATAAAAGGGAACTTGGTGCCAACCCTGATGATATGAGTTTGATCCCTAGAACCAATGTATTAGGAAAGAATTGATTCCTGCAAGTTGACTTCTGACTACAAACATACACACACACACTGTCATGCCTCCACACACATACACAAAAGAAATGTTTTTTTTTTTAAACATGAAAGTGGAGCATGAGAAGACGCAATAATGGTGGGTTTTACAAATCCACCATTTTACAAAACATGAAAATAGTTCTCTGCTGAAAAGCTGCACCCTGGGAAAGCTGCCTCTCACACTCCCTTCCCCAGTCACTCTAGACCTGTGGCATTTGTGCTAGGACATGTAACAGCGTTTACAACCAGAATACCAGTTTTCCAGAGAGCCCTACCAATAGTTGGTGGTCTTCTTCTAATAGAATACTTTTGTATTATCAAAACCAATAGAATATGTAGGGCTGTGACATTTCTGTAAGAAATGTACGTTGTTGTTGTTGTTGTTGTTGTTGTTGTTGTTGTTGTTTTTAAAGTATCTTGTTAAGTCTATGTGGGTATCTTTAAATCTGACCATTTGCTGCCCTGGGTCTTTGAAATATACTGTGATTATCCATTTCTCACAAGTTTGGTCCCCTAAACATACCACAATGGTTTCCAGAGTGTGGGGGGCCTAAATCTGGCCAGTCTGTGAGTCAGGAAAAAAAAAAAAGATGGAGGAAGGGATGCAGGAGAAAGAAGGAAGGAGCCCTACAATGTCCCTCCAAGGCCACCTTCCCTGGCCAGGGGACTCACTGACCACCTACCCACTGAGGAAGGCCTGCAACCCATATTGCCCAGTTAATGGAGGAGACAGTGTGCCTTCGCTGCTCACACTCCTACTCCTCTGGGGATAGCCTTAGTTGGTGCTTATAAATGGTGTATTGGGATTCAGCCCAGATCCTCCCTCTGCAGAAACACAGTCATGAATCCCTATAACTGCTGTGTTATTTTGCCTAATTGCAGTCCACTGGACCTGGCTCTGCTCACTATATTATTTTGTTTCAGAACATTTTAGAAAAAAAAAAAAAAGGCTAAAACCAAAAATGGCATCAAGTGAGAAACAAAAAGAAATGATTATGTGAAGTGCTTTTGACCCATGTCACCTTGGAGTGTTTTGCTTTGGTTTTTGGTTGTTTTTTTGTTTGTTTGTTTGTTTTGGGTTTTTTGTTTGGTTTTGCTTTGTTTTTTCTATACCAGTATTAGAGCCAACAGCTACACTTGATTGAATGCCTCCTTGTTGGAGCTGGAAAGAAACCGGGGATAAGACAATGCTGAAGAACGAGAGCCTTCAAAAAATAACTTTCTCACATTTTAGCTAAATGGCAATATATACAACTATGTGCATACAAGAAATCATGTTTTTAAACTATAAAATCATATGTATAAATTACCATCATTTGAATTTGTCCCAGGATAAAAATGATAATGTTTTAAACCTGAGAGTTGCCATAGAATGTTTCCTGTTCCAGCCAAAGAGTTTGAAAAGAAGAGGCTTCAACAAAGGAAAACAGTCTGAGAACTGTCAGTCTGTAGCCATGTATTTTAGGTTCAGATTGTAGCCTTGAGAGCACTGTAGCAGAGGCCTCGGAATTCTCTGCTACAGGGCTGCCCTCAGCTTCCCACAAGCCCTTGTCAACTGCCTACAGGAAGAGAGGAAAGAAAAGGCAGGTGAGTGTGAAGGGGATTCCCAAGCATGGAAGTGTGTGTTCAAATACTAAAGTATCTTGACACCCAGATTCCCGTATCTTCTATTGCCCCCGCCTGGTCGGCTTTCCCTTTACCTCAAACAAGCAAGGGACTAACGCTGGCATGTAGTGAGGACCAGGGGCCTTATCCTTCCCACTTCAGATACTTTATGGCTGTCTTCATTGCACGAAATATTAGTCGTAGTAAATACTGTTTAATATTTCACTGTTAACAACAAGCATTGACAGGAAGAGCCCAAGACAGCGCTAGCCACAGTTCTTGTCTATAACAACAGTGACCTAGAAACACTCAGACGTGACAAAGGAGGGGTCTAAAGGAGGGGAATAGGGCAGAAGAGGGAGGGAGGGTGGGAATGGGAAGATAGAAGCAAGGGGACAGCAATTGAGATGTAATGTGAATAAATTATAATAAATAAAAAATTATTTTGAAAAAAAAGGGATGGAAGAAGGAGCAGAGAGACTCTTAAGTCCTGACCTTTTATTAAGCAGTGGAAATGAGGATATCACTGATTGCAAAGGTAAAAATTAAACCCAAATCAGCAATAGGCAGCTGGCTATTTCCACCTAACTGGCCCTGGGCAGCACATGTACTCTGCAACCCCACTGCTAGGTCTCAGGCTGTCCATGTCTAGAAATGAGCTCAAGCCGAACTACAGAAGGATTCCTGGTGGTTAGATAAAAGCCAGCATTCCTTAGGAACTTGTGACATCGGTTCCCAGCTGCCAGAAGGAGTCATTCCCCTTACCTCTGCCTGAAGGGACATGTGGCTACCTATGACGCCTAGCAGCATATCAAAGCCCATGCTGGCCTCCAGGTTCCCTCAGTGCCACAGTTATCTGTTACACAGTTCAAAGTCCATGATAGCACCCTGCCCTTCCCTCCTCCCCCTGCTCCTCCACACTTATCCTCCTTATAATCCACGGGATTTCTCCACCCACTCTGTCTCTGTTCTCTCTCTTGCTATTCTGTTTCATTATTCATGCTCTTGTTTATTCACTCTCTCTTGCTGTGTCTCTATCCTCTTGTTCCCTTCTGATTCATTCTCTCTGGGCTATTCTCTGTCTCTTGCTACAGCACTACCCCCAACTATTCTCCCCGACTCTTCTGCTTCTCTAGAGCTGGCCATGTCCAGTCTGTTTTCTCTTTCTCTCTGCTCTGGACTCCTCCAGATGCCTCTGGATATTTTCTCTCTCTAAGTCACAATAAAATGTTTTTACCCTAATAATGGAGTAGTCATGCTGGCAGTCACTTTACCGCCCCCTCCCCTAACCCCTCCCCTTATTCCCATGCCCCACCCCCTCATATACACCCTTCGAGTCCAGAGGTCCCTGCATCGCTTTCCACACATGGTGCTAACTAAAACCACAGGAGCAAAAGAATACATCTGCATAGTGCTTGCCATCATACTCTGCAAGCACAGGCCTAGGATTCCCAATCTCCATCAGCAATCATGCATGTGCAGGAGCCGGGACAGAGAAGAGAGGAGCTGAATGCAAGAGAGCTATTACCATAGGCAAAATCAACCAAGCAAAGGCAAAGGAGATTCTAGCACCATAGTAAAGAGAAGCACCCTACCTCCACTCATACAATGGTGTGTCTCAGATAGGGGAGGCCCAGCAGGAGGGACAGGTGGAGATGGAGTCTGTGACTCGGGGGACACCATAAGCACTGGCAGCGTCTGAAGGATGGTAGAGTGGGAAGGAGGTAAACAAAGAGTTACTTTGGGAAAAGTAACCTACTGTGATTAATTCACATTTTATCTATTTTTGCCAGGCATGACTTTTTTTTTCAACCTGAATATGCCTGAGTTTCCCTAATAAACTCCCTCTGTTTCCTTTGTTTAAGGAACTGATGCTTTGGGAATTATCCCAGGGCTCTTCTTCCTTGTACAAATAACAAAGCTTTCTCCACTCTTCTATTGCCTTGTGTGCTTATTGGCTTTGCACTCACCCAAGCAAGGGTGAACTCACTGTGCCTGGCTACAGATTAAAATAACAATGTTATTTTATATGCATTACAAATAAAATGGTTCTTGCTAAAACACTATGAATAAAGTTGTTACCTGCTAAGGTTATCTCCATGAAAAAATTTAAAACCTATGTGTATGGTCTTTTAAAAAATAAAAAATAAAGAAGAAAGAAAAAAGAAACTACAAAGAAATTTGAAAAAATATAATTTTTATTTTAATGCAAACTAATGTTCTGTCATTATTATATCTGTGCACCATGTGCACTCCTGGTACCCCTGAAGGCCTGAAGAGGCTATCAGATCCCCTGAGACTGGAGTTAGAGATGATTGTGAGCCATTATATGGATGCCAATGCTCTTAACTGCCAATCCACCTCTCCAGCCCAAGAAACAATATTTTAAAGGAGCAAAAATAAAGGATTAGACAAGACACAGCAGAGACTTGTGGAGAAGATAGAAACCTCCCACAGTATAAAAGAAATAAATCACATGAGCAGTAAACTTTTGATGCCTAATACAACTATAAAGCACAAAATGAAAAACTGTGCTGAAGTGTGCAAAAGTTTAAGCCATAAGAAGACCTCCTATATTTAAGACATGGGTGATTAGAAAAGCAAGGAAAGGTCCATATAAGATCTAACTACTCCATGAGATGCCCATGCAAATAGATGTTTACAGAACTCTGCTCATAAGCACATGAGGAAGACTGAATATTTATTTCTTGTCTCAGCACTTTCTATTTGTTTTACTTTCAAGAAATAAAACATTACAGATTAGTTCCTTAATAATGTTTTTATCTTCCCAACTTCTCAGAACTTGAATACATGGTGGTTAGAATAAAAATGGCACCCATAGGCTCATACATTTTTTTACCAGTTGGTGAATCTGTTTGGGAAGGATTAGGAGGTGTGGCCTAGTTGGGAAAGTTTGTCACTGGAAGCAGGCTTTGAGAGTCCTAAAGATTCATGCAGCTCTTGGTGCTTTCCATCCACCTCATGATAGTAAATCAAGATATGAGCTCTCAACTGCTCCTTCACTTGGCCATAGTTCACCCTAACTCTCTGAAGTGTTAAGCCAAATTAATTGCTTCCTTTGTAAGTTGCCTTGGTCACAGTATTTTATCACAGTAGTAGAAAAGGCATCAAGACAGAGTATCATCTTCTTCAGTAGCATACCGTGGAAGGGACTGAATGGAGAATCTTGATCTATGTGTGTCAGCTTGGAGGGAAACAATACGCCAAGTTGTTGAGTGACACTATTCCTGGGGAGGCATAAGCAAACATGTACTCACTCCAGATAAGAAAACAACAACAGATGAAAGTATGTAACCAAAGTCCAATTTGGTAAGCCACTGGCTTTTGCTGGGGCTACTTACAGGAGTATGGGTGATGGGTTACTTATAGGAACAGAAATGGAAGCTCAGGCAGTGGTAGTTGGGGAGATGAATAGTGACTTAGAGAATGCCAGATGATGATCCCCACCAATGGATACTCTCATGATCCACCAGCTAGCAAGAGTCATATTCAAAAATAACAATGAATCATATCCAAACAACAATAGAATCTGTTGTTTCCAATATGGGGTACCTTCAGTTCACTTCCAGTAAGATTTTGGTCTGGAGATGTTGATGCTTCCACAAAAAATAATTTCAACAGGGTGCATTCAGGACTATTACCCAGAGCCATGTCATTTTGTGAAACTCCCTAATTTTAGCAAGAGATGACAATAACAATTCCCAAAACTAAGTCTTTCATATTCTTGTTCTTTCCATCCCATCCACCCCCAGCAATAACTGATCATGAGAGATGTTCACCCATCACGTAACATCCCTTAAGTCACTACCTATTTCCTTAAATACCATAACAATAATCACCACAACCCCCAAAATAAGATGTCTGTCCCTTTTCCTCTTTCCTTTTTCTGCCTTACAGCTTCTCAATCTGTAAGCAATAACAGCCTCTCTGGTTTCTTAGACTAGAGTGCTCTCCTCCTCTGGCCCTTCCCCAATAAAGCCTTTGCTATCCTAGAGTTGTTCACTTCCATATTTGTCTTTCCTTCTGATACTACAGTGGCCAGCAAGAATAACAGATAAAGGCTTGTGACAAACACTTATGTCCTGGGACCGCATGATATGACCTCACCAGGACAGGAGAAATGTGCAAGGTTGCCTTGTTATCTCGGGGGCTGAAGATGCACTTGACACTGGTATCTATTTCAAGTTCTTATTGCTACTTTCCTGTGCCTACAAATGATTTATTAACTGGCTTTTATCTCTATAGTATCTGCAAAAAGTCACCTACCAATCCTAATTGTTAATTAGTAGATTCTTTTGAGTTGTCTAATATACAGATTAATAGTCACTAAAGTTAAACATCTCCATTTCCAGTCCCCTCTCCTTGTTTCTCTTGCTTTATTGCACAGTCTCTGCCTAGTAAGACATGCTCATAAATAACACTATCTTGTTTATTATTGCTCAGGGGGAAACATTCAGGGTTTTACATCTAAGAATATGGTTGTTCTAATTTTACAGGCTCTCAGAACTCCTTAAATGCACCATTCTGGATTCCTGAAGATCTCATGTGTCTTGTTCCAGATGTGACCAGTAGAAATAGCCACCATTGAGTTAGTTCAGAATTCCCAAACCCATACATTGAAACAAGAACAACACTGGGTCAGTAGAGGATGAAACTTAGCAGAAAATGAATTCCAGGCTGAGAAGGCAGTCCAAAGAATGTGGGTTAGAGGAAGAGAGGGCTGTGAATCTGGCTAGCCCTCTCCTCACATTGCCACCTGTGCTGTACTCATCCTTGGGGATCCCTTGTTCCCAGAACACTATGACATGATACTTGGGCTCTCAGTAGGGGATGGAGAGACACCTTAGGACCTCAAGAAAAACAGGGAGAACTCTGCCACCAGCATCCTGCTGGGAGAACACCCACCCTTTTGCCCTGTACTGAGCTCTCTTGGGCCTTGAACTGTTTGTGGCAGGGCCCAGCTCTTACATTTAAGTTTCTGTTCTCACTTTTGCTTTTCACACCAATGTTCACAGTCCTGCCCTTCGCCAAACAATTGATGCAGAAAATGTCCTAGGGATGGGGTCTTGGTGTTGGTTCTGAGTTAGAATCAAATGGAGACTTAAATCCTTGCACAGGCCAAGTACCAAAAGCCACACAAGCTGCTCAGAATAAATAACTTCTACATTTGAAGATAATAAAGGCAATAACTCAGTTTTTTGGTGTCTTGAAGTTCCTTTGAGTAAATGAAACTTTTTTTCCTTGGAGGTGTGGGTAGCAGCACTCAACTGGGCTCCACAAACAGGCAGTCACCTGTGATATGCTATGTACTCCACAAAGCCTTGTCCCCAGGCTGTCACTGGCCTCTCAGTGTTCCATATCCAGCTGCCTCCGACTCAGCTCACATGTTTTTCTTACATGTAAGAGCAACAGAAGAGCTGGTTTTATGCTCTGCTTCTTAGGAAGGAAGAATGAGCCCACATGGGTGCAGGCTGAGGTTGGGCCCTAAACACACAGGAGCACATCACTTACCATAGTGGCAGTAAATGGGATGTTGTCAATCAAGGATGATGCCAAGGCTGAGACCCACACTATTAGCACAATGGCAGCCATGAAGCGCTGATCTTCTGGAACCATCTGAAAGGAGCAGATAATGGCCATGTCTTGCATTAACCACTACTCTGCTAAACCACACACATAGAAAGAATCAAAAGAGTGTTTCTTCTGACATATGACAACACCAAGGTAAGCATAGACATGTGAACCAGGGCCACACCTATACCAGGAACCTTGGCCACAAGTGATGGAGAGGAGCTATTCTAGGTCAAATAGCTCTGTAGGCAGAGGAATGTGTATTTCTTACCCACATCTGGTGGCCACACACTGGTCCTTCCTACTTGATGGCACAGCAGAGTCCTAAGAGGGAAATCTCTGCAGCTTTCAGTTACTGTGCATTGCCCCCTTTTAGACATATTTTAACTAAAGGCCAAAGCAAGACAACGAGCATCAATAATTATATATCTTTGACAAAAGTATCATCTTCATCTCTAGGCAGGCTCCCATCAGTGCTTTTGACATAATTAAAGTAACCTTCTTGACAGCAGGTCACTGAGAAGAGACTTGATACCCTATGAGCATATACAGGGGGAGGTAATCCCTCTGAGGAACAGTCATAGGGGAGGGGAATAAGGGGAAAATGGGAGGGAGGGGAGAATGGGAGGTTACAAGGGATGGGATAACCATAGAGATGTAACAAGAATAAATTAATTTAAAAAAAATTGAAAAAAAAATAAAACCATGTTGTATACATAAAAAATAAAAAAATAAAAAAAAAAAAATAAAGTAACCTTCTTACCAGACATTTTTTCTTTTTTTCTTTTAACAGAAAATAAAGAATAATGGCTAGAATATACTTTTTAGAACGTTTAATGTACCTTTATTAGCAAGGCAGTCTGTTCTCCAACATACTCTACTAAGTGAAGATGTGCCAATGCCTAGAAGAAAAGATGTGTTTAAAAATGAGACTATATGCAGATTTCTTTTGTCATTCAAAGAAGAATATAAAGGTGGCACAAATTATCCTTTCTCATTAAAGGTTGTACTCCTTAACACAATCTATAGATAATTTGCTATCATATATACAAATAAAGATGCATAGAGGGAAAATGTACAATAGCAGAGGCAGGAATTCCTCAATGACTTGTCTCAATGTCTATGGTAAATTTAAATGTGGGCAGAAGGCAATCCCTTTATTTTGAAGTCTATATGGAAGATATAAGTTGATCACATACCAAAAAAAAAAATGCCAATCCATAAAGAAGGACTTTTAAGTAAGCTACATTTCCAATGTACTTTGAAAGCTTGAGTTATTTTTTTTTTAATGCAGTTCTTACAACCCTTAAAGCAAAAGGAAAAAAGCACATCTCATGAGGCGCATGGTCATTTTCACAGCATAGGAGATGTGTCCCATGAGAGCCTGCTTCCAGGAGAATGGAAAAGAGTACAGAATAAGCTGATGGAAGCACAAGAGATTCTGCTCACACCGCCGTCTCGGTTTCGGGGAGAGGCCGTAGCAGTGGGACAGGACAGCAGCCCAGCTGCCCATTACCTCTTTAACATGTTGCATTTTCCCTGGGAAGCCCACTAAAGGAAGACTAATATTAAAATATCCACTTGAATGTGTGTAAATGTAAGTTACAGAATCCTCATCCTCATGTCCAGTTTCCAGTTGAATTTTGTTTGAAGATGACAAAGCTGTAACTTTAAACACAACTCTCCATCAACTTAGGTTTGTTTTTTGTTTTGTTTTGTTTTTTAATTTGAAAATAGATCATTCTCATACAAGACACCCTGACCACAGTTTTCCCTCCCTCCACTCCTCCAACCTCCCCCTTTTCTCCTTCTCTCCCCCAGGTCCACTGGGTCTGATGCTATATATTCTGATGCTAACTGTGGGAACCCAAGATCTAGCTGCTGCCCAGAGGAGACATTGATGGAGATAAGTATTACAGATAGAAATGATTAAAGCGGATGGCCTGGGATGGAAGCTGGGAAGTGATAAGGACAGTTTAGAGAGTTAATATCTGCCCAGTCCCAGGTAAAATGAAGCTATTCTAAAATACAACAGGCTGATCTGGCCGTGTGTGTCTCTCCTTGCTAATACATCGTGATTTCTTCTTCTTTCTTCCTCGTCCTGTACCTGTCTCCTCTCTCCCTGCCTCGTGGCCCCAAGGTGCCAGGCCTGTGAACCTCAAACTCTGCCCCTCTCTCTTCTGCCAAATCTCAAGCTTCAGTATTTTTTATTAACCAATCAACTTTAATTAGGTAGAGCAAGGTTCACACAACAAGGATAGGTGTACTGTGAATGTGCTCATCTGGGCAGCAACTAGATCTTGGAGGCCAGTAATTAGCATCAGAGTACACAGCGTCAGACCAACCCCCAACAATTTCCCTTTTCTAATAATAAAGATTATTAGATATTTTTATATTTTCTACAACACCCCCATGCCCCGTTTTCCTTCAGAAAAGAGCAAGCCTCCAAGAGACAACAACCAAGCACAGCAAAACAAAATAAAATAAGATGAAGCAAAAACACTCCTATTGAGGCTGGTCAAGGCAGCCCAATAGAAGAAAAGAGTCCCTGAGAGCAGGCAAAAGAGTCATTGACAAACCAGCATTCTCTATTGGGACCCTACCCTTGGAGCTCAGAGAACTCAGAGGGAGAGGAAAGATTGTAAGAGTCAGAGGGGGTATAGGATGCTAGGAGGACATGCCCACTGAATCAACTAAGCAGGGCTGCTCAGATGAGCTAAGACTGAAGCAGCAAACACAGAGCCTGGAAGAGTCTGCACCAGGTCTTCTGCATATATGTTATGCTATTGGCTTGGGGTTTGGGGGTGAGGAGGACTCAATTCAACTTGGTTTTTAACATTAGCTAGATCAGAAGGATAATCTACTTATAGCAAGGCTGCTCAGCTCCAGTGTTACCAACATTTGAAGCCTGTCAACTTCATCAGATATAACTTAGAAAGGCAAACCCACACACGCTATTCCATAGGCTGGTGTCTCAGACTGAATAAAAAGTGGGGAAAAGCCAAGCTGAGTCCCAGCATTCATTTCTCCCTCCTTCCTACCTGTTGTCACAATATGGCCATCTCTTTTACGTTTCTACCCCCCACATCTAAAGTCACTACTGTCACTTTCTCCATTATGATGCCCTCAAATTGTGAGGCAAAACAAAAATCTCCCTTCGTTAAGTTGTTTTTGCAAAGCATTTTGTTATACCAATTAGAAAAACAATACAGGAGATTTAATACAGGGCAGGGGAGTTGGGCTATTGTGGCATTCATTACATTTATCCTTGCGTAACAACAAATTGGCAAAAGTAAAATAAAAGGGGAGAGTTGATTCAGGCCTAGGGTGTGAGGGTGTAATCCATCATGGCAGAGAAACCATGGCAATAGGAACACGAGGATGTTGGTCACACTGCATCCACACTCAGGAAGCAGGAAGAAATGAATGCCAACACATCACTGTTTCACCTTTAATAATAATTTAATTCCTCAGTCCATAAAAATGGTACCATCCACACTTAAGGGGAGGGGCCTTTCCTCTTCAGTTAAACTGTTCTGAAAACACTGTGATGGCCATAGTGTTTAAATCCAGTCAAGTTGACAATGTTGTCCTTAGGCACTTGCAACTGCCTTGTAGGAGAATGTGGAAGACTCTACAGCTGAGACCTTAGAACCACAAATGTTATAAGCATTGATGGGCCATTCTGGTGGAAGTGTAAAATACCAGGATGTCAGAAGCATCAGGGATTGGAAAATGTGCCCATGGGGTTCCAGGGGGAACAAGACTCTACCATAAAATAGGCTGTAGGTCATTAGTATTACATTATGGTAAAAAAGTCTGGCTGTTTTCGGCCTATATCTTGAAAACTTCAGTGAAGGTAATGTGTTTTATTTGTTGGAGAAATTTCAAGAGAGAAACACCCAGGACTTGGTGGGGTTAACCCTTGCTGCTCTTGGTAGATCTACGGTGAGAGAACAGAAATACATGAAAAGCGTGGAGTTTGATGAGGAACTGAGTCTAAGGGAGATTATAGTTGCAGACAAGATGGGTGCCGAAAAAAGTGGCTGTAATTGTTAAGGAGATGAATAAGTAGTGTTAAAGAGAAACCTTTCCCACTACAGAGGGACAGTAGGAATGGCTCCAACTTGTAAAATTGCAAATGCATTTGAAAGAAGAAAACCTGCCTTTAAAATGCCACTAAGTTGGTTCCTTTTTTAAAAAAACAACCTCCTATGGAATTGTTTTCCCAAGTTGAACCATTAAGGTACAACCAGGGCACTACGATAGTGTCAGGTGACCATGCCATACCTTAAGCCAGCAGCAAAACCTGACAGTATGACCCACATGGTGCTTGCTTTACAAGTACACAAAACTCAAGCTTTACAGAGTTGTGGAGGCTTCTGTCAGTACACCAAACACGCTGAGGCCAAGCATTGTGTCTCAGGGTAAGACCCCTGCAAGAAGGCCTTAACGGGCCTCTAACGATGCTATCGAGTCAAAGCCTAAATTATAGTGGCGATCCCAATATACTGAAGTTACCAGAATCATGGATGTTTACCAAGGAAAGCTGCAGGCACAGAAAAGAGCCAGCCCAAGAAAAAAGGTGTGTATGTGCTACAGGTGAGAGGACTGCAGAGGCAGAGCTACTCAAGATTGTTGGAGCCCAAATGATTATGTCACAAGGCCCAAGTGTCACATATGGAACTGCAAAATGTGCTTCTTTCCTCCCTTTTGGAATGGGGATGTTTACTCTGTGTCTTGGAATGTAGCTTGATACTTTTATTGTTGTTTCCTACTTGCTTTTGACTTTATAAGGGAGCACAGTTAAGACCTGACCTGCATCTCAACAGAGAGTCTGCAGTAAGACTTTTGAACAATGTTAAAGCTCTAAGACACTAAAGAGTCTTAGATGGGCTAAACAGATTTTGTATTATGAAATGAGCATGAAAATAGGAAACAAAAGTGAAATTTTAAAAGCCTGGAGTATTGAAATTGGGTGTCAAGTTGACAAAGGGAAGGTTTATGGTAGCTAATCTTCGTTATCAGCTTGACGGGGTTTGGATGTAGAAGTCCAACCTCTGGGTACACTTACGAAGGTGTTTCCAGAGAGATTTAACTAAGGAGAGAATACCAACCCTAAATATGAGAGCTATCATCCTGTTGATTAGGTTCCTCACAGAATAAAAAGGAGAAGGCGTCCTTTGCCTCAGAACCCATCTCTCTCTGATTCCTCACTATGTACCATGTGACTACTCTCACACCTCCTGCAACCACCTGTTGCCACAATTACCCTGCCAGAGTAGATCTTATTTTAAAATTGTGAGCCAAATAGACCATTCTTTGTGTAGGTTGAGATTCCGAAGTATTCTGTCACTGTGAGAAAAGCATGTAATGTAGGGCTAGGCCACTCCTTGGCATGAGGTGCATTTGCACATTGTAAGATGCCATGCAGTGTCCCCAGCCTCTGTACAGTGGGTGACAGTAATGCTTCTTCCACTGCCATGTGACACCAAAAATGTCTCAGAACACAAGCTGAGAGTCTCATAGGAGAATAAAATATATCTGTTATTATCCAGTAATCTAATGCAATTCAGTTTAGTTAAACAATAATGTATATTTTTAAAAATAAATACAGCTAAAGCTTTTGTTTGCTATATGAAGCCAAAAACTAAGAGAAAAATCAAGTCTATTTTAAATTAAAATATTTTCTGCCAGATGACATATAAAGATGGTCATATTTGTGTATTTCTTCACAGTATGCAATGCATATCTTATGTGTACATGTAGACACCTAATGTTATATAAAAATTTAAAAGCTATGTGTGCAGCTTAAAGATATAAAATAATACCTTCAATAGACTTGAACATTCCACCAAATAACTCATTTCAAAATAATTAAATCGCTCTCTCTACCCTCTCTCTCTTCTAACCCCTCCTATTACTCTCTTTCTCTCTTGAGTACCCTTCCCCTCTTTTCTTCTCCCCTCATGCTCATTTAATAAACTCTGTATAACATAAAATGCAAAAAAACTAAAATAATTAAATTATAATTAAAGAAGAAAATATAAAGAAAATACAAATATTGTGTATCATGATATAAAGTGGAAAATTAGTGTTTAGTGATTCCACCTATCAAGTATAACATTGACAAATATAACATATTTGGCACTTCAAAAATAAAAGTCTGCATGGACTTGAAGACCAGGAACATCACTCATGACACACAGTAGAAAAAAAGGCAGCTCTAAAAGCCACAGCAGCACACGGGACACAGGCACTGTGCCCAGAGGTAAGCCAGCCCAGTAACTCATTGCTGCCACCTTCAGAACAACAGACTGAAAAGTGAAGGCTCTTCTGCATCCAAACAAAAAGACTCCAGATACAATTCCTTTTAGCACGTTACTGAATCAGCAAGCAGTGTAAATTTTTCTTCATGCAAACACTGCCCATCACTGAGTAGGAGCTGCAAAACTTGAGTGGCAAAGAAGTAACATTGCCTGACAGCTTGGAGCGCAGCAGCCGCTGAAGTCAGGAAGTGAGAGCCGCAATGGAACTGGAGACTGGAGCAAGGACGTCCTGAGAGAGGAGACTGCAGTCTCCTCTGAGTCTCAAGATTTAGATCAGTAACAGGATTACTGTCTAGGGCCATCAAAGTCAACAGGAGGCAAGAGATGTAGACAAAAAGCAGAAATAATCAAAGCAGGAAAGAGCTAACATTTTACGAATGAGAATCCAAAGATATATGATACGGAAGAATTTTTGTTTCAAGAAACTAAGGATTGAAGAGTAGTGAGGAGTCAATTCCAGTTGGCCCTGTAATGAGTTAAAGATGAACGCTGTCTCTACATCACATCATACTACTAAAGATATGGAATGAGCGACTGTGGCAGAGTAAATAAATAAGTCTCAATCAAATCAAGTAAGTAAAAAAGATTGCAGGAAAAAAAACCATAGGGTCAGTAAAACGATAGATTTAAAGCCAGGCGCTTCCGCAGCATCGTTACATGTAAAGTGGGGTTTTCAGCCAGGTGGTATAGCACGGACACTGCAATAATCCTAGCACTCAAGAGGCTCAGGCACAGGCGACCTGAAGAACAACCTAAGATATGTAACAAGTCTGAGGCCAGCCCTGGCTACATAGGATAATCTCGTCTTAATATAATAATAAAATAGGTAAGGCAATGAAATAAAATGGTAAGGTAAAAATAAAATAAAATGAAAGTCTTACTTAAATATTTAGGATTGTCACCATGGATTAAAAAATACATAATCCAAATATATAAAATTTGCTAAAAGTACCCAAAAATAAACAAACGAAAGGAAAACATGTACCAAGACTATTTTAACATGTGAAAGCTTCCTGCTTCTTTTTATTACTTATAAAAGCAAGCAATTCTAAATTACACATGCCTAATAGCATAGATTCAAAAGCATTTGATGTATGAGCAATAAAATCAGCAAGTCCAAATAGATAACCCCTCAGTCATTTTACAAAACTGACTAAGTAATATAAGTACAGAAGTACAAAGTAAATAAAAATAATTTGAATAAATAAGAACACAAGGTATGGCAAAGTAGCTCAGTAGCTGGTAAAGGCACTTGCTACTAACACAGACAGCGTGAGTTTAATTCCAAGAAGTCACATGATGAAAGGAGATAACCAATTCCTCCACATTGTCCTCTAACCTTCACATGCACAGTACATCAGAGGACATAAATGATTTTTTAAGAATACAAACATGATTAAAGTGCATATGAAAGCCCAAAAGATGTTGCCAAGCTGAGGTGGAAATTTACAGTCTTAAAATAAATACTGAAAAACATAATGAAAATAGAAAAAGACGCATCAGTCTCTGCTGAGACTGCACAGGACAAGTAGGATAAGAATGGGACAGAGTGCCACCAGGCCTCCCCAACCAGGGGACATGGTCAAATATGGGGCACCAGAGTTCGTGTGAAAGTCAGACTCCACTCTCCACTCAATTGAGGAGAATGTCCTGTCCATTGGCTAGATCTGGGTAGGGGTTCGAAGTTTACTGCACATATTGTGTTTGGCTGGTGCCATAATAGCTACCAGGAACAGACTTAATACCCTATGAACATATACAGGAGGAGGAGGTCCCCCTCAGTCACAGTCATAGGGGAGGGGAGTAAGGGGAAAGTGGGAGGGAAGGAAGAATGGGAGGATACATGGGATGGGATAACAATTGAGATGTAATATGAATAAACTAATAAAATATTTTTTTTAAAAGAATGGGGCAGAGGCCAGTGCTGACCTGTGGGCTGATGCTATGGCCAAGAACTGCAGGGAGGAGGAAAGGACCACTGAGGCAGAGAAGAATGAGCACGTGCAGAAGCATCTTAAGGCCCTTACATCAGAGCTGGTCAATGCCTAAGATGACTCCAAGAAGACTGTCAACGGCATGATCCGTGATAAGAACATGTGACTGGGATGAGACAAATACAAGACCTTGCACTGCATCCAGCAAGGAAACACCAAAAATGCATGGATGAATTAGTCCATGTAGTGGGCATTCAGCCTTTAGGGACCCTGCCTCCATCTTCTCCCTTGCTCCCCACACTCCTATAGTTCTGCCTAACTAACACTACGCTGGAGCCACTAACTAGAAAAGCTTGGAGTCATGCCAACCATTCAGTATAGCCATGGGATCAAATTCAGTCCTTCAGTTTCCCCAATCATATCCTTGGGCAAACAAATGGCCCACTGTGGTGCCAATGGGATCTCCTTTTCCTTCTTTGTCACATTCAACTAGATTTCTAAAATAGACCATTTCCCCAGCTTAGAGGCTCCTTCCTTTTTATTTGACAAACACACACACACACACACACAAACACATACACACACATACATACATACACATACATATGCACACACACACACACACACACACACACACACACACTCCTTACTGTTGTCCTCTGGGACTCACGTGTGAAATACTGTTGGTTAATAGCAAGCATCCACCCCTTGCCTTTTTCTTTCAAGTCTTGTGATTTGCAGTGTTGGGTATTGTGTGGTTTACAGACAGAGGTAGGGCCTTGGATATATCATTTTAGCATGTCAACTGACCTAGGATTTGGCCATTTACTGTCCATACCTTTTAGAGTTATTTAGGCTTTGTTATGATTGGCAAGTAAAGAGATGTTTAGTCATTCTTATTTCTTCGACCTCCCCTGTTGGGCCTATTACAAGTTTAGTCCCAATAAGCCTTGTCCCTGTGTTTAGGGACTCAGTTTCTAATTAAGGAGGGATGAAGGGATGAAGGAAATAATACATTCAAGAGATGAATTAATAAGGTAGAAAGCTGCCTGCCCCAGTGCATGTTGGGAGCCTTTGAGTAAGGTCTATGAGCAGGGCTACCCCATGTTAGTCCATGTTCCTGGTTCTGTCTCTCAGTCTGTCCCTGCCCTCTCCAATCTCCAGATATCTTCCACTGCAGAGAGGACGGGAACCCTCAAACTTAGCCAGGTGTATCTAAACCTGTTGTCACAAAGGAAGAAACATTTATACCTGACTTTAGTATTTTCCCTGCCCGGAGCTCTAAACTGCTTTCCCTGGAGCTAATTGGGTCATGGATACAGTGTGATGTGTATCCATGCTTATCACACACAGTATGATGAGTCAGAGTGGCCTTTGTCTCTGGGTCACCCAGGCATCCTTCCTCATTGACCCAGTCCAAAGCGGTGAGTGGGTCCATCTTCTAACAATCCCCAACCCAGGCCTCATCACTAGTCGTGCTGCCCCCTGGGGCTACATACAGAAAACTGCTGGGATTCTGGCCTTGTCCCTTCACACCCCCACATGCTCTTCTCCACTTCAGGGCAGCTGCTTCCTGCTTTTTGTCATATGTGTCCTCTTCTAATTTTTACTAGTATTATATATTCTAGTGATATCTAACAATATTGACTTCTACTTTTTTTTGCTAATGCACTATTAGAGACAGAATTATTTTAGCTTCATTATTTTTACTACACCCAACTCCACTTATGGGAAGTATACACCATATTAAAAATGATATTTTGGCAAAAAAAAAACTTTAGGTAAGAAGATTTCAGTATTAGTGATTCAGCTGTCACTATGGGTTATACAATCCATGTAGAATGTACTTGGTATTTGGTTTTATTGTTCCCCAGGATTCAGCCCCAAAAGGCTGTCCTGTCCCCCCATGCAGTACTTCTAGCCCAGAGTCCCCCTCAGCCCATGCTTCTTCTACTTAACCTAGGGGAATCTTATGTGCGCTGCTGTGAATTATCTTGACACTTGGTGATCTGCCCTATAGTCATTAAATTCAAACCTGGAACTCGTGGGGGGTCAGGGTGGGGCAATCTCCCTTCATTAAAGACAATAACCCACCCCGCAGAGGCTGAGGAGAAGGTTAGACTTTATATTCAGGTGGGGTTTTTTTGTGTGTGTGAATTTTTGTTTTTTAAATAACTGTTTTGGAGAGGTTTATGCTCAATCTGTATTCTATTTCAGGGCCAATAAAATTTAGGAAGACTTCAAAAAAAAGTAAGGGAGAAAAATAATAATTATAAGAGTAGAAAATATTAAAGTAGCAAATTTACAGTTAGTAGTTTTATTAAGACTAATTACAGGGGCACTCGTATAGAGAAATAAAATGGTAGGGAAAAAAGCAAAATGTGGCATCAGCAAGAAAAGGGGGCGTCACTAAATTCAAAAGAGAAATGAGTAGGGGTAAATAACTAAGCACCCTTCCAAAGAGTCATATAAAAACCTACTTATATTACTGTAGAAGTTCCCTTAATCACACACACACACACACACACACACACAATTGTAGTTACTATATAATACAACAACACCCATATTAGATACCACAGGCTAAATAATTGAAAGACCAGTGACAGAAATAAGTTTCTTCTTTTGGAATTGTTGGCCAGTACTGAGAGGGTTGGGCATTGCTAAAAGGCCCTTGACTGAAGACACCAACCAATGCCAGTTGGAGTCATATAACAGACTGTTCCTGGTCCCACAAAGATCACATGTGGAAAAAAATCTGAGCCAATCAGTCGCTAATGTGACTATGTACGGCCTAATACCTCTGGATTGTAATTTGAGTGATGGGCCATTCGGCCCCAGCCTATCAGCTTATGCCACCTGTGATTCCTCCTTAGCCCACCCAATCAGGTTAGAAGATACTACACCCTCTTAGAAGTCCCCTAGGTCCCTTTAAAAAGTCCTACATGCCTTTGACCAGGATCACTGCCATTTTGTATGTATGTATGTGCATAAACACATAATGTACCCTGCATGTAGGCTGTTTCTGCAGAATAAATGCTCTTTGTTTTTACATGCCATTTGGGTCTGGGGTCTTCCTTCAGTGATTTTTGGACCCTTACATACAATCCTAATATCACCAAATATTGGCTATTGCCAATGTTCTTGGTTACTCTCTAGAACTTGACTGTTAGACCCTAGTGCTCACTGAACATGGTGTTATTACCCCAGTTATCATCTGGAAGCCTCTTTCATAGTAGCTCACTATCATAGTATTGGAAGGTGCCATGCATCTAGCTGAAGGAGAAAAGTAAATATCAATTCTACGCAGCTATGAACCATGCAAGCTACATTGATGACTAGCCCTCAAAACATGCTCACTGGTGCCTTTGTGGCATAAACATCCATGGGAGTAGCCATTACTTTATGATTGAATTTAAGTTCCACTCCACAAGAGGAAGTCAATAGCTGTCACAATTATTGGGCTAAAAACCTATGGCTAGACAGGTCATAAGAATGTACTATTATTCTGCTAAATAGACATAATATTAAATTAACTCCTAATGACTTATTGCTATACCCATAGATTAATGCATCTCTCAGCCTTCTTCAGAGAACCTCCTATTTGCAGTAGTGATCAACACCGAGACCCAAACATGGCCAAAGTACAAAAAATAAGAGCTTGCAAATGCTCAGCCCTAAATGGAACATCTATCATGCACCGCCTCTTCCCAAGGTTCAGGGATAATTGTGAAAGGGGGATGTAAAAGATTTAAAATCCAGAGACAGAGAGTGAATACAGAGAAATGGTGTCCTTTGATACTGCCATTGATAGCAGTACCTATGAGCTGATAGCAGTTATGGCAGCATGTACAAGACCTTGGCAAGCCCAAACCAGACTAAATCATGAGGAAATCCCTGAGTGAATGAAGTCCTGAGAAAATGTGTATTGTTGACAAGAGCATGGGTATGTTAAGACCTCCAATGCCTAGGCTCCACCTGTGTGCCAGACCCTGGCTCAGGAGAGACTCAGGATAAAGGTAAATTTTTCCTCATATCAAAGTGCGAATGTTGATAGTGTGTGCAGAAAATGTCCACCATAGCTTCCTCCTCCTTCTTATAGCCCAAAGAATGCTCCCCCACACAGACCACTCTTGCCAAAATTAGCTAACCCTGCTTCCTTGGGTCAGCTGTATGCCATGATCTGCCTTGCCTTCCTGTTCAACTCTACAACAAACACACTAAGCTAATGTTTTCTCAATCACGGAGCCCACTCAACCCAATCCCGGGTTCTCTATGTATCTGTGGGTTTATCTTTCCTTCATTCCCCCACTGACCTGGTTAGGTCCTATCCCTGGAGCCATGCACAGACTCAGCATGCCAGGACAGAGAATGGAAGCAGACAGGAAGTCCCACCTCTACCTAAGAAGGTAGAAGCAATTGGCAGCTACTGAGAGTCAGTTTGCTTTAACAGAGTTACTACTACTAAGCTGACTATATTGCAGCTAAAGGTCACACATCCATGAACCTCAGGGTAGCACAAATAGTGTTTGAGGGAGGAAGAAACTAAAAGAAGACACAGAGTTGGATAGATAAAGGACAGGATAAGTCTGAGAGGAGTTGAGAGGATAAATATGGTCAACATTTATTATTCATTTTTAATATTTTAAGATAAACAAGTAAAACTAGAGAAACAAAATCAGGTAAGATAAAACTATGAGGGAAAAAAAAGCCTTCTACCATTCTCTCTGTTTTCATTCAAATAATCATCTGATTCATTACTATTGGGGAGAAAATTGCCAAATAAGTTGCTTTGGCACTCGGGAAGCGGGACCCGCTTGAGGGGAGCAGGGCCTGGGGGTCATACCCTTGGGGTTCTAGCTCTTCTGTGGTCCCTCCTAGATCTCTGTTTCTAGCTGCAGGAAACCAATTGGCTCTGCACAGCCCTTGAGCTTGGTGTCTGTCTGGAAGTCAGCCAACAGGAACTGAAGCCATCAATCCAAGCAGCTCTTTCCTTCCCTCTTCAAGCTGTTCTTCCAGCTCTTCTCTGGCAGTGACAGGAAGGTGGCTAAGCACAACCATGCACCTTCTTTCTAAATTTATTCTTTACTTCTGATAAGGTACCACATGGTCTGCAAGTGGGAGATTTCTGCTTTTACCTTTCTGTCTTTCTGCCCTTTGCTGCTTTGTATGACTGTGAAACTGTAACTACTTTATCTAGAGAACACAGTGTGGCATGGTGGAGAGAGTGGGCACCCATGTTTACGTCCCAGCCTTGCGGGGAATAGTCATTGCTTTTTCAACAGCAAATGTGAGATTGTCTCTAGGATTTTCAAAACTCTCTCATCAGTGTTAGGCTTCATGTTTTGCTGAAAGTTTTTATTATGACTTTGAATGCTGTCAAATGGGTTTTGTTTTGTGTTTGTTTGTTTGTTTGTTTGTTTAACCATATACTGAAATGAGTATATGGACCTTTTCCCTATAATGTTGTAGGGCATGTGGCCCATGCCAACAGGGAATCTGGCACGGAGCTAGAGAGAGATGGAGACGTGTCCAAACTCTGAAAATAGCTGTCTTGAGACTGACAGGAGTTAAGGATCACTCCCTCCCTGTTCTGTGCCAGCCTGCCCTGAAGTTCCTAGCCTGGACCCCCCCCCCCACCTCCACAGTTCTCAGAGTGGTCATGTAGCCTGGCACCTGGAATTCCTCTCCATGTAAATAAAGCATCGCCAGCATCCCAGCCCCACAAATGATATGCCATCCCACTCCTCCAAGATTCGTGTAGCCCTCCTTCACCTGGAATAAAGTGCATAAGCTGTTTCACCGAATAGCATCTAAGAGCTGCAGTTTCCCTGGGAGAGCTTTGAGCTAAAAGGTTGTAACACTTGAAGAGCTGCTCCAGAAAAGGCTTTCTCTCTACGAGCATTTGCCATGGACTGGGATCCTCAGACTGAGAGGATGAAAGGCCTAAAAGATTTTGAAAAATTGGCTAAACCCCAGTATAGACAGACCTGGGGAATAGCTGGGGAGTGCATTCCCTCCTGAGCTAAATTCCCTAACAAACCACCAGAGCCACAAATGGCCTATCTAAGGGTCACAAAGTTATTTGAAGAAACAGACTTAAAAGGTAGGAAAGGACAATTAAAAAAAAAAAAGCTCAAAGAAGAGCCCCAGCAAAGATAGCGTTACCTAGCAACTGACCCCCTCCACCCCCCACCAGAGATAGAAAAACAAACACTTTCCTGGGCAAAGAAGTGAACAAAGAGAACAAAGAAAGTTAAGCCACGGGTGGTCTTGGCGCCTTTTTCTGTAGCCTGGCACCTTTTGGACTTTAGACCCCCTTATGTTACTCAACCAATAGATGATTGCCAAACTAGGATGCCCCTGCTTGAGGGACACTAGAGGAACTTATAAAAAGTCCCCAGACCAACATCCGGGGGTCACTTCCCAATACCTTTGATTTGGTGTCCGTGCGATCCAGTTTGGGCTGAAACATTAAAGATTCCTCTTGTATTTACAGTGGTTTCTAGTCTTTCTGGTTCTTTTAGGGGATCTCAACATCTGGAGCAACATCTTGCACAACAAGACTGCCTGCCAGCTAGGCTTCCTTCCTTCGTCCAGTGCCTGCCCTCTCAGGTGCCTGGACACTCTGAAGGGAAGAAGAGGACCCTGCGAGCTATCCCCCAAAAGAACTGTAACACTGAAAACAGGGGAAAAGTCTTAAGTTTGAGAAAAATTCTACAGGGAACGCAGCTGTGTCCAAGCTTTTCCAGATGGAAATATTTACATTATTAATTCAGTATCTCTGATTGATATAATAGTATTCAAATTTTCTATTCCAAGCTAAGTCACTTTGGGTGTTCTATTTCAGGACTGTATTTCATTTATGTAAATCGTTGAATTGATTGTTGTAAATGTATTAATATATTCTTGTTGTTACTTTAAAGTCTGTCCTGTCTGGATTGTAACTCCATTTGGTTGTTGTTGGTGGTGTTGGTGTTGGTGATGGTGGTGGTGGTGGTGGTATTGGCAGGATGTGGCCTCTGATTTCTTTGTGAAGGATTAGCTTTCTGTCTGATGTTCTACATATTTCTTCTTCCTCTTATGTTGCTGCTACCCTTATTTTTGTTGTTGTTGTGGGTTTTTTTTCTAGTTAGTTGTCTTTTTTAACATAGCCTTCTTAAAGTAGAACATTAGATGACTTTAGCTCTTTCTTTTTCTCATGTATTTCATCTACAATTTTCCCTTTAAGCTAGCTTTTCCTTTATCAAAAAGAATTTGTTGAGGTGGTTTAAATTTACATTTTCTCTCATACTCTGGAGTCTGTCTCCCTTGTGGAAAGTGGTCACGTTCATAGAGACTTGAGTGGCTCTACTCTCCAGGCTGGTTGGCTAGCACATGTATACCGTTCTTGAGCTGGCCAGGTTCCTGTGTGAGAAAGCCTTACATATCCAAAAACTGTCTAATACTGGTAAAAATCACAGATAGACTTGGTTAATTCCTCTGGCTCTCTGTTCTGGAATCCTCTGCCCATCCATTCCACAGACACTGCTCTCTGGCTCCTCCACATGAGTGCTGACAATATGTCACTATGCCCTTGTGTAGGTAATCAAGGAGATGAGAGGGCCACTGCAGGTTTCCACTCCCCTCTGGCACCCACTTGTTTCTGTTCAAAGGACCTGCACTGTTGACTTCCCTGCTTTATCCGGAGGGATGAGCAGAATTCAGCAGGTGGGCAGCTATAAAGCAGAACTAAAGTTGGAGTTCTTGTTTCTTATGAAATGCAGGTGACATAATAACAATCCAGGTCTAAACTTAGAGGAGAATGAATGCGTTTTTCCTGTGCCTATCTTCTCTTCTTCACAGACTGATACACAGTCTGATCAGTCTGAGCACCCAAGGAGGGGAGCACAGAGGCAGAGCCTCATGCAGCCTGGAACCTTCGACAAAGTCAGGGAGATTAGCATGGGTGACAGAGCAACTCAGTGTGGAAGAGAAAGGGGACAGTCAGCCTGATTCCTCTCACAGATTGTGCTGAGGCAACAGCACACCAGTGCTCATGCTCAGCAAGTCAAGCAGAAAGCAGTATACGTTTGCGCTTCATCTTCTATTTTTTCCCTTTGTTGTTTTTTTTCTTCTTACAGTCTCTGCTCTATTTTAAAATATGACCTAAGAAAAATAATCCAATTTTTTAATCACTAAAACATAAAATATTCTTGTTTATCAGCTGATACATATACTTATTTTTATAAACATTCTGAATACATTATAATTGCAATCGTTTTAAATAAACTTGAATTATGCTGCTATTCGGGGGTAATGTCACAGCGAGGTTATTTAAAAAAGGAACTGATAAAGTGTTCCTTGTAAGTCATCTTTGCCACAAAATTTAAAGATAAAATTTCCTGTGTATTAATTTTCCCCAGAATTATGCATGACTTGGATGAAATTATGAGTGACTTGGATGAAAAGCAATAAAAATTTAAGGCCTTTTTTTTTTTTTTTTTTTTTTTGGTAGTAATAGGCTCTTTTTCGTTTTTACTTCAGCTTTGGTTTTGTGTTTCCCTTTGTTTGGTTTACTTTTATAATGAGAAGAATTTTTATTATTATTTATTTAGTGTTTATTATTTGTTATTTCCCCAAAAGGTAGGAAAAACAATTGGTGATGTGACAGTAGTGGTGGAGTCCTTTGAGGCCTCTCCTTTCCCTTGTACCACTAGAAAAGTACCACTAGAAAAGCCTTGTCCCTCATTAGAATTTAGACTACCACATGCGAAAGAGGGATTTATCTAGGCTTGTTGAGATCCTGTAAGGCAAAGCAACTTCCTCCTCCTGCTCAGAACACAAAAAGCTCAGATTTCATCTCTGGCTCTGGGTGGAACTGGAACTACCCTACACAAAACAAAACATCCCATACTATTATTCCTCCCTTTAAAAAGCTAACCCAGCTGGGCATGTCAAGCACTTTAGCAAGGAGTTTCAGCTTCTGCAAACAAGTTGGTTCACTTGAAGCCATGCTAAGAAGGGGTGAATGATTATCCCCTTTATAAACCCCCCAAAATTCCTTCACAGCTCTCCTACCCTGTAACTCTGAAGCCCGCCCAGTTTTCTGAGTTACTCAGAAAGGTGCAATTTTGGTTTGAAATTACCATACATGCATAAAATAGGAAATCTATAAACCAAAATAAGAAAAATTGCTATCATTAAAATCTAACTATGGATTTTGGGGGGGGGGGTTGCTTATCTGAATTTTCTAATTTGTTAAAATTCTAAAAAAAAAAAAAAAAAAAAAAAAATCAGCTTTTCAAGTTCCTGGGTGTCAGAAACACAGAAGGAAGGCCTTTTTGTAATCACAATTCGTGCACCACCACCAATATGCCCGCCTGCCCGCAGTCACTGAAGTAGCCACAACTGCCACTGCACCACTGCAGCCACCATCACCACCACCACAGGGGTTGCAACTGACCTGGGCTACAAACCACGTGAGCCATCTCCAGGTAAACAAGCCTGAAGTGAAGTGGTAGATGACATCACAAGTGAATGGCCATCTCAATCCCAGACTAGAGACCTCAAGGAACAGCAGGACAGAGCTGACAGGCTCTGCTCCCCTAGGAGGTACCAGAAGCCAACCCCGCTTGGAAGGCTGGGCTCTCAGTAGGTTGTGCCCAGAGAGCCAGGCCCTTAGTGAGAAGCAGGTGGAGTGCACACACAGAGCCACGGAGACTGTCGAGGTACCAAGGTCACTCTTACACTGTTTGTGTCAGTCTTAAAATAAAAAGATTTCAGTAACTAACCCGTGTTGTTTCACCCTCATCAGAAATCTTTCAGACTGGAGATGGGTGGGGTTTCTCCTGCTCCCTGCATCGCAGCTGGGCTGCCTGTTTCAGTGTGGACTGCAGAGAATCGGGAAAGGGCCCACTGAATTGGCAAATGTTGAAGTCAGAAAACAAAAACCTGGGGGTTTTCCCCCCTATGTTTTAGCAAAAATCAGATTCTTAAAAAAGAAAAAGCACATGAAATGCTTCATTTCATGTAGTTTAGATGATTTAATAACTGTTGAATGTTAAAGTATATCACTGATTTGATTTACTCAGCAAATTATCATCCTTAGAGAGGTATATTAAATGGAACTAATTCAGGCCATAATTATCACTTGAATAATTTTATTTTTGAATGCTTTTCTTTTTCCCAAATTGAAATATAAATGAATGAATTTTCAGAAATTTGGTGCCTATGCTTTCACTCCACGGTGTCTTAGGAAGAGCCTCTCTGGAAACCAAGCCCAACAAAAACTAGGTATTAGAAACTAAGGGCAGGGGAGGGCAGTCAGGACCTCTTCTGGGCATCTTTTGAACCCATAACACAGGTGCACCTGGAACTATCCCCCACCCATGGGGCACCCAAGTTTCCTCCATTATTAAAGGAACTGAGTGTCTAGCTCCCTTGAGAAATTAATGCTTCTCTACAGACTGTACAGGCATAACCACCACTTCCTAGCCAACTCACTAGAAACCATGTGCTCTTTCTCTCTGCTGTTTCTGTAAGGTGGAAGTAGTTGTATATATGTGCAGCCATCTGCTGAGACTCACAGCTGCAATGTTTCTTTATACTTGGAAGCCCGCAGGGGTCACCCTGGCAGAGGGCCCATTGAGGCAGGGGCATCTTTGGAAGCTTCTAAGGAAGAAAAGTCCAAAGAGAAACAGAGAGCATCTCTACACCGACAACATGCCCAGGAAGAGCCATGGCAGTGGCTACTCTCCTACCCTCCCTCTTCTTGCACTGGGAAGCCTGATTGGCTAAACTGAATCACAATGAGTTGATATTGTAGCTGCAAGGCAGGATTTTACATAGATCCCTGTGTTTTAATAAACACATGCTTCTCACCCCTGGTTAGGGTCATTTAAGAGTCTGTCACTCCTTTCTCTTTTTGCTCATTGATCTCTTGTACAGCTTGAATGGTGAGCCCACATTCCATGTGCTTCTCTGAGAGGTCTCATTGTCCTGGCTACAAAAGGAACCTGGTTCAGAAAGCTCCACTCATTCTACCAGGAACAGGGGTAGACTAAAGCACAGAGTCACATACTCTCTGGTCCTGTCTGCTCTGCAAGTGACACTTTCCATTCCTGAGAAAAGAATCTTTTAAGAAAAAAAAAGTTCTCCCAAAAGCTTGGCGCCCTCCTGTCCTGTCACTGCCATTCTACCCTTACAGGAGTCAACAAGCGTGGACTAACCAGATAGAGAAGCTCTTAGAGACTTTATGTGATGGCTCGGGAAAGCAGAGCACAGAACTCCTGGTCATGACTCTGACTTTTCGCGTTTGTATCTCACCACTTTGACCTACTCTCTTGTTATTTGGAATTAATCTTTAATGTTAGCAAGAGTGCTTCTTACACATAAGAATGTTTCTTCTTATTCAAGAAGGAGTCTAGATGAATATTTCATATGATAGCCCTTGTAAAACTTTTCTTCATTTGAACAACATGGAACACAGAAATTCTTCTTTGTGCTAGAAATTGGTCTCACTCTTTAACAAGACTAGTCTTTAAAACGATGAGCGTTAAAATTTAACGCAATTCATTCAGACATGTTAAAGTTCTCACCTTTCCCTCTAATTGCACATCAGTGTGATTCAGAGTCAAGCTCAGCTCCTCAGCCCCATAAGGGATGGAGTCTCGAAGGAGATAAGCCAGCTAGGACAACACCAAGTGCAAGGCATCCGACTCAATCTATTGGGAACAGGGCCTAGAAATTGAATCGGCTACATAGTTTAAGATAAACAGACTCCAAAGTGAAGTTTCTTTCTTGGATAAAAGACAAAACTGCCCTGTAGTGAGATTTTTGGTTTCTTTGAAAATACAGAAATGTTATAGGAATGTGTTTTTGTTTTAAACCTAGATGTGGGATATGGGGCTGTTTCAGATTGTCCACATCAGCTGACTATAACATGACTGGCAGGGATGTGAGTTTGACAGCTGCAGATAGTTTATGTTTGGAAGTCTGGGACTTCTGAGAAGGTATAAAAATGCCACAGCCCCAAGAGAGGCAGCTGCTGCTCCTCTTGCTGTTGCTGTTTGCTGTTTGCTGACTCGCTAGTTGCTGGTTGGAGATATCCTGACAATGAAGATCAAACTTGCCAAGGAGTTCAACACCCCTAATCAGCAGGAAGTCATCTAATGATATTGATGTCCCCTGTTCCCTCTAATGTTCTTTCTCTTTCCTACCTAGTATTGGGGAATTGGAAAGATTAAGAGTGATGTAGGGAAAAAGAACCCAATAAATATCCAAAAGTCTGGCTACAAGATTCTTGAGCCTCCTAGAAACCAAATATGACAAAAGTTCTGATCTCTTATCTAGTTCCTCAATATTTTAGAGTTACTTTTTCAAATGGGTATAGAGGAACTTGAATCTATCAGCATGGTACTCTGGCAAGGAATCACATCCAAAGATTTTAGTCTGTGTAATCCAGCTGGAACACAGACAGTCCCCTAGTATATACATTTTAATCCCTCTGGTTGGAAAACAGAAACGGCTTTAGTATACAACTTTAATCTCAAGCAATGATGTCTAATTGAGGGACAGACAACATGATGACTCAGAGAAAGATTTGACAGAAAGATTCAGAGATAGGATAGGCCCAACTCTCACGAGAATAGATAGGACAGCTACTTAAGAGCAGCATAGAGAAAGAGTAGGAGAGTTCATGGAGACTGTACAGTAGACTGTGAGAGTTCAATACTATTTCATGCAGTCCAGTTGTGTTCATGTAGTTCAGTTCATGGCGATTTCAGAGGCAGTTTTTCCAAGCAGAGAAATTCAGTGAGAAGTAGGGAGAAGCCAGTTTGATTCAGGCAGCTTGGAGAGGAGTTTTGAGCCAAAACAGCTGAGTTGAACAATCCAGCCAGAGTTCAGAAAGAAGTAGAAAGGGTGAGTTTATTCAGCAGTAAGTCTCAGAGGCTTAAACATTCTAGGTTAGCAGATTGGGGCTGGACGCTGAAGCCTTCAAGGCTCAGGCTTGCCAAAGATTAGGCTGTATGGTGGCTAGAAGCTTCAAGGTCTATGCCCAGCCATAGTTAGATAAAAAATTTTCTGGGTTCAGCCTAAGTCATGTATTCATGAAGCTTTGGTTTAGCTCTCATCTCATCCCCTCATCTAAGGAAATAAAAGCAACATTTACAAATGGGAAAATGTTTGAGTAGGAAAAACTGCCAATTAAAAGAAGAAAATCTCTTCCCTGGGTGGAGACCCAACACTCCAGTCGAGCTAGGTCATCTTTTCAACTAAAGGACCACCTCTACGAAGGTCACTCTTTATATGTCATGCTAAAGAGTTAAACAGAATAATTAGTCCTCTAATTAGATAGTATCCTCTTTCCTTCCCAGAATCACTACCCCTAGGGCAATAGCTTGGCCAGTCACAGGATAGCCAACTATCAGGCCTTGTAGCCTTGTAGCTTTTACATCTGACCAATTTTTTTTCACAACAGTTGAACTTTTCATTTTCTTCGGTCTATCTCCTTTCTAAGCATGTTTCTACACCAGACATTTACCCCTTAAGTTATGGGCTTCCTTCTCTTTCTCTATAAATACTCTTTCCCTTCCATGCGGCTGCTTGTCTGCCTTGTGTCTGACCTCCATCTCAGCTTCAACAGCTTGTCTCTTTCCCTTTGCTCCTACATTCTCCTCCTCTGGAAAGCTGCTGGTGTTTGCAGCTTGTCTTCAGGTCTTTCTCTTAAACTGTATAAAATCATCCTTGAGGTTCTATTTGAATACAGTCTTATGTTCTTTTATGAAGGGGACTAAGAGCATCAAAGGGGCACTCCAATTCCCCCATGTCATTACATCTCCAGGATTGAGCCTCTAAGAAAACAAATGCACAGCCATGTGTTACAGATGCAGGTGGATGGCAGAGACTAGTCCACAGTTGCAAGCATGGTCCTTGATGAAGATGCCCCAGAAGACAAAGATACAAGCCTGTGCTGAGTGCTGCTGTTGGGACAGAGAGTCAGGTCCTTCAACCACACTGGGACATAAGAAGCTTAAATAGTCAACCTAGAAAAGATGTTTCTGCTACAGGATGCAGCCCTGCTATGGTCTGGACATTTCAGGGTAACACTGCTGTGGAGGTCAAAGAGGAAGTGAGTGGCAGGGTGGGAGGCACTGAGGCAGCTCAAATAGCAGCTTCTAGAGAAGGTGCCATTCAGTCCCACCTGAAACAGTCTAGAGGGATGCACATTAGTTGAGGCTAAGCATACCTGAACTTGAGGTGAAAAACCCATCTTAAAGCCAGAAACCAAAACCAGAAATAGTAGATAATGGGCAAGAAAAACAGTAGTGGAGCTCAGGGTGACTTACAGGATAAAATTTCTTAGAAATAAAAAATACATGAGCTGCCCAAGGGAAAACAGCAATAAGTGAAAACATAATTTGGTCACTGAAGAAAGGTTTTAAGACAACCTAGAAAATGAAAATTTTAAGATATTAAAGAGCCCAAAACACAGTAGAAATGGGAGTCACCAAATGAAGGAGCCTTGTGGAAAGAAAATGGAATAGAGGAATGGTACTATTACTGAACTAGAATATTGGATGCATATTCAAGTAAAATTATTTAATATTTTGAAGAAATAAACAAAACGATGGCCTTCTACAAAAGCAGAACCATACTGCTATTAGACTTTCAAAATTAACAACATAAAACAGGACAGTGGGAAGCAGCCAATGGCCAGACAGAAAGTGAGAATATCAGAGCAACAGCCCTCAGAGAAATGAACATACGTATCTAACCATTTATTTTCCATGTCGCTCATTTTCTATGCAAGCAATCAGAATAGAGCCAGCAAAACAATTCACTGCAAATTCTAGAATTGAAGACATGGTTCTAATAATGAAGTTAAAGACACAGATTAACACAAATCCAATAATTTTTAGCAGTTTCAGAACCACATTTTCTCCAATAAACATGTCATCTGAACAAAAAAAAACAGAGAAACCTAGAAATTAAATCATATCTTATATCAAATGGTCATACCAGTAAAGAGCAAAGGGTCCTTGTCCTCACAGGTAAGCACCAGGTAACATAGGTATGTGAAGCACGTAGTGTTGTCTCCTCAATTGAGGAGATGTATACCTTTTTGACACCTGGAAAGGTGAACGTGGATGTAGTTAGCCTGGTGGCCTGTGCTATCTGTGGGGCCAGACCACATCCCTCAGACTGCCATGTTTATCTAAAACTTTTTCTCCCTAGACCTTTATCTTGAGCATTGTTTCTCCGTCAAGCAACCCTGTTCTTGTGGGAAATGTCATTTGTGCTTTACAACATCCTAGGTAACCTCTGTGCTATCTGTAGGTCCAGGCCACTCCTGACTCCAACAAGCTTTTATGTTTGTCGCACTCATCCTCCCTAGACCCTTCCCTTGAGCATTCTTTCTGGATCAATAGAACCTGTTGTTATAGAAGAGGCCATATGTACTTTGTAAAGAGATCCAATGTAAACATGCTTTGTTTTACACATGGGGTGGAGTTAATTATAATCAGGGAACTTTTTTTTCCAAAATCATGCTGTGCTTAAATATCCCTAAAATAAACAGTCTGCTGTCATAATCCAGAAGTTTGAACAAACACTGACTACTGAGTCTTAATAAGCTGGATTTCCTTCTTGCTCGTACAGATTGTTACTTGGCTCATCCTGTATTTGCAGAGAGCTTCAACATTTAACAGATACTTAAAGGATAGTCTATCAAATTCTACTCACTAGTACACAGATGTACATTTTACTCACTAGTGTGTGGATGTACCTTCTACTTGCTAGTACATGGAAACTTCTCTAAAATAGACCACACGCTGAGACACACACACACACAATACAGCAAATTAAGTCTATGTATCATATCTGATTTTCTGACTTTTTTATGCAATAAAATCTAAAACTGACAGGAAACAAGTCTCTAGTAAATACACAAATTCATGGAGATCAAACTAGTCATTAGTGAGTGATAAATAAATTTAAAAATTAAGTTATTCCTGGAAGTAAATAAAAATGAAAGCACAACTCAAGGAAACCTTTGGGATGCATTAGAAAGTAGTTCTAAGAGGGAAGTTTACAGCCCTATGTTTTTATATTTAAAAAGTCATAGCTATCACAAATAAATAGCTTAATAATGAACCTCAAACATCTGGAAAAACAAGAACAAACCAAACCCAGTAGACAGAAAGAAATAATAAAAATCAAACAGTAACTAATTAAATACAAACAAAGAAAACAACACCAAAAAAAAAAAAAATGAGTGAATCAGGCTGGAGGGACTAAGTAAACCCAGAACAAAGGAGGAAACTGAAACAGTAATAAAAGCCTTATAGCTAGGAAGCCCAGGCCCAGATATCCATCAGACCAGAGTTCTACTAGAATTTCAAGGAAGAACTACAACAAATGTTTCTTAAATTATTCAAAAATAGAAATATATAGTGATCATTCCCAAGCTCTATAAAGCCAATATTAAGTACTACTCAAATACATAAACCAGGTAAAGGTACCACCATAGATAAAAACAAAATAGATAGATAGATGATAGATAGATAGACAGACAGACAGATAGATGATAGATAGATAGATAGATAGATAGATAGATAGATAGATAGATAGATAGATACACATATATAGATGATATCTTGATATAATCTCCCTGATGAACATAGATGCAAAAATCCTTAATAAATACAGGCACATATCAAGATGATCATCCACCATGACCAAGTTGGCTTTATCTTGGAAAAGTAGGGATGACTCAACATACGTAAGTCAATAAATATAATAAATCATGTAAATAGACTTAAAAACAAAAATCACATGATTATCTCAAAAACACAGAAAAAGCCTTTGACAAAATGTACAATGGGATACTACTTAACTGCACAGAAAGATTGATTTATTTGATGTAAAGAAGGGCTTGTTTGATGAAGGGTGATAGTGACACTTATGAGTTTGTTGTTATAATAAACATAAAATCTCAATCGTTTGATTTTTACCAGTGAAGACTCAGAAGGCAGATGCGGGGGTGAAAACCTGCTAGCTCAGAGAGGCAGAGAAAGTATTCTACTCAGCTAATTTCCCAGAAGGAAAAAGCCTCTTTGTAGATATTTTTGACAAACTAGCCATTGTTGTGGTTCACAGGTGTTGCTCTCTTGGCAGTATGTGTATCATTTTCTGGTACTATGGAAGTTAGGCCTCTGGAAGGAGGATTTCAGATTATATCTAGCTCAAAAAACCCTGGTTCTCTGTCCTAAGTGCACAGTGCCTTCAACAATGAGGAATTACTTTCTACCTCTGGGAGACAACCAACGACAACAGCCATAGGCTAAATAGTTTTGAGAGTCACTTGGACTACCCAAGTAACTATATGCATATATATGTGCATTGTCTACAATTTTAAGTAACTATAAAATTATATGATTACTTAAGGCATTGTGAACCAACAATGGTGGGGTTTGCCCTTCTTCCCGCCTTCTCTCTCTCTATGGATGGCTCTCTCCACTACTAAGCTGGGGCCCCGTTTTTATTTTTTCTACTTCCTACATCTTGTTATTTCCCTCTGAAGCCCCTCGCACCACCTATGGATCATCTTTATTTGTGTGGGTTCTATGGTAACTCCATGTTTTATACTCACATATGATGTTTTGAAGCTAAAACCTGCAGATAAAAAAGAATAATGCAAGACTTGTCCTTCTGAGGCTGTTCCCTCACTCCTCACTCAAGGCAATCTTTATTAGCTCGACCCATTTATCTGAAATTTTTGTTTTTCTGTCTAGTATTCCATTGTGCATATGCACCACATTTTCACTATCCACTCATCTGTTAAAGGACATTTTTTGTTTGTATTTCATGGTTACTACGAATATGACATTAATGAACATGATCAAGCAAATATTTGTGGACTAGGATGTTGTGTCCTTTGGGCATATGCCACAATAGCTGGGTCATCTTGTAGATATACTTTTGATATTTGAGAATTTTCCATACTGACTTCCAGAGTATCTATACCAGTTTGCAACCCCACTAACAGTGAATGAGGGTTTCTTTCCCTCATTCCTATCCCTACAACCTGGCCAGTATTTGTAGTCAGTTGTTTTGCTGAATTTAGCCATTCTGACAGTTGTGAGATAAAATTTCAAGTGTTTTAATTTGCATTTCCTTAATTGCTAAGGATAGTGAATATTTTTAGACATTTTATTTCTTTTATTGTGAACTCTGTTTAGACCCTTAGCTCACTGCCACAATTGAACTTAATTCATAAATGAAAGGATCATAGGGAGTCCTGTCCCAAGGGATGTAGCTGCATCACAGTTCCTATATCTGTGCCTCAGGGAACATTGCAGAAGAGAGGACAGAAAGACTGTAGTTGCCAGAATACAAGAAAGTCTGCTGTGAGATTCTTTCTTAGAAAAGGCTGCATAAACAGAACCAGAAAATGACAATATGAATAGGCATGCAACCAAGAATGGGAAACATCTCCTAGGCTCCTACTCTTAGACAAAGAACGATAGGCAACGTACAATGCTTAAGAAGGATAACCAGCCAGTCCCAGAGATGAGCTTCTTGACTGATTGCCCAATACAAAATGGACAGCCCTGAAATCACATACAAACAATAAAAGCGAACTCAGCCAGCTACACTCATATTTTTCTGCATGTGTGTGTGTGAGTGTGTTTGTGTGTGTGTGTGTGTGTGTGTGTGTGTATGACATAAATTTGAGAGTGGAGCATGGGATGTGTTGGAAGAAGGGAACATAGGAAGAGCTGGGTGAAAGATACAGAAAGAGGAAAGTGATATAATTATATTCTAATTAAAATGTATTTTAAATAAATAAATAAATACTATGTGATAATTTCAATAGACACAGAAAAGGATTTTGATGAAATCCAACATAGTTTCTGCATAAAAATACAAAAGAAACTAAAATAAAGGAACATATCTCAATAAATGATATACATGACAAACCCATAGCCAAATCTCAAAGCATTTCCACTAAAGTAAGGAAAAAGGCAGGTGTGTTTACTGTCTCCATTATCATTCAATATAATACTGGAAGTCTTAGTTATAGCAGTAAGATAAGAGAAGCAAATCAAATAGCTGCAAATAGGAATCAAATACAAAATATCCTTATTTGCAGATGAAATGATCATAACTGTAAAAGACCCTGAAGAATTTGTCTTCAGCCATAAGAAAAAATAAAATTGTGATATTTACAAAATGGGTGGAACTATAAATTATTGTCTTACGTAAGGTTACCCAAACTCAAAAGGATAACTGCCATGTTTTCTTCTTATATACAGATCCTAGCTTCTAATTTATTTCATCATGTATTTATATGGATGTGGCTATGTGTGGAAGCCAAGAAATTAAAAGGGGCCCATGAGGGGGCAGGGAGAAAAGAAGCATTAAAGTGGGGGACTGTAGCATGACACATAAGATATGAAAGTGTAAGAGGGAATTCTGGGGGTGAAAATGTTTAACTAAAGTAAGGATGGGGAAAATGGGGAGAGGAAGTAGTTGAAGAGAGGACCAACCAAAACTAAGTATACGTGGAAAATACGTATGGAATCCTGCTACTCTGTAAGTTAATTTTTTTAATTACAGAGTTTGAACAGTGTTTCCTTGCTGGATGAATAAAGCCACTCCCAGAAGGCATAAGATTATTCATGGAAATCTCATTACCAAGGATGGGATATCTTCCTGTGAATTATCAGTTAGGAGAGCCTCTGAGGCCCCTGAAACATTACAAGCAGCTACCACTCATAGACTTGCATTTCTGACAGCTCTGATCAGGGAAGCATTGTTTTTGCAAAGGATACTTAATGCAGATCTGTATTACTGGTTAAAGTGCTAGTTGAATTTTCAGTCACGACTAAGACATGTAAATCGCCCTACCAAGGCAAACAGAAGATATAATGAAGCAGGGAGGGGTTCATGAGACCTTCCCTGAGTATTTGTAGGCAGGTGTTGGTTTATAGTAGTGGGGAAAAGATCTTCAGTGGTATAGTTACTTGTAGGAACCAGGCCCGACTGGGCTGCCTGCCTGTCTTGCTGTTTCACGCCCTGTTTCTAGCAGCTTCCGTGTTGGTGTTTATGTTGGTTAGCTAGTCATGTTTACTGCTCTGAGAATGCACCCCTCCCCTCCTCAACACTTTTCTTCCTGTGTGCAATCACCTCTTGATGGATTTCACCTGCGAGTGGCACTCCTGTTTTGCTGCCTATAAGAAGGCTCTTTGAACACTGAATAAAGGTTGTTGATGACGCTGCTGCTGCTGCTGCTGCTCTCTTAGCATGAAGGACCCGCTGTGTATTGTGTGTGTATGTGTGTGTGAGTTAAATCCACAGTCCCTCGCCCTTGACTCGGTAGCGCGGGCGCCACAGTTACTGTTAAGTTGCTTATGTTTCTGTAAATAATGTTTGCCATGCTCCTGTAAGAAATCACAACAATGTCATTGTCACTGAAACTAAAGGCATGAAAGCAGAAGAGGAACAAGCTGGGGAAAGAGGAGATGATGTGGAGGAGAGAGTTTGGGACAGAGGACAATTGGGTGAATATGATCAAAATATCTTATACATGCATATTGAAATGTCATGATAAAACATATTATTATGTATGATTGATATATGCTAATAAAAACATTTTTAAAATGGAAATACTGTTTAAAGAAAAAGATTTATTCTAAAATTCAAAGTTATTTTAATAACACTAAATTAGTTAATGGTATAAATTTCATTACTTGATCTAAGAAAAATTATCACTATAAATTCTGGAAGGAAAAAAATCAATCCTTACAAAATTCAATATCCATTAACAGTTAAAGTGCTCAATAAAATATGAACTGAAACATAGTTTATTAATGCGATAAAAGATATGGACCATCTACAATGTCAGTGTCTCATTTAATAGGCTAATGCTAATAGCATTTTCTCTAGAGTATCACCTTTAGATATTTGCTAGAATTCATTGAGTTGAAGGTATAGTTGTACACGTCACTAACGTGTAATGCAATGGTGTGGAATGTGTTCCAGATGTCAGAGGGAGAACACAGGAACGGAGTGACAGGAATACAGCAGCATGTGTATGTTCTCTACCAGAGACACTCATGTAGACTTACATTATTATTGGGGTCTCTTTTGGCTAAACAAAAAAAAATTCCAGACTTGCAGAAGAAATTCAGATTTTTAGCATACATTCATACATGCTACAGAACTAAAATAATACTCTCTTGGAGGATATTTGATTACACTGTGACTCTCAAGATTTTGTACTAGAAAAAGCTGTTTCTAGTTGTGATCTGGCTCGGCCCTCGCACACACCTTTAACCCAAGAGATTTCTGTAAACAGGTTTAAGTAAAGTCAACCATAGGTCAAGAGACACCAGATGACAGGGAATGAACAAAGGGAAAAAACATAGAGAGTGAGAGAAAGTCTGGAAGATGGATAGAGAGACACATAGGAAATAGAAAGGAGGAACATTCCATCTCAGTGGTTTGTAAGACAGAGTGGAGAAGGAGAAGGGCTTTTTCATTCTGGAACATCATCTGAGTAGGAAGGTCTGATGGGTGCTTTCTCTGCCTCTCTGAGATAGTAGGCTTTCCCCCCAACATCTGTCTTTGAGTCTTTATTTGGTAATATCAAACATTGGGGATTTTGCTTTAAAACAATACTCCTTAAACATGAGTTCCAGATGCCAGCTAAAAACAAATCAGCAAACAAACAATTCCACAGAGTGCAATTTCAGCCTCCCCTGCTCGCCGTGTATCTTTGTTACAGTTCAGTATTCAAGAAAGACATTAAGAGCATCACACATGCTGTGATGGTTGTTTTCATTGTCAGTGTATCTGGATGTAGATTCCCCCAGGAGATAGACTTGTGTAAACATCTGTGAGAGAATTTCCAGACATGTTGAACTGAGCGGTGAAGATGTGTCCAGAGCACGGGTTGCATCATCCTATGGGCTGGGGGCCCAGACTGAATATAAAGAGGGAGAAAATAGGAGAAAGCTTAATGAATACCTCTCTCTCTCTCTCTCTCTCTCTCTCTCTCTCTCTCTCTCTCTCTC
>OU015752.1:79143074-79169172 GCA_907169655.1 Acomys percivali | reverse complement strand
TCTCTCTCTCTCTCTCTCTCTCTCTCTCTCTCTCTCTCTCTCTCTCTGCTTTCCGATTGCAGTCACAATATGATCAGCTGTCCCATGTTCCTACCACCATACCTCCTCTGACATGATGAACCATATCCCTCCAAGTGTGAGCCACATAATCCTTCCTCTCTTAAGTTGTTACTTGTCAAGTGTTTGGTCACAGTACCAATGAAAGGAACACAGAAAACTAGTGCATAGAAGTGGAGTGATTGCTACAATAAACCTGATCATGTGGTTCCTGGCCTCTTTTTAACTAATATGATAGAGAAAGGTTAGAGCTCCAGGCTAAAAAAAGACTTATGTTTATGGAAAAAGAAACAAATGGACATTGTAGTGCAAGTGTGGAAGTCTAGACACCAATAGGAATGCAGATAGAATTCCTTGTTTTTAATAGCTGAGTAGTATTCCATAGTGTATATGTACCACAGTTTCTTTATCCATCTTTCTACTGAGGGACACTTAGGCTGTCTCCATGTTCTGGATATTATGAATAAGGCTGCTATGAACAGAGCTGAGCAAATCTTCTTGTGTGGTGGAGCATCTTCTGGGTATATTCCAGAGAGTGGAATAGCTGGGTCTTGAGGAAGCCCTATTCCCAGTTTTCTGAGATAGCACCAGATAGATTTCCAAAGTGGCTGTACTAGTTTGCATTCCCACCAGCAAAGAAGGAGTGTTTCTCTCTCCCCACATCCTCACCAGCATGTGGTGTCGCTTGAGTTTTTGATCTTAGCCATTCTGATGGGTGTAAGATGGAATCTCAGAGTTGTTTTGATTTGCAGATAGAAAGCCTAGGCCAGGTGGTTTCAGAGGCTCGGCAGCCATGCATGTTATGAATCTGACTGCTTTCTTCTTGTGTCCTAAAAACTTCAGTGAGACTGAAGTAAAGAGGAATGCACTAAGTTACTGAGAAGAAATGTCAAGCATTACAGTCAGTCTGCATCCTGGTTAATGACTCCTGAATTTATCCAGATTTTCAGTAAGATAGGGAACAACCGAAGGTAGAACAAAAAGATGCAAATAGCATAGTATGCAGACAAAAGAGCATGACCCAGCTTACTCTATGGACAGAAATGTGCAGGTGGCAACTGACCCATTGGCAACAGGAAACATGCCTTGAGGTCAAGCATCTGCACATCAAGAACTTCAGAGGGAACATCCAGAAACAGTGCCTCTAGGATCTCCAACTGTGAGTCAACTTCCTGGGGGAGTGCTTTCCCAGGTTCATCCTTGTAGGTACATAGAGGCTACTGTAGCATTGACCCAAAGGCACCAAATAATGTCTCATGCTGATAGCAACATCAGAATTACCTATGCAATCCTAGTTTTACAAATACACAGAGTTATCTATGTAGTGATGGATTTACAGATACGCAGAACAAGGTGAGAGGGTCATCACAGCTAGCACCAGGACTCTAGAGGTCTGCAGAAGCCAGGCCACATGTAGCAGTGTTGAGTGTCCTACCCAGAGTCCCAGAGGATACTGCACGTGAAGATGTGTGGGTGATGCATATGCTGTACCAGATACCTCAGAACACTGCTGATGTTAGAAGCACAGGACACAAGCTGGGAAACCCTATAGGCACCAACTGAAGGAAGTCCAGAAGAGAGTGTGTGTCATCTATTATAGGCAATAGAAGTGGTGGTCAAGGGCTGTCCAAGGCCACTGGAACCCAGATATTACTACCCAGAGCTTCAGGTGTCAAACATGCAGCTGCAGGGTTTGTGTTTGCCTGTGGGATTTCACTCTTGCTTTGGTCCAATCTTTCCTTGCTATCTTCTTGTTCTTCCTTTTTAAAAAGGGCTTACTTACTCTGAATTATTGTCATTGAAAGTTTGTTACTATTTATTTATTTATTTATTTATTCACTTTATATCCCAATTGCAGGCCCCCCTTCTACCAGTCTGACCGTCCCACCCTCTTCCCCACTCCCCCACCCCTTCTACTCAGAAAAGGGGAGCATTTCTTGTTTCTTAATACATGTTCGGTCACAGAAATACAAAAAGTAACTAATATATAATCTAATTTTAAAAATCAATCTTCTATCTAAGTAATACAATACTCAGCTAGCAGCATGAGGCCCTGGGTTTAATTCCAGTATGACAGAGAAAAACAGGAGGGTCTTCATTTTAATATCTTAATAAATAGGAGAGACTTATATTGGTAAAGAAAAACACCTATGTTATAAAGAAAGACTGTGTGTTTTGGAACACATAGAATAGAATGTAACAGTTATGTTCTGTAAAAGTTATACAATACAGTTTTAAAGCATTCTTGAGAGACATAGATGCAGACTTAAGCATAGACAAAAAGACTCATCCAAGTCTTAGGTTGGAGAAATCAACAAATACACAGTTGTTGCATGATATTAGTTGCTAAATTTTGTGCAGTCTTAACCAAAAATATATGTAAACTGGTTTGTGGAGTTAGATAAATTGATACTAAAAAGAAGAATAATAAAAGATTATCTACTGACAAAGAGAAACTACGAGTTAACTAAGGCCACCAGACATCAAAAGAAAACTACAAGTTCCACACAGCTTTGTACAGAACATGAGTAGGTATGTAGACCGTGGGACATATAGAGAGATCACAGGTCACAATTGTCTGACCTGGAAAGTCAGTGCACAATAGAAGTGGCATCTAGACCTCCCTGGTAAAAGTGTCCTCCGTAGTGAGTGATATTGAGACAATAAGGAACTCATTTAAAAATAAAACAAAATTGGATCCAAGCAAAATTCTAAATGAGGCAGAGATTTAGGAGTAAAAATGATGACATCTAAGCAATGGATTGTTCTTTTAGCCTGGGTATACATAAAATATCTTTGAGTATAAACAAAAGTCCATATGCATAATTCATAAGTTTGATAAATAAATGGGTTTGAAATTTGCATGACCAAAAATAAATAACAAGCAACTACATAGTCACAACACAACTGTCAAACTGGGAGAAAATAATTGCAGCATACATCATAGCTAAAAAGCTATGATCCTAAATAAATAAAGGACTTTTAAGATTGTGCAACAAAACTCTCAACTCAATAGAACATGAGAAATTAGACATATGTGGTGGTCACATCCTCAATATGTGGAGGCTGAGGCAGAAAGATTTCAAGTTCCAGGCCAGCTTATGAGAAAAAGCAAGATCCTTTCCAAAAGGAAAGAAGAATGGAGAATTTGACATGAATACACATTATGAAAAAGGTATGAAAATGATTCTCAAGAGTGAAAAATATGCTAAGTCACTCATTAAAGAAACACAAGCTTAGGAACCAGAGGTGGCTCAGTGATTAAGAGCTATAAAGAGTCCAAAGTGTCTGTCCTACATTGGCACCTGCACTTACCTGTTCATACCTACACACAGACACATAACTAACTTAAAAATAAGAAAGCTTAAAAGGAAATGGAAATGGAAACAGTCCTGATACACTGCTCATCACTAGCTGCCTGAGTTAAAAGCCTGGAGTCTCATATAGTTGAAAACAATGGGAAATGATATAATTTTTACATGGGGCTGATGTTGTATAAGTCAGTGCAAGCCTGGTGCGAGGAAGCCTGGCAATACTGACTAAAGCATGCTCTTCCTTGTAACCCAGAAGGGTGACTTCTAAGAAACCACACTGAATACACATATCTCCAAAACCAAAAACATATATGGCAACTGGTTTTGTCCTTAGAAGACGGGGAAACAAGCTAAGTGCCTCTATGTAAGAGGGAGGCTCAACGGCATATTTCCTATGTAGCATGCTATACAGCTGTAAAATAGTTAAGAATTCTGTGAGCTCACTAGAAGTGATTTCAAAGACTGCTGTTATGTTCTAAAAGGTAGAATGTGGAAAGTTGTATAAGCCAGGTTACTTTTCACATAATGAAAAAGGGGGACTATTATAAAACATATCAATTTGTCTGTTTATTTGTATAAGAAATATAGGGGCACTACCACCCTGGCTGTGGGCAGAGAGGCACCATGTTGGTGGCATTGTTCTTACATAGCTCACAGGCAGAAAAGATGGCAGTTCTCTGTTCATCCTAGCTTGATGCTTGGCTTGGTGGCCAAAGCTATTTTATGCCTAGGCACATAAAACTCAAATTGAATACAGGCAGCAGAGCACAGGAGGAGGAAGACAGACCTGTGGGCCCACAGACCTGCCCTCCAGCACACAGCCCAGGCGGGCCATAGACACCCATTTGTTAGAAGATGTCAGCCAGGGGCCATCAGGCACGTCGTCAGCCTGCAGTGGGAGCCACGACAATGTGTGAGTATGTGGTGGGCAGAAGAGATATAAAGAGAAGTAGAGCAGTTTGAGCATTGTAAAGAGAGATGGAACTGGAGACTCAAGTGTGAAGAGGAGTAACCTGTTGAGTGGTCACTCCTGCCACCTGGGGCCATAGGGAGTTCCCAGCCCAAGCTGCCACCAAAGGCCATGTCTGGGTCCTTAGCTACCAAGTAGCAGGGGTCAGAGTTGATGTCCATGGCTCATATTATCACCAGGGAATATGGAGACATCCCTGTTTGGGGACCATGTGGACATGCTCAGGGGCTGTGAAGAGCTGGCCCTGCTCCTCACTCACTGGCTTTGGCACTCTGGAGAGCTGGCTCTACCTTTCACCAGAAGTAGCATTTAGGGGAATAGGTCCTGTACCTCACCCAGGCAGTACAGTAGATCTGCCCCTGTGGTTGGGGTATGGGTGAGTGTGCCTAAAGAAGTGAGTGTGGGAAAGCTGACCCCACCACTCATCTGCTGTGGGGTGGCATGGGCTCAGAGGTGGTGCCCCCTCTCACACCTCCCCCACCCCACCACTCCTTGCCACCTCCGGCAGTCTAGAAATGTGTCCATGAGGTCATGAACACAGGAGAGTAGCCCTGCACCTCACCAGCTACTACACTTGGGAGATCAGGCCCTGCAGTCACCTGCAGGTCCCTGGTAGTTGGGGGTGCAAGTGAGCCAGCACTGAAGGCAAGAGTGTGGGAGATTTGACCCCACCACTCATCTGTCATGAAGTGGCATCAGTACAGGGATGATACCCTCCCTTCCCCCCCAATACTTCACCCCTCCCCTACCCCATCTCACCCCTCACTACCTGTGGCAGTTGGGAAAACTGGTCCCGGGGTCATGAGAGCAGGAGAGTTGGCTTGCCCCTCACCTGCAATCTGACCCTGATGGCAAAGGTATGAGTGAGCCAGGCCTGAGGGTGTAAGAGCAGGAAATTTGGTCCAGCCCCTCACAGGCTGCAACATCTGAGAACATGAATGCTGTGCTTTGACTGGGCAGCACAGTGGAGCTGGCTCTGGAGGCATGGGTGTAGGTGAGCCAGCCCAAGGGCAGGAGCGCAGGAGAGCTGATCCTGCCTTCTGCTGATACCTTCTCCTAGCCAGAGAAGTGCAAGAGAGCTCACCGTGGTGGTGAGGATAAGGGAGAGAGTGGGTATGGACCAGCTCAGCTACCACACAGGACCAGACAGTGCTCTGAGTTGGTCCACCCCAAAATCTATATCTGTGAATTTTTGGGATATATGAAAGGGCCAGTCCTGTTGGTCCAAAGTTACAGGAGCTCCATGACACATGGCAATAACAGATAACCTGGAGGTGGCCGGATGAGGATCCAATATTTATGGTACCTTTCATTCTTTTGCTTGTTGTGCAAAGGGTCTTGTTTCTTTTTACAAGGCCAATCTTATATTTGTTGATTCTTTGTATTGTTTTCTTTGTTTCTATTTCATTACTTGCTACTTTGAATTTTATTATTAATTTACTGTTGGTTGGGTTTTTACTTAGTTTATTCTTGTTCTTCTAAATTTTTGAATTGTGCCATTAAGTCATTTATGCATGTTCTTTCTGATTTCTAAATCAGACATTGAAATAGTCTACGAATAATGCATTGATGCTGCAATTGGATGCAGCACAGTTTGGTTTATATATGTTAAGGACACTGTTACCTTTTAGTTAATTGTTCCCTTGATTATAATTAAGTGTCCTATATCTCTTATGATTAGTTTTTGGATTTTATTTTGTGGGGACATTCAAGACAGCTTCTCACTACATAGCTCTGGCTTTCCTAGAACTCACTCTATAGACCAGTCTAGCCTTAAGCTCACAGAGATTTGCTTGCTTCTTCCTCGCAAGTACAGGGATTAAAGGTTTGCACCACTATGTTCAGATATTTTGATTAGTTTTAGTTTGAAATCATTTTGTTAAATATTAGGATATCAATTCCTGCTTCCCTGCTCATGGAATTGGACTGGAGTCCGTTGGGCCACTCTTTTAGTCTAAGGCAGTGCCCATATAAAGCTAAGATATGTTTCTTGTAGACAATGGATAGTTTGTTTCTTGATCCTTTCAATAAGCCTGTGTTCTTTAGTTGGAGAATTTAGGTCATTGATATTTAAAGGAATGGCTGAGAAACAGATATGTGAACTTTCCAGCAGGAGTAGGGGCAAGCAGGCAAAAAGCAAAAGCATCCTTCTTTCACAGTCTTTTATGTGGGCTGACACTAGAATGTATGGCCCAGATTTAAGGTAGGTTTTCCCAGTTCAAATGATTCAATCAAGAAAAATCCCTCACAGTTTAGAATTTAGTTATTCCAGCTACAGTTCAGTTAACAACCAAGATTAGTCATACTACATCTTAAGTAGAAGCATAAAGCTCAATAAAATTTAAGCAGTAATGACAATCTCCCAACACAGGAAAGCTCAGGACACCAGATGAATTCACTGTTGAATGATTGGTAAGTCATTTAAATCATTGTAACTATTTAAAAAAGATCTAGAAGTGATGCTCCTCACACTGTTCCTTAAGATAGCAAAGGAGAGGGCACTACCAAAGACATGCTGCAGTGTTGAAATCATTGACACCAAAAATGGGTAGAGCACAACAAAGAAAGAAAAGTATATAACAGTTTTCCTCATGAACAAAGACACAATTCTCAATAAAATTCTTTCAGGTGGAATTGGAAAAACACATTTAAAAGATTGTACAGCATGACTGAGTTGATTTCATGCCAGAGATGTAAGGTTGGGTCAACATATGGAAACTAACAAGTCTAATTCAGCAGACAAATAACCAAAATGAAAATCTCAGTAGTTATAAAGTAGGCCTTTATTGTTATTATTTTATTTATTTATGTGTGTGAGTGTATGCTTATGTGAAAACAGGTTAGAATGAAAATAAAGGGCAGAGAAGGTATCAGATACTTCTGAGTTGTGGCATTTATAGGATGCTCAGTTTGCTATATGGACGTTATGATTCGAACCCTGGTCCTCATGATTGATTGTATGCCAAGTGTCTCCACCCTACCTGAAGAAAAGGTCTTTGACAGATTTCAACATCTCTTTGTGATTAAAAAAAACTGAAGAAACTAAGAACATAAATAAAATGTAATAAATGTAATATAATAGGGCTATATGACAGCCTTTTAAGCTAATATTCTTCTAAAATGGGAAACTGAGGACATGTTTTCTAAACTCTAGAATGAAATAGACATTTGAAGGAGATGGAGGGAGGGAACTGGGTTGGAGATGGGGTAGGGAAGGCAACAGGGGTAAAGATCAGGTTTGGGGAGAGGGGGAGGACTGGGAGAGAGAATGGAAATTGGTTGGAGCATCTCTGAGATAGGGAGGATCCTGGTAGTCTGTGAGGTTGCCCCTAACTGAGACTCATGGCAGTGGCGGGGATATAGATCCTGAAATTGCCATCTCCTGTGTATGACTTCCATTTGAGAAAGGAGGACACCAAACCACCCATAAAACCTTTGACCCAAAAATTGTCTTGCCTATAAGAAATGTAGGGATAAAGATGGAGCAGAGGTCAAGGGTATGGCCAACCAATGACTGGTCCAAATTGAGACTCACCCCATTGGAGAAAGCCAACCTCTAAAACTATTAATGATACCCTGCTATGCTTGCAGACAGGACCCTAGCATAACTGTCTTCTGAGAGGCTTCATGCATCAGCTAATTGAAACAGGTACAGAGACCCACAGCAAAACACTAGGCAGAGCTCGGGGAGTCTTATGGAAAAGTGAAAGGGAAAATTAAGGGAGCCATAAGGGTGAAGGACACCACAAGAAGACCTACAGAGTAAACTAACCTGGGACCATGGGGGCTCACAGAGACTGAACCACCAACTAATGAGCATGCATGGGATGGAACTAGGCCCCCTACACATACATGTGCAGCTTGGTCATCATGTGGGTCCCCTAACAATTGGAGTGGGGACTGTCTCTGACTCTGTTGCCTACATTTGGATCCCTTTCTCCTAGCAAGGGTGACTTGTCTGGCCTCAGAGGGAGAGGAAGTACTTAGACATGCTCTAGCTTGATGCACCAGGGTGGCTGCTTACCCATGGTGGCATCCTATTCTCTAAGGAGAAGGGGAAGGAGGAATGGGGGCGTTAAGAGAGTGGACCTGGGAAGAGAGCAGGGACAGCCTTTGATCAGGCTGTCAAGTAATTAATTAATTAATTAATAATAAAAAGAAATAGTGACGCCAACTTTAATAATATGTTATTTAATCTATTAAAATGTTACTGTTACAACATGTAAGAAATATAAAAATTTAGTGACTTTTTTAGGAAAAGAAACTCAAGAAACGACATCAACAAAGAAAATAATCCAACTTATAAACGGGTACAGATCTAAACAGAGAATTCTCAATAGAGAAATCTCAAATGACTAAGAAAATTTTAAAGAAATGTTCAACATCCTTAGCCATCAGGGAAATGCAAATAAAAATGACTTTGAAATTCTTTTTTTTTATTCATTAATTTATTTATTAATTTATTCATAGTACATCTCAATTGTTAGCCCATCCCTTGTATCCTCCCTTTCTTTCCTCCCTCCCGTTTCCCCCTCTACTCCCTTCCCCTATGTCTGTGACTGAGGGGGACCTCCTCCCCCTGTATATAGCTGCCTTATTCATAATAGCCAGAACATGGAAACAACCTACGTGTCCATCAGTAGAAGAATGGATAAAGAAACTGTGGTATATTTACACTATGGAATACTACTCAGCTATTAAAAACAAGGAATTTCCGAAATTTGTGGACAAATGGATTGAACTAGAAATTATCATAATGAGTGAGTTCACCCAGAAGCAAAAAGAGTCAAATGGTATATACTCACTTACATCGAGACTTTGAAATTCTATCATACAACTGTCAGAATGGCTAAGGTCAAAAACACAAGTGACAGCTCATACTGGTGAGGATGTGGAACAAAGGGGGAAATGCTTCCATTGCTAGTGGGAGTGAAAACTTGTATAGTCACTATGGAACTCAATATGGCAGTTCCTCAGAAAATTGGTAACCAATCTACCTCAAGACCCAGCTATACCACTCTTGGGCATATACCCAAACGACACCCCATTCTACCACAAGGACTCTTGCTCAACAATGTTAATACCAGCTTTATTAAAATATTCAGAAGGTAGAAACATTATAGATGCCTCTCAACTGAAGAACAGATAAAGAAAATGTGGTACATTTACACAATGGAGTATTACTCAGCTGTTAAAAACAATGGCATCATGAAATTTGCAAATGGAAATAGAAAAAAAATCATCCTGAGTGTCCAGATCCAGAAAAATAAACATGGTATGTACTCACTTACAGGTAAATATTAGCTGTTAAGTAAAGAATAATCATATTCCAATCCATGGACCCAGGGAGGCTAAGTAACAAAAAGGACTGGGGGTGGGGGGTGATGCATGGATTTCTCTGGGAAGGAAAAATAGAATTGATTTGGTGTTTGGACTTAGAGCAGGTGTGGAAAGGCACAAGAGGATTGGGGGGGAAGAGCACTGGAAGAGACTAGTGGAATTGAGGAGGCATTTGTAAGGCAATGGAGAAACCTACTGCAATAGAAACTTCCTCAAATTTATAAGAATAAATCTAGTAAAGCCCCCTAGTAATGGGGATATGGAGTCTGAACTGGCCATCTCTTATAATCAGACAAGGCTCACAGTAGTAGGAATGGGACATCAACCCATCCACAAAACCTTTGACCTACAATCTGTTCTACATGCAAGGTGTGCTAGGATAAGGGTGGCACAGAACTTGTGGGAATGGCCAAGCAATGACTGGTCCAACCTACAGCCCAGGGAATAAGAGGGAGCCCAAGCCTGAAACTAAATGGATGTCCAGGAACCAGAGGCTGGTCAGCCCAGAGATCCAGGATAGAACCAAATAAGACTTACAAAAATAAAAAGTTAATTAAGTGGTTCCTCATGATATTCTGTTAAACTCATAAATCAGCGCCTAGCTTAATTGTCATCAGAGAGGCATTAATCAACAACTGATAGGAGCAGATACAGAGACGACAGCAAAACACTAGTCAAAGCCAGGGGAAGCCCAAAGAGGAAGTGGAGGAAGGATTCTAGGAACCAGAGAGGTTGAGGATACCATGACAGCATGATACACAGAATCAGCTAAGGAGGATTCACATGAGCTCATAGATGCTGAAGCTACAATTATGGACCTTGAGTGGGTCTGAAATAGATCCTTTGCATATACATTGTGGCTGCATAGCTTGGTGTTCTTGTGGGATCCCTAACAGGAGGATTGGGTGGAGGGTCTCTCTGACTTTGTTTATGCTTGAGACCCTTCTCCTCCTACTGGGTCATCTTGTTCAGCCTTGATGTGAGGGTTTGTGCCTAGTCTTATTGTAATTTGTTATGCCATGTTAAGGGAGGCCTGCTCTTTTTTTAAAGGTAAACAAAGCAGGAGTAGATCTGGGAAGAGGGCTAGGAGTGGAGGTAGTGGAATCTATGCTAAGGCTGTAATATATGTAAATAATAAAAATTTAAATTAAAAAGAATTAAAAGTATTCATATTTGCAAAGGAAATGAACCTATAACTAAAAGATCCTAATAACTCCTCTAGAAAACTCTTAAATATAATCAACAATTTTAGAAAAGTAGCAGGACATAAAATAAACAAGCAAAAATAGTAGCTTTTCTAGATGCCAAAAGAACTTTCGAAAAAGAAATCAGAAAAAAATCATGTTCAATGTATTTTTAAAAACAAAGACAAAAACCTACCAAGAAGGTGAAAAACATCCTCAGTGAAATTTTAAGACAGAATGGAATGCATGTGCTCAACCATGGCCCAGAATTGCATATGGCCAAAATCAATAAAGAGTGCAACCTGACACAAAATCATAAATTATTTAAAGCATTGTGAGGTGTTTGGTTGGTTGGTTGGTTGGTTTGAAACTTTATTGTTCCATTCTTGAGTGTATACCTTGTGAATGGTGTCATGTTCCAATGTTTCAAGGTTAAGCACACCTGCTAGAAGATGCAAAACAGTTTCATATTTATAGACTGGAAGGTTTAAGGCTGTAAAAATGGTTATTTAATAAAAGTAATCTACAAGTTCATGCAATACCCAGCAAAATACTAATAACAGAACATTTTTTAAATCTTAAATTTTACATGGAAACAGAAAAGACTCCACATGGCCAAGGCATGATGGAGCAGGAAGAATTGGGCTGTAGGTATCACCGTACTTGACCTCAAACTATATTATTACAGAACCATAATAGCAAAAATTGTATTATACTGGCATGAAAACAGACATATAGACCACTGGAATAAAACAGTGTGCTCAGAAATAAAGACACACAATGAAAGCATCCTAACAAAGGTGCCAAAAATGTAAATAGATTAAACACAAAAACAAACAAACAAATAAAACCCAGCCTCTTCAGCCAATCCTGCAGGGGACACTGAATATCCACAGGCAGAGGCACAAAATCTATTCATATTGACTCCAAAGCCTTGATGAAAGACCCAAAAATCTGAAACTGCTGAGGGGAGTACAGATAAAATACTTCAAGGTACAAGCACAGGCAACTTTTTATAAAGGTGTCCAATAGGAGAAAAATAGCCCCATAGCAGAAAAAAAGGGAGGCTTATATGAAATTAAAATGCTTCTGCACAGCAAAATCATGATCACCAAAGAGAAGACACAGCATACACGATGGGCAAAAAATTTTCTAACTTCATATCAGACAGGCAGCTAATATCTGCAACATACTAATAGCTTCAAATATTAAACATCAAAATACTAAATTATCCAATAAATAAATAAACCAGTAAACTGAAAAGGCGGCTTACGACAGAATTAGCAACAGACAATAAATACCAAAGACTTTTTCAACATACTTGGCATGAGAACAATGAAAATAAAGCCTCTTTGGGATTCTATATGATCACAATCAGAATTGCCATCAACCAGAGAAAACATATGACCACAAATGCATGGATGCAGGAGGAAGGGAAAACTTATTCATCACTGCTGGACATGTAAACAGTAAAACAACTATGGAAATCAGCTAGAACCTCTTCAAAAAGCTAAAACTAGTTCTACCATACAATTCAGCTGTACTGTTCTTGGGTATGTACCCAAAGGACTCTTTATCTACTACAAAAATACTTGTTCATCCATGTTCACTGATGTTCTGCTCACAAAAGCCAGGAAATGAAAACAGTCTAGATAGCCATCAACTGAAGAATAGAGAATGAAAATATGGCATTTTGCAAAATGAACTATTACTCAGCTATTAGAAAATATAAAACTATGAAATTAGAAGGTAAGTGGATGAAGCTAAAAACAATGAGTCATTCTAAATGAAGTAACTGAGACTCAGAGAGACAAAAGTCAAATGTTTCCTCCCAATTGTGGATGTTAGATTTGAATTTTTAGATATGTGTGTTTTATTTGGAATACCCATAGGTAAGGAAATACTAAGGAACCACAGGGAAGGGTGTTCAGGGGAGGGTAGATAGAATGCACTGGCATAATGGGTTAATAGATAATTAAAGAATAGGAAAGGGTAGATTGTGGTATGGGGGAGGGCAGAGTAGGAGAGGAAAACTGGGAGGGAGTTAAAAAACACCAAAAGCTTTTCAAAAACTCATATGGAAATTTACTACTTAGAAGCTTCCTAAAATACATCTATACTCATAGACAGCAAGAGCCAAAATGAAGTTTTCCTATAATGGATCAACAACGTGCTTGCCGGACACCAGAATTTAACAATTAAAATGCCCAGTACCAGGAATAGGTTACCTTTTTAGGAGTTATTCGCCAGGGAGGTATCAAAGAACCCTAAATATTATATGCTATGGACAATACTTTTGATTACCCTCCAGAATGTGACAGTAAGATCTTGCTATTGAAGATACCACATACTTGAGTCATAGCACATGGAGGTATCAAACTGGAATTGGCCTGGAAGCTTCATCACTAATGACTAACTTTCATGGTGCTAGAAGGTGTTAAGCATGCTCCCATAGGATAAAGGTAATAATATTAATAAAATGTGAACCCTATTAAGTCCAATAATAGCCACCCTGGCAAGACAGGACCACTAATGTAATAGTGGCATGAACATTATGGGAGAAACCAACCATTTTATGATTGGATTTAAGTTAAGCTCCACAAGATGAAACCCCATAAGTGGAACCATTATCAGGCCAAAAACGTATGGCTATATAGCTCATAAGCCATAGGTCATAATTTACTACTATTATTCTGTACAATGTACATTATATTAAACTGACTCCTGAGTTCTATCCTTACACCCATAGATTGATGCAACTCCAAACCCTTATCAGAGAAGCTTCTATCTTCAGTAGACACAGAAACTCATAACTGTCCAACATGCAGATGATAAGAGACTGAAGAATGTCCATCCCTAACTGTCTATTCCTAAAGAAACACCTACACAGCACGCCTCCTCCCTAGGTTCAAGAACCACTGAAGAAGAGGGGGCAAAAACAGTATAAGCACAAGGTGTGCTGGGTAGGGCAAAGAACTTGATACATTAACTCAAAGGAGTTGTAGCACCATTCTCAAGACCTATGCAAGACCAAGCCAGATGAAATCCCCGCTTGCTGAGGAGTTATCTGCTGGAGTGGAATATGTCAGTTGTCTCTAAGAATGTAGCCCTTGGTAAGTCAACTGTGCTCTAGTGAAAGTTGAAGAATATTAGGATAGCACAAATTAGCCTTGATAAGGAAATAAAAGGGACACAAATTGAAGTAATTAGGGAAGTGAGTGGATCTGAGAAGAGTTGGGAGAGGGATGGTGAATATGATCAAAACTCATGAAAGTCTCAAAGACCTAATAAATAACAAATGGTGATGAAGGAGAGGAGCCCTTATACACTCTTGATAGGAATATAAACTTCTGCAGCTTCTATGGGACTCATGGGGAATGTTCTTCAATAAATTAAAGATAGAGCTACCATATGATCCAGGTATACCAGATATATATATATACACCTGAAGATTTCTAAGATAACAAAGCACAGAGACTCACACACACTGGTGTTTAGTGCTGCACCATTCACAAGATCTACACCTAAGATATTTAATCAGCCTAGACGCCCATAAACAGATGAGTGTGTGCTCATATACACATACAGAGACTCACACAATTGCCTACATAATAGCAGACACAAAACAGAAAGTGTTAGCTGTAAAACAATATGAGATCATATTGGGAGGAAAACAGATGGACCTGGAGACCATTTTATAACCAACATTAGCTACACTGAGAAAGACAAACATTGCGTGTTTTGTCTTGTATGTCTATTCTAGATTTAATTGTATATGTATGTGTATGTGGAGAGTTGTGAGTGTAGGTAAAAGACCATGACTGAGCATAGAAAGAGATCTTCAGGAAGTCAGGAAGGATGGAAAGGGAGGGGCTAATAGAACACATGGGACATGAAAGAAAAGCGAGCACTATTTGGGAGGTGGAAAAGGACTAGTAGGAATGGAAGGGTGTGGCAGAAGGGGCATTAAAAAGAAGTGTGACAACTACATAAAAATGCTGCAATAAAAGCCATTCCTTTGTATGCTAACTTTATTAAAAAGATACTTCCAAGAGTCAAAAGCCATTACGTAGAAATTTAGGAAATGTTGTACCTTGAAAATTAAAAGCATAGTACAGGTTAAATGTGAGGAATACAATGAACCAGTGCTTGAGCAGGGACTCTTTGGCAAACAGTATTTTTTTTCATCCTGTTTAAGGAAGGCACACATTTATTTTTAAAAAGTCTCAGCATTAAAATACATATTGTGAATAATTTTTAATAACAGGCACAATCAAAACACTATGTAGCATCGCATATTCTCTGACATAGCCTTTCCCTGCGTGTACAGCAGTAGTCACTCAATATTGTGCAGCCTAAGTCAGTTCTTTGTGCCCTATGAACTTGCTTTTGCAAGCCATTTTTCTTCAGATTTATTTTTGAGCAAATTCTATGCTTTATTAACAAATTAAATTAAAACTAATTCATATATCACAAAAATAATGCAAGCAAAAAAAAAGCAACTAACTAAACCTTTTTATAAGAAACATTTAACTATCTGCGATAAAAAACACTGGCCATCTTAATATTAACCACCAGCACTTTCCATGTAGTGAATACATAGAAAGAGTTGCAGCCTTAGCTTTCCCTCGGTGAACAAGATATGAAATCTAAGATCAGGTAAAAGTCCCAAAGCCTTACCTCCATCAGCACAAAGAGTGCTGCAAAGAAGAGGAGAGTCGCCCATTCTACTCTGTGTAGAATGATCTCAAAGTCGTGAACATCAGCTAAAATTAGCAACCAGATGGCACCCAGAATAGCAATCCATCCTGTAAAACAGGCAAAATACACTGAAAGCACACCAGCTGATGTTTTATCTTCTGAGTGCTTTGCTTTTTCATTAAACACAACTGCTGTACTGCAAACTATGTACATTTAAAAGTATAATTTTGGCTTATGTATGCATTCATGAACCAACACTGAAATCAAGATAATGGGCATATTCATCATCCCCAGAACTCGGGCCCATTCATGCTCTGTCCCCATTCCATACCCTTCTGTCACTGTGCACACACTCTTCCAATAAAACAGCCTTCTCTTTTCTCTATAGATCAGTTTACGTCCCCTGTATTCTCTATGAATGAAGATTTGCATTCTCTCTCTCTCTCTCTCTCTCTCTCTCTCTCTCTCTCTCTCTCTCTCTCTCTCTCCCTCCCTCCCTCCCTCCCTCCCTCCCTCCCTTCCTTCTTCCCTCCCTTTCTCTTTCTCTCTCTCTGTCTCTCTTCCTCCTCCCCTTCCTCTCAATGCTTGAAATCAAACCCCAAACCTGACACATTACACAATGCTCTACCTCTGAGATATGCTCTGGCCCTGACACTCCCAATTGATCTAATGGCATAAAGTTTTACCTGTTTACTTCTCAGTGGATAGATGATCTTGAGAGAAAAGGAGCATTTAGCACAATTACTTTAAGGTTCTTCTCTTTCATTATGTGAATCAAATTTCAATGTTTTTCACCAGTCAGTAGTATGTCAATATCTGGCTATGCCATGGCATGGTGTACGTTCCATTTACCCATTATGGACATCCCAATGGTTTCTAGTGTTTGGCTATTACAAATAAATGTGATATAAATATCCACAGAATAACAGCCACAGTGGCCTCTCTCCATGTGAACAGAGCCTTAAAATAGGGTAACAGATCTGCCTGGACCTGAGAAGTGCACTCCAGCTGCCTTTAGAGGTCACAGAGTCATTAGGACTGTCCCTTTACTCTTCATGTTCCCTGACTGTCAAAGAAGACACACTTCTCATTGACTGTTGTCATGCTAACTAACATCTGGGCTGCAATTCAACAACAACAGAAACAACAAAAAGCCTACACGCATGTGGAAACTAAACGACTCTCTGCTAAATGACACATGGGTCAGGGAAAAAATAAAGAAAGAAGTCAAGGAGTTTCTGAAATTCAATGAAAATGAAGGAACAACATACCCAAATTTGTGGGACACATTGAAAGCAGTGCTAAGAGGAAAATTCATAGCACTAAGTGCCTTTAAAAAGAAATTGGAAACATCGCACATAAGCATCTTAATGACACAACTGGAAGCCCTAGAAAAAAAGAAGCAGAAACACCCAAAAGGAGTAGACGTCTGGAAATAATCAAACTCAGGGCTGAAATTAACAAATTAGAAACTACGAAAACAGTCCAAAGAATCAACAAAACCAAGAGCTGGTTCTTTGAGAAAATCAACAAGATAGACAGACCGCTAGCCAAACTAACTAAAAGGCAGAGAGACAGTATTGAAATCAACAAAATCAGAAATGAAAAGGGAGACATAACAACAGACACTGAAGAAATACAAAGAATCATAAGATCCTACTTTGAAGGCATATATGCCACAAAATTTGAAAATCTAAGGGAAATGGACGATTTTCTTGATCAATTTCACTTGCCAAAGTTGAGTGAAGAACAGATAAACAAGCTAAATAGTCCCATTTCCCCTACAGAAATAGAAGCAATCATTGATAGTCTCCCAACTAAAAAAAGCCCAGGGCCAGATGGTTTCAGTGCAGAATTCTACCAGAGCTAATACCAATACTCTTCAAGCTACTCCAAAAGATAGATATGGATGGAACATTACAAAATTCATTCTATGAGGTCATAGTCACATTGATACCTAAACCTCACAAAGACTCAACAAAGAAAGAGAATTTCAGACCAATTTCTTTTATGAACATCGATGCAAAAATACTAAATAAAATACTTGCAAAACAAATACAAGAACACATCAAAGGTATCATTCATCATGACCAAGTAGGCTTCATTCCAGGCATGCAGGGATGGTTTAATATACGGAATCCATCAATGTAATCCACCATATAAACAAACTGAAAATAAAAAACCACATGATCATCTCTTTAGATGCAGAGAAAGCATTTGATAAAATCCAACACCCATTCATGTTTAAAGTTTTAGAGAGATCTGGGATACAAGGCACTTTCCTCAACATAATAAAGGCTATATACAGCAAGCCAATAGCCAAAATCAAAGTAAATGGTGAGATACTCAAAGAAATTCCTCTAAAATCAGGAACAAGGCAAGGCTGCCCACTCTCTCCATATCTCTTCAATATAGTACTCGAAGTTCTAGACAGAGCAATAAGACAACAAAAGGAGATCAAGGGTATCCAAATGGGAAAGGAGGAAGACAAATTATCCCTATTTGCAGATGATATGATAGTGTACATAAGTGACCCTCAAAATTCCACCAGAGAACTCCTACAGCTGATAAACACCTTCAGCAAATTGGCTAGATACAAAATTAACTCAAATAAGTCTGTAGCCTTCCTATACACAAATGACAAGCTTGCAGAGGAAGATATTAGGAAAGCCATACCCTTCACATTAGCCACAAGCAATATAAAATATCTAGGGGTTACTCTAAGTAAGCAAGTGAAGGACTTGTTTGAACAAAATTTCAAAACTCTGAAGAAAGAGATTGAAGATGACATGAGAGGATGGAATGATCTTCCTTGCTCATGGATCAGGAGATTTAACATAGTAAAAATGGCCATCCTACCAAAAGCAATCTACAGATTCAATGCAATCCCTATCAAAATACCTACACAATTTTTTAAAGACATTGAAAGTTCAATTCTGACCTTCATATGGAAAAACAAAAAAACAAGAATAGCTAAAACAATCTTGTACAATAAAAGGTGCTCCAGAGGAATCTCTATACCTGATCTCAAACTGTACTATAAAGCAATAGTAATGAAAACAGCATGGTACTGGCACAGCAACAGGCTGGTTGATCAGTGGAATCGAATTGAAGACCCAGATATGAATCCACACACATACGGTCACTTGATTTTTGAAAAAGAAGCCAAATCCATTCAATGGAAAAAGGATAGCATCTTCAACAAATGGTGCTGGTCTAACTAGATGTCTATGTGTAAAAAAAAATGCAACTGGATCCATATTTGTCACCTTGCACAAAACTCAAATCCAAGTGGATTAAAGACCTCAACATAAAACCAGAGACACTAAGTCACTTAGAAGAAAAAGTAGGGAAGAGTCTGGAACATATTGACACAGGAGACAACTTCCTGAACAGAACACCAACAGCCAAGGCCTTAATGTCAGCAATTAATAAATGGGACCTCATGAGGCTGAGAAGCTTCTCTAAGGCAGGAGACACTGTCAAGAAAACAAAGTGACAGCCTACAGACTGGGAAAAGATCTTCAACACCCCTACATCTGACAAAGGTCTAATATCCAAAATATATAAAGAGCTCAAGAAATTAAACACCACCAAACCAAATAACCCAATTGAGAAATGGGGCTTGGAACTAAACAGAGAATTCTCACCAGAGGAATATCAAATGGCTAAGAAACACTTAAAGAAATGTTCAACCTATTTAGTCATCGGGGAAATGCAAATCAAAACAACTCTGAGATTCCATCTTAAACCCATCAGAATGGCTAAGATAAAAAATTCAAGTGACACCACATGCTGGCAAGGATGTGGGGACAGAGGAACACTCCTTCATTGCTGGTGGGAATGCAAACTAGTACAGCCACTTTGGAAATCTCTCTGGTGCTATCTCAGAAAACTGGGAATAGGGCTTCCTCAAGACCCAGCTATTCCACTCCTTGGAATATACCCAGAAGATGCTCCAGCACACAACAAGAAAATTTGCTCAACCATGTTCATAGGAGCCTTATTCATAATAGCCAGAACATGGAAACAGCCTACGTGTCCCTCAGTAGAAGAATGGATAAAGAAACTGTGGTACATATACACTATGGAATACTACTCAGCTATTAAAAACAAGAAATTCCTGAAATTTGTGGACAAATGGATTGAGCTAAAAATGATCATAACGAGTGAGTTAACCCAGAAGCCGAAAGAGTCAAATGGTATATACTCACTTATATCTGCATACTAGCCCAAGGAGCATGTCCCACGAAAGCCTTCACTTACCAGGAAACTGGAACATAGGGAAGGACATCCTATTGGGACTCTAGATGAGAGAAGCATGGGAGAAGAGCAAAGTAGAAGGATCCAGAGGGTCCTAGAAACCTACAAGAAGAACATTATGATAGGCAGATTTGGGCCCAGGGGTCCTGCCCAAACTCAGGCACCAGCCAAGGACAATACAGGCGGTAAACTTTAAACCCCTACCCAGATCTAGCCAATGGGCAGAACATTCTCCACACTTGAGTGGAGAGTGGGATATGACTTTCTCAAGTACTCTGGTGCCTCATATTTGACCATGTCCCCTGGAGGGGGAGACCTGGTGGCACTCAGAGGAAGGATAGCAGGTTACCAAGAAGAGACTTGATACCCTATGAGCATATCAAGGGGGAGGCAATCCCCCTCAGGAACAGTCATAGGGGAGGGGAATAAGGGGAAAACGGGAGGGAGGGAGGAATGGGAGAATACAAGGGATGGGATAACCATTGAGATGTAACAAGAATAAATTAATTTTAAAAATGAATTAATTAATTAAAAAATAATATAAAGTATAAGCAGCTGGGCACTAATAGCAACAGGTTCTAATCTTAAAAAGATCAGTATATAGAAATTATTAACATCAGAGGCACATCGGAGAGCATAAGCAGACAAACATATAGATCATAAGAATTCTAGGAGGAAAGGCAAAGGGGAAAGAACAGAAAGAACATTTGAATAAATAGTGAGCAAAACTACCCAAATCTGATTTTTAAAAATTAATTTCCACGTCCAAGGTGTTGGAAAGACCCTGCTGTTTGAGGTTGCAGTCCTCCCTTCCTGTCTGGATAGCCATTCTGAGCTCTGCTGTGTTAAGTGCAGAACTCCCTCTTCCTGGCAGGGCCTCCTGTTCTCTGCCTGACTTCATATGGAGAGTGTCTTTAGACATAGTTGCCCCAACAACATTTGATATATGGCCCTTGACACAGCTCCCTGCTAGCTCTTCCCTCCCTACTCCTATAGGATTCTTAGGTACTGTGTTCCCGCTCATATGATAGAAGCGTGCTGCCACATGAAAAACAAGCATCCTAAAAGTGCCTGGTTCCAAACAATTATGAAGGCGTAACCTGAAAGCCCCTCACCCACTCTCCCAAGGGCTATATAGCCTTTGCTCTCCCTGAGGAAAGTTGAACCAGCTCTCTGAAGTGGTTCCCAGAATGTTCGAATTCCATTGTGCTCATGACCTTCCAAGATCTGCCCTTTGCCTTCTGCTCCTCCTTCCTTTGTGGGCTGATGGCCAACAGCTCCCAAGGGAGGAGGAAAAGCACCAAGGAATTAAATTAAATCCAATAAGGACAGATTAAGAGAGATCCATGCTCAGTCACATCATAGCAAAACTGCTGAAAGACTTAACCCCACCCCAGCAATGGGCAAAGAGACATCTTGTTGGTGGTGTTGTTATTTTACCAGTCAGGGACATAGCAGATGGCTTTGTTCATCCTAACTTGATAACTGGCTTGACAGTCAAAGTTGTTTTATGCCTAGAACTCATAAAAATATAATAAATAGAACAAAAACCCAGGCATCACAGCACAGGAGGAGTAAGACAGACAGAGACCTGTGCCACCCACAGACTTGACCTCCAGTGCATGGCACAAGCCAGCCATAGACACCACTTGCTGCCATACCATGCAGCACAGATGGAGGGTGTCACCCAGGAATCCACCAGCCATGTGGCCATCCTACAGCAGGAACCACAACAGCGTACTACTGTGTGGTGGCCATATAGGAGAAAAAATATGTGGAGCAGTTTGAGCATTATAAAGAGAGATGGAACTGGAGTTATGAGGGTAGAGAGGAGTAACCTGTTGTGAGTGTCCAGCCCCACCACATGGGGTCATGGTAAGGTCCCAGCCCCAGCTGCCACTGAGAGCCATGTCTTATGCTTTATTGTACACACAGGATTGAGTTCATTACCATGAGGAAACTGTTTTCCAAATTGTGTTGTACTTAAATATGCTGGAAATAAACTACCTAGTGTGTCAGACTCTTGAAATTTGGACCAACACTGGCTACTCAGTTGTGATGAACCAGATTTTGTTCTTGCTTCATATGGATCAACATTCTGCTGGTCAAAGAGACTCTTTGTGATGGTATGAATAGGTATGGCTCCCATAGACTCATGTGTGTGAATGCTTGGCCTAAAGAGAATGGCACCATTAGGTGTGGCCTTGTTGGAGTTGATGTGGCCTTGTTGGAGGAAACACATCACTAGAGGGGTTGGCTTTTAGGTCTACTATGCTCAAGCTATAACCAGTGTGGCAGACAGTCTCCGTCCACTACCTGTGAATCAAGATGTAGAACTCTCAGCTCTTTCTCTAGCACCATGTCTACTTGGACACTATCATTATTCAAACCATGATGCTAATGGACTAAACATCTGAAAAACTATAATCTAGCCCCAATTAAATATTTTCCTTTATAAGAGTTACTGTGTTCATGGTGTCTCTTCACAGCAATGGAAACCCTAACTAAGACACTCCTCACAAAAACTAATAGTAAAGTACAGATTAGATTATGTCACCTCAGTAATTACACTAAATATAAAATATTAAGCATTCCAAACAAAAGGCAAATATTATCACATGAATATCTCAAATATGCTATGCACAGGTGAGTGGGAAATAAAATGAAGGAAAAAGACATACAGATTAAACCACAATTGAAGTAAAACCCATAAGCCACATATGATCTCACATACTCATAATACTAGAAGTTAGATGGCCTAGGAAGGAGGATCATGAGTTCAAAATAAGCCTGGGCTTTCCAGTGTGCTTGAGACCAGGCTGAGTACCTTAGCAACTGTCTCTAAAACACAAGAGCTAGAGATGTATTTCAGTGACAAAGCACTTGCTTACCATGCACTATGTATGGACTCAATTCTCAATTATGTAAAACTAAATGTAGGTTATTAAGAGTAAGTAAATAAATAAAAATGGATTGTCTGTGTTGGTACCATGTCACAAAGACTTCAAAATGAAAGAGAATGGTACTGAAGAGTGTATTATATACTGGCAAAGGATAAAATCCATCAAGAAAACATTACAAGGCCATAAGGACCTGTGGCTTTGTTGGAGTGGGGGTGGCCTTGTTGGAGTGGGTATGGCCTTCTTGGAGGAAAAGTAGGCTTTGAGTTCCTCTCATTCTCAGACTACGCCCACTGTGGTAGACAGTCTCTAACATGTCTCTAACAACAAAGTGCATCAATACCCTACTAGGCATCTGGACACTTCTCCACACAAGTCAAAAATAAAATCTCTCAAGTATATATGAAAAATTATCTAAAACACATTATTCTATAAACAAATACCAACAAACTTATAGAATTTAAATCATGCTGTTAGATATCTAAACTGGAATGAAATTCAGAAATCAATAATGAAAGAAAATTTGGAAACTGCACAATGTGAGTAAATGAAGCCTCATGCTCCATAAATGCTTAAAGACTTTTAATAGGATTTCTTAAAAATTAAAATTTAAAATGCCTTGAAAGAATAGAAATAGAAACACAGTAGAGCCCTATAATCACATAAGGCACCCTGCTTCAAAAGATCTCAGTTTGATCACTTAAACTCTGTTGTTAATACACTTCAAGCAGGGCACTGTAAGCCCAAAATAAGCATAAGAACGAAAATGGTAAAGGTTACATTGGAAATAAATAAAACAGAAAACGTGCAAAGCAAAACAATGGAGAGAATCAATGAAACAAAAATTGGCTCTTTGAGACGATCAACAAAATTGACAAATATTTAGCTAAATTATTGTGGTTTGAATGTAAAATATCACCCACAGCCTCACTCACACGTTGAAAAATTGGTCCCCAGTTGTTGATGCTGCTTGAGTATGGAGCCTATCTAACATGGGCCTTTTAGGTTGTGGGCAAACTCCCCTTCTAAGCTAAGCTGTCCCATTCATTGTCTGCAGAGACATGAACAAGAATGCTATAGACTTCCCCACCACCAAAAAAGAAGAGGAAAAAATAGGGACACCAACTCAGGCACAAAACCTATACCCAACAATTTGTCCTGCCCATGAGATGTGCAAGGTAACAATGGCCCAGAATTTGTAGGAGTGGCCAACCAATAATTGGTCGAACTTGAGATACATGCTCCAATAGGGAGCCCACAGCTGATACTGTCCAGGGGACTAGGAATCCAAATCTAGATACAATAGGACCAAACACAACTAGAAAAAAAAGTCAATGAAATTATTCCCAGTGGTACTCTGCTATACTACTAGACTGGAGCCTAGCATAACTGTCATACTCAGTGCTTCATCCAGCAACTGATAGGAGCAAATGCAGAGACCCACAGTGAAACACTAAGCAGAGGTTAGCAAACCCAGGAGTAAAGAGGGGAAAGGATTGTAGAAGGCAGAGGGGTTGAGAACACCACAAGAACATGGCCCACAGACTCAACTAAGCAGGCCTCATAGATAAAGAAAAGAGCAGACTTCCCAGGGATAGCAACCAAACATGGCATAACAGGTTACAATAATACTAGGTACAAACCCTCACATCAAGGCTGGATGAGGCAACTCAGTGGGAGGAAAGGGGTCCCCAAAGCAGGCAGTCAAAGACAACCCCGACTCCCACGGTAAGGACTCCCACAAGAACACCAAGCTATACAGCCATAACATATATGCAGAGGACCTAGGCCACACCCATACAGGCTTCTCCATTGCCCCTCATGGGATCTGGGGGGAAGAAGAGGGAGAGGAAGCTGTAATTGGGGTATAATATATGAGAGAAGAATAAATTAAAAAGAAGAAAAAATAAAGTTTCCCACCATCATGGACAATGCCAATATGTGCGATGCCTCTTCCAAGTATGGGACTGTGACCTTCTAGTATGACTGAAAACAAATCATTCACCCACTAAATTGCTTCTGTCAGATATTCTGTCACAGTGATGAGAAAAGTATCTAATGCATAAATTGGCCATGAAATGTAGATTAACCTATTCAAATAACTATGAATTTTGTGTTAACCCACGTGAAATGCAGATTAACCTACCCGGATAACAACTAGGACTTCAGTTCTGTTAACCCACATGAAATGGCAGAATTCTTAAAGCATATGAACTACTGATACTGTTCCAAGAAGAAATAAAAATACGAATAAAGTTATACCACATAAAGACAGTGTTCATAATTACATTGCTTCTTATGAGAAAGACATCTCTCTTCTTGCAATAAACAAAGGCAATGATGACCAAAATTGAAGAGCTAATAATCTAAAACTAAAAGAGATGGGCATCCATGCTCATGAATTCTGCACAGGGAAAAGCCAGCTACATGTAGCCCCCAAACCACAGTATTCGAGAGAGGTAAAGTGGGCTTCCCCAAGATTGAAAACATTTGTACTTCAAGAAGGACATTATCAGCAAAGCAGTATTTGAGAGACTGAGGCAGTAGGATAAACCATTCAAAGCTAGTATGGACTACAATGACCTTAAGGCCAGCCTGAGTAACTTAGTGAAAAGCTGTCTCAAAATAATAGTTTTAACCAGGTGCAGCAACGAAAGCTTGTATCGCAGCACTCGGGAGGCAGAGGCAGGCAGACCTACTTGTCCTTCAGTTATCATACATCACCCGCCCCCACTCCACCCCCACCCCACCCCCACCCCCGACGACTCTTCAATTAGTTTATAGAACCACTTTAGCCATACATAGAGAAAAAGCTATTTTGAGCTTCTGATTCCCAGATGAAGTGTCTGATTGGTGCAGCAGTGTTACTTCCCTAACACTGTAAACGCCAACCAGAAGGACAGGGCCTCATGATACCACATGGCTGTGATGCTGGAGGGCATAGTTTTCAGAGGAAGAGGTCCTTATAGGTGGACAGACATTCTCCAAACCTTCTAATAAATTTATTATTCCCTCCAGTGCCTGGTCAGTATAGACATCTCTTGGTATCTTAAAGAGACTGATTCTACCACTCCCCAGGGATAAAAAAGATCGGCTGCTCAAGACCTCTAATTAAGATGGCACCTGTTTGCTTATAGCCTAACTACATCCTCTCTGGCCTGTAACTAAGCTCTAATGGCTTCTGTTCTTCCTCCTGTTTCTTTCTCCTTCTCCACTTCCTCTTGCTCCTTATGATGCTACTACAGTACCTGGGCTTAAACCTAGGACCTCACAGATGCCAGGCAAGTTTTTTATCATGAAACTATATCCCCAGCTGCTCCATTTATTATTATTATTATTATTATTATTATTATTATTATTATTATTATT
>OU015752.1:79119695-79143064 GCA_907169655.1 Acomys percivali | reverse complement strand
TTATTATTATTATTATTATTATTATTATTATTATTATTATTATTATTATTATGTTTTTTGAGACAGGGTTTCTTGGCAGTCCTGGACTCTCTTTGTAGACCAGGTTGCCTCTAATTCACAGAGACACACTTCATAACATTATATTACAACACATTAGACAGTAGTGGGAAGAGTCTACCCATTAATTAATATATATACACATATATGTGTATATATAATACACTCAAAGTATATTATGTATTTTCAAAAAATGTCCTTCTTAAGTCTCTGATGGGATTGAAGTCCAGATAGCTTAGTGTTACAGTTAAGCTTAGTTGTTTAGAGATTAAGATATTTTTAGGTCTAGATAGATGTGTTATGATAGATATTGATTTACATTCAGAATTGTAGGCTCACTAAGATTGGAAAGATGTTTCCTCCAAGGTTGCCAAGCACAAATAGGCAAAACACTATAAATGTAACATTTATATAATTCCTAATTGTTTCGTAGTCCTTCTTGCTGAATGTAGCTCATTGTATATATGTAAAATCATATAAATGTATATGTAAAAGTAAAAAAATAAAAAATAGGAAAAAATCTCAAAACATGCTTATCAAGCATATTATACATGTCAAGACCAATTCTACATTCCTCCTAACATTGACCCCTCATGGGGCTGTAGATAGACAGCTCAATTATATTCCCCATCCCTCCCAATACAGACGGAAGTCACATAGAAAGCCTGCCTTCCTTCTGCTGAGGGCTCCCCACACCCATCTCAGCACAGCAGCCTGTGGTACAGTCATCATCTGGAAACAGGGCTAAAGCCTTACTATCCACACTGTAACATCACATGCAAAACCCAGCCACAAGACTTAACAACATATTGGACTCACCAAGATCAAGATGAATGCCAGGGACAAAGGAGTTGAGAAAGAACATGGAGATGACAAATCCCAGCACCATCAGGCACTTGACAAGCAGACTCCTGTCTGATATTCTGTGCTTTGAGAGAGAAAAACACAACTCATTTTTCTCAGTACAGTCATCTGACTCTTGAAGTGTGTCCAGAGTCCTGCATGACTTGAATCACTTCAAGTATTTCCTTTAAGAAATAGAACATTTTAAACTTGGAAGATGATAACAAGGTAAATACCACTCAAAAACTTTCTGAAAACTCAACAAATTTTCACTATTCCAGGAGAGTATCCACTATAACACAGTGAGATATTAGCAAAAACTTTGTGGAAACAATAAATAAGATTCAGAGACATGGTCTTAAAGGCACATGCATTTCCTGAGGATCCTGTGTACCCTGCATTTGAGTCCCACCGTCCTGCCTGTAAGCAGTGCCCATGGTGATGCTACATCTAAAAGCCAGTGGTTATCAACCATGATAGTACCAGCTCTACAGTCCTTAACATACTTAGTGCAGTCTTTAAATATCATGTGTGGTGGTTTAAATAGAAATGGTGCCCATAGACTTATGTGTTTGAATGTTTGGCCCATAAGGAGTGGCACTATTAGGAGGTGTGGCCTTTTTGGAGGAAGCATGTCACTGTGGCGTGGGTTCTGAGGTCTCAGATGCTGAAGCTAGGCCTAGTGTGGTATTCACTTCTGCTGCCTGTGGATCAAGATGTAGAACTCTCAGCTCCTTCTCCAGCACCATGTCTGCATGCTGCTATACTTCCTGCCATGATGATCATGGACTGAACCTCTGAAACTGTAAGCCAGCCCTAACTAAATGTTTTCCTTTCTAAGAGCTGGCATGGTCATGGTGTCTCTTCACAGCAATAGAAACACTGACTAAGACATCATAATTCCAGCAAAAGAAATCCAGAGAACTTGGAATGCAATTGTCGCCTTTTATCATGGCACCCCACAAGTATATCTGCCCATACTCAAGAGCACAGAGAGTGCTGTGCTCCTGAAAAATCCTCTTGCTCTCAGAGTCACAAGACAATAAGGATTCTGTTTCCTGTGAGTCCTTTGGAGGTGCTGGGCTCCACCGGCAGTTCATTACAGCAAGAAAATGAGTAGAAGATAGAAGCAAAGCTGTGCTCAAATTCAAATTCATAATGACAGGACACACAGCTCACATCTGCTCCAAAAAGCCCATTTTCTGGATTACACCTCAAAAACTCATGCCCTGTAAACTCTCTGGGTCAGGAGAACTAATGAGCAGAGGTTGGCTCAAAGGGTGGCCACCATGCCTTCCCAAGGCACACTTGGAATGCATCTTCCGAGCATATAAAAATGGTAAGGCGTTGATTTCTTGACAAAATAATTCTGCCATTTTAGAGAATGGCTTTCCTCATTAATATAGAAATAAGTTATATCTCATGTAAAGATACAGGAATAAAACAATGGTTTTTAGTTATTAACTGAATCTGAGGTAATAGAAAGAAAAGAGAATGTTGAAGGGATCAACACACAGAAATGATCAATGATGCTGATCTGATTAGCTGGTATAAGCAAAGCCCAGTGTGCACCTGCATCCACATGCCATACCATGCCTCACCATGTTCTACAATTAGCTTGTATCAACTACAAATGATAATAAAATCCAAACAAAATATAATGGCCTTTCATGATTCAGAAGCCCTTGAGAAAAGAAAATAAGATACCTTTCTTTGTAGCTCTTGGATATTGGTCTCCCAATTTTTATCTTCCTGAGAAATTTGTCTGCAAGAGAAAAAGGACAGTCATTATTTCTCTGTTGCAGAAAGCTGGCTGCTTCATGAGATTAGCAAAGTGGCATTGACAGTTGTGGAAGGCTAGATGTGGCTACGGATCCAGGCACAGCCATGGGAGGGATGCCATACCCAGGAAGGTGACCAGGGAAATTAGGAAAGCTATTCAACCTGTATTTCCAAAGAAAACTTACAAAAATAGTGACCTGAAAGTTAGGAGAAGTTGGGCCGGGCGTGGTGGCGCACGCCTATAATCCCAGCACTCGGGAGGCAGAGGCAGGTGGATCGCTGTGAGTTCGAGGCCAGCCTGGTCTACAAAGCGGGTCCAGGACAGCCAAGGCTACACAGAGAAACCCTGTCTCGAAAAACCAAAAAAAAAAAAAAACGAAAGTTAGGAGAAGTTGAAAGAACAATTGTAAAAAAAAAAAAAAGGCACAAAGAATACATGCCAGTGTGCGAGAATGACTTGAGCCACCTCCTTCATCAGGGTGTTTGCTCTAAGCCCACCCTTTCAACAACACTGAAGCTCACATATGCTCAAGTGCCTCCTATAAAATGATGTGGTGTCTGCTGTATTGCACTCATATCCTACCATATAAATTCAATAATCTATATATTGGTTATAGTACCTACTTCAGTTAAATGGTAGGTAAATAGCTGTAATTCTGCATTGCTTACAGAATAATGAGAAAAATAGCTATACATATTCATTACAATTATATTTTTCTGTTTTTAGAAATATTTAAATTTAATTGGGAGTGTACTGCATACACCACAGCATGTGTGTAAGGTTAAAGGTCAATTTTCAGGAATCTGTTGTCTATCCACTGTGTGGGTTCCTGGGGCTGAACTTGGGTCAAAACAGAAATAAAAAAATAAATTAAAGACTTTCTAGAATTTAATGAAAATGAAGATGCATCACACAAAACCATATGGCACACAATGAAAGCAGCTCTAAGAGGCAAGTTCATAGCAATAAGTGCCTAAAACTGGAAAGAGCTCATACTAGCAATTTAACAGCACACCTGAAATCTCTAGAACAAAATGAAGTAATCACACCCAAGAGGAGTAGGCTGCAAGAAATAATCAAACTCCAGGGTGAACTCAATAAAATAGATAAAACGAGAACAATACACAGAATCATTGAAACAAAGAGATTGTTCTTTGAGAAAATCAGCAAGACAGATAAACCTTAAATAAACTGACTAAAAGGGAGAGAGAATACCCAAATTAACAAAATCCAAATGAAAATGAGGACATAAAAATAGACACTGAGCAATCCAGAGAATCATACGGCCATACTTTAAAAACCTCTACTCCACACATCTCAAAGAAAAGGATATCTTTTTGATGAGTACCACTTACCAAAGTTAAACCAAGATTAGATAAATAATTTATGTAGATCAATAACCTCTAGTGAAATAAAAGAACTCATTAAGAGTTTCGTCCTTAGTCATCAGAGAAATGCAAATCAAAAGAACTCTGAGATTCCATCTCACACCCATCAGAATGGCTAAGATCAAAAACTCAAGTGATAGCACATGCTGACAAGGATGTAGAGAAAGGGGAACACTTCTTCATTGCTGGTGGGAGTGCAAACTTGTACAACCACTTTGGAAATCAATCTGGTGCTTTCTCAGAAAATTGGGAATAGGGCTGCCTCAAGACCCAGCTAGTCCACTCCTTGGAATATACCAGAAAGATGCTTCACCACACAGCAAGGACATATGCTCAAATATGTTCATAGCAGTCTTATTTGTAATAGCCAGAATCTGGAAACAACCTAGATGTCCCTCAGTTGAAGAGTGGATAAAGAATCTGTAGTACATTTACACTATGGAATACTACTCAGCTATTAAAAAACAAAGAAATCTTGAAATTTGCAGGCAAATGGATGGAACCAGAAATGATCATCCTGAGTGAGTTAGCTCATACCCAGAAATATACACATGATATATATTCACTTACAATTGTAGACTAGCCCAACATGGATGTCCTCTAAGTGTCTTCACTCAGCGAGGGATTAGGATAGATGCTTGGACTTACTATTGGGACTCCAGGTGAGAGGGGTATGGGAGAATGGGGAAATAGAAGGATCCAGAGAATTCTGGAACTCTACAAGAAGACTGTCAAGACTGGCAGATCTGGACCCAGAGGGGCCTGCACAAACTGCTGCACCAACTAAGGACAATGCATGCAGTAAACCTAGACCCCCTATCCAGATTTAGCCAATGGACAGTGCATTCTCCACAGTTGTGTGGACAATGGGGACTGACTCTGACATGAACTCTGGTGGCCCCTATCTGACCACTTCCCTCTTGGTGGGGAGGCCTGGTGGCACTCAGAGGAAAGGAAAGCAGGCCACCAGGATGAGACCTGATAGGCTGTGGTCATATGGTTGGGGAGGAGGTCCCCTTCTGTCACAGGCTGAAGGGAGAAGGACAGGGTGAAAGAGGGAGGGAGGGTGAAATGGGAAGATACAAGTGAGGGTATAAGAATTGGGATGTAATCTGAATAAATTATCTAAATGAAAAAAAAAATAATTTCCCAACCAAAGAAAGCTGAGGGCCAGATGGGTTTAGTGCAAAATTCTAGCAGACTTTCAAATAAGAGTTAAGCTCAGTACTCCTCAAATTATTCCACAAAATAAAAACAAAATGAACATTGCCCAATTCATTTTATGAAGCCACAATTACCTTGATACCCAAACCACATAAAGACCCAACAAAGAAAGAGCATTAGAGACCAGTTTCCCTCGTGAACAAAGATGCAGATATACTCAAACACCATGATCAAGCAGGCTTCATCCCAGGGATTCAGAGTTTACAGGACGACTATAGCTGACTCAAATTAAATGGAGTGAAACTCAAAGCCATTCCACTAAAATCAGGAACAAAACAAGGCTATCCAATCTCTTGATACATTACAGATAAGTGTGATCCTCATCCCTCACCAAAGAGTTTTCTCTCTGCTACAGATGGTAGTCATTACAGAGAAGCACAGCCCATCAAAACACAGGGAGTTGTGAAGCCCCACCCCCTGCCAGAAGCCATCAGCTGTGAAGAGCTACACTTCAGCAGCCCTGCCACAATTTTTAAGGGTTCTTTTTAATGGCTTCCTGTCTAGGCTGTCAGTCTGATACTAGAGTCATTTGGGAAAACATGTCTCCTTCAAGTTGCCTGTAGAGAAGACTGCAGGGCATTTTTTTTTTTTTTTTTTTTTTTGATTAGTGGTTGATATGGGAATCCTACGACATTTGTGAGTAGCATTCGGGTCTCGGTTGTATTAAAAACAAGCTGAGCGAGTAGTAGGGAGCAAGCCGCAGTTTTCCATGGACGTGGTTTCACTTTCTGCCTGTGTTCTTGGCCTGACTTCTCTCCGTGAGGTAAGATGTAAAATTTAATAACCTGCAGGGCATGGTGGCGCACACCTGTAATCCCAACACTCGGGAGGCAGAGGCAAGAGGATTTCCGTGAGCTTGAGGCCAGCCTGGTTTAAAAAGTGAGTCTGGGAAAGCCAAGAGAGAAACCCTTATCTTCAAAAAAAAAAAAAAAAAAAAAAAGATGAAGTACCCTACCCTTCTTAACTTGCTTTGAGTGATGCATGGTGTTTGTTACAGCAATAGCAAGAACTGTAAGTAAGTAAGACACATTGTAAACCCAAATAAGCCCTTCATTCTGAAAGTTGCTATGGTGTTTAATTATAGCAATAGAAAATTAACTAATGTGGAAGTGTAACAAATACTGTGATCCACAATCTTTTATACTCACTTGGGTAGCCTATGACATCTGAACGCAATGGAGGATGCCCCGCATGCAATGCCACCACTAAGCCCGACCTGTTCAGAGCCTCTGGTATATATCTAAGCAGAATCCTGTGGTACCAGTCCCAGCTGTGCAGATCTTCTGGGACCATGAAGAGCATTTGTGCAATAGCCAGGCATTGGCTTTACTATGGAGTGAGTGTGGCAGACCACTGTGACTATGTATGGGGACACTCTTACTCTTCTTTCTTTCTTTCTTTCTTTCTTTCTTTCTTTCTTTCTTTCTTTCTTGTTTTTTTGAGACAGGGTTCCTTTATGTAACCTCAGCTATAAACCAAGCTGGCCTTGAATTCATAGAGATCCTCCTGCCTCTGCCTCCCTGCGTGCTGGGATTATAGGAGTGTGCCACCACGCCCGGCTTGACATCTTTATTCTGTTTGTTTGTTTGTTTGTTTGTTTTTGTTTCTCAAGACAGGGTTTTTCTGTGTAGCCTTGGCTATCCTAGACTTACTTTGTAGACCAGGCTTGCCTCGGACTCACAGCAATCCACCTGTCTCTGCCTTCCAAGTGCTGGGATTAAAGGCATGCATCGCCATGCCCAACTTGACATCCTTATTCTTAGGAATTGTATGCCTGGTGTTTAGGGGTAAAGACTTGAGTCTTGGTCACAGTCACACAACTCAGGGGAAATAAAGAATGGAGAAAGATGGAACCCAAATATGCAAGGGTTGCCATCGTTTGAGTCTGTACTGAGAGCACACAGAGTTCAATTTCTTTCAGTTTATATGTTTAATATCTTCTCTCCCTCCCTCCCTCCTTCCTTCCCTCCCTCCCTCCCTCCCTTTCTTCCTTCCTGAACTGGGCTTCACACACCCTATGCAAGTGTCTTCTGCTGAGCTAATGAGCCCAGACTTTTTGTGGGGGCCTCTTTTTATTTAAGACAGGATTTCTCTATATTACCCAGGCGGGCCTTGAACTTACTTGTAGCCCACTCAGTCCTTGAATTGTGTATTTGGGAATATTGGCCTGTACCACAATGACTATCCTATTAAAAGTTTCCTTTATAAAATCTGGAATCAAAAAAAAAAAGAATCCTGTGGTACCTGTGGAAAGTATGCAACCTTTGGGCCAGCAGATGCTCCAGAGCCAGCACTTTCATCAGCAGCAGGCCTCGCACAGCTGTCTCCTCACGACTGGCTGGACTGATGCGCTGTGCAGTCAAACGCCAGACATGAATCTCGTGCTTCAGCTCTGTGGAGAAAAAAGGGTAAGGTGCTGAACCTCCCAGACCCTCAAACATCAGCAAGCACCCCACTGTTCATCACAGGCCACAAATGTACGCCATCTTCCACCCAGCACAGGCTCTGCACAGCAGGAGCTGTGAGGACGGAACCAGATGATAGAGCTGGGCTCTGAAAGTCATCATGGAAGCAAGAAAGGCCATTTCAGCTCTGCCTGAAGAATAAAGTCCTTCCTCAAGCAGTATATTTTTAATTCTGTTATTAATTTATTCTTATGTGCTCTTGTTCTAGCAATGTCTTAATTCTAGGACTCAAGAACCATAGGCCATTCTCGCTGGCCCTGCTTTCAGCTAATATGTATCCATCACTGCTTTGGTTTTAATATGGGTTGTCATGACTTCTCGGCTCTTTTACTATTTTGTCTGGCTTGTGTTCTCCAAACTAGGTGCCATGTTATGCAGCAAAGTTGCTGGGGTCATGCTCTTGGACTTCCTGTCTCCTGGACAGTAAGCTACTATAAATTAGCCTCTCACTTGTAGCTTGCCTGGCTGGGGTACCGTTATAGCAACATAAATGAACCCAGCCAACTGTCCGGTCTTTGAATGGTTTCAGAAACAGAGCTATAGAATAGCAGCAGTGTGAGGGTGGTTCTCAGGCAGTCATGCTTGGCACCCTCCAGGAGGATATCCGGTAAGAAACAGGCAGCAGGAAAGCACTCAATCCGCTACCTCCTATGAGCTCCAGTGTGTCACACAGGAAAGAAAAGTAATCAGTATGTGAGATGCTGGCCAGAAAGGAACAAACAGCACTTTCGCCTGTGACTAACTCAGACACCTTCTTATTGTGACAAGGAGAAAGATCGTTGGTCATCCATTGCTTCCTAAGACATTAAGCTATTTTATGAGGCTTACATTTAACCTCTATTTTACAGTTTGAAATTTAGATAGATAGATAGATAGATAGATAGATAGATAGATAGATAGATAGATATGGAAAAAGCCAAGGTGGCAGATGAAAACCAGGCCACCCTTTATAGATCCTCAGCAAACTCAGACTGAAGCAGCAGAGAGCATCTTATTGGACAGGTTTGGGGTAGCTGTGGACAGTCATTGCTCCTAAGCGTGCATCATGCCAGGGACAAATAAACACCTCCCTGGTGACCTATGGGAGAATGCCCCTCCTGCTTATGAGGACTTTCCCTGGTGCCGGAGTAGAATACTACAGTAAGAATCTACAACATGGGAAGATGCGTGTACGTACCAACAATCTCACTAGGCTCCTTGTTATAAAGCTTTTTGTTCCAATACAGGAGTCTGAGGAGTGGAAAGGAAACCAGGAGGACGAGGCAAATCCCAAGGAACATGTGCGCTGTGAAAGCAGCAAAGTCCAAGCCCTGGAAGAGCAAAGGAGCAATACATGAGAGGTGGGCCTGAGGAAGAGCTGAGGTGGGGTGTGAGCTGAAAACACAGGGGACTCTAGTGACCTTCAGACAAGGGACCTGCAGCCAAACACTGATGCCTTGTAAGTCTGAAATGGTTAGTCATGTTATTTTGGTTTTGGTTTTCATTTTGTTTTTCTTTTCCTTTGTGTGTGTGTGTGTGTGTGTGTGTGTGTGTATGCGCGTGCGCGTGCGTGCATGCATGCGTGCGTGCGTGCGTGAAACAGGGTTTCTCAGTGTAGCAGTGACTGTTCTGGAACTCCCTCTGTAGGTCAGGCTGGCCTGAAACTCATAGGGATCTGCCTGCCTCCACCTCCCAAGTGCTGAGAGTAAAAGCATGTGCCACCACTGCCCAGCTAATGAAAGCCTTTTTGTATGTCTCATATTTTTTGAAAAACTTGTACTTACATGAATTAGAAGGAGACAAAATAGGCTTTTACAAATAGCTCCAAACTAGACCTCGTCTGACATCACCGGGGCTAGTGTGATGCCCCAGGATGAAGAAAGGTCAAAACATTGAATAATGTTATTTAATGGTTAATTTTTAATATTTGACTTAAGTACATGCTGTGGATTGGGAGGAGCATTCCCCAGCTAGACGGTCCAGTCTTCCCACTGCTGGCCACTGCTGTGTCTGCACAGAGCACTGAAACAGCCACAGGAGCCCTGGGGAGAAAGCCTTTTCCTTCCTCCCTGCTTTCTCTGCCTGCCTATCAGGCTATGTGGCATGGTCATTGGTTCAGCGTGCTTCATATTGGTAAACATCACCCCTAGGCTGATTAGTTAGAGAAGTCAACAACAACCTTGGTTAATTTTGCTCTTTATTTGTTTTTTGTTTTTTTTTATCTTTAAGCAAATTTGCACAATATCTCTTAAGCCCCAGTAAGAGAGATGAGGCCTTGAAGATGATTACCTATGAGAATTCAAATAGTATCTATGAACAACTACTGCCACTAAGGAGGGTCAAGGGTAGCACAGTACTGTGAGGCATTGGGATCTCAGGTATTGGTCATAGAGGACACATCAGACCAGCTCTGCCATGAGACATGCTTGCACAGGTAACAAAGCCTTGGGCTGTGAGTGAGCTATCTTCCAACACCTCTCACAACATAGGCCAGGCTAATTGCATCAACCTCCCATGTAATGGGGTACAGGTGTGTGTGTCACCAAACCTCAGTCAGAACCCACCATGTTCTGGCAGGTCTTCAGTTGTAACACTACCTTGAAGTTTATATTTATCTATAGAATCCGTACCCCAAATGTCTGATTGAACAATAGTTATATCTTAGATGTTCATGAAAATATTTAAATTTCTCTTAATTTAAAAATGAGCCTGGAGAGCTAGGGAGATGGGTCAATGCTTAAGAGCACTGACTGTCCTTTCAGAAGACCCAGGTTTTTTTCCCAAGCATCCACATGGTGACTCACAACTGTCCAGGTACAGGTGATAGAATGCCCTCTCCTGTCAAGGGTATTGGAAATCCTCTTCTAACAATGTGGGCACCAGGCATGCACGTGGTGCACAGACATATTCACAGGCAAAAATACCCATACACATAAAATAAAAAATAAACAAACATTAAAAACTTTAACCACCTCCCCTTGGTGGGGAAGCCTGACAGCACTCAAAGAAAGAATAAGCAGGCCGCCAAGATGAGACTTGATAGCCTATAACCATAGGGTGGGAGAGGAGGTCCCCCTCAGTCTTAGACCTAGGGGAGGGGAATAGGTGAAAGTGGGAGGGAGGGAGGAATGGGAGGATACAAAGGATGGGATAACAATTGAGTTGTAATCTGAATAAGTTAATTAAATAAATTAAAATAAAGTAAAAATTTAAAAATAAAAATAAAATTTTAAAAAGTAAAAAAAATTACTTTAATAACCTGGGAAAATGACCTAAATATAATACCAATCTACTTTACCTTTAAACCAACCAGGTCATAAAACATAATAATTGGATTGAGGGAATATAGCCTGAGGAGGCAGGAATTCTGTATCCTGAGTCATTCTGGATTTGCTCAGAATGTAAGCACCAAAGTTTCATCTCATCAAAAAGGCTGGAACAATTGAAGAAAGGAGTGATGAGCAGAAAAGTGAAGAGAGTTTAAGTTAAGGAGGCCCTGAGAGACAAGCAGAGCAAAGCAGCAGCACCCAACGGGAGTTGCAGGGAGTGCTTCACGTGTTCATTTATCCAGCAACAGAAAGGAAGATCAGAAAAACCCAACGTGATAGTTGTCAGAACCAGCAGGGGCAGATGACTGAGCCATGGGATGCTGGGGCTCTGTCTGAGCCAATTGCATGTGTGTCTGGAACTCCTTACCACTGTTACAGCCCTTTGTAACCTCCAAGCTATTTCTCCTCGATGCTCTCAGTAACAAAACCACCTCCCATCAGATGACTATCAACACAGCTTCTAAATGCAGCCCTTTCATCTTGCAGGTGCCTCTCCTACTTCTCCTCTCCTAATCTTTTCCTTATGACCAATAGTGTGCACTGTGAATCCGTGAGAGGAACCTTTGGTCACATTAGTTAATAAAGGACGCTGCATAGAGCGCTCCGTTGAGTTGTGCGTTTCCTGAAAGCAGCCCTAGTGTGCTGTTACTTAACCATTTTTCTCAGCTCCTGGTTGGAAACAATGATAACGTTTGGGGGGTCCCCAATGGCAGTGGCAGCTCCTCCGATGTTTGTGAAGATCACTTCTGCAATCAGGACTTGTCGTGGATCAAGATTGAGCACCTCACACAACCTATGATGAACGTAAGAAAGTGATAAGGCCTGTGCACAACCAAAATGTTCGAAGCACTTGCTTGTGCAAGGAAGGCCCACTCATGCCTGTGCACATGCACGCCATGCGCACACACACACACAACACACACACACAAAACCTGTGAGAAGAGTGACACAAGGAGCAAACAACAGCAGTGACATCCTCAGGCACCACAAGTTATGAGGATTCTTCCTAGTTGACATATATCTTAGCTATCCCGGTGATGATGCACTTCTGCTTGCCCCCACAGCCTGCAGAGAGTACTGTGCTCTGTGTGTAGGGCCCTAGGAGAGGGAAGGACCTGGAGCAGGTGGATGGTACTGGCCATCACGTGCCTTCGTCTGGTGGTGGGCAATCAAATCTCACCAGCCATAGCACTAAGCTAGCTGACTTAGTCCCTTATCCACCTTCCTCTTTTCTGAAGAGATCCCGAACTCTCCTTCTGGGTTCTTTCTTTTAATTGCTACCTTCATTACTTCTTCTTTGGCTGTGGGCCTCTACCTTGGCTCCATGAGATTTGTATTGGAGTCTTTGGAAATCCTAAACCCTGATCTGCTGAAGACTGAGCCCTCAGAATAGGTGGAAGGTGAAAATGTGGGAATCCATAGGCAAAAACCTGGTACCTGATGATCTCCGTGAACTCCTCACCTCTATTCCCCATGACAGTCTATCTCTCCTGGAAAGCAAGGCCCATGTCCTCCAGGTCCCCGTGATATTTCTGAGCTGTGCTGACACCTGTGCCTGTCTAGAGTTCTGCAGTCACATTGGAACTGGCTAAGTTAGAATTGAGTGAGCTGGACTCTAGAGATGAGATGGATGCTATTCTTGCCTTTTAGTAGATATGAGGAAGGAACCTTGAACCAGGTGGTAGAACCAGAACACGCATCTGCCCCCATCCTGGTCTTGATTTCCATGTTGGAAATGTTCTACACACCTTATGGTGACAGGGGTGAAAAGGAGCATCGTGGTGACATTGTCTAAGAAGGCAGAAAGGATGGCAGCAATGAGACAGAGCATGATGATCATAGGCCACACTCTTCCTCGAGAAAGTTGGTAAGCCTAGGACACACAGGAAGGAACAGCTGGAATCAGCAGGTTCATACGATAGATGCTGTGCTTCCACTGACGACTTCAAGATATGAAGACCAAAAGAAGTTCTCATTTAGAATTTCCAAAAGGTATGGCTGAGGATATTATTTTTTTAAAAAAAATAAATGTTCAATTCCAAAAGTTAAATACTATTTATTAAGAGTCTTCTTAAATGCAGAGCAGATTTTGATGTGTAGCTATAACCAGCCAGTTCAAACACCATTATACAATTGCTGGGTGGAGAACTCTTGCCCTGAGTGCTCTCTTCCTTTTCTTATGAAAACACTATAAGTGTTGCTTTTGCATCATGCTTAGCACAGCAATTACACGCAGACTCCCTGAAGCCATTTTGAAAGGAAGACGAAATTTTAAATATTTTAATTTACTAAATATATAGTATTAGGAGAGTAAACAGCATTATCCAATTAATTGATGTTATTAATTATTGATCACATTTGTACTTGTATTGCTTTGGGTATATATAAATAAGTACACTTATGCGATTTATATTTATTTAGTGTATGGCCAGTAAGTGCTACACTATACCTACCTTTACAGCACAGTAATCAAAAAATCCCGTTTCTGAAAATATGGCTACTAAGATCATCTGTAAAGGAAAAAAAAAGTAGTGAGAAAGATTTTTCTAATCAAAATACCACATTAGAACAATGTCAGAGTGACCCATCATGAGTTTGAGCTCTGGTCAAGAGCAGTTCTGTATTGTTACATGTCTGTCACTTCAGTTACCAACATACAAAAGCCCTGAGCAGAACCTCTTGCAGATGGTGTTGTTATATATTCCTATACAGGGCATTGTCCTAAAATACGTTATCAACCCACCTAACCCTGACAACGGACATCAAATGTCATCTTTACTCTGTTTTATAAACCAAAGATGACATCATCAATCTTGCAGCTGGAAGGAGGGAAGGCCATGGGCAAGCAGGTGGCTCTTGTACATAGTTGACCCCATAAGCAGCACTCAGAAATTTAATAGCTTTAAAGCTGTACCACATTTTGGTTTCTAAAATAATTAAACTGATTTTTTTTCTTACCAATGTAATGGTCATGGGCAAACTGGACTGTTGGTACTGAAATGGCTGACCTCCAGTCCTGTGTGCACCCAGAATGCTTACCTGTGTTTCAACTGATGATAAGTGATAAAAAGAGGCAGCCCATGGACTAATATACACAGTGCCCCCATTTATTCTGTGTTTAATAAACCAGAAATTCCAGCAAGCCTGAACTTTCTGGATAGGTTTCCTATTTTGCATTCAATTTCTTCTGTCTTCTAAACTTACAGATATCTGATATTGTCCCCTTGTGTTATTTAGTTCAAACCCTATCTTCTTCACAGGGCCAACACATAGGCTGGCTTCTCCATGAATTTCAAGTTCAGAGCACAGGTTTGCCTTCCTACCCTCTACCCACAATACTACATGGTGAATTTTGAGTGGGAAAGCACAGGTTCAAGCCTTCAACAACAACAGAAATGTGCTTGGTTTACCATTCTGTACTTCAAGTCTCTCACTTCACCTCTGGATGGCTTTTACCTTGTGAAGGTGCCATGAGAGTTTGATAAAATTATATGAAGTAGTTGGAAGACAGTGGGCCTAATACACTTTTCAAATAAACTGTATGAAACGCAAATCCTCCCCAGCCAGTTTTGACTCAGGACTACCCTTGTCTATAGCATCTTCTTAACTTAGCAGGCTCCTGTAGGGCTGTTGGTAGCATGCAGTACCTCATGTGAACATAAGGTGGCCTTGTCTTGTTATAGGGATCCATTCTGTCATTGTTTGATAGAACAGGGACTGGGACAAGCAGTCCCAGGAAATAAATCAGGTCAAGTAAGACCCATTCTATGCATGACCCTTATAGTATATAAAAAGCATAGGCTATCTAAGTGCCTGCTGAAGCAGGGTTTTTTGGTTTTTTGGTTTTTTTCTTTCTTTCTTTCTTTTTGGGGGGGTTGTTTGTTTGTTTTCAAGACAGGGTCTCTCTGTGTAGCCTTGGCTATCCTGGACTCGCTTTGAAGACCAGACTGGCCTCGAACTCACAGAGATCCACCTGCCTCTGCCTCCCGAGTGCTGGAATTAAAGGCGTGCGCCACCACCACTCGGCTCTGCTGAAGCAGTTTTAATTGAGAAAAAGAAACAACAGGCCATTTCTATAGGCTAAATTCTGTCCCTCATCCTCAAAATTTGTGTGTTGAACTACTAACTCCCAGTACCTCAAAATGTGGCTGTACCTAGAGACAGGATTTGTAAGGGTTACAATGAGGTCATTTGAGTGGACCTTAACTGAACATGACAGCTGGCCTTATAAGATGATGGGATAGGGTACAGATACATGGAGAGAAGACAGCCAGGGAGGAGCCTCAATAGAGGTCAGCCCTGCTGGTACTTGACCTCAGACATCAGCCCCTTTAGCTACGAGAAATAAATTTTCATTCATCAGGCCAGCATGCATGCCATGTTTTGTTACAGCAGATCCAGCAAACTATTACACCATTCGTTTAACTTTTCTAAAAATAGTATATCATAGACATCTGGCAAGACTCCCTCCTTCTATCCAGACGGCCAAGCCCTGTGCATTTCTCAGCTATTGGCTCCTCCCTGAAACTGGATTCAGAGCTCGGTTCCATCTTTCCATTCAGGGAGGGCGGCAGCTCTGAGTCCCTTAGAGCCCAGGGTAGATGCGAGCAGAAAGAACAGGTTGTCTGGTGACTGGTGTTTTACGAAGTGAGACCCCCCTCCACAGCGGATGAAGCCTCGGGAACCCAAGACCACGTGATCAGTCCCACTTTCGTCCAACACCTTGCCAAATCTCACTCGCTCTAGCTTAGCTGCCTTACAACTCCTCCATACGGTCCTCTATGACTTCATCTTCCCTCGCTAGAAGCTGGCTACAGCTGAACAGTATGACAAACTGACAGACGCTTAGAACTTAGGGACATTTTTCTTCATATGATCAAAATCACTTTCCCAACCACCCAAATTGTTCCATGGTTCACTTATTTGGAGTATGTCTTTTTTTTTTTTTTAAGAGTAATAACTCAAAAAAATTGCTGACTTTTGGAAATAACGATGCCACGTCATTGTTCAAAAACCTTTGAGCTGAATTCTCCAGTTAACGAGCCAGAGCTGCAGGCATCCCTCCTGCCTGGGAGAAATGAGCAGGACCTGTGCTAACACTTCTCAATCAAGCCCTAACTGTCAAGCCATATGCCATCTTGAGCATAATGATAGGGTCAGAAGGCGTGGAACAGAGAGGAACCCCGACTTAAGGCCATACCCTTCAGGGAGGACTGTAATTACCATGCCAAATAGCAGGGCCAGCGTCTCAAAATCAATCCACTCCACCACATGGGTCAGGCTGGGTCTCTGTAAGCAAAGCACAAATTAGCCAATTAATCCCCGTGCATCAACCTGCTGAGGAGCGCACTGAAAACGGGCTGCCTTTAATGCAAACCCACACGTGGGGCCAAAGTTGGAGCTACTCCATCCGTTCCCCCTGAAATTGGATTCTGTCATTGCCGACTAACGATCCTGACCCAGTGCATCTGTCACATCAAAAATACTCATGGGGAAAAAAAAAGTAATCCTGCTCCTGGAAGCTTGAGAAAGAATTATTGCTGGAGTTGCAGGATTAGTTCATACATGCCCTCCTCGGTGGGGTGATATGATTGACAGCTGTCTAGTCTACTCTCCAAGTGCACTAGCACAAAGAGTGACTGCCAGAGACTGTCCTGCTGGGAAAGGGTTGCTCACTGGCTGACCCACAGCCTTCTCAATGCATGTGCCTACTATGTGCCAATAGACCAATTTTCCAAATGAAACAGATTATTTGAACCATATTCGTAAGAACAAGAACATGAGACTCAGAGGCAATTCCATCCACTCCAGCCCAGATAGCATCCCACATGCATGGACTGCCTCTGACTTGAACAGCCCCCTCTTTCCCATGCTAGCAGTATCAATTCCCCAAGTCAGTTCCCTGAGGTCAATACAACCAATACCGTTCCTACGTGTACTAGTTTAATGATTAGCATTGCCTGGCAGAAATGGGTCTCAGCCCTCCTCAACAGAATAAAAGCCTTAGCCTGTAAGAAAAGGTTGCTCACTAACGAAAGCCCTTGTCGGGTTTATTTCAAAATAAACCTGTGAATCTCATCATCTTTCTTATTGCATAACTCAGCTATTATAAAAAACAATAGTTGAGGGTTGGGATACAGTTCAGGAGTATTTGCTTAGCATGCATGAGGCCCTGTTCTCCATTCTAAGCACTACAAGAAATCAACTGGTTGGTTGGTTGGTTGGTTGGTTGGTTGGTTGGTTGGTTGGTTTTTGGCTTTTGGTTTTTGGTTTTTGTTTGTTTTTTGGTGTTTTTGTTTTTGTTTTTGTTTTTGAGACAGAATCTCTCTGTGCATCCCTGGCTGTCCTGGACTCACTTTGTAGCCCAGGCTGGCCTCAAATGCATGAAGATCCACCTGACTAAAAGCATGTGCCACCATGCCTGGCTAACAAAATTTTCTTATCTTTAAATTTTAGAATTCAGGAATATTTTGATAGGGATTGCATTGAATCTGTAGATTGCTTTTGGTAGGATGGCCATTTTTACTATGTTAATTCTCCCTATCCATGAGCAAGGAAGATCCTTCCATCTTCTCATGTCATCTTCAATCTCCTTCTTCAGAGTTTTGAAATTTTGTTCAAACAAGTCCTTCACTTGCTTAGTTAGAGTAACTCCTAGATATTTTATATTGCTTGTGGCTAATGTGAAGGGTATGGCTTTCCTAATTTCTTCCTCTGCAAGCTTGTCATTTGTGTATAGGAAGGCTACAGACTTTTTGGAGTTAATTTTGTATCCAGCCAAATTGCTGAAAGTGTTTATCAGCTGTAGGAGTTCTCTGGTGGAATTTTGAGGGTCACTTATGTACACTATCATATCATCTGCAAATAGAGATAGTTTGACTTCCTCCTTTCCCATTTGGATACCCTTGATCTCCTTTTGTTGTCTTATTGCTCTGGCTAGAACTTCGAGTACTATATTGAAGAGATATGGAGAGAGTGGGCAGCCTTGCCTTGTTCCCGATTTTAGAGGAATTTCCTTGAGGAATATTTTTAATTTCAGTTTAGCAACTGTTTACAGCAAGCCCAGCCATGAAAGAGTTCACGTTCTTATAGCTGCTTTTAGTCTAGTTCTACAATGGCATTTTAAGTTAAGAAAACACCTCACAAATAGTTACCTCAACACACTTCCCTATATAGGTATTTAAATGAGTCATATTAGGGGCGGTGAATGACCTGTCAATAGTTTGTGGTGGAAAAGTCCAGCAAATTCTAAAGTTGCTGCTTTCAAATCCAGTTATGTGTGTGGCCAGCTTTGGGAGGGCTCTGAGTGCAAGGCGGTATGAGCCTTCCAACAACCCTCTCTCCACTTCCTAAGAAAACCCAGGCTCCCTCTTGCCCTTTGTGTATTCATCATGTCCCTATTAAGTGAACGCCATTCTTTACATCAGGCATCTCAAGGGCCTGCAATGCCACAGGGCAGAACCCCAGCCCCATAGGTCCACCTCCATGTCTCCTGGATGATGACACTAGATCCACTTCTAAAACCACTTGGCCTCACCCTGGGCAGAGGCATGCCTGAAGAGGCTTTCTCCAGCCCAAAGAAAGGATAATACCACATAGATGAGTGTGTGCTCATATCCAGCAACAACTTCCTCTTTTTCTTAGCTTATTTATTTTTATTTTATGTGCATTGGCATTTTGCCTGTGTAAGATCTCTGGAACTGGTGTCACAGACGGTTGTGAGCTGCCATGTGGGTGCTGGGAATTGAACTGGGGTCCTCTGGAAGAGCAGCTAATGCTCTTAACTGCTGAGCCACATGGAAACATCGCATAAAACAGCTAATACACCTGGAGTTTCCCTGCATCTGGCACTGCGTCTACTTGTAAGCCAGTAAATCAAACATAGCAACTTACATCTCCAACCACAGCCAATGCTGCTAATGCTGCCAGGGCTCCCAACATGGCTGCCAGGGTTCTGTGAACAATCTGAAAAGAAACACACGTTAAGCCTGTATAGGAACGAGTGTCCTGTGTGCTGTTGTAGACCACATCATTTCAAAGGGCTTGGTTTCTCCGCAGCCCTCAGAGACCAGCAACCACTAGCAGCCTACATTCTAGGAGAGTTGCTTTCGTTTCCAGAACAACTGTAAAAGTATGCTCAAGGAAGTCTGCAGTAAAGTGTCATTAATTATTTACCATGTTCTCCTTAAACAACCGAACCTTTAGTTTCAGAACGTAAGTCATCCCTTTTCAATTTCTAAGACCACTGTAAAGTCAGCACATAGACAAATGCCTAATCTAATTGAGACTCCAGCATATAACTGAATCACCAAAGGATCTCTTCTGTTTATCTCATAATCCAGTGGAAATAGAATTTCTAAGGCCTGGAAAATCTGAGCCTGCATACACTGCCTCTGAGAATGCAAAATGGTGAAGCAACTGTGGAAGACAGTTTGGCTACAGTTCCTTAAAGAGTTAAGCATGAGTTTAGCATACCATTTAAGAATTCTACTAGGAATCTACTAAACATAAATGAAAATGTGTATCACACAAAGGCATGGATGATCTGAACAGCATTATTCAAATCAGGCCAAACCTGGAAATATCTATGTGTCCATTTGCACACTAGATTCAAAGTTCATTCCCAAATAAATTTATTCCTACTTTTTTTTTAGTATTTGATGTTCAGATTTTTAATAATTAGGATAATTGTTTGATTATTTTTATTTAATTTATAATTATTATCATTGTTTGGTTTAGGGTTTTTTTCTTGGGGGTTTGGGGTTGTGGTTGTTGTTGTTGTTGTTGAGATAGGATTTCTCTGTGTAGCCTTTGCTGTCCTGGAACTCATTTTGTAGATCAAGCTGATCTTGAACTCAAAGATTCACCTGCCTCTGCCTCTTGAATATGCTACCACACCTGTCAGTCTATTTGTTTTAAATCTAAGTACCTAAAATTTAACACATAACTACTAAATTGTCATAATTTCTTTCATTTGTATTCTGCCTTTCAGTTTCAACTGATGGCACACATTAACACTTCTTCCTTGTTTGATGCTTAAGCGCTAGGCAGTGGGCTGGGCAAAATTCCTCCTCAGCTTTCAAGCTCAGGAGAATAAACGTGAAGTTGAGCAGGCAGGGAAACAACCATCAGGCTCCTTTCTCTACCTTACACGGTGTAAAATAAAGATGGTTCTAACTAGTCTTGTATAAACTGACAACATGACCATTCCACGGTGCAGTGAAGGGCAAAGTTTTTATTGTAGATATGAGAGAGAACAGCCAGAGGCATCTGCAAGAGTCCAGGGTAGGGGGCCATAGAGAGAAGGAGAGCAGAGAGAATGGAGTGGACGAATATGGGAGTGTAGCACAGCTAACATAGCAGGGTTGTAAGGAGAGTGGGTAGCTTTGGGGAGGGAAGTCCGTGAGCTGGGGGAGGTCAGGGTAAAGGAGGTGAATAAAGCTCGGATGCCAGCGTGGACTCTGAAATGTGTAAAAGATTCTTGTGATGCTGAGGGAGCCTAGAGGCCAGCATGCACCTTGGTAGGCTAACAGGCACCACAGGTAGCCATGTGTCCCTTCTGCCTTTTGGAATTTCCCTTGGACAACACAAATCTATACTCCCAGCCCATGCATATTCAAATTTTACTCCAGAATAAACTATTTTTACTCGCTTTAATGTGATTTGTTTGTTTGCCAACAGCTTTGTTGTCATAACGTGGGGCTCCACAAATGATCCATTTTCCAGTGGTGGAATCACCGGGATGGAAGCCAGGCACCTGGAAGGGCCCATTGAGTCCAAGCCAGCAGGCGTTATCTCCTCAAGAGGATTGTTTGTAAATTCTGGGGGGGAGGGGCGGAGGCTGACGTCCCTTGGTTTGGCCATCTATCCTTTTGTTAATTCCAGCTAACTAAGGATCCTAGTTTCATAGCTTCCTGTTTTGATCTGCTTCCCAAGTTGTTGGTTTAAGTGATCTAGTTTGTTTAGGTGCTTTGAAGCACTTTGGTCTGGACATTAGCTTCACTTTGTTTGCTTCTGAATCTCTAAAGGGGTTTGGATTTGGGTTGTTTGGGGAGCGCTGGAGGTACTTTGGTCTCTGTTTTTTCCTTCAGTGCTGTATCAGGATTGACAGAGTCAACGTGAAGATTAGAACAGAAGGAAAACTAACGACCTCAACAGCAGCAGGAGTCGTTAGTCAACCGTAAAGGGCAGAGGTCTCAGGAGTCGTTAGTCAACCGTAAAGGGCAGAGGTCTCTCTGAGGGAATGGAGGTTGTGCCGCGGTGTAGGAGGCCTGGGGTTTTTATAAGAAGAAAAGGGAGCTTTGGAGATGGAGGATTCCTTCTGCAGATCTGTTCCCTGCAGTCTTGGGCAAACACCAATAGACGTTGGTGTGTTGGCCTCACAAGGAACTTCCTAGCTCCCAACTCCCTGCAGTAGCTCTCAGAGGGTCCTGGGTGAGAGGGAAATCTACTGGCTCTCTTGGGAAGACATGCATGAGGGGATTGGTCACCTAGTGTCTTGAGCATCCTTGTGTTTGTGAAAACGTGAGGGATAACTCTGAGACCCAATGAGAGAGAAAGGGGGTGGGGGGGGAGGATAACTGGGGAGTCTTTCCAAAAAGTAGCACGTGATCCTGATTCAAAACATCCCTCCCCTAGCTAACATAGAGAACACTTTTCTCAGAGAGACAGAGAGACAGAGACAGAGACACAAAGAGAGACAGAGACACAGAGAGAGACAGAAACAGACAGAGACACAGAGAGAAAGATAAAAAGAGAGAGAGAAGGGTTTCAAAAAGGAAGAGTGTTTGGAAATAAGCCAACATCTGGAACTTAGAGTGTGAATATTTTATCTTGTGAGTATTTGGAAAAACAAGAGATCTAATAAGGATAACCAGGCTTTAGGGTTCCCTCAGTTGGGAACAGTTACTGTCACCAAATTAATTTGTCTTTCATGTTTAACCAAGCCAGGGCAGTTAATTTTTTAAAGATCACAAATGGAACAGCCTTCTTAATTAAAATAAAAAATGATCTGATTAAAAACTTAATTGAAATGGTAATTTGTAATAAGAGCCCTACAGAAACTACATGTGAGTTACAATGAGATACTAAAAATAAGGAATTAATTTTTAAAAATGTTTTTGAGTTTATATCAAAACTAAAGGTGACTTATAAAAAAATAACACCCTACTGGTCATAACATGGTCCAAGAACGGAGTCATGTGAGGAGAATTCTGAGTGCTTGTGAGAACCCTCCAAGGAAACAAGAGTCTTGTGATCCCACTTTCTTCAGAACACAGACTTGTTCTCGGGGAGTGTTTTTGTGCCTCTCTCAGGTGTAGAGGAGAGAAGTGAGTTGACTTAGGATTATTCATTACAACTGGCTATTACTTGTTTATATGCCTCTGTGGGAAACCATGTCTTTGCCATGTGCAGTTTGTCCTTGTGCTTTATACACTTAGCTCATGTGATTCTTCTTAATCCTCAGAGTACAAATTGCCTGACGCTCTGAATAAAGCTGGCTACTGCATGAGACTTTGGTCATCCCATCTTAGGCTCCACTCCCCAGGTCCTACCACCTCTAGAGCCTCTCATCTCTTTCTCTGATCCTGCATTTTCATTCGATATCACCTACCTGTCTTATATTTTTCCTTGAGTAGTTTTTTTTTAACTCGCATACTTAATTAGAATGTTTTTATTATTCAAACTAGTCCTAAAATTTCTTTCAGCCTTGAAGCCAGAAATTTCAATTTGGCCTGAGTGGAGGTCTCTAAAACTTAGGGGCACTCCTGGGGCTCTTAGAAAGAACCAAGTTTTGTCTGTGCCCCCTTAGCAGCATTCCTGGGGACTCATGCTGAGACCCATCTTGAAGCACTATTGGTGAGTGTCCCTGTCTGATCTATCCTGTTAAACATGGCTTACATGTTGCCCGAGGCTCATTTGTTTCTACTTCTCTGACCAGAAACCCACTTAATGTTTGAAAGCCTCTGAAACAAAGCAAAACAAAACAAACATACAACAACAACAACAACAAAAAAAACAACAACAAAAAAAAAAAGAATGAAAGAAAAAAAACAACCCCCCAACATTTCCTAAACCCATTCATACTCTTTTCCTGGATCACATGTCACAGCACACAGCTTTTCCTAGGTGGCATGTGTTGGCATGTAAGCAGCTTCACAAACCTGCCTCCAGGTTGCTTGGCAGTATCTGATGTCATCACCTGCTGCCACCACCAGGGGCCCAGAATATGAAAGGACAAACCCCACCTAGTTGCGTTCTCCCCCCCCCCCCCCCCCCCCCCCCCCCCCCCCCCCCCCCC
>OU015752.1:79042249-79078260 GCA_907169655.1 Acomys percivali | reverse complement strand
CACACACACACACACACACACACACACACACACACACACACACACACACTAGAACTCAGTATCCAACTATACTAGGTGATAGTTTTCAACAGAAGATTTCAAGGCAGGAGAAAATGAAGGGACAAAACCAGCAGCTGAACAGAAGATACAGTCAGAGGTAAGAACCAGAACTTGAAGCCATGTTCATAGGAATCACTTGTACTGAAATGCTAGACGGAAGGTGAGACAGGGCCACAGAACATGACACGAGACTTCTGGAAACCCTGGGCACCCTTGCCTACCAGGTACATCTTGAAGAAACAGTACATGTAGTAGGAACGCTGACTCTGTCAGGCTGTGCTTGGCCCTCTTTGTCAAGTGTGATAGTTTCTGAATGACTTCGTCTTGCAAATTTTAGTCATGCATAGTAAAGTGCTACCCTATGCATACTTTGGATACAGTAGTTTTCCAGCGGTGACACGGCCAGTAGCTGCCAGAACTTTCCTTGATCTGGATACAGGCTGAAGAAAATCTGTAACCATTAAAAAGATTTAATTATATATTTACATTATAAAAACCATAAGATTTATATAATTTTGACTACTGTTAGAAATAGAGGTGTGATTGATGCATCCAAGTTTCACCAGCTTGCCCTAATAGCATTAGGAAGTAAAGATATTTTTATCCATCCATTCTATGTTAGCTGCAATGAGCCTTGATTATTGATGTTTTCCAATTTTAAGGATTCATACTTCCAAATTATGTTTCGACAGTTTCTAAATACCTAGTCACAAATTAAACTGTCAAAGTGTGTATGTGTGAGTCATTTCCATTGACCATTATAACAGGTTATGGAAATTACAAAGAACATAATTAATTAAATTAAAGTGATTAAAGAAATTAATGATAAGATGCCATACTACAGATGTTCAAAACAATTTCTCAAATTCTTTCAGATATGTCTACAAGTTTGTCTTTTTTTTTTTATTTAAAGTCCATTTCCCAAATAAAAAAGCCTAAAGTCTAACCACAGAACTCAAGTTGTCTTTTGGGCCTGAGGAAACGCTCGAGAACCCTGACCCCCTCCTTTGGCGTCGCAAATTGCAGCAACCCTTCTAGCTCTGCTTAGCAAAACCTTTAGAACCACACGATTAGGTGAGTAGAAACAAGGGGAACCTTAGTGGACAAAACACAGTTAAACTGTGAGGTTTCTAGAGTTCAGGATGGTTGTTCCAGTTTGACCGTGTGAGGGTTCCTGATTCTGAACCCTCCCTCACAGACCTTGGGAGCTGACTGTACTCTGTTCAGGCAGAAGTAAGAGAGGTGCCATCTTGCAGAAACATGTTACAGAAAGACACACAGACTCCTGCCTACACCCAGAAGCCCAACCAGCTTTCCTCAGCACTGCTCAGCCTGCCGTGTCCACGCACACTCTTTCTCCTACAGAGAAGGCAGCACTAGGGTAATCAGTGTTAACGCACAGTCCCAGGCCTCAGGCCCCTCTACTGTCCATCCCAAAGCACGGAAGGGCTGTGTCTACCCACGAAAGGCCCCAATACCCACACTGGCCCAATAGGTCTGATGACATTGGTACTCACAGAACACACCACCACGAAGACAAACAACCCTGTGATCTTCACCCACCGCACCCAGCACCTGCAAGAGAAAAGGGAGGTGCTGAGCACAACACAGCGCAGCGGCAGCCTCTGTTTGGTATGTGAGGGAAGCAAGAAAGTCTAAGACAGCTTGTCATTATTTGGGTCACTTGTGAAGTTCCTTATGCATTATAAAATCAGTCTGGAAATGTGAAAATGGTAAAACTTCATTTTGCATCCTCTTAGACTTAATGAATTTGACAAATAATCCTTTGACACTTCTGAATTCAGTTTCGACAGCTCCTGCTTAAGGTGGAATCTAAATGGAATTTGTTTTTAAAGTATGAAGTATAATTGAAGTATCCTAGGTGTAATTCTTTTACATAACTGACATACAGAAGAACTGACAATTCAGAATAAAACGTTTCTTGCAAATGTCTTTGCTGTTCATGCCTGGTCCTATCTAGACTTACTGTTAGCCACCCGACAGGTGCTCAGGGTAATAATATATGCTTGCAGAAAGCTGCTGCCCATTCAGATGACTAAACATGACCCTAACACTGGTTTTTTGCTACAATTAAGGCCTTCCAGAAAAACCTATAAGGAAGCAGGCACTCTCACAAAGGCACAAACAGACAAATTAAAAATAAAAACCATTTTATTCAGTGGACAGCTCATTTTCCACAGTTGTAGGGTGGGGGGGAGTGGAGACTGCCTCTGACATGAACTCTGGTGCCCCTGATTTAATCACTGTGCCTTGGTGGAGAGGCCTGGCTGGCACACAGAGGAAGGGGAAGCAGCTATCCGGATGAGCCTGATAGGCTGTGGTCATATGTTGGGGGAAGAGATTCCCTTCTGTCAGAGAGTTGGGAGGGAGGTGATTGGGCAGAAGAGGGAGAGAGGGTGGGAATGGGAAGACACAAACAAGGGGATAACAATCTGGATGTAATCTGAATAAATTATAATAAATTAAAATTTTTTTTAATTTTTTTTAAAACATTTTATTATAGCTCCTGCCCAAAAGAGTTCTTTGTCCACCAATGTTTAAGCAGGGGATGTTGAGAACGCATGACACTGATGCAGGACAATCCAGAGGTTCCTCCATCTTGTATTCTTGCTGAGGTCATTTCAAAGTTAACTAGAATGTGATCTCCTTAATGTAGAATACCACAGAAAATTATGCAGCTCTATTCTAGGAACCCAAGGTCAGGACGTCCTAGCTAACTCACCTTAGCCTGTTGATAGTGAACCCCCTGCAGCTGCAGCTTATCTTCTGCCAAATGGCTTGCTAGCTTACTCAAAGTCCCATCCCAGCCCCACCCACCACCCTGAAGCTGCTGAGGTTTCTGCCTTCAAAAAACTCGGGTTCTGAACACTCAGGGCTACATATGGGTTCCCCAGTACTTGCTTTGGTCCCAGCTGGATAGAATAAAGACTCTATATTGGCTATAAACTGCCTGAGTGATCATCTCCTGTAGGCTGCCTGTAACAAAGCACCGTGCTGAAGAAGAGCCCCCAGCCCAGAGACATTTGTAAGATGAGTCTTGCTTGATACAAAGGTTACTACTGTTCCCCAACTGAAGCCCTTGCTTCTTGGGACACTACCTTGAAAATTGCCTAGTGTCTTCCTTACACATTGCTAAGTAGTAAGCTATTCTTCACTCACTTTTTTTCTTTTTCTTTTTCTTTTTCTTTTTCTTTTTCTTTTTTTAATTCTTTCAAAGACAGGGTTTCTCAGTGTAGCCTTTGGCTGCCCTGGACTTGCTTTTGTAGACCAGGCTGGCCTCGAACTCACAGAGATCCACCTGCCTCTGCCTCCCTGAGTGCTAGGATTACAAGTGTACACCACCAAGCCTTGCTTTCTTCACTCTTTTATCTCCCCTCTGTCTTTATCACCAAGAAGTGAGCCTATTGCACTGAACTGCCTTGTTACACAGAGCACTTCAATAAATGTCCCATGTGGCACACTGGATGCCATGACAGCCCCTGAAACTACCACCCAGGCAGCTGCGAAAACAGTGCCAGGGTTTAACCCTTGCCTCCAATGACCCATGTAGCCAGATCTCCAAACAGAATTTCATGATTTGTGTAATTTCAGAACAGATCCATGAGCAAAACATCTATTATGTCTACAAGAAGAACTGAGGGTGGCCATAGTGAAGGAGCTGCCGATGGTTAGGAGACAGGCTAGAGAGAGTTCATGATCAAGATGAAAGGATCCCAGCAGATGTCACTCCACATGAACTATCACAACTGTTTGGAGAACCAATAGGATATCTTGGTAATGACATGGCAGGTGGGCCTGCCTCTATGAGCATAGATAAATATGGATGAAGCCTAAAACTGAACACATCAACCTTCCCAGTGTCTTCAGGAAAGACCAATCCACAAACAGAATGACACCAGTACTAGGCCGTCTCATGGCACCTTTGCACTCATCTTGGCCACACACACGCCATCTTTGTGTAAGCCCATAGAAGGCAATGGAGTGAAGGGATGTCATGTCACAGGAGATAACAGCACAGCCACATGGAGTGTGTCTGTCATAGTCACCCAGCCACTTCAAGTCTTAAGTTGGGGACTACTGGCTTTAGCTCTCAAATCTTGGTCTTTCCTTGGAGATGGGCTTTCAAATACTCTGACCTAAGAAGAACTTTCTCCAAATAAGTATATGTGAAGAAGGAAGCATATAAATTAGGTAAAATGAGAACACTCTGTGGGCCTCTCCAGAGGCCAGAACATCCTCCTCCCACATACATCCTCCATCCAAGCCTAGAAGCCTAAGGCTCCCAGTTGTTACCACACAGGAGGACACCGAATTCTGCAAAACAGTAAATTTAAAAACGCCACAGGGATCCCTAAACCCAATTACTCTATCTGTCAAGAAGATGCCAGCTTTATAAGTGGGAATGAATGAATAGATGTAAGTGGGTTTTTCATCAGGGTTCCTTGTGACTTGGTCAGTACCCTGCTGTTTTTCCACGGCTGGCCTCTGTGTCTCCCATGGCCTAGGGAAAGAATAGCCTGGCTAAAAAGTATAACTCCTTTCTCCTTTAAACCTTAGACTTTTGAAAGACTGAGGCATGGGCAAGCCTTTGGGGCAAAAAGAAAGCCACATGTGGCCACTTCTCTACTGTCAGCACTGTCTCTCCACATCCACCTACCCAAGCTTGGACACGTGGACTCGGAGGTGGACACTGCTTGCAAGATCCCCTTTCTCTGAGGAGGCCAGTGCAGACAAATCCTCAACCTCTTTACCCAGCATGCATTTTTGCTCCCAAGCAGCAAGGCCATTTTCCCAAGAATCTTCAGTAGCTGTGAACTCTGGGTGATGAACAGACATGAACTGTGACCTAGAAAGAACAAAAACAAAAACAAAAACAAAAACAAAAAACAAAAAAACTGTGTTTATATATCCTAAAATGGCATCTCCTTCAAAACCAAGATTTCTTCTCAGCTGTGAGGTAGAAAATGTGATGACGTCAATATTGGTCTTTGAAAGAAGTTGCAGTGCTTAATACTGATTGTCAGTCTTACCTAGACGACAAATCCCTGAGCGTGTCTACAATGGGGGTTCTCAGCTAGGCTAATTAAGATGGGAAGAACCATATGAGCAACACACTCAATGGACTGGAATCCCCAATGACATAAAAATGAGAATGCTGACTGAGTGCCAGCGTTCGTCTCTCTCTCTCTCTCTCTGCTTTTTGACGGGAGGTGCTCTGTGACTAGCCACCTCATATTCCAGTCACCATAACCTTACCACCACGATAGACTGCACCATAAGTCAAAGGGATCCCTTTCTTCCTTAAGTTGCTTTCCCAAGCATTTTGTCACAGCAATGAGATAGGACCATAGACATCATGCCATTGTCTTGTACTTCTGGCAACATGTCTTTCTTGAGGACGGTCAACTCAAATGTTCTAGGGCCATGCAGTCTTCAGAATGAATGGCAGCCCTGCAGGAAATGGTTTTTTTTTTTTAATCTGATGTGTTAGTACAGCTGCTTCTGGCTCAGAACAGTCCATGCTCCTCTCACTGTGTCCTTCTCTTGGAATGTTCTCGGGCCACCACTCTCTAGCTAGACCTGTTCCATGGGCCCTGCAACAGAGTCATTTGTGTTCACTTCCTACTTCTGTGGGCTTGTCCCATGATAGGCTGAAGAAAAGGAATCTACCTGTATTTCCACACAGCAGCATGAAAAAGAATGAACAATGTCAATGCCACCTACCAAGGGTTCGAGGCTGGGGTCTATTTTTACACGTGGGACTTTTACCAAACTTATATGTGAACACCTCTATCTCTTGTGATTGGATGCTTGGGATCTTTCAATGAGGATGCACCCAACTCTCAAAAGGTTGTACCAGAAGTAAGAGTCTTGATACTAATCCATAGAATGCTCATGTGGTGACAATCTTAAGAGTAACCATAGCTGAGATCTGTTATCATGTAGCCACTTGGTTGGGCATTGTGATTCTCAACACTTATCACAGTTTTTAAGGCTTTTTCACATGAAAAAGTCATCTTGTTCCTAAGGAAAAACCCAGAGTTGGAGGTTAGATTGGTTTAATCACAATGCAGTGGCCAAGATAAGTGATTTTGGAAATAGTTGGGTTTTTTTCAACTGATCTTGTGACTGGAAATTGTCCATGTGTGAAAAATAGTATCACCTTCCTTGTAATTGTTGGAGGGGGGACACAACTGGAGCTAAGAAATTGCTTTCTCTGAGAAGCACATCTGTACCATATACAGCAGAGTTATGCACTAGAGCTTTCTGAGGAGTAGAAATGGATTCGACCCATCTGCTCCAGAGACTTGATTTGCACCAACACAGCTGGAGAACTGAAGCTGAGCTAACACATGTGGTGAGTGACTACCACGTTAGTTCAGGTGCGGAGCACTTGCCAACCCCATGCCATTGTCCTCAGTGCTCTGAAATGACACAGATCCTTCTGTAAAAGCAATGAAGAGTTTCATGATAATCTACTACTCAATTGAAATTGTAACTGAGGAAAAGTAGTAAAAAGTAGACAAACTATATCCCAACCACCAATATCTTTTTTAAAAGTTCTTATTTTATTTATACAATCTTCAAGCTTCCATACATGTATACAATGTATTTTGACAATATCTACTCCCTATTTCTCTCTCCAAATTTTCCCAGAATTCTCCACATCTCCCCTGTTGACATCATATTATATTTTTCTTTCCTTTACGGCCCACTGATTTCAATTAGTGTTCCGTGTGTGTGTGTGTGTGTGTGTGTGTGTGTGTGTGTGTGTGTGTGTGTGTGTAGCATGCGCTAGAGCATGCCAATCTATGAGAGGCCACACTCCTTAAGAAAACTGACTGTTCCTCCCCCAGCAACCACGAACTGCCAATAGTTCTCAGCTAGAGGTATAAGTTCATGACCCTCCCTACAAATGGGCTGGCTGCAGGCAGCCAAAACTGTTTTGAGTTCATTCAGTGGCCCTTAATGTCCAGAAGACAGTATTTCCCTACATCCTCTGATTTATTCTACTTCTTCTGGAATATTCCCTGGAGGTTGGGAGGAGACACAAATATAGATGACCCATTCACAGCTGATCACTCCATAGAAACTTATTCTCTAGATTTTAACTAGATTTTTTTCCATAAAAGTCATTATTGTAGTTCTTGGGATTCATAGTTGGGTGAAAATGGTGGCTTCTTTTCTCTTCTACTACCTTCCAGCACTACAAAAGCTAGCCAGTCGGAACAAAGCTTCCAGTCATTACCAGCTTGATTTCTCCAGGTTCTATGGGTGACCAGAAATTCAAGAGCATATGAGTAACATGAATTGGACTCAGTAGGTTATTATTATTGCTGTTGTTTTTAAAAGAAGATGCAAAATTGAGCAGATAAGGAAAGGAGGGTGACTCTGGTGAATGTTGCAAGGAGGGAGGCAAATATGATTAAAATACATTGTATAAAATCCCCCAAAGAATTAATTTTTAAAAATAAGTTTAAAGAGAATCTTTCGGTGAGAGGAAAGCAGTATACGTATTTAGAAGGTCGTTGGATGCTGTTTCGCTTTTTAGCAAAACAACAGTAGTAGGGGTACTGGGTCTTGACCAGGTTTATGGTACCAGGTATGAGTTCCCTCCTATGAAGCAGGCCTTAAATTTAATCAGAAAGCTATTGTTACCCCATGACATTTGTGTCATAACTGCTACCAGTGGGAATATCTTGCTGTTCTGGTCATTATTGGAACTCACAGTGTTTGTTGCCAGGTAAGCCTACAACCAGTGTCTTAATTCACTTCATGAAGAAGAAAAGGAGCACATCATGTGAGCAAAGTGATGCTTACATGAGGTTGAGTTTTGGCTTCTAGCCTGGTCTGGCCTCCAGCACAAGTCCAGCTGACACCCAAGCCATGTGTCTGTATACCCTGTGCCCAGAGCAAATGTCTACACCTTGTGGGCTTTGTGGTGCATTGCACATTTTGACATGTGTCAGCTCTTAATAATTGACCAAGTAATTCAAGAGAAATAACTAAAGAAATAAATGTGTGAATGTTTGCTTTCAGCCATTCCATAGGAGAGGAGTAAAAGAATTAAGTTATATTCATGTGGAGAAGGCTTAAGCCTGTGAGTCAGGAGACAGCCTCTCAGAATTGTATACCTGCCTGGGTATACACATGAGCAAGGTCATCATTCCAGGCCTAGGCCCAAAGCCACTTGGAAAGTCACAATCTAATCCCAAATCATGAATATCTACTATAATGGACTCTCAAGGATCTGGCGAAGATCAAACATGCCAAATAAAAAATTCCTATCTCAGGAAGAATTCTCTATCATATGAGGACCAAACAATACTCAGTACCACAGGTGTTTTCCAGATAGTTATTTATTTAATTTTTAAAAGAGGAAGAACTCACCTCTTCTTTTGTGAAGAATTCCAGAGCAGAGGAGTGTTTTCCTTGAAACAAAGGTCCTCTGAGCTGGAGTGGAACTGAGACAAAGGTGAACGAGTCCTGGGAAAGACAGAGAGGGAAACAGAATCAGCAAGGCAGAGATGGAGTGCTCAATGACATCTAAGTGGCCAAAATTCTCTCTGCACGGTGAAAGCTGGAACTTAGCAGGGACAGCTACAGAGAACGCTCCTTTCCAGATTCAAGCAGATCAAAGGGACAAAGCAGTTCTCATATGGGAGGCCATCTTCTATGGCTGACACTTTGAGGGTCACATTAGCAGATGACCCAGCATCCACGTTGGCATTTCCAGGCAGCACTTTCCATGAATAAAAATATTAAGGTCTGATCAGTCTTTTCAGATATAGAGAATTCTGTCTTCTGAGTTCTGGATATATTCACTTGGGAAATGTCCTCCTAGTGGTCAGAAGACCAGGTATCAGAAGTCAGATTGAGATGACAATCAAGATGGTTTTCAGGGAACGTAGCATACTAACCACAATTGAAGCCAGGCAAAAGTTTGCCCTGGATAGGATGCCCCCTTGCTATGTTGGCCTGTCCAGTGGAGGAAGGGCTATCATAAAGGCCTCACTCAAAGCAGACACTCAAAGTCTAACAGTGTGCAAAAGGAGTTTCCATCAGAGCTTAAAGAAGCCATTCTCCTACCTAACTACCTTACTTTTGCATTACCTTGCTTATGGAGGCCATATCATACAGAGGTGTCGTGGCCACCATCGGACATTCACCCAGAAATATAACAGTGATTCTTTCATATAATAAATGAACAAATGACAGAAAAGAAGGAATGAAAGAAAAATACTTCCATTCACTTCCTCCCATCTAAGCATTCACCTGAGACTCAGACAATGTAACTCTCATCTTGTGGATGAGTGAAAATCAGACTCTTCAGCTGTGTCTAACAGCACCTAACATAGCTCAAGAATCAGAAAAGGATGTGTGCCTAGAACAATTGTGTGTCTTCTGAGCTTGCCTTGTACCATTTCCTATGCAGAACAAAGATGCCCAAGGACCCTGCTCACAGGTACTGTTAAGGACAAGGGAACAAAGGGATGGTACAGAGGCTGGAAAGATAGCTCAGTGGTTAAGAACAATGACTGCTCTTCCAGAAGCCCCAGATTCCATTCCCAATGCCCACGTGGCAGCTCATGACCATCTGCAACTCCAGTCTTAGGAGACCCAATGCCCTCTTCTGACCTTTGAGGGTAACCAGGCATGCATGTGGCACACAGACATATATGCAGGCAAAACACCAATATGCATAGAAGTAAATAAATAAGTGTTTTAAAGGAAGGGAAATTAGCCCGGTGTGGTGGCACATGCTTTTAATCCAAGCACTCTGGGAGGCAGAGGCAGATAGATCTCTGTGAGTTCGAGGCCAGCCTGGTTTATGAAGAGAGTCTAGGGCAGCCATGGCTACACTGAGAAACCCTGTCTCAGAAAAAAAAAAAAAAGGAAAGGAAAGTAGAAGGATGCTTCCTGAGACATTTAATAATTAGCATGCTTTTACAGCTCAAACTGGCTTAATAAGAGTCAGCTCTGCCATCTCCCATAATTGACTCAGAATGTCCTTTGGTATTTATAGACAATGTGTCCCAGTGTGTCACTTAGCATCAAGCTGCTCTCTGTTGGTGCCTGAGTCTTTACATAGTACTTCTGGGAAAGCTGAGTGTCTCAAGGATCTTGTTCAGATAATTTAACTACGTTGTGCCTCTGTTTTCTCAGTCATATGAAAAGGAACACACACATATATACATACATACACATGCACTCACACACATTCATACACACATCCACACAGACATATACATACATGCACATACATATACACATACGTGCACACATGCCTTTGTTTTGTCACAGTAAATAAGGAGATATAAGTGAAAAGCACATGTGCCTATACTTATTTGAGTGATGTGGAGACTACAAAAGATGGTAACAAATTAAACAAGGGTACCTAATTTTAGGATTCCATGGTGCTTACTATTTAGTCTTCTTTTAAAAATACGATGGCCTACAATGTGTAAGTTCGCAGAATTACTGCCTTTACCAAGCCCTCTTTTAATAATATTTTATTTGCTCTTCTATGTATTTATGAAATGTATGCTGATGGTATACATCCCCACTGCCTCCCTCCAACTTCCTCTATATCAGTGGTTGTCAACCTTCCTAATGCTGCAACCCTTTAATACAGTTCCTCATGGTTTAAAGCCATAACATTCTTTTTGTTGTGACTTCATAACTATAATTTTGCTACTATTATGAAAAGTAATGTAAATATTTTGGGAGACAGCAGTTTGTCAACAAGGTTCCAACCCACAGGTTGAGAACCACTGCTCTGGAGCCTTCACTTCCCTCTCCTTCCTAGCTTCCTGACCTCTCTTTGTTGTTCTTATTAATAACCTCCTGCATCCAATGATTGCTCCCTTTATTTGTATGAGTGTGGGGCCATCTACTCTCCCATCGACCATCAGCTGCCAATTAGCCAAGAGTGGGTCCTCAGGGGCCCCTCTACTATCCATGCAGGAATTTCAACTGGCTTGATATTGTACAGGTCTCATGCAGGGGACCACAGCCACTGAGTTGATGTGTGCAACAGGCACACCATATCCAGAAGCCAGCTTTTCTTTTCTTTTTTTCTATTTTTTGAGACAGGGTTTCTCTCTGTATCCCTGGCTGTCCTGCACTCACTCTGTGGACCAGGATGGCCTCAAACTCACAGAGAGCCACCTGCCTCTGCCTCCCTGAGTGCTGGGATTACAAGCATGCACCATCACGCCCTGCTTAGAAGTCAACTTTTCATAGCTCTCCTCCACATCCAACCAGCTCTTACATCCATACTACCCAGTCTTCTGCACATGTTCCTTGAACCACAGATGGGAGGAAGTTAATACAAATAGTTCATCCATAGTTATACACTCACAGCTATTTATACTTTTGTACTTTGGTCAGTTATTATTCTCTGCATAAACTACTATCTACTATTTTAAAAAAAGAAGTTTCTCTGACCAAAGTTAAGAGCAATGCTGGTATAAGGGAGAACGCATAAATATTTAGAAATCAGTTTACAAAAGACCCAGGTAGCAGTACAACAATGGGTACTCCTCCCATCCAGGCCCTCTGATCTTCCCAGTCATGGACTTTTGAGCAGGTTTATAGCACAAGGCATGTAATCTCTCCTGTAAAGCAGGCCTCAAACTCAGCTGGAAAGCAGTTGATTACTCTCACCTCAGCCCTGCCACTGTTGCAACAGTGGACACAGTTTTCAAAGAAGGTCAGTATTGCAGCACACAAGATCTAGTGCCAGCTGTGGGTGTCTTTTCTCCAGCAGTTCTGCATAGCACCCTCTGTCAGATGTAAGTCAGCGAGCAGAGAAATCGTTTCCTGTTCAGCCAACAAGTTGATTTCTCTGTGACTTGCATCCAAAGCATGTGGTGTCATCATAGGGTCTCATCAACTAGTTCTGTTGGGCAACCCAGAACAACATCAAGAGCCCACATTTGTTTTGTGTCCCTCTGAGGGCCACCTGACCAATAACTCAAAGGGAAGTATCCTCTGATTGTCACTGAGATATTTACTTAATAACCCATGTCTTCCAAGAGCAGCATTATCTCCTACTCATGCAGGTACATCTGTTCAAACTAAAACCACATATATTATTATATATATTATATGTAGTACCTTTATTAATTTATAAACTAGTGTATTCATAGAAGACATCTTCATATATCCCGACTTTTAGTTAGCTTGCCCACCACCACATTCTCTCCCCTACCCCTATGCCCTCATGCCCATTTAAACCTCTTCAAGGAATATTCTCTTCTTGGGAAATTAAGATATTCAAAAGCAGCCATGCATGCCAGGAAATTGAAAATTCCATACAAATTGATCAAGCAAAATTCACACTTACTCACTACATGGAACAGTCAGAGGCCCTTATCTCAGGCTGACCTTCAAACTCAAGCATGCCCAGACAGTCAATAAAGGAATATCTCAGAAAATATGCCTACAAAACATGCCTGGAGATGTGGTTCAGTTGATAAAGTGGATGCCCTACACACATGAAGATCTGGGTTCAATTCCCAATCCTGTATAGCCCTAGTGTGGTGGCATTCCATGTAATCCCAGCACTGGGGAGGTGTAAGCACAAAGGGTCAGAAGTTCCAGGATATCCATGTCTATACAACAAGTTCAATGCTAGCCTAGTATCATAAGCCCTATCTTTTTCTTTCTCTTTCTTTCTTTTTTTTTTAATGGACAAAAAGGTAAGGGCAACAAGTGAAATGAAAAATGAGCAAAATTTAGAATATCAACAAAAAGACTGAAGTTGTCCAATAGAACCAAACAAAAATTTCGAGCTGAAAAATATAATAAACTCCTTGAGGTTTCCACTACATCTCTGTGTGCATGAGTGTGTGCACGTGCCTGTGTGTGCACATGCCTGTGTGTGCACGTGCCTGTGCTGAGGATGTTGGAGCTCATCCTCGAGCTAGGCTCCCTAGTCAGCTGCTGAGCTCACAGGATCTGTCGCATGCCACCAGGTCGCGCTCATAGGCAGGTGTTTTAGATCCAACCTCAGGTCCTCAGGCTTGTGCAATGAGTACCTTGCCAGCAGAGCCACATCCCAGCCTCACAAGAAACTCATAACAGCTGACTTGGCAGGTGGAAGAAATGAGAAATCTTTAAAAGAAAACAAAGTATCAACTATAGGAGGGAAACTGAAAATTAAAGATGTGTGAAGAGAGATTAGGGCACTTGTGGGGTTTAGTTAGCTAACGTACTCATTTGGGGAGTCTCAGAGAGAAGGGGGGAAAGCACTTGAAGGCAAAACACAAGACATGATAAATGATAAAGCATGTGATGTTAAGCTGGTGAAAGGCAGAATAAGTATCTTGAAAACAGGAAAAGAGGGGTGACCCGTCTCAGCTCAGTGATCATCAATCAGACTTGCAGCAGAAAGCATCTGGGAAATGAGGCAGCAGAAGAATATATTTAAAGTGCTGAGGAAAAAAAAACACACACACTAGAACACTATGGCCAGTAAGTCTAACCATCAAAAGTGAGAAAGAAATTAAGGAATTACCAAATGTTTTGTTTTGTTTGAGACAGAGTCTCACTTTTTAGCCTAGATGGTCTGGAACTTGTTATAGAGACCAGGCTGTCCTTAAACTCACAGAGATCCCCCTGCCTCTACCTCTGCCTCTGTAGTGATGAAATTAAAGCTGTGTGTTACCATGCCCAGCACCATTTCTCTTTAAAGTCAAGGAAGTTTATGGCTAAAACACCTAGCTTACAAGAAATGACAAAAAGAGCTTTTTAGATGGAAACAGCACAGATACTAGAATAACTCTTTGAAGAGCGCATCGATGATGCATTACAGAGTCCGCACACAGGGTATTAAATCGCATTAGGATCGCATTAAGGGATGTAAGAGACTTCTTCTTGGAGTAATCCAGACCAAGAGCAAACCACTTCTTTCTGTAGTTTGTGGTTTGTGACCTGTCTGTGTTGCCTGTCCCTAATAAATGGCTTTGTTCTGTATTTAATGAACAGCACAGAAAACATGGTGGCAAAAAGGAATAAGGCATATTTCTCTATAGAGTTATTTTAACAGAGTTAACAAGGGAAGAACTTACTTTCCTGACCCCAACTGACCCAGAATAGCACTCAACCCTGCAAACAGATGTTACAAAGCCAGGTCCACATGTTGCTTCCAGAATTCATGGGATGTTTGTTGTTTAAGGTGGCTTCCCACCTGTTGGATATTTTCAGCAAATGGTGATAACTCATGCAAATGCATTCTCCTGTTTAGAGGTATGGATGGGTACATAGTTTAAGACTGAAGCTATACAACTAGCTTGGGTTATAGAAAGGCACTACATGAGAAACCTAAGGCATTAGTAAGCTTGGTCACAATGCCTTCTTCAAGGCAGGTTAAACTTAAACAGGCCAAGTACACAGTATAATAGCAGACTGAGCACATAGCTCAAAATTATCACAAGGTATGTTAGTACCTTGGCTGTAAGGTCTGGCAAAAATTCCGTATCTTCTAAGGCAAAAGTGTTTTCAGAAAAAGGCATTAGCACAGAAGAGGTCTAGTCAAGTAAGCATACAGTAAGCGTAACAACTAGCATTATTACAATCTTGGTACTTTACCAACTGAACTGTCTCCTTTGTACCAGCAAGATGAGAATATTAAAGAAAATTGGGATGGGGGAGCAGTGAATGACTTGCCTAATTGGACAAGATCTACACATATTAATAATAAAAACTAAACATGCATTGCTATTCCTGCCAGCTTGTTGTTGAAGTGATTGTTCAATAAATGCTAGATACACACACACACACACACACACACACACACACACACACACACACCATGCCTACTCAGTCTGGACTCACACATAAGTAGTCAGATAGAACTTTTCAAACTAAGGCTTAAGTAATTTCCCAGAAATAAAAGAGATGATCCCTCCTTTTCAGAGCTAATGAATGAAATAAAAATAGTGATGTTGGAAGGATTGCTGCAGTGTAACAAATGAGCTCTCACATCTCAACCCAACAAGCAATGAACACATTATTCAAACAATTGTTATCATTTGGGGAGAAAATCATTTGGTTCAGTTATGCTGAAAGCCCAGAAATTTGATCATTAATATTGTGTGGGCTTGGGCCTAGGGCAATTAATTAAGAGATAAGTACATTTTATTGCACATAAAATAAATGCATGGCCCTTAAACACACTGGTGGGCTACATGCTCTCAAGTGAGATTAATGAGAGACTCTGACTTTGAAAGATACGCCAGCCTTGGTAACAAAGCACCATTCATTCACAGAGACATCCAGGAATGCTGGAGGGCCAGGCGGGAGTCATCAGCATCGCCAACAGGGTTGCACATGAACGTGAAAGCCCCTTGGTCCACGGTTTCCCTGCAGGTTGCTGCATCTTGCTAGAGCAGACAGCCCTCTGAAATACATTTTTCTATCAGCGATATGAAGGGTACTTGCTCAGCAGTGATGTCACACTGAGAAAGAGGGACGTATTCTTTTGAAAACATTACCTTAATTGTCACTAAATTAAAACTCAGTAAAACATTAAAGGACATCTTTGGAAAAGGAATGGAAATAGATATAAAAGTATTCCTAAAGCTGACAGCAGGTTCATTCTATCCCTCAGGGTTCCAGGTGGCCCCTGCCAGTGGCTTACTCTGGTCTACAGTAAGCTGTCCACATCACTGCTTCTGCGTCATGCATGGGACAACTAACTACCTGCGCTGTTTGTAACAATTCTAAACAGGTAGGGACAGAGCTCCTTGCTGTGATTCCCTAACTAATATGGTATACCAGCTGTGTATGTTATTGTCATGCTGCCTTGGGTATTAGAAGTCATCTGTGGGTGAACTAAAGTCTACAGACAATGACCGATACCATGCCATTTTATGTGAAAGACATGCACATTCCTAAGGAATGGGAGACAGGCCATGCATGTTGTATGGCATTTCTCCTCGGTCCTCTGAGGTCCCCCAGGGAGCTAGCAGGATGCTCCTAGCCAAGCGCGCCTGCCTCCACTCCCCTGAGCTCTGGGGAAGCTGGCTCAGAGAAGCTTGCCCGCGATCCAGGACCTGTATGAAGGGCTGAGAAGACCAGACGGACAAACACGGATATGGGTCAGCGTGCTTTATGCTGCTAAGCTGAGACAAAGCAAGCCGTCTGCTCCCCTTGTGAGGGAGCAGGTGGAACCGTGAGGTCTAAGGCCAGAGAGAACCCAGCTTCTCAAGCTCCTCTCTGAGGAGGAGCCTCACTATGCCCATTGAGCAAGAAAGAAAGCCACCTGCTTGGGGAATGCAGAGGTGGCCAAATCACAAGCCGGAATAAGACAGCCAAGAAGCGAAGAACTAGGTTTTAATACACATCCTACGTTTCATACATTCCGTCTAGAACCAAGAGTCAGAGCTAAGTCAAAAGATTAAAGGGATCAACAAAAAGGAAAGAGAACAAGGGCAAAGTGCTGAGAGGACAAAAGAAAAGATGAGAGAGAGTTGCGCTCCCCACACTGGGGCCCGGGTTTATAAGCCTGGGTTGTAAAATAAAAAGGGGCGGGGCTTTTGTTTATAGTACATATCTAGAGAGCCTGTCTCTGACCAGGAGCATTCTTGTTAATTCAAAGGCAGCTTCTAAAGGTCAGTGACACCTTTCTCCACATAGACTTTTGTAGCATGCTGCCACCAGGAAGGAGGCACTTCTTTTTCTCCAGGGCACAGGAACACTTGCTTTCCCAAAGGAAGTGCCTCTGGACTCTGGCCTGCAAGCAGATACCAAGGGACGACTGTTCTTCTTGAGAGCGTGTTAGCCTATCAGGATAGAGCAGGCCTCTGTCCTGGTGGGCTAGTAAATGCCCAGCACTAGCAGCAACTGGTGGCTCAAGACAGAAAATGAAGACGGAATCAGAGTTTGTAGTCACAATTTTCTGTCAGATGATTCAAGCCTTCAATCCAATCAAAGTTTTGAGGATTCTATGTCTGCCTTTTTTTTTTTTTTTTTAATAGTTACCAAGAGAAGGTGTTAAGGTCTCTGGATTCCCTCCCACACTGGGTCAGCTTTTGCTTGCTCATGTTGACCCTCTGCGGTTAAGTTCAAAAGCATCGACGATTATGGTTTTGCTAAATTGTCTGCCTCATACATTCAATGTGGCCTCGTCATTCAAAGTAGCATTCCTTCTCTACAATCTACTCTTTACTTTCAAAATTTCTTCGCTCAGAAAACGAATTTCTGACATTTGCTCTTAGCCATTCCCCCCACTTTTCTTTTTATCCATTTTAGCACTGGCGGTACTTTTTCATCTGGTTACTTTTAGCCTCGCTGCTTTTATGCTTACAACAGTCCTTTGATGATAGTATATAGTTCAATCTTGGTAATTTTTATCCAGTTATATAGTTTACACAGGTAGTGTAATTATTAATATACTAATCTATGAGTTTAAAGATACATACTTAGAGGTATTTGATACTATATTCACTTAGCAAAAACCATCATAGTAGGTTTACCCACTGGAACCTATGAGCTCCCTTGCCCAGATTTACCATACCTGACATGCATTCCTTCCTGAGGAATGGACCTTAAATCCAATAAGCAATCAGTTAGTTACACCCTCTCCCCAAAAACTTGTGTGCCACTACTGTGCTTATGGTAATATTTTTCCATGCTGGTTGTTATTGTAGCTTGCAGGATTTAGAGCTGGGTACAACTGTTCATGACTTTTCTCCCCCAGCACCCTGACTCCCACTCTGTACCAACTTGATTTCTCCATGTCCTATGGCCAAAGGTGTAGTATCTTCGGCTTACTATATAGTCTTACCATAGAGTTCTGTCAAGCAGCCAAAAGCAATAGCAACATCTTGCATTATGTTGGCATCTCTAGGATACCTTTCATCAACAACTCAAAGAGATATGTCCCGCATCTGGCACTGGGATTTTTATTTGACAACCTAGAGCTTCTTGGAGGAACAGTATTCCATGTGTATGGTAGCTTCAATTTTATACACACACACACACACGTACATACTTCCAAGCATTTTAATGTCCACCTCATAAAGGAACAAATAAGCAAGAAAAGCGAAAGTGAAGCTTTAAGGAATGTAGTCTTTGTAAGCTGAGAGCTGGAATTTCTGTTTCCTACACAGATAGGAAAGATGCAAGCAACACACATGGCTTCAGTGCTTGCTCATCAGCAGGGACTGCACAGCAAGCATTCCGCTTCTCCAGGCCTCAGCTTGGACCTCTCATGAACCCAGCTAGGGCCTGCTCTACTCTGCCCTACTGGTTAGCATCTCTTCCCATAGCCCTTATCTCTCTGGCCACTGCACAGAAACAACTCTCCATTCTTGCTTCATCCATTCAAAACAAGTCTTCATGAGAGTGAATGGTTGGTGTGTTTCAAGCCACATGGAGACCTGGCCCTGGAGGTACCCACTCTGCCTATGGAACACCCCCATGTCATGACTTGCAGGTTCCATGGTTCCAGTTAGGACAGAGTACATCTACAGACTCACATGGGACACTTCATTGCAGGGGCCTTCTGAGTCAAAGGGGAAGGTTGACTGCTTTCCGTTTCATAATATTGTGTTGGGCACTGGCCTTACAGGGACTCTTGGCTTTCTGGCTATTCTACATCATATGCTAGGCTGCAAAACAGTTAGAAAATTAAGAGGCATTTGATTACGATTTATGAAGAGGTCTGTGCTTGGGTTTTATTTTTACTTTAGATGAAGCCAATGTGCTGCAGGACTTCCTAGAAAGAAAACAGACTCTGGAGGGTGACCAGGCTAGTGTTCTGACACTAAAGGTTATTTGGCCCTACTGTGGTCCTTTCTTGACCAGACATTTGCTGATGTCACCTGGATTACCTTCCCCACACCGTTGAGCCCTTGGCACATAATTCTGCAGAACATAACATGATTTCAGGAGAGAAAAGGCCACAATCTCTTGGCTGACTAAGCCCTCTCCGCTTTCCTGAACTAAAAAAGATCCTCCTGTCTGACTGAGAGATGGGTTCAGGTGGTGAATGGCCCCTGCTGATATGTAACCTCCAGCCACCTCCCTGGAGTCCGCCATCACACCTTCCAGAGCACATTTCTGCAAGGCAGGCTCCGGTCTCAGGCTCCCTGAGCTTTGCCAAGCCTCTTGTGAGCTCAGGCGCCCCCTGTCGATGAGCTTGCTTAGAGCAGGTTTTGCTATCCAGAATCTTTTGTGCTCTAGCACACTTTCTCCAGTTCTGTGAACAGTGATGTTGAAATTTTGATTTGTGTTACATTGAGTCAGCCGCTTGCTTTCAATAAGGTAGACATTTCTACAATATTAATTCTTCCAATGACTGAGCATGGGAGGTCGTTCCATCTTCTAGCTTCTTTGAAGTCTTTCTTCAGTGCCTTAGTATATGCTGAAGGTATTCCCATACCTGATTACCACAAGTTACCTTAGAAAGCCAGGATAATAAAATAGCAGAGTACTGCTACAAAACTCACATGTAGATCAGGACCCAGATACACAGTTAATGCTACATAATTTCTGACAACTGTACCAAAAATACACATTGGGGAAAAGACAGTCTCTTTAACATATAGCACTGGAAGAACTATATACACACATGTAGAAAACCAAAACTAGGTCCCTTTCTCTCACCCTGCACAGAAAAAAACAGTTCCAAGCAGGCTGAAGATCTTGATGTAAGACCTGCAACTCTGAAACTGTCAAAGGAAAAGTAGGGGAAATATTTCAATATAGAAGTAGAAACAAAGGCATTCCAACTGGTGTACGAGTTGCTCAGGAAATAATACTAACAAATGAGATGTCATGGAATTAAAAAATCTCCTGTGTCACAAAGAAAACAGTTAGTTGAGTGAAAAGACAAGGGAGACAATCTTTGCTGGCCATGTATCTGGCAAAAGATTAGTATCTAGAATGTTTTTTAACTCAATAAACTAAAGAAGCAAAACCTTAAACAAATGTACTAATAAAATAAACATTTTTAGAGGAAGGATAGCAGGCTACCAAGAAGAGACTTGATACCCTATGAGCATATACAGGGGGAAGAGGTCCTGCTCAGTCACAGTTATAGGGGAGGGGAATAAGGGGAAAATGGGAGGGAGGGAAGAATGGGAGGATACAAGGGATGGGATAACAACTGAGATGTAATATGAATAAAGCAATAAAATATATTTAAAATAAATAAACATTTTTCCATCTGAAAAGATGGCACACAAATGGTCAATAAACATAATATCTAACCTCACCAGCCATCAAACTATCCTGAAATTCCATCCCACCCCAGGAGAATGGCAGTCATCAAGAACGTAAAGAACCACAAATGCTGGTGAGGATGGCATGAGCAAAAGGGACCCATATACCGGCCTGATAGTAATGTCAACTAGTGAAGCCACGATGGAAATCAGTATGGAAGTTTCTCAAAGGCTTTAAGCAATACAGCTCTATCACTCAAGGGAGTTTACCCAAAGGACTCCAAGTCCACACACACAGAGACACTGAAATCAGTGATGTTCCATATCTATTGCAGCTCTAGTCACAATATCGAAGCCATGGGACCAATCGAGGTGTCCTACAACAGATAAATGGCCTTTTAAAATGTGGTATTAATTTTTTGAAACAGTGGAATTTTTTTGAACCATAAGAATGAACAAAGTTATATTGTTTGTAGAAAAAATGGATACAACTAGAGATAATTATATTAAGTTAATTAAGCCAATTTCAGAAAGATAAATGTTGCATGTGTTCTCTCGTTTGTGATTCCTGGATTTTATACAAAATTATCTATGTGTGTGTGACATGAAAGTAGAAATAAAGCTGGGGGAGCAAAGGAATTACCCAGAGGGAGAGAGGTACGAAAGTAGAAGTGTGCTATGGGGCAGCGTACTTAAGGTGTGATACATACTAGTGCATATTTTAAAAGATAAAGACTAGGTTCTCTTTTAGAATCTCTGAGTCACCAGACATAGGCAGTAGGCTGGGTTTGTAATACCACACATGAGTACCCTCCTACTGAGCAAGCCTGAAGTCCAATTAGATAATTGTTGATTCTGCCAAAGATGTAAGTGGCATTATTGCACCCTTGGGGGATAGCTTGCAGTGCTGATCATTGCTGTGGTTCATAGGCTTTAGAGCCGCATAGGACTACAGATGGCTTTTCTCCCTCGGCAGCTTACATAGCAACTTCTGCTGTTATGAGAGGTAGGCCCTCGTGAAGGAGGCGTTCAGGTCAGCTGAGGCTCTATTCCTCCAAGTCCAGTGCCCAATGTCTGTAATAACGTCTTCAGCAATAGACCTCTGATCTCTGGGAAACAATCAACAGTGACAGAAATAGCTTATGTCACTTTAAAGGTCCCTTGATCAATAACTGGAAGGGAAGTCTCCCATGCCTGGCACTGGGCATCTTGTTAGATAGTCTGTGGCTCTTAAAAAAGCATCAAAATTATGATGGCATAACTTCATTCAAAGTGTCTACGTGTGTGTGTATGTGTGTATACCTATGCATACAGTTACATGTATTCTGTATATGTTTTGAAGTAAACATAAAATAATGTGTTTCTCTATGCCTTTTTCAAAAATCCTTAGTGTATCTACCCTCCTCCCTCTTTCTTCCTCTGTGTCGCCCTCCCTTGTTTTTCCCATTCCCCCTTCATAGCACCTGAGTTTTTCTCTTTAGATCAGAGCCTGTGTTCTACCTTCTCCAAAGCTCTTCCTCTCTGCCCCACTTTCACTCCCATAGTCCATTTTCACTTTTTCTGGTGTCTGTGGTTTCTCCAATTTATATACTTACATCTAATGAGTCAAAGCTAGGATAAACAAATAAGAGAGTGTCTTAGGGTTTATATTGCTGTGAAGAGACACCATGACCACAGCAACTCTTAATAGAGGAAAACATTAAACTGTGATTGGCTGATAGTTTCAGAGATTTAGTCCATTATTATCATGGTGAAAAACATGGTGATGTGCAGGCAGGCGTGGTGCTGGAGAAGAAGCTGAGAGTCCTACATCTGCATCAGCAAGCTGCCAGAAGAGAGAATGAGACACACTGAGCCTGGCTTGAGCACCTGAAACCTCAAACCCTGCCCCACAGTGACACACTTCCTCCAACAAGGCCACACCTACTCCAACAAGGCCACACCTACTTCAGCAAGGCCACACCTACTCCAACAAGGCCACACCTACTCCAGCAAGGCCACACCTACTCCAGCAAGGCCACACCTACCTCCTTATAGTGCTGCTCCCCATGGGCCTACTAGGGGGCATTTTTATTCAAACCACCACAGAGAGAACATGTAGCTTTTGCCACTTTACTAAATCAGTGGGGTTTCTAAATGCATTCTAAATAGCTGTACTTGTAACCACAGATAAGTCTTTCACTCCTCATCAAAGAAGTTTCTTTTTGCAGCAGATAGAGACCACTTTCTAGAGAACACCAGACCATGGGGTGCCCAGCCCCAGTTGATATATCTACAACACAACCCCTATTCCTAAGGCTCAGGGAACATCCCAGAAGAGGGGGTAGTAAAATTCTAAGAGTCAGAGGATGAGGAAGCCTGCTGGAAGGTGGTGTCTTTTATATATGACAAGGAAGTTCCACCTGTGAACTCTGAACAACATATGATTGCCTAAGCAAGACCTCCATAATGTCAACATTAGTTGATGTGCCAACATGGATGGGGAAATTTCATAAGGCTCTACCTCTAGATTAAGAGCTATGGGCCATTAGTGGATACTGAAAGAGAGAGGAGAAAGAAGACAGAGACAGAGACAGAGAGAATCAATCTTCTCCAGGACTCTGATAGATACCCAATCCCAAGTGATTCTAAAAGAGAACCTAGTTCTCTAATATTTTAAAATATTCAATATAGTATGTGTATATATATATGTGCATACATACATACACACACATACATACATGTATATATGCATATATATAACAGTAATAATTTAAAACGAAGTGGTCATGAATTTGAGAGGGAGTGAGTATTAGGTTTCAAAGAAACCCGGGACAAGTGTCACTCAGTACCTGTGGCTCCGCCCAACACTTCTCACCCCACCCCCTACCCTAAACCTCTCTAACCCAAGGCAGAGCTTCCACTTCCCTTCCACCCTCTATAACTCAGCCATTTTGGCTACCCGCCCTCTTGGTTCCTGGTTCCTCTCTTGACCTCCGGTGCCCTTCTCTTAGTCCCGTCTCTCCTCTTTCTTCTCTTCATGCACCCTGTTCCTTCATCACCCAGTTCAGTCCAGAATCTTCCAGATGACTCTGGATGTTTCCCCCTCATATCTACAATAAAACCTTCGCTATAGCCATACCTTAGGAGCAGTCATGTCCTTCTTCTTCATTCAGTGAAGAGGACATGGGAGGAGTTGGAGTGGGAGAGGGTGGAGTAGAAATGCTATAAATGTAGTACTTATGTGTGAAATCCTCAAAAACATAAAAAATGTTAAAAGATAAAGAGGACTCCGAGTTTGTCACAGGCTTACAAAATCACAGATGTCAAAGATACTACTGTGAATTGTACACCAGATGGAATTAATTAACATCCCAGCTCATGATTGAGGAAAGAAATAGCTCCTTGGAAACTTATAAACTGCCAACTCCCACAGCTGTGCGCTAATGACAGTACAGTTGCAGAGGAGGCCGCATGACCCTTCTGTGCTTTCATTCTAACTATAAGCACTGGTGGCCTCAGAGGAAAGCAAATGATGACACAGTTCAAAAGGGAAACAAGGGAGAATTGATTGAGGGACACAAAGATAAATCTACAAATGCGTCCATCGCACCCATCAGACATTTGTAAATAGGCTGGAAGAAGCAAATACCAGCCGTCGCTGCAGTGGCACTCTGAAACCTTGCACTGCCATCTCTGCCTTTGTTTTTCAGGACTCGGAGCTGAGCCCAGAGCATACTAGGCCAGCCCTGTACTGCTGCTATGTTTCCACTGATGTCTGCATTTTTAAGAAAGATCTCATATGGCTATTAAGAAAGTTCACAGCTTATACAAAAAAAATTTTAAACTAAGAAATGTTCACCTTTGCAAAGCTCTATTTCCTGAGAGCACATGGTCTACCCTTCCTCCTTGGAAATGAACCCAAAGACTGTGTTGTAGATTGAGGGAAGAGGGTACAGGAAGAATCCACTGGCCAATTCCTTTAACCAGAAGAGTGGCACTTAGCTGTCAACAAATATGACACCAAGTGGCTATTTTAAGAGGCAGAGAGATGGCCCGCTCCTGCCCTGTAAAGCTGCCGGGTGAGGCACCACAGAAGGAATCAAGGAATTTTCAAGGCAAGTAGAACTTAAGCATATATTTAGATGTGTGGCTATTGGATGGGACTCCATTTTCAAAACCAAGCCCAAGGTTCATGCCCGAGCCAGTAGTTGATAGAGACTCCACGGTGGTAGGTGATGGAGCAGGTGCCCTGAGGCCTGAGGAAGCCCTGTAGTCTGTCCTGGCCTGCAGTGTAGTAGGTGCCTTTCTAGAGGCAGCTGCAGGCAGGCTGCAGCTGCTGTGCAGGGTGCAGAGCTCCTGACCTTGGAGCCAGCCCTCAGAAGCAGCTGCAAGTAGCAACTGCAAATTTAAGTCACTGAAAATGACACCGAGAAGCCATGAGAGAGTTTCGTTGAGAGAAGTCATGCTGCCTGGGCCCCTAAATTCAAGCCTAGTTATGGCTGTTCCCCAAAAGGCTCCAACACCCAACTATGTTCATTGCCCTCCCATCAGGAGGGAGGGTGCAGCCGTGCCTTTTCAGAAACATATTGGAAAAGGAAAAGGAAGTGAGCTTTTTGGCAATATATACATATATACATACATATATTCATACATACATACATATATTCAGAATACTTACACACACACACAGAGGTGGGGGAGGACACTGCGGGCCTCTTCCTGGCAGATCCAATTTGTGCCCAAAAAGGATCCAAGACAAAATTTCCCTCAGAATTTTGGTTAGAAGTAAAACAGGGAAGTGAAACTTGGAATTGAAGCAGGTGGCTCCGTACTAAGTTTGAGGACAGCCTGGGGAACATAATGAGTTCTAGTCCAGCTTGGGCTAGAGATACTATCCAGAGACTAGGAAAAAAAGAAAATAGGGTTAGGGTTAGGGAAAAAAAAAAGAAAAGAAAGAAAGAAAAACAAAGGCTTAAAGAAACCCAAAGGACTAGGGAAAACATGATAAAGAACTAGAGGATGGTTAAGTACAGAAAAAGGACTGCGTAAGGAGCTTGTACAATGGCAGCAAACAGAAAGGAGTCCTAACTGTGCTGAGAAGCTTCTGAGTGATACAGGTTAGCGGCTGCTCCTGCGAATGATGTGAAGGAGTGTGTCTGAGGAAGAAAGGGAAGAAAGCAGGCCTTATTCCAAAGACTGAAACAGCGGCAAAGCAGGAGCAAAGACGCTCTGCCCAAAGAAGCCAGCCAAACAGGCAACGGGTTCCCTGGTGGGGAGGGGACTCAGCTACTGGGGCAGTACCTGAGAGCTACTTCCTGATCCATCAGCCACACCCACTTTGGTAAGGCCACACCTCCTAATTCTTCTCGAATGGTGCCGCTCACAAGTGACTAAGCCTTCAAACTGAGCCTGTGGAGGCCATTTTTATTTCAACCACCACAGTTGGCATAGGCAGAGATTTTCTAACCCGAACTCCAATAGCACCGAAAATAGCCCTAAGAACTGGCCAAAAATAAAATGAAAGTAAAGTAAAGTAAAAATTTTAAAAAAAGAGTGCATGTGTAAAAAAATGCAACTGGACCCATATTTGTCACCTTGCACAAAACTCAAATCCAAGTGGATTAAAGACCTCAACATAAAACCAGAGACACTAAGTCACTTAGAAGAAAAAGTGGGGAAGAGCCTGGAACATATTGGCACAGGAGACAACTTCCTGAACAGAACACCAACAGCCCAGGCCTTAATGTCAACAATTAATAAATGGGAACTCATGAGGCTGAGAAGCTTCTGTAAGGCTAGAGACACTGTCAAGAGAACAAAGCGACAGCCTACAGACTGGGAAAAGATCTTCACCAACCCTACATCTGACAAAGGTCTAATATCCAAAATATATAAAGAACTCAAGAAATTAAACACCACCAAACCAAAGAACCCAATTGAGAAATGGGGCTTGGAAATAAACAGAGAATTCTCAACAGAAGAATATCAAATGGCTGAGAAACATTTAAAGAAATGCTCAACCTCCTTAGTCATCAGGGAAATGCAAATCAAAACAACTCTGAGATTCCATCTTACACCCATCAGAATGGATAAGATCAAAAACTCAAGCGACACCACATGCTGGAGAGGATGTGGGGAAAGAGGAACACTCCTTCATTGCTGGTGGGAATGCAAACTAGTACAACCACTTTGGAAATCTATCTGGTGCTATCTCAGAAAACTGGGAATAGGGCTTCCTCAAGACCCAGCTATTCCACTCCTTGGAATAGACCCAGAAGATGCACCAGCACACAACAAGAAAATTTGCTCAACCATGTTCATAGCAGCCTTATTCATAATAGCCAGATCATGGAAACAGCCTAAATGTCCCTCAGTAGAAGAATGGATAAAGAAACTGTGGTACATATACACTATGGAATACTACTCAGCTATTAAAAACAAGGAATTCCCGAAATTTGTGGACAAATGGATTGAGCTAGAAATGATCATAATGAGTGAGTTAACCCAGAAGCAGAAAGACTCAAATGGTATATACTCACTTATATCTGCATACTAGCCCAAGGGGCATGTCCCACGAAAGCCTTCCCTTACCAGGAAACTGGGACAGAGGGGAAGACATCCTATTGGGACTCTAGATGAGAGAACCATGGGAGAATAGCAATGTAGAAGGATCCAGTGGGTCCTAGAAACCTACAAGTAGAACATTATGATAGGCAGATTTGGGTCAAGGGGTCCCTCTCAAACTAAGGCACTAGCCAAGGACAATACAGGCGGTAAAATTTAAACCCCTACCCAGATCTAGCCAATGGACAGGACAGTCTCCACACTTGAGTGGAGAGTGGGATATGACTTTCTCATGTACTCTGGTGCCTCACATTTGACTATGTCCCCTGAAGGGGGAGACCTAGTGGCACTCAGAGGAAGGACAGCATGTCACCGAGAAGAGACTTGATACCCTATGAGCATATACAGGGGGAGGTAATCCCTCTCAGGAACAGTCATAGGGGAGGGGAATAAAGGGAAAATGGGAGGGAGGGGAGAATGGGAGGATACAAGGGATGGGATAACCATAGAGATGTAACAAGAATAAATTAATAAATAATAAAAATTTAAAAAAATTAAAAATTAAAAATTAAAATTAAAAAAATTTTAAAAATTTTAAAAATTTTTAAAAAAGAGTGCATAAAGTTAACAAGCTTCTCCACAGTAAAGAAAATAATCACTAAGGAGACAGAACAGGAAAAATAGTTTTACCAACTTGCCATCATACGGGGGAATTTAGTACTCAAAATATATAAAGAACTGCAAACATTAAACACCAAAAAAACTACAAACCAAACAATCAATAAATAGGCGAATTAACTGAACGGGTATTCTGAAGAAAAGAAACTTAAATGCCAAATGAATGCTTGAAGAAGTACTCAAGGAGATTCAAGTAAAGACTCTTTGAGACTCCGTTGCATCCTAGTCAGAATGTCCACCATCAACAGAACAAGCGACGACAAACACTGGGGAGGGTGTGGGGAAAGCCCTCATTACTGCACGTGGGAGTGTAAACTTGCATAGCCACGCTAGCCCCACATAGTTAGGTCTAATTGTCATAAAATTCATATTAGAAAATGTATCCTCGGCCATTTTAAGTATGTCTTTCAGAGATTTTGAGGACATTTATAATATTTTCAGCCCTATCTAGGTCCAGAACTCATCTTACCAAGCTGACGTTTTGTCTCACTAAAAAAGTCCACATCATTACCACCCCCCAGCCTGAAAGCCACCATCTCTGAATGTGCTCCCCAGGGTCCCCTATGTAAGAGGAATTGCACAGGCCCTGTCATCTTGTGACTGGCTTGTTCTACGTAGGCAATATCCTCAAGGCTTACCCCTATTACCATAAGCACCAGAATTTTCTGACTCACCGCGACGTAGGCGCTCTGAGGATGCTACTTGCAGCATTGCTGGGAGGCATGTATGAATGAACTTAGAGTGTGAGCACTGACATATAAAATGTACTCTCTTTACATGAGCAAATATGTTAAAGTTTATCAAAAGCGACTCTCTTATGTCAACTCAGGGATTCTTTCCTTTTGTCCCTCCTGCCACGTCGTATCTGCCACCCCACTGCCTTCCACACCCACCACTGCCATCCAGGGTTTTCTGGCATTAAAAAAATTATTAAATGAATTAAAATGTTATATTTATAAGAACAAAGCATTTCCTAAGGCATAGGTAGATGAAAGATACTTCCCAAATCATATAATATTTGGAACACTTTAAATATACAAAATTATCACATTCTTATACTACATATTCTTTCTATTTTTATTATCATTTGAAGCTACATTTATTATACTTTAAAGGCAGCACTTACCCAGAATAGACCAGGAAAGAGATTAATTCTGGAAATTTTTCCCACAAAAGGGAAGGAAAACGCGAAAGATTTATACGATCTGAAGAGAAACCAAAGTCCAGGACAGTCAAGGCTACACAGAGAAACCTTGTCTCAAAAAAACAAAAGAAACAAAAAAAAAAAAAAAAGGGAAGGAAAGTATATTTGCAGAAACATAGCTTTTACCAGCTCCATGACCATTACATAAACTGTTTCACACTCACCGCCCCTCCACGAGGACTGAGCCAAACTCTGCATGTTCAGGGAAATGGAGGCTCTTCCTGGTAGCCTGGCCAGCGTAGGGCATGCAGGGGTCTGCCTGGCCAAGCTCGTAGTTTCGGCTAGTGGGTTTAACTGTCAGCAGCCCTCCTGGATCTGAGGAAGCTGGAACTGATAAAGCAGATGCCTGGTGCAGCTCTACCTCCAGCACGGCGGAGGCCAGCCTGATGTCTTTGCTCTCTAGGTGCATGTTCCGTCGCTGATCTTTCTGGGTCAAAGAGAGAAAGAAGCTACTCACTGCTGCTGAAAAGCAAACTTTGTACAACGAGAGGGTACTTAAAACACAACCCTTCCAGCGGCCCAACATTCAAGTACGGCGCAGGAGGCAGTGTGTGTTTGTCTCCAAGAACTGAAATTTCAGCAACCCCAAACTGGCAATGATCTACACATTCTATAATAAGAAGTAATAAACTTCTATGTGTTTAATTTTTTTTATTTTCATTGTTTTTTCATACAATATTTTTTTTCATATTCTTTTCCCCTCTCCCAATTTCTTCTAAGTCCTCCTCACCTCCAGATCCACCCAATTTCATGGGTTTTTTTTCTCAAAAAAAAAAAAAATGCAAACAACAAAGAAGATGAAAATCAAAACAAACTAGCAGGCACACACACACAAACAGACACACAGCCATGAAGTCCTTTTTCTGTTGGCCAACTACTCCTGGCCATGCGATCTGCTCTAGACTGTGGATGATATACCCAGTGTCATTCCATTCCATTGGAGACAACTAGTTTTCTCTCTCTCTCTCTCTCTCTCTCTCTCTCTCTCTCTCTCTCTCTGTTTCTTTTTCCAGCAGGTGTCAGTTGTAAGCCTCTTCTTGGTTAGGGGTGGGACTTTGTGTCTACTTATCCTTCTCAGTGCTGGGATTTAGAATACAATAAATTTTGAGATGTGCATAGTATGAAATACTGTGAGACCATAAAAGTTATGGAGAAGGATGTTCAGTGATATTGGTAAATATAAAGAAGCTGGATAGATAGAGATAGATAGATAGATAGATAGATAGATAGATAGATAGATAGATGACAACCTATGCTATATGATATTTCTATTGAAATAAACATGTGTAGATTACTTGTATAGAACACCAGGGCAAATACATATGCCCTACAAAGCATTGCTACCTCGCTAGGGATGGTATAGATTATGAGAACATTTTCGTCTCCATTTTTGGTCCTAATTGCCTTGATAAAGTAATAATTGTTATCAAGACGGGGAAATGTACTGTAACTGCCATTGGGGCTGTACTTCAAGCCATTTGCTACTTTTATTTTTCACATGTTACAGCATCCAAAGCCTCAAGAAATATCTTTGGCTTTGTAGCAACGTGGTTTTCTGTCAACACTTTCTGTGAAACCTAGGATTCCTGCAGCGTTTGGTTGATTCAGTTTTATAATGCTGAGGAGCAAAGGCTTGTGCCTCACCAGATTCATCCGCAGCAGCCACAGTACACTCCGAGGCAGGCTTCTTGTGGGTCCAAGCTGAATGTGGGTCCAGCAAGACTCAAACCAAGTGCAGGACAAGTATGCTCCACCTACAACTAAGTAGGCTGCTGTTACACTTAAAGTTTAGAATGCTCACGAAACACCCACATGTTAAAGGCATGCTCTTCAACTCAGGGTGCTACTGGGACGAGGTAGAACCTTTTGCAAGGAAGGCTTAGTGACAGGTCTTAGGGGCACTGGGGCACATGCCTTTGAAGGGGATAGTGGGGGAACCCCAGCTCCTCCTTTCACTCTCCTTCCTGGCCATGAAATAAGGGCATTTTTTTTCTGCCACGTGCTTCTACCATCACATATATGATACCATCAACCCAAAGCGATGGTGTCAGCCCATTAGAGACCTACACCCATGAAATTTTGAGCTAAAATAAACCCTTTCTCTTTGTATTATGCTTCCCTCAAACATTTACTACAGTTAAGAGACCCTGACTAATACAATTAGGCACACGCCTAATGGAGCTAAAATTTATGTGTAATATGAAAAGATATTGGCATGGAAAGAAGCCTATTCCTTTTTGGACCCTGCTTTGGCTAGCCATGCTTGATAAAAATGACTTGCAAATCATTATGTCAGAGACTGCTGGTAGAATTCACTTGTACCAAAATATGAAATAAAAGCAGTTAAGCAGAAGCCTAACAGAAGGTAGACCACCCATCTGCAGATCTCCCCTACGCTCTCAGTACCTCCCACACTATCCCAAATAACCCCACCTCTCCTTGTCACCATGTCCCAGCCCCTAACTCTGGCAAAGACCCCCTGCTCACCAAAAGCCACAGCACCCACTCTCAGACCTCCAAAACTTTCTCAGTGCCCTTGCACCCTATATCCTCACTCTCCCTTCCTCACTAACATATCCCAGCCTCCATCTCAAGCAGAGACACCCTGCTTGACCAGAGGCCTCACTCACTGACAGAAGTCCATGTAGTAGGCTGCCTGGGCTTCTGGCAGTGGATGTGGCCTCTTACTTATTCACTAACCTCTCCCATTCTCTCAGTGCTTCCCCAGCCCATCCACAACACCCTCCCCTATCACCATGTCTCAGCACTCAACTTAGGCAGAGGCTTCCTCTGTGACAAGAGGCCGTTCCAGCAACCAGAAATCCAGTAGGCCACTTGCAGACCTCTTCCACTCTGTTAGTGCTATATCACCCTAATCCCATCCTTCTTTCTTCCTCATCACTTTTTTCCCCAGCCCCCAATGCAAGCAGAGACTCTAGGCAAGATCATAGAGGAAACAGAAACTAAGGAACAAAACACCCATGCAACAAAGACAAAGTCAGAAATCCACACCTAGACCTACAATCATCCCAAACCCAGAGGCCTAGATGCAGTGTGAGAACACAGTGAAGAACAGCCAAGGCAATTTGTCACTACCAGAGCTGAACTAACATACTTCAATGAGCCATGAACATTCCAACACAGCTGGAGCACAAGAAAAAAAACTTAAAACCAATTTTATGAAGATGTCGATGGTTCTCAAAGAGGAAATGAATAAATCCCTTAGAGAAATCCAACACACACACACACACACACACACACACAGAAGAAATGAATAAATCCCTTAAAGGAAGACACAAATTAGCCAAGCATGGTGGCATACACAGTAATCCCAGCACTCTGGGAGGCAGAGGCAGGCAGATCTCTGTGAGTTCGAGGCCAGCCTGGACTACAAAGTGAGTACAGGACAGCCAAGGCTACACAGGGAAATCCTGTCTTGAAAAACAAAACAAAATTAATGAAGCTAACTCTAGGTAAGTGTACAGGAACTACAGAGGCAAGCTTCATCAACAGATACAAGACATGAAGAGAGACAATCTTGGGCATTGAAAGTACAACAGAAGAAAAAGCTAGATCAGTCAAGGAAATTGTTAAGTCTAAAACCTTTCTGACAAGGAATATCCAGAGCATCATGAAAAGACCAAACCTAAGAAAAAAAAAAAAAAAAAAAAAAAAAAAGAGAGAGCGAATAGGAAAAGGAGAAGAATCCAGCTCAAAGGCCCAGAAAATATTCTCAACAAAATCATAGAAGAAAAATTTCGTAGCCTAAAGAAAGTGGTGCCTCCCAGCCAAGGACAATACAGGCGGTAAACTTTAAACCCCTACCCAGATCTAGCCAATGGACAGAACAACAGAACATTCTCCACAGTTGAGTGGAGAGTGGGGTATGACTTTCACATGAACTCTGGTGCCTCATATTTGACCATGTCCCCTGGAGGGGGAGACCTGGTGGCACTCAGAGGAAGGATAGCAGGTTACCAAGAAGAGACTTGATACCCTATAAGCATATACAGGGGGAGGAAGTCCCCCTAAGAACAGTCATAGGGGAGGGGAGTAAGGGGAAAATGGGAGGGAGGGAGGAATGGGAGGATACAGGGATGGGATAACCATTGAGATGTAACAAGAATAAATTAATAAAAAAAATTTTTTAAAAAGAAAGTGGTGCCTCTCAAGGTACAAGAAGCATACAGAACACCAAATAGATTGGACCAGAAAAGAAAGTCCCCTTGCCAAATAATGATAAAACACTAAATATACATAACAAAAAAACCCAGTAGTACAATTTGCAAGGGGAAAAGGACAAGTAGCATATAGAGTCAGATTGTTAGACAAACACCTGACTTCTCAATGGAGACCAAAAAAGCCAAAAGGGCCAGGGCAGATGTCCTGTAGACTCCAAGAGACCAAGGATGCCAGCACAGACTACTCTACCCAGCAAAACTTTCAATCACGATAGATGGAGGAAAAAAAAGATACTCTATGATTTTAAAAAAATTTAAACAATATCTATCTAAAATCCAGCCCGGCAGAAGATACTAGAAAGAAATCTATAACCCAAGGAGGTTAAGATATCCATAAAGAGAGAAATTGCTAATACTACACCAAAAAAAGCAAAAGAAGGGAATCATACACACAGATACACGCGCGCGCACACACACACACACACACACACACACACAAACACTATCACCACTACCACCAAAAACAACAACAACAAAATAACAAGAATTAACAATCAGTAGTCATTTATATCTCTCAATATCATTAGACTCAAAACAACAGCCTACAGAATGGGAACAGATCTTCACCATTTCCACATCTGACAGAGGGCTAACATCCAAAGTGTATAAAGAACTCAAGAAACTAGACATCAACAAATCAAACTATCTATTTTTTTTTTAATGAGGTACAGATCCAAACAGAAAATTCTCAGTAGAAGAATTTCAAATGGCTGAGAACACTTCAACAGTCTTAGCCATCCAGGGAATGTAATTCTATCTTAAACCTGTTACATCAATAACACAAGTGACAGTTCATGTTGGTGAGAAACTCCATGGAATGGGAGTGGTGGGATTGTGGGATCCATAGGGGTCAAGGACACTGGGAGAGCACAGCCCACAGAATCAACCAAGCAAGGTTCATGGGGGCTCACAGAGACTGAAGTGGCAGTCACAAAGCCTGCATGGGTCTGCCCTAGAACCTCTGCATATATGTTATATTGTTGACTTGGTATTTTTGTGGGACTCCTGACAGTGGGAGTGGAGTATCACTGACTCATTTGCCTACTTTTGGGACCCTTTTACTCCTACTGAGTTGCCTTGTCCAGCTTTAATATGATAAAGAAAATGTGGTACATTTACACAATGGAGTATTATATTCAGCTGTTTGTTAAACAACAAAAAAATACATTACACAATTTGTAGGCAAATGGATGGAACTAGGAAAAAAAGTCTCCTGAGTGAGGTAACCCAGACTCAGAAAAACAAACATGGTATATGCTCACTTATAAGTGGATATTAGAGGCAACCATGCTACAATGCACAGCTCAGATTGGTTGTGCTTGGTCTTGTACCCTGTTGTGCTGGCATTCCTTTGGTTGCCAAACCTTGGAGGCCTGCAGTTTTCTTGGGGTAGGGGTGCAGGAGTTGATCAAGGGGAGAGAGGATGTGGGAGAAAACTGGGAGCAGTGGAGGGAGAGGAAGCTGGAATATGGATGCGTTGTATGAGAAAAGAATAAGTGGAAATTTTTAAAGCAGTTGAGCTTGATTCTTACAATGCTTTCATCCCAGTAAGAACAAACCACGTGTGTACATGTGTGGTACAAAGCATCAGTTCTGTGTTTTAGCTGATTCCACATACAGAAAATAGGCTTCAATATTTAAATTTAAAACAGACATTGCAATGTGCAAATATGACTAATAAAACTTAAAATTTTCATTGCTAAGGATTATGGCTTTAAACAACAACTTTCTAACATCATAAATAGCTAGGTGTGGTGGTTCACATCTACAATTCTAGCAACTGTGAGGCAGAGGCAGAAGGATTTCCATGAGTTTCAAGCCAGACCAGCCTAGGCTACAGAGCAAGGTCCTGTTTTTCAAAGTAAATGAAAATAAAAACCTTAAACAAAGAAAAATATATGGCAAGAAGTTAAGAGAGAAAGACCAGGGGATAAAGGGGAGGCTTTATTTTAGCCTATTGATGGCATTTCCCCTGGCCTTTTATCAAAGGGCTCCACAGATTATGTAATTGGCCCTGGTTCAAGAGCATCATCTGCCTACACAAAATACTCCAGTCCTTTTGGAACATTCCATTAAGATGGGTTTTGAGCTAAATACTTGAATCTACAAACCTAAATTCTCATATTGATATCCTCTTGCATGTGATGGTGTCCAGAGACAGTCTCTGGAGAGGGCTTGGGGTGTCAGGAGATGGCCTCTGGAGGAAGGATATCATGAGAACGGAGCCTTCATGAATGGGATCAGTGTCTTTCAAAGAGTCTTCTTCAGAGCTTGTTTCTCTTCATGGCATATGTGTACACTGACCAAAGACTCTATTTATGAACCAGGACATTAAATCTGCATATACTTTGATCCTAGACTGCCTAGCATCCTACCCTGTGAAAAATGTTTGTTGTTTAAGCCACCCAGAAGTAATCTTGTCCCTTGAATAATAGAATATCATTTAGCCATGCAAAAGAATAATAATAAATAAATATGCTATTCAAACAATACAATTCAATAGCAAGAGGAAATGATATATGAACACCTACCACAGTATGGAGGAAATTGTAGCCATTCAGTGAAGGAAGTCAACAAAAAGGCCATATATTGCCTAACTTCATGTAAATACAAAACATTCTCAATAGACCAATCTGCAGGGACATCAGGTCAGTGGGTCACTACAAAGGAGGGGATCTCTGCTATAAGCTTTGGATACTATCTGAAAGCTACCTTAGCTTTTGGGTTCATAGGCACTAGTAATGCATTAATGCACTCTAAAGGTTTTGCTGATAGTTAAAAAGATGCTGCATCAAAAACAGAAAGTAGCCCCTAAATGCCTATCAAGGGGATTAAAGATCCCTCCACAAGCTCGAAAGTTCTAATCACTCAAGCAATCACATAGAATATTCAACACAGGTGCAGCTCTTTCTCTGAGACCATCAGGTTATGCCCATATCACATAAAACTTGTCCTCCTGGACATCTACTTCAACATTTGTAGAAGTTCAGCCAAATGAGAAAGAATTCAGAGGTTTCTCAGTTTTGGGTTTTTTTGTCTTGTTTTGTTTGGGGTGTGTGTGTGTGTGTGTGTGTGTGTGTGTGT
>OU015752.1:79014167-79038544 GCA_907169655.1 Acomys percivali | reverse complement strand
AGAGAGAGAGAGAGAGAGAGAGAGAGAGAGAGAGAGAGGTGGGGAAGGGAGAGAGAGGTGGGAGAGGGAGGAAAGAGAGAAAGGGGGAGGGAGGAAGGGAGGGAGGAAGGGAAGGAGGGAGAGGAAGGAAGGGAGAGACAGAGAGACTATCATAGCTCTTCTGCAGCCCTGACCACTGTGTCCTTTTAGCCTCTCATCTCTGTGGAAGCAACAGTGCTCCAATAGCCACAGGCTCCCAAAATTCCCATTGCCATCCATCCCATAGTACCAGATGCCTGATCCCATCCATGTCCAAAATGTACCCATGTCCAACCCACTATCTATCTCCATGTCATACATGTACCCTGAAGATCCAACACTAGCAAAATGTCCCTGCCCTGACACAGCAGCCACATTACACTTCATGCTTGTGCGTTGGTTTTGCTTTAATACAAGGAAAATTCTTTCAGCAGGAAAGGTTTTGGTTTTTTTTTTTTTTTGTGAGTTCTCATTTCTTGCCCCCCCAACCTATCCCACACCATCTTTACAAAATAAACACTTGGCCATACACTGGCCAAGGTTCCCAGTGAGGACATTGCTGGCCTCTGATGGCAATCAAGGCCCCTCTCTTCCCAATAGTTGGTCATGTCCTTAGAACTCAGCTGACTGAACCATGAGGTTGGAGGTGTCAGGAAAACTTATGCTCTTAACTCACCCCCACTTCACACTCAATCTGAACAACTGAACTCATTTTTTGTTTTCTTTTTCTTTTAATATTTATTTATTTATTTATTTATTTTACACTATTCTGCCTGTATGTGTGCCAGCAGGCCAGAAGAGGGCACTAGCTCTCACTATAGATAGTGATGAGCCACCATGTGGTTGCTGGGAATTGAACTCAGGATGTTTGGAAGAACAACCAGTGCTCTTAACCTCTGAGCCATCTCTACAGCACTCAAGTCTTTGTAAACACACTCGGAAGCCCTTTCCTGCCTTCTGGAACTTTCCTCTGTTTTCAGATAGAATCTTCAGCAGCTTTCTCAGGAGAGTTGGCATCACCAGCTACACTGGAGCTCATAGGCCCATCCTTATTAGGCCTTGTGGCCTACCCAGATCAGGCACAAGCCAGCAAGCAAGCCTCGGGGAAAGGCATTTTCGTGGTGGTTTCAGTGGGCAGCTGTGACGCACAACTATTAGACCAAATCTCAGCTTTGTAAAATTGACACATTGGCTTAAGTCAGTGTTTCTCAAACATCACTCAGGTTAAAGACACTGGGGGACACTCAGGTTAAAGCCAGAGGGACGTGGCTGGGCCCTGGGGCTCTGATTTCCCGAGGATGCCCACTCGCTCAGACTTCTGTGCTTAATAACCATGTCACGAAAAAGTGCTGGCTATATGAATCCCCACTTAGTTCACTGTGTGTCTGAAAAGACAAAAAAACATCAGCCTTGAGGGACTTAATGTTCTCGCTTCAGTGAATTCCATCCCAGAGAAATGCCTCAAGGCCTCTTATTTCCAAGTCCCCCTCCTCATTGGCGGTTGTCCTGGGACACAGCCTCCCAGGGAGCTATAGTCTCAAAAGCTGCCTCTGCTGCTACTGGGCACCTGATTAAAGTCAAGAACACCCATACAAACACTCAGTCTCATTATATGTACATTTTCAATACCGGTTTGTTACCCTGCTAACCTCCCAGAATAAGAGGCTATTGCCTCCCGACTCCCAGCCACCATTTTACCTGATGACTTGTTACTCTTTCTCCAGGAGTGAAGGCTGGTGTCCAAATCCAAAAGCTCTGTGTGGTGGATTCAAGCCTCTGGGTAAGAGTTCTCAGCAGGCACTTGCAGCCCTGGAGGGTTGGGTAGCTTGTGCTCCTCACCAGATCCTCGGCTGGCCACACCCACCGACCTTCCCTGAGCAGGAAGGTCCAGTGGCCCCACCCCCACTGGAGAATGGTCCAGCAGCATGAGACAGCCTGAGCTGGGAGGTGGAGGGTCTTGCTACAGAAGGCAGGCTTTTGTAAAATCCCAGCCACGTGCAGCAAGCTTAAGCCCCACTTCATAGGCGGCCAAGGACATGGCAGATTTTTCCTTAAAACAAGAATTGGGGAAATGTAAATTGTTCTGCCTTTTAAGAACTCTCTGCTGGAGATGATAAACTTTCTCATTATCTTGTTCTCCTCCAACTCAGGACTGTGGCCAAGGTTATACCTGGAGAAAGCTCACTCATACAACACACACATGAACATGAATAAATACACAAAAACTGCTCACAGAACTTATCAACTACATGGAAACACACAAACTGTACAAATATCCAGAAGGCTAAGACACACAGAAACATAAACTACCCAGATCCAATACACATAACACACACTCCAAGTAAATATATATATATATATATATATATATATATATATTTGTGTATACTATATATATATATATACACACAGATGCAAACAGACACAGAAGCAGGCATGTGACACGCATCATACATGTAGACATAAACTACAAGATGGCACAAACGCACAGAAGAGCTACCTCCATACATATCAACAAAGAGTCTCTGCAGCCACTCCAGGAGCTGCTGCCCACTCCCTGCCATTCACAGACTTTTTTTTTTCCACAGACTTTTTAAAAATTAAACTATTTTGTGGTGGATGTGTGTGTGTGTGTGTGTGTTTGTGTGTGTGCGCTCATGCATGTCACAGGACGTATGTAGCTAGGGGACAACTCTTTTTTTAATATATTTTATTAATTTATTCATATTACGTCTCAATTGTCATTAGGGGACAACTCTTAAGAGTCATTTTTCTCCTTCCAGCATGTGGCTTCCAGTGACCAAAGTCAGGCCATTGGGTTTGGCAGCAACTGCCTTTACTTGCTGAGCCATTTTGCTTGCCCCATTTCTAGATGTTTGGGTAGCTTCTATAAGTGATCCTACTGGATAGATCAGGCAAGCCTTACCAGATGCTTTTCAGAGCCAACAGATGGACTTCTGAGGTCTTGCTTGGCTCAAGCCTCAGGCAGGGAAAGCCCCCTCCCCACTTCTCTCCATCAGAGCCCGAAAAGGGACTTGTGAAAAGGAATCAGCCCACCAGTAGAGTCTCTAAGCAACTTGCTGCCCACTGTATGTGGGCACAAAGAAACGGCCTGGAGCACTGCACACAGGCAAACTAGCTGCAGGTGCCAGGCACCACATGGGGACTGGCTGGAGCTCAGAGGCTCCTGGATCTGTCCACACAGTAACAGCACAAAAAGATTTTTTGTAAGAGGAGCTTAGTAACTTCCTGGGGAGAATCATTCATCTGTGGAGCTTGTCTACTAGGAACAGTTAGGTTTTAAAACATTTAAGGATTTATTTTAATATTTAGTGTACTGTAGTGTGTGTGTGTGTGTGTGTGTGTGTGTGTGTGTGTGTGTGGGTGTGTGTGTGTATGCACATGTGTGAGGGTGTCCACAGAGGACAGAAGAGGACATTAGATGCCCTGAAGCTGGATATATTCACAATATAAGGTGACTGTAGCTGCCATGGGTTCTGGGAGCCAAACATGGCTCCTCTGCAAAAACAGGAAGTACTCTTGACCACTGAGCCATCTCTCGAACCTCTACATTTTTTTAACTTTTATTTTTTAAATATCATTTATGCGTTGACAATTTACACAACGTATCTGTACACAATGTATCTTGATCTCATCTACTCCAAAGTCCTCCAAAACAGCCTTTCCCCTCTCCATAGCCTCTCCTTTTGTTGATTTTTATAACCCACTGAGTTCAGTTAGTACTGCCTGCTGATCTTGTCCCGATCTTCATATATATATATATATACACTCACAGCTGCAACAGGACCATGAATCCTATGACAGGCAAGTCACAGGAAGAAGGCGGCCTTCCACAGCTCCCCTCCCCAGTCTCCATCCCCTCTTCCACCAGGTTCCTTGAGCCTTCCAACTCTCAGCCTCCCACCCCTGGCCTGGTTACTTCACCTTTGGCTTCACAACTCCACCCTACCCATGAGTGGCTGGTGTACGTTTGGTCCTGTTCAAATCCACAGGAAAAGAGCCCCTTGGAGCTGGTTTCTGCCAGAGGACGTGACCCTGTACTCTATTTCCTGTAGCGCAATGGGGGGGGGGGGGCAGGGAACTGAGAAAGAAACCTGGATCAGTCAGCACCTGCATGCCTTGATTGCACCTTCTACTCCCAGGATTCACAGCTCCCTTCCTGCCTTGTTCTCAACTGAAAAGGATTCTGCCTAAACAATAAAATCTCAGTGAGAAAGGATATTCTTAGGCAGAGATCACTGCTATGAAGTCTTTTGCTATTTAAAAAAAAAAAATAGTTAAGGATTTCCCAGCTTATGTTAATGCCAGAACATTACCAAGGAGACTGGTGAAGGATCACAAGACCCCAGGGCCACAAGGCCAACTTACACTCCCAGGCATCTCACACTCACGTGTTGCCCCGGCTGCTCTCGTGGATTAATACTGCCTGACACTGTGAACAGTTCCATGTACTAAGTGACGCCCAGCACATTGCTCAAGCCTGGGTGCCTTGAATTTCTGGGAGCCTGTAAGCTCCACTGAGCTCAGAGCAATTCAAAGGAGGATTTCAGGAAGAACTCAAGCATTTCAAAAGAGGGATGTCATTCCACAGACCTCTCTCCTTCAAAGGAACGGGTTTGCAAAGCAAACATCATACAGCACAGAGCAGCCAAGACAAGACACCCACCACCTTCCCCAGGTGGATGCCTTGCAGAGCCAGCAAGGCCAACTTCTGAGGTCGTGCTTGGATCAAGCCTCTGGAGGGAAAAGCCCTCTCCCCAAAGTCTCTACATAAGAACCTGATAAGAAACTTCCCACACCTACTAGTTCTTAGAGTTGCTTCACCTCACACAAGTCTTGGTGGAGAGGCAACTGTTGTCCACTGGGGACAATAGTGAAGTCCGTTCATGCAAAGAAACCAGCAGGTGACAGGAATCATAAGGGTGAAGTGTACGAGGCATTGCCATGCTCTGAATTTGGTTTGTCCCCAAGGGGTCATCAGTGTTAGAAGCTGAGTCTTCGATGGGCAATGTTAGAAGGGAAAGGAACTGAGAGGTGAAGCCTAGTGAAAGGCTCTTGGGTCACTGCTGTGTCCAAAGAAGAGATTAAAGTAGTTAGGCCGTGCCTTAGTTCTTTCAAGAGGTTCTTTATGAAAGAGCCAACCAATGTTTCTTTGGCTCTCATCTTGAGATGCAATCTTCCTTGTACATGTGCGTGCCATTGTGACAGTAACCACCACATAGTCATCACCAGAGCTGAGTTAAATTATCCCCTCCCCACTATCTTCCTTCCCACTCTGTTTTGAGACAGGGTCTGTTGTGTGTTCCTGCCAGGTGGGTCATAGTCATGACTACTGCTAACTTGATTCAGGGAGGTTTGTTTGTGTGCAGAAGACCCTCAAGTGGTGCCCTCCTCAGGGAAGAGGGAAGGTGTACATGGCTCCCAAGACCCTCAAGAGACTCAGGGGGCCCTCAAGGATCACAGTGCTGGTGGAGCTTGTGGAGTTCACAAGCCTTCACAATATTCTCAGAAATCACTCACCTTCCTGACGTTATACTGTAATAATCCCTGCAAAAAAAAAAGACACAGACCATTCTAGTTAAAAATGTATCCGTCCTTTATTGGCCAGTGACCAATGCCTCAGTTTCTTGGTGCTCAGGGACAGTCTTTTTAAAGGCAAAAACTACAAAGAACATAGTTTGTAACAAAGTTAGATGAGAGTCAGAGTAAATGGAAACATTCATATCTGGCAGAGTGTAGTAATTATTTCAAACACAACATGACATTTATTTTTTACTTATACCACTTTTAGTTATTTTAGTTTATATTAAGTTTGTATAAACATTACCTACTTTGCTTAAGACTTCTGGGCCATAGTCAAGGTCATGAAAATCTCCTGTGTGTTGCCAAGGCAGAGGTGACTGTTGTGTTGGTAGAAAGCTGAGAACTGAGTAAGCAAACACAAAATGGAGTCGGAACAAAATGCTGTTAGCCTAGTCACTTCAATATTTGAGATGAACAATTAATAGGAAGGGGAGTCTTGAGTAATATAGCTGCCTGTAACTTTTCCAGGGGATGCTTCAGACCCCAAAGCAATCCTCACTTGCTTGCAATGGACTTTTAGAAATCCCAGACACTCTATCATTAAAGACAGTACCCAGCAGGTTTTAAGACATAGACAAATCAGGCTGGGCTTGAACTAGAAGTTCTCATTGGCTGGCATTTGTAGTACCAAAACATGCTATGCAGGCTGCTGGAGAATGGTCACCAATGGTCCAGCTTGGCTATAGACCCTTGCATATTATACTACTAGCATGTCTTGCAAGATGATCCTGATACTGTAATTTACAACTGTTACTACCTCATTGTATTTACAGCCAGCTCCATAGGGGGAACTCACATCTGGCACAACAAACCTGAGGTAGGGAGGTACAGAAATCATGATACCCTGTGAGGTGGCTACAGTTGTTTTGTTAAATAGGTATAATTATGTTCATCAAATTATTTTCTAAGCATCTGTGTTTATGACCATACAGCTGTCAGCTGTAGTGGAAGGCAACATCTTACAGTAGCTGGTGGCAGTTACTGCAGATGCTCCAATGTAGTCAAAATGCTAGTGTCTGTTGCTGTAGCATAGCAGTCCAACATCCAACCATAAATGCAAGAAAACAATCCAATCACCCCTGTACCCATCAAGATGTACCTACAGAAGAGGGGATAGAATGTAAGAGTTGGAGGAAGACAGGGTGTTATGTATCTTCTCTCCAAGTTGAACATAACCATAGCTGCCATGAATCAGCATAGCTGTAATCACCCTCATGAGATCAAGACTATGAATAATCCCTTATGAGTGGCCGGAGAGGGCTCATGCAAGACGCTCATGAAATCTCTCCTTTCTCTGAGGTTATATGAGAGCTGAACCATTGCCTGGGAGGGAGGGAGGGAGGGAGGGAGGGAGGGAGGGAGGGAGGGAGGGAGAGAGGGAGGGAACTGTCTTTAGGATACCCAGCTGTGATGGCTGTTGTTGCTTGTCACATTTTGTCACATCTGGGAAGTGGGACCCTCAACTAAGAAACTGCTTCTATCAGAGTGGCCTGTGGGGGCATTTTCATGCTTGATAATTGATGCAAAAGGGCCCAGCCTACTGTGATAGAGTACCATTCCTAAGCAGGTTGGCCTGAGTTGTATATGAAAGGCAACTCAATGTGAGCCTTAGAGTGAGCCTCAGCTCCCTAGATGATGGATCTGTAAGACAAAATAAGACATCTCCTTTCTAACTTTTTTGTGAGTTATTTATCATGGCAATGTAAAGATATCTACCCCCCCACCCCACCCCCCGTGACTCACACAGTGCATTCCATGCTGCTAAGGTGGTCCTTTTCAGTGTTGGGGTAACCCATAATTTGCCCAGAGGACTTCCCAGTGATGCAGTTGCCTTCTGAGTCATGCATGCTTCTGTCACTCCTATAAACTCTTCGGTTACCAAAATGGAGTGAACAGAACCTTTCCTTTGGTCTGTTGGTGTCTATCTTAAGTGAATGCACTTTTTTTTTTTTTTTAACATCTCCCCAGGAAAAATGATGAAAGGTCTCACTCAGTAGCCCAAGCAGACATTGTATCTACCATCCTCGGAGGCCTCAGGCTCCCAAGTGCCAAAATTAAAAGCTAAATCTGTCTTCTTTATGAAATTAGTCAGCTACAAGTATTTTGCAATAATTAACAGAAAGCAGATTACTACAAGTACCACACTCCTCTTACAGCAGATCGCCATTTTACATGTATTCTAAATATATATTCTACTATCATTTTTATTAGTAGAAAAACAACCATGATGTATCAAACCAACTAATCCACAAATCAAGATATGGGTGAAACCTCACCACAAATATGGTCAAGTGTGACTAAAGATCTGTACTCCTTTCAGATGGCCAGTTTTTACCACAGTAGGTTTTCTGCACAAATTTTGATCTACGAAAATGAATTTTGCCTTCATTTTAAGTTGGATGAGGTTAAAGAGTTAAAGTTAAGATGCAGTTGTTCTGGTAACCTCTTGGGCTGATATAAAAAAGCTGTGACTGAAAATCAAAGACATCTAAATCTTAGTTTATCATTTATTTTTGCAAAACTTGCCTTCCAACATGAACTACAAATTTTTGCCTCAATCAGCTACTGGAATCTCAAGATTGAGTATACTAGGCCTATCAGCTAGGTCTTCTACTCTGTTCTTCCATTTGCAGATAGATTACCACATGCAGCAAATCCCACCCAATAGCCAATAAGAACAAGAGTGCGCCTGACCTAGGCCAGTGGGAACAGGTATGAGGACTGGGCATGAGGTCACATTTAGAGAGTTAGAGGAAGGTGCTCTGAAGGTCCCTGGGCCCCTCTGGCCCGAGAGCAGCTGCTCTATCTAAATGTTTCAGTGCTTGGTAATTCAGTATGGTTTGGTTGTAACAGATCCACATGTGCTAGTCTAATTGGTTAAAAAAGTTCAGCCTACAATGTTGTGACACATGTTTTATTTATAGGGGATTAAATTTTGGCATATACATGACACAAACATTAAATATAGTACACTTTCCATGATTGAAATTATGATACTGTCCACCAAAATGCCTCAATTCCAATCACATAATGCATATGCTAAAACAGTATTCAGGGGAAGGGGAGGACTGAATGGCATTTTTGTTTTCTGTTCTGATTAAAGTAACTTCTAAATGCATTCAAGAAATAATAATTTAATGTTTAGAAAGCTTTTAATAAACAAATTTGGAGTAAAATTAGTTGAAATATTTATAATAAGATTTCATCATTACACAGTATTTTCAATATACAATCAAGATGACACTGCAAAGGAAAAAGGGAGGAATCTATTGCACCCACAAGTAGAAAGGCTTTATTTTTGTGATGCTATACTGTGTCCATATAAACATTTGCATTGTAGTAAACACTGGGTCCTATAGGTAATGCAGCATTATGGAGAAGAAGTGCCCCATAGTGTTCCTCATGCACAGGCTTCTCTTCCCATTGTCCTACCACACAGCACTCAGTCAGTCTCAGAGTCTCAGTCAGCGTCTCTCTCTCTCTCTCTCTCTCTCTCTCTCTCTCTCTCTCTCTCTCTCTCATCAAATGCACTCGACATATACAATTTACACAGCAGGACTCTTCCTGCTTGCTCAGCCACATTTCTTCCTGACGGCACTTCCATCTTAGTGTCCTGTCAGGTAATCTTGTGTAGAGTCTGAAGCAAAAGAGTCTGCGTCCTCATTGTCTGAGTCCTCACTGCTGTCGTCAGCAGCTGGCTCGCCCGTGAGAGCTATGCGAGCATAATCATCTGTGTCTATGGACTTGCAGAAGTGGATGGCATACTTCAGCTTCTCCTCCAGCACCTGTTTGCAGGAGTACCTGGGCAGCTTCAGCAGGAAGAAGCATGTGTAGGACTCGGGAAGGAAGTGGTCAGGAGGGTTGTATTTATCCAGAACCTGTGGGTGGAGAATATTGTAAAGGACTATGGTAAGGATAACTAAATCTCTCAATTTATCTTACCGTGTTCACTTCATTCTAACAGAAACTATGTTTGGCTAGAAATAAAAACATATAAGACAATGTAGAATGTAACCAATTTTACATATAAAAACAGGTAACTCATCCTTAGGACCTGCAATGTAAGAAGCAAACCAATTTTACTGTGACTCCTGATCATCACCAAGCAGTCTCATGAAGGTGGCCAATGAACAGCCTGCCCTATTATCTCATATCCTACTGGTGTCATTTAGCTGACAGCAGTCTGTGAATGGGGCATGAGACTGGGGCCCAGCACTTGAGCACCTGAGGACATTCTAAGAGCACTAACTCTCTTTTGGCAACTATAGATCAAGTTATTAGGAAGCAGCAAAACCAATTCTTTATTGTTATTTTAGGAGAAAAACTATGTTTGCTATCAAAGATGTTCCCGAAAGATGGGTATTCTGATAACCCTGGCTACAGATTTGTCTTGCTACCACGGTCTCAGGACAAAGAGGAGTTTTGGGTCTGGTTTTTCCCACTTCAGTGACCTTAAAAGGTAAATTAAGCTTGTTTAAATCATCAGACCACTGAGTTCTAAGACAAAGCAAACTTACTCTCAAATGTATGAGCAGTCTCAATTTTTCTCAGCTTAATATTTAGTGATCAACCTGATCCAACTAGGAAACCAAACAAATGCTTTATGAAATACGTATACTCAAAACCTATATATGCTGGTATAACACTAGAATGTACTGTTACAGCTTGACTACACTTTGCAAAAACAGATGATGGTGTCTAAGATCAGTAATTGTGAAGTTCTAAGACTTCAAATTATAGAAGTTAGGGGTCTCCATTTTATAGAATCTGCTCTACAGCAGAACAGATGCAAGTCACTTCCACTGATGTCAGTACCATGCTCGGTGAGCCTACCTGGATAACAAAGTCTCTGCCCCGGAAGTCAGCAATGGTCCTGGGCAGCCTTGTCCGGCCCCACACAAAGCGAAGAAAGAGGGAGCGTTCCGTGTTAGAGAAAGATTCCATCACCTCCCAGAACCACTGGACCAAGGATGCAGAAGGCTCAATCCCTTTATATGTTGCCACCGACTTTAAAAGATGCAATGGGATGTCTGGGCTCCCACATACCTAGGAAAGACATTCTATTAGAGCAGGCTCACACATCTATCCTTTTTCAATTCAATATGAATCTAATCCTCTTTTTCTACTCTCTAACAAGGTTCCTATAGTTCCAGATGAACACCACCTAAACCTCAACATCTAGTAGGTGGGCAGTGAGAAAGAGGGTACACTCTGTGTTGTCATTTCATTCACTATCAATAGTCAAGCTGTAGATTTCCAAATGGAAGGTTTTAAGTAAAAGATCAAATAATGCGTGGGCTAATGTGCCAAGGTGGTTTAGGCCACACAAAGCAGCCACATACCATTGTCTCCAGCTCATATCCTGTGAAGAGAGAGAGAAGGGGCACAGGCACGACTCGGGCCATTCCTTCCCGGACAGCAGCCACTTGCTCATCAAATTCATGGAGTCTTAACAAAACAAAAACAAAAACAAATCTTGCTTACACTTGTACCTGCATTTACTCAACACCTTGTTGTGCTGGTCCCAAGCTTTATACTTTATACAAGCTTTATACAGTTATGCAACCACACATACCACAGGGGAGAAGTGAGAGGAGGGCTCTGGGTGATGCTCTTCATACAAGACACTACTGAGTTCGCCTAGACTGGTGCACAGGACTCAACCTTAATGACTAACTACAGCCACACACACTTGAAGCACTGTCAGATGGCAGTGCTGCACAGGGATAGTGCCACACCTCACAGGAGCCATAATGCCAGGGCACAGGCATACTTGGGTCTGGTGGAGGATGCTCTGTGTAGGCATGGCCCCGTCTATGTCTCTGTCTCTGACAGAGCTGACAAAGAAAGTATAGAGGGCACAAAGAGGCCTGAAATCTCTGGGGACTTTCCACTAAATGAGCGCATTGTATTATTTACGTCATAATTTTACTGAAACCACTTCAAGTGGAAATAATAAGTACCCTGAACACTAGTCATCAAATGAAATTCATAACCAAGATCAGCAATAGTTGAAAAAAAAAAGCATACTCTTCTATGTGATACATCTGGAAGAACATAATACCCAAGTAACTATAATCTGCTACTTTTGCCAATTATTAGGTCAAAGCAATTGGAGCACAGATGATCACAGACCTGTAGTTTATTGCCAGCCGGACATACTCTGCACGGTTGTCCAGGGTGATGTGTGTGTGCTTGGAGCTTAGCTGGATGTCCTGGCCACTAGCACTTGGCACTGTGAAGGGCAGGCTCATGGCCTCAAACTCCTCTGAAGTGGCTTCATTGTCACGAATATACATGAGCCCAGGAATAAAATCTTTATCAACCTGTCAAAGAGAAATACAATACATGTTAAACCTAGGTTGTTCCCCTATCACACAGCTCAGTCTACCCCAAGCACACCTTGCCATATCTGACTTAGTCTGCCTGTAAATGTGCCTGTACAAGAGCATGGCAAGTGTAAAAAAACAAAAAACAAAAAACTACAAAAGACTTCTATTAGGAAGTACTTTATCCAAGGTACAAAGAAAGATCCAGAGTTCTTAAATTAACTGCTGAGAAAATAACTAGGTGGTGGGTAACAGACACTCCCCTAAACCCTAAAGGGCACAAAGACCAAGTTAGCTAAGGGACACCAGGCTGTGAGTGCTGGGAGCCTGAGGTATAGCCCAGCTCTGCACACAAGAGTGATCTTGTCTATCAGGCCTCATCAGTTGCTGAGCACCAGAAGGCGCACACAACAAAGCAACTCTCTCACATCCACACTTTTATCTGCACTAGGAAGTCGTATACTCACGAGTATTAGGTCAGAAACCCAGAAAAGCCCAAGCCCCTTAACAAGACCCACATCCCAGATGATTCACCTCGCTGAGGTCTGCAATAGTGAGGCTCATCCCAGCCAGCTGCTTCCATACAGGCTCGGCGAGATTCAAACTCAGAGGACTCCCAGTCCGGATGGCAATGCCCAATAACACCCCTGGTCAACCAAAACAGAAGATCAGAATATCCTTGGGGCGGATGAGAAGTTTCTTTTTGCTTTACTCAAACATGCCCTGGCATATCAGCTCTGCACTGAGAACCATGAAGCATTCTAAACTAGTACCACACAAACTGAGAGCCAAGCCCACCTTGAAACAGCAGGTCCTACTCATAACTTACTTCCTTTTCTTCCTATAACACAAGTTTCTAACTTTTCACATACATAGGATTAGACCACAGAAAGCTAATTCTTGTCTCTTTGATGGCAAAGCAAAGAGATGGATTCCTCCAAGAAGGTGAATGTTTTGCTCAGGGGTAGTGGTAGGACAAGGAGCATTCTGGGACCACTCTGCACAGACCCAGACAAGGAGGGACAGGCCTACTGCCAAGGCCATATCTTTCCATGCACTCCTGAGTTTCAGATATGTTTAGAACACTAAGAGTATTTCAGGTCCTCTGTATGCCAAAGAGAGCATCTAGCACTGAGCACATAGCCACACAAGGCCTAACTTTAAATCTTATAGCTGTACAAAGATGGCCATAGCTTCTGACAGCTCACCACCATCAAGTCCTTAACACTAGGTGCAGAATGAACGGCGGTATCTCTTCTCCTCCATAACGTCGGTAAAATGCACAAAAATCATTGCACATAAGTTTCATTGCTAACGTCTCAAAAGCTAAACATAGGTATTTATAACATGCACTGTTGCTTTGAGACAGAAAAGAGATGCTACATTAACTTAAGGGTGGCCCAGGCCCTCCACAGCAGTATGACACACAACTGAGAGGCCCACCTAGGAAACGGAACATGGTGCAGTGCACTGGTGCCCGGGTGGCAGGGTTTAACAGGTAACAGTCTCTGTTGGCACCAGACTCATCCCTGCCATTGGGAGTCACAATCAGAAGAGGAGTGAGTCCGTTTTGTAGCTCTTCACAAATCTCCGCTATAGACTCGCTGTAGCCACCCCCACAGTCATCCACAGATTCACCTGGAAGGAAAGGAATATCAGCAACACACAGGCCACCCAACACTCCTGTTTCCATGCACATGCAGAAACAGCCCGGGAAGGTGGCTACGCTGGTCCTCTGCACCTGATGCTCATGTACCACTCAGCTTGCCACCCCCAGCCCCCCTGTCCCAAGCACAGAAGTTTCCAAGCACGCAGAGCCAAATCTTACCAACAAACTTGACTTTCCAGACTCGGTGAGGAAGGAGAAGGCTGTCAGGACTGAAGGAGCTCATCTTAGCACACATCTGCCCAAAGACAGACTTGGTGCCATCTGGACCAGCTAACCCACCTTTACTCCTGGAGCGCTTGACCTAGAGAGAAAAAGATCAAAATCATAAGACACTGAGGCAGCAAAAAACACATAGCCTGGAAGCAGCTGTAGAGAGGCCCACCTTTAAGATCCTCAAAACTCCTCCCCTTCACTTCATACTCTAAGACCATCGGCAACTGGTGACTGGCTTGCCCTAGCACCTCTCACATGCCCTGGCTCCTTCTATATAACACCTGGATGACTTCTGCCATAAGCGGGTCTCATAAGAAAGGGCAGATCCCTCACTACTCCACCAAACAAAAGCAAATCTTTGACTAATGAACCCTGCACTCCACCAGGAACCATTAACTATATGGCTTTGACTAATGAACCCTGCACCTCACTCCTGGGCTTCCCTACAGCTCCAGTTCTGAGTCAGTAGCAAAATCTGCAGCACTAATATGCTAGGAGCTGAGGCACACAGGTCTCTGCTGCAGGTACTACACAAAACAAAGCTGTCTAGGCAACTCCTTTCTGAACATCTGAGGCCACCATAGTCATCAGATCATTAGTGACACCACAGCAGCCTAACTGTGGCATCTGAACCAACACATGTTCAAGCAATGACATACATCATCAGAAACGCAGAGGCATTCGTCTGCAGCATCATAGCTCCACAGAACAACCACAGAAAGGACTAACTACTGGAGCCCATCTGCCTGTGCTTTCTACCAAAAAAAAAAAAAAAAAAAAAAAAAAAAAGCACTATATGGACATGTTTACAACATTGACAGTAGATAAACCTACATATAGGTGGTATGTTTTCTGGTCAACAGAAGCACAGGTGACTTTAGCTACCATTAATCTGAATTTTCCTAACTTTGCAAAATGAGCATGTAGTGAGTTTAAACCAGGAGTAATGACACTATAAACCTAGCACTTGGCAGGATAAAGTAGGAGTCTGAGGCCAGTATGGGCTATACAGCAAGACCCTATCTCAACAATCCTCCCCATTAAACCAACAAAAACAAAACCAACCCTCACCTCCTCAACCCAAAAAATCATGTTAAATGTTTTTTATGGAAACCAAGTTTTCAGAATTTCCTGGTATCAAGCAGCAGCAGCATTTTCATTATAGTAAGAAACTCACCAGGAGGCTCAATGTCCCAAGCCTACCTGACAGTCTACATATAGTTAATGGTTACTAGGAGCAGAGGGTGTCACTCTCTTTAATAGGAGAGCCACTGGTAACTACTAAGTTTCCCCAGGATCCAGAAAATAACCCCCACCCATGCTCATGCAAACAACCCTAATTAAATTCAGTGAGTCACACAAATGCCACAGACAGGAAGTGGAAGGGCACTTGTAAGAAAGAAGCAGGTGTGGAGGGGATGAAAGACGGTAATGGTGGGTGGTGGCTATGCATTTCTTGAGTCCCTTTCAGTAGGTGCTGTTAATCCCTGCTGAGTCTCCTGAAGCTGGTGCTGGGCAGCATCTCCACGTATGCCAACATCAGAGCAGAGCTACCATACGGCCAGTCTGACCCAGTACTGGTATGCTGAATTTAGACTTACTAAATCTTTACTCTGATTTGGTGGAAAACAATTCTATTCCAACATTTGTGCAGAACTTTGTGCCCTCAGGAGAGGGCTCTGGTGCCCAAAGACTACAGATAGTATAAGAGTCCTATATCAGTCTATACTGCACACTGCTCTGAGAATGTCTCTGTGCTTTTTTATTTTTTCAATATATCAATTTTTCTTTCAAGCATATTGAACATCTTTTAACAGAAAATTAGGGACATAAAGACCAGTAAGAAATAGGTATTACTGAAAATTTGCCAGGAAAAAATAAAACAAAACAACAACAAAGCAGCAAGCAGCCGCATGCCCACTGCAGGACTCTAAGCTCCAGGCAGTCAAGCCAGGGCCTCACTGATCCTTCCAGCCATTGACACTCCAGTGAGACTCTTGGCTCCAGGGAGCCTGTAGGCCTGTCTAAGACAGGAACTTGACCTAGGAATATACAGTTTTCCTTGTCTTGCAAACTTCAGAATGCACGTCATCCAAGGTGGGGAAATAAAAGCTTTTTTATGGGCCTAATTAAACAGTCCATTTATTTGTGGAACTAGATGACCAGATTACAGCTAGCACTAGATACTGTGACGATCATCACTAGAGACACCAGTTCCACCAATGTGGTCACATGTGCTGTCCAACAAAGGACAAGAGTTTGATCTCTTAATCCAAAATGCCCCCAAGTACAATTCAGAAAAAAATTCTTGTCATGTAATCAACATCAGTATAAAAATCATGTGTTAATACAAAGGTTCAGTAACAAAGACTTTGTTCTTCATGGCTTGCTGTTTCTGATCTAAGAGGCGAGGCTAATTTCATTTGCGTATTAAAGGTCAAGTGCCATGCACTATCATAATCACTGACTGGGATTCCTCTGTGTTTCTAATGAAAACTTTCAAATTATGAGTGTATATATACTCAGAAGCAGTGTTAATTCAGAAATGGCCTGCTTTCTCCTTCTTTTTCATGAGACATGTTTGCAATACTGGCTTATAAATTGGAAAACTCTCAGAGTCATGAGGTTACAAGGCTTACAGGTATGTGAACTGTTACATGTAAAAAAAAAAAAAAAAAAAAAACCCAGCAATTTACAAGAGTGACTTAGCTTTGTGTATAATAAACATACAAAGGCCACATACAAGAGTGGCCGTTATCACCTTGTGGGGAAAATATGTCTGCTTCTCACTTTACCTTTTTAAATTTCTCTTTGGCTGTGCTTTTGGGTTATGCTAAGTAAATATTTCTTATTTTCACATAAACAAAAATATCCCCCAAGCCCCCAAATCTGCATCACAGAACACTACATACAGAAAGCCTGCTTCAAAAGCCTACAAATGCTGTCATCCTTCAAGACTGTAAATGGATCTCAGTGAGTCCAAAGCCAGCCTGGTCTACAGAGTGAGTTCCAGGACAGTCACAACTACACAGAGAAACCTTGTCTCAAAAAACCAAAAAAACCAACCAAACAAACAAAAGACTGCAGGGACACCTCTTGCACCATGCACGCATCATCTCTACAACTGTCAGACAGAAGGAGAGAGTTACCTGGATGCGGTTCAGCTCCACCACAGGCCCGTGCTGACGATCTCGCACCATAGTTGCTTGCACTACCTTTCGGAAAGCTGCTTCCTAAAATATGAAAAATAGACAGAGTTTAGAGTCTATAATAGAAAACATCGTGCCTAAAGAAACCACGTTACTGTTTTATATACTCTATGTCTAAAAGTCAGACTTCCATGAGAACAGAAAACGGCTTCTTTTCAGGTGGTGTGACAGAGGCAAGTAGCCTAGCAAGCTGTGTAGAGAACTGGAGAGCTGGCAAGCATGATTGACAGTTGAGCAAAGAAACAAGTCCCTCAGGAAGAACAGACCAGAGGGCTGAGGCCTGGCAAACAGACTGAGGATTCCCTGGCAAACTACAAATGCAAGAACAGCAGGGTCTGATGTTGAACCTCTTAACTGCATCACAGAGGTTCTGCACAGAGAACTGCAAGGATCCAGCCAGACTTGGGGTGGGGAACATACTCTAAGCAAGCACTGAAAGAAACCAGGATGAAGATAGCAAGTAAAATGGTATCTAAGGGAAGAAGCCAGTGAGGATTTGGGCATCATCCAGGAAGGAACACTTAAGGGGCATTCAAAGGAAACAGCCTCTGGTGGCTATTGAGCCTCTTTGCTAAGGGAAGAACAGTGCCCTCCTTCAGAGCTGGGGAGGGGGAGACCTGCAGAAGCACAAGGGCCTCCTGTAGACCCTAAGCCCCTCTCTCAGAGCAGACTCTAAGAAGTCCAACCCCAGACAGCAGAAGTGGGACATTAGGCAACCCCAGGAAACACTAAAGGTTAGAGGAGATTTGGTTTTAATAGTAGAAAACATCTACCACCATGCTCCATGCACAACCTCACCTCTACCTGCCTTCCTGCATGCCTACTCACACCTGTGGCTAAGTTTCTCCCTCAAGAGAGCACTTTCCTGCTCTGAATCCCTGGTTGCCCAACTCTCCTCTAGTCCTGTTGGAATGGTTTTGTTTTTTAAGAAAAGGTCTTGCAATTCCTGCTGTGCAGTCAACATTAACTCTGAATTCATTCAGTAACCTAGGACGGTCTCAAACCCACAATTCTGCCTCCATCTCCCAGGTCCACACCCAACTCCTACTGGTACTCTGAATCAGAAGCAATAAGACTTCATACCTTTGCAATGCCTCCTATAACACCTATCCAGAGCCTGTCCAGCAGAGGCTGCGCAGCTGCTTGGGGCCCTTCAGACACACACTGTATGCTGCCTTCTACTGTTACTGCCTCAGTGTAGGAACCCCAACACATGGTCGACGTGGTCCCATGTTCAACTTAGTGGTTCTTGCAGAGTCCCAGAGGTTCTTGCAGCCTGTACTGCCTGCAGGCTGCATCCTGCCTCTTAATGTTCTTCCCTCTCTACAAGAAAAGACTTTCTTCCCCTTTGCTGCCTACTGTCCTCTCTTCTTTGAAGGATAAAACAAAGTAAAGATGACAGAATCAACCTTGCTATTTTTCAATTATTGGAAAACAGTTGAAATTAGTTTTTTTCTTATACCTATCAGCAGAGAGAGCATCTTCCCTTAGATACCATCTTTATTGCTCAGTACCCTCAGGCCCAATGGACATAAATTGGACACAGCCCCCCTGTTCAGTATAGCAAAGCCCATCCTATTAGAGAGTAACTGTTTGGACATCACTCTAAAATGTCTAAACTTTATTTTATCAGTAAGAACAAACTAGACCGTGTGATAACAACATATATCAAAGAATCAGGGTACAGAGGTTCTTTAACACACTTCTGTGCTCCCACACCTGCTGTGCTGAGCCCCTCTACGATCACGTTAAACTGCCTGCCTGAAATCAACAGCTTAACCTTTTACTTTTCAGCCAGAGAAGTTCTGATTAATATAAAGTCACTGGGTCAAAACCCATCCTATGACTTCTAGATGCCAGCATTCCTGATTTTGTCCACTTCCTGTCCCTGTTAAATCACTACTTGGCAAGGAATCTCCACTCACACAACCTGACACAGAGCTTCTCTCTACATTCCCAACCCTCTGCTGGACATGTGGGAGAAGAAACTACGTAAGGACTTTCCCCTCCTGTGTCAGTGGAATTGAGCACAAACCCTCAAGGTCAGGGAGGCAAAGAAAACCACAGGCACGAGGCTTGGCTTCATGGCTGTTTTCTTATGAACATGTTCTAAGGACTTAGAACTGGCTGGCATGTAGCAGACACTCAAAAACCACTTGCTGAATGAAATAAAGTCTGTATCTACAGCCCCAAAATAAGGAGTTTTTGTTGAGTAAAAGACTACTGAAAGTCACAGTGCTCCTGTTCCACAGACTGCTACAACGTACCTTTCCTTGAGATATTAAGATCCCTCGGAGCGTGTCAAACCCAACTGAAGGCCCGAGTCCAGTTTCATCAAGAGAGCCCTCTAAGTCAAACATGGGGATGCAGGGACAAAAGAGCTCTGAGATGTGATGTAGCAGCAGCAGTCGGTTCCTTAGGGCAATGATGGGGATCTCCTGTAAATGGTTGTACTCCATGGGTACCTGAAACATTAAAGTTTCACTGAGTCCACTAAGTGGCAAAAGCACAGAAAGCCAAGAAGACAGCCTTATTAATACAGAGATTAGTCTGTCAAATTCATTATGCTCTTTCAGGCTAACCTGATTGAGATAAATAATATAAACACTGAAGAATGGTAAATGTTAGTTTACAGAACTATATTTACCAAGAAACACGTAGGCTGCACATACTATCAACAGTTGACAACATACAGAGCAGAAGGTAACCACTGTTGGACAGATGATGATGTTTGGTATGAGTACTGAGGCTCGTTTTTTCTATCCTTTTTGATGTGCTGGGGATTGAACCCAGGGCATCATGCATGCCAAGCAAGTGAGACTCTCACTGAGTTATGCTCCCAGCCCAATATTACAGTTCTTAATAGCACTTTTCATGGCATTATAAAGCAAACTGTTATCAAAGAAACACTTCTATAAATACATAATGAAAGAATGAGCCTTGTGTGGCTCTACCTGCATGATGGTTAACTGTCACAATGTGCCCCAATTCTGGCACGCCTACCCTGATAACACTGACCTGTGCAGGAAGCTTGCCGGCACTGGCTGGCTTGCTGGTCGACCAGGCGAGGGTGTGTGCAGAACCACAGGCTACACGGTTGACCTTCTTACCCTGAAGGGCAGCTACCAATCGAGGTCTCTGAATAGCATTTGTTGTTCCATCTCCTAGCTGCCCTTCATCATTGTCGCCCCATGTGTAAACTTCACCTAAATGAAGTAAACGTAAAGAACTTAGATAAGAGGAGCAGTGAACGCACAATTCCAAGTCTTCCCATGACAATGGCAGTACTTACACCCCTTCTGTCCTGTCACATCTCTAAGCATCAGCTTCTGCCTGTCAGCACATTCTAATCACATATCAAAATATCTGCTCCCAGGACACTGTAACCCCTGCTGGTCAACACTCCTTCTCTAGCCTGGTCTGCTTCATTAGTTCACTGAACCAGGTACGTAATAGCAGCAGAACAAGGAATGTGAAACTTAGGGAAATATTCCCAACAACCTAAACAGCTCCTGAATGCTAAATAGAGGAAGAAAAGTCAATTTTTAAGATGAACAAAATCCATATGTTCCAGAGATATGTACCCTTCCCTAGCTACTCATACTTCATCATTCACAATATTCATCATATTTCTAGGATCCATGCTGGATCCATACTTTTGTGAAGTCCTGTCACAAAAACAGTCTAAGGTCATGTGTTGAGTAGACCAGATATGAGACTTGGGTCATGCAGCCATTAAGCATGACTCAAACAGCATGACTGTGTGATCAAGAGCAATAGGCCTATGTCCTGCCCCTTCCTGCTCTCCATGAATTCACTACTAATGTCATAGGGTGAGTGTCTAAGCATGAATCCTCAGAAGATGTCTCTGCAAAGCATACATTGGTAAGGGAGGATTTGAGAAAAGGAAGCTTCCAGTGCATCGATCTGTGTGGCTGTGTGGCAGCCTATGACAAAGCACAAGCCCAAAGAGGGGAGGACAAAAAGAACTGTAGGATGCTGGTCACACAGTGAAGACTGACTAAACCATTATATGAGAGACACAAAAATCAAGGTTTGCCTCCAAAAGAGAAACGAGTTATATATGTGGAAAGCAAACAAGCCAGAATGACTCCTGTGGGGCTGAAAGAAGTAGGGGTGCGTGTGTGAATGCACTCTTCAACCACAGACACAAAGTGCAAGTATGTGCGCTTTTAACATACATGTTTCCTGGCTCCAAAATGATGTGATCTGGAAAGCATTGATCCCTATTTCAATGATCGTATTCATTACCTGGACCTATCTTTTACATACCAGTCTCTAAATGAACAAGAGTTCCTTAAGAAAACAGCAGGTGTGGGGCACTGAAATGTGAAAGATGAAGTGGAACCATCTTCTGTCCCAAGAAGCATATATTAGTATTAACGAGGCACATGAGGAGATAAAATCAGCCAAACAGGACATAATTTGAACAGTAATATAAGTCACAGCATGTAATGGACCCCAGGTTTATCACTAGACGAGAAAGGAGTTATAAATGTAGACAAAGAGAAGGCCGGAATAAACTCTGGTTCCAAACAATATCAGAAAGCCATGGGTCCCACACAGACACAAACAACTAAATGATCCAACTTTCAGGATCAGCCAGTAAAAATGATAACAAATGAATAACTTAGGAAAATACTGGATGAGAAAAGGGACATTCAAGTAGATTTTTTATTTTTCTTACAAATACTTAGTAATTACAAACCATTTCCACATAGGAAAACCCTAGCAGACATAACTTGAGCAAGTGGTTGGTGTTAACATGAGTGATGAAACAATACAAACAAACAAAACGGTAAGTCACTTAAAAGGATGACTTAAGACCAAAAGCAGAGACCCACTGCCCACATTCCCAGGCCCTGTCTTTTTGCAGGCAGGAATCTGAATTTTCTCTCCAGACCTGAAGATCTTCAGTCCACTCGACTCTGGGCTCTGGTACCCAGTGCCTGATATCCAAGCAACCTACCCTAGTATCTCAGGACCTGGGATCCCAGCATCCAGGAGCCAGGCATCCTGGATCTACAGCACCTGAGTTGAGCTTCCTGCAGACATTAGCTACCTAGGCACCCTCAAGCCTTTCCAGAGCCAAAGACATCTATCTCCAGCCCTGAAGAACTCCTGGATTCACAATGTCCAGCCTCCCCTGACACCAAAATCTAACCCACAGCTCTCTACTCTGATCTTTTTGGGATCCATCATCATGCGAAAAAATTAAGGGGCTTAGGCGCACAGGACAACCACCAACTTCCAAGAGCCTGTGGACACCTAAATCCAAGGCATCCTCAAAAGTTTCAGCCTCAATTCTATCCTCAGAACCTCTAGGCTCTCAAGGAAATTCCTTGCTGCAGCTCAGTTTAAGTGCTGACACCAAGGAGGTGGTAGGTGTGGGCCCTTCTGCAAACAGCTGCCCCAGGCTGGGCTCAAGACAGAACCACAGAGCAATAGGTGGTTGCAGCAGTTCCTACAACCAGGTGCACCACTGCCTTTGTGCCCACCTGCTGGTGCTACTCATGATGGCATGGTGCTATGTAGGAGGTCTTGGTGGCAGGAGTGCTTAAGTGCTGAGGACAATGACCTTACCCCCAGTGTGCACTCGCTTGACTGCCTTCCCCTTCCCCCACCTTTCCTGGAGAGCTGCTGCTGTGCCTGCTGACCACCCTGGTATATAGCCTGATGGGGGAGGTGCCACTAGCCTGGACCTGAGAGCCTTTGTGTGCATGGGTACTGTTCTTTTTCTGAATGTACTCAGAGTGGGCTTGCCTTTGGCACTGCTGCTGGGTGCCTCCTCTACCATCATCAAAGGCTTGGTTAGAGACACGAGGAGGTGTTGTATTCCTTCCTAATTGTGTGAGGAATATTTTCTTCTCCAAGCTAGTGTCTGCTGCATTATACTCTTAAGCTACCTCGCATGTGTCCAATATGTATAAAGTACAGCAAGCTGCCACCTGTACACTAAGAGAGACCAAGGCAGCTAGGTCCAGCTGGGATGTGTGGTAAAGGGTATGAACATCCTGGGCCTGGTAGTGCTTGCCCTCATCTTTTGTGTGGCCTTGAGGAAGCTGGGGCCTGATGGCAAACTGCCCATTCCTTTCTTCAGTGATGCCACCATGGTTCTGGTCTCTTGGGTTATATGGTAGTTCCCATGGACATTTTGTGCCTGTGGTCACTAAGACTGAGGAGATGAAATACACTCGCCAACTCTTCGTGAGCCTTGGCAAATACATTCTAAATTGCCTGCTAGGCCACACCATCCAGAGGTTCCTGGTTGTACCCTCGTCTACTTCATCTTCAGCACCAAAACCCCTATAGATTCCTGTGAGGCCTCGTGATAAGCCTGCCCACAGCTTTGTAACTTAGCCACATTGCCCCTGATGATGAAATCTGTGGAAAGTGGTACAGCCAAACACACAAGCTGCTTCATCCTGCCCATCGGCTCCACAACCAACAGGTATGGGATGAAGGCAGCTCTAGCTACAGCTCTATGGAGCATCCCTAGACTTTCTTAAGATCATCACCATCCTGGTCATGGCTACGGTGTCCCTGCAGGCACCCTGAAGGGGGCATTTCCACACTTGCCACCATCTAGGAGGCAGTCAGCCTCCCTGTCCAGGATATCTCCTTGATCTGGGCCACGAGTGGCTAGCAGACAGGTCCTGCACAGTCCTCAATGTGGAAGGTGATATGATGTGATGCTTTTGGAGCAGAACTGTTTCAAAGTTACGTGGCTCATACATAGTTACAAAGCCAGAACCTGAGGGGATCCAAGTAAGGATGAGGCATCTCTGAATCCACTACACCTACCCACAGAGGGGAGCTCTCTCTTCAAACAGTACTGTGGAACTTATCAGGGATGTTGACACATGGGAGAAGGAATCTGTCATATGAGTCACATATCAAAAGGAACCTTCCATACCCTGCTAGTGTCACACTAGAAGTGAAGGTCAGGAGGGCTGGAAAAATGGGCCAGCATGGGCTCCAGGGGTAGGGTACTTACACACTCCAGGGAACCAGGGGTCCTTGCCTGTTTTCTGGACAGGATATTAGAAGCTTCACTGTTGAGGTATACATGCTTATATATTAATGTCTCCACAAATCTCCCCCAGGCTCAGTTTTCATCTCCCACTCAACTAAAAAAAGATAACATTTCCCAATATCCACAGCCACCCAGCCTACCCATCTCAGGGCATGAAGCACCATACAGAGTTCTCTATCTTTGAAAGCCAAAGTGTAGTGATGAAATGTTATCTTAATGGCCATAGCATTGGTGTGTGTGTGTGTGTGTGTGTGTGTGTGTGTGTGTGTGTGTGTGTG
>OU015752.1:78979412-79014157 GCA_907169655.1 Acomys percivali | reverse complement strand
TGTGTGTGTGTGTGTGTGTGTGTGTGTGTGTGTGTGTGTGTGTGTGTCTGTCTGTCTGTCTGTCTGTCTGTCTGTCTGTCTGTCTGTCTCAGTAGTCCACTCCATGATATTAAACATTCACCTGACTCCTGGGCTAAAGCCAAGGATAAATACTTTCACTTCAGAGGACTTTCTTTTTTAACAATGAAACCATCACACACACACACAAAAAAAAATGTTGGAGTAGAGAGTGGTGGTTCACGCCTATAATCTAGCACTAGGAGGTGAAGACAGGGGAATCAGTCAATGTCATCCTCAGCTACATAACAAATTAGATGCCAGCAGGACAAAATGAAACCTCATCTTAAACAAACAAACAACCATACAAGTGAATCTTCAGAGGAAACATGAGAAAAGTCTAACTCCCAGGAAGAGGAAGGAAGCACCACAGAGTGGAGCTTCATGACGGTACACGTGGATGGATGTGAGTGTCAGGAGGAACGGGAGCAAGTGAGTGTGCCGGCCAGCGCCCTGTCTCAGGGCCTCGCTCTGGGCCTGCACATGTTCTCTGCCATGTTCTCCTGAGTTCAGATGTCATTTGTTTCAGAGCCAGTCACATAAAAGCCGCCCTAAGTGTGGCCTAGCCAGTAAGACTCTGTGATTATTCCTCGTCCCTTCTTGGCTTTCTTAGCTTTATGTGTACTACATTCTGACGTGGGATGATTGAGATAAAGGTGGTTACAATGTAGAGAACTAGACTTTTTCAAAAGTATATCCTAAGCTATTCATCAAGAACTACAATGTCATTTTGCCACAGGCCATATAACTTGCTTATTCATATATGAAATCCTCCCATCAATGACTGATTAAAAGCTACATGTTTATGCAACTTATGAACAGCTTCAAAAGGTGCACACCTTGGAAAGGCTGTTTAAGTGGAAGCTGGGGGCTAGCTCTCCAGTGCCACAGCAAACCCTCATGGTTTTCCTGGCTGAGAAGTGTACTTAGTAGTCCTATAGGGCCTTATGGGAGTATTTTCTTGCTCAAACTGTTGGAATAATTCAGCTGTTGGTAGGATGGAAATTCTGTTTCCTTGCTGGCTGTCAACTGGCTGCTGGTCTCAGCCTCTGAACCTACATTTGCCAACTCTTATCTCCAACTTGAAAGCCAGCAAGAGTAGCCCAGAGTACCTCACTTTGTAGATCTCTCTGTGCCTTTCTAGGCACCTCTCTGACTTTCTGTCTCCTTTTCTGATCTGAAAGACCTAGTGACCATGCTGAGACTTCCCACTAACCAACAGGAATTTCCAAACTGCAAAGTAGTCTGTTCAACAACCCTGATTCCATCTGGATTGTCTCTGACTACTGGGTCAAAGTCCTCAAAACTTCCTAGGACCCACTTCTAGGACTTACTCACACACCTCAACATAAACACTCAACACTCACCGCTATGACTTGCTATAGAGAAAGCCGCAGGGCAAAACCAGGCAAGGGGATCCCTGGGACAAAGGCAGAAGAAGCCAGCTTCTACAGTCTGTCCAAGTGAGTGTGCACAGTACACTACTGTTCCACTACTGCAGTGTGATGACTACTGTAAAATACAGTTTTCCAGGCATGATGGCTATAGACATAGTCAGAATTTTCACTGGGATAGATGATGGTCATCTGGCACAACCTAAGCTCCAGACCCCAGAGGAAAGCAGGTGCCAGAACAGACTACATTATGCAAATAGTACAGGAAGGAGGGAATCCTGTCAGGATAGAGTTCCCAGATGCTAATGGCTGACCCACAGCATGCCTGTCTGAGGACAGTATCTCAGGCCTTTCTTCTGCATAGCCACACAGCACAACATATTCACGAGTATAACACCAGGGACTGAAGATGATGGGGTCAAACCCTGCCCTTAGCCTCTAGAAGGGCAGCACAAATTACGTTAGGCAATCGTAGAGTAGTTACAGGCCTTAGTTCTGTAATGTCAGGCTTGAACATACCATCCTCTGTGCAACACACACAGTGCAGAGAGCCAGTGGCGATGGCAATGACTTTCTTCCCCTGCAGCCCTTGGACCTGCCGAGGTCTCCGGACATGGTCATCGGATCCATGGCCCAGCCGGTGATAATCACCTTTGCCCCTGCATAAAAGAAAAGAATGCAACTCACTGGGCTATGGTATTCTGCATTCCACCCTGCTGCCCTCATGATGTAAGTTCTATACTCCAGCTCCCAAATCATAGCCTGTCACAGAAGTCAACAAGAAGGCAGTTAAAATAGTTTCAGTGGGTTTAGGGGCTGGAGAGATGTCTCAACAATCAAGATAACTTGCTGTTCTTCTAGACGGCCCAGGTTCAATTCTTAAAGCCAATATGGTAGCTCACTTATCATCTCTAAATCCAGTTCCAAGAGGATATGATGTCTTCCTTCTGTTCTCTGTGGGCACCAGCCACACGTTGTACACAGACATACATGCAGGCAAAATGCCCATCAAACAAAAACTTTAAAATATGGTTTTAGTGAGATTGTACAGAGTCTGACATACCATGTATAAACAGCTCCAGACTTGGTAAGAGCGACAGAAAACTGAGATCCACATTCCACTTTAATTACTCCAAGGCCAGTTAGAGAATCAATCTAGAAAGAAAAAAGGCTCAATCAGACAGGCTTCACCTAGTAAGAACTCTGAAACACTGTACTCATGTCGAGTAGTTAATACAGTACTAGCATCTAACATAACCAAAGTAATTTTAGGAAGGAAACAGAACCGTGATGTAGCATAGTAAGACCCAGGCCATGTCACGGTGAAGTCTAAAGTCTCCTCTCCCCAAGACTGACAAGAACGTAGTAGTCTCTAACATATGTGCTTGTCCTCATTCATCTGCTTCCAGCACTATCAGACCCTGAGACCCACAAGGAAGCAGCCACAGACAGCAGGGGACACATGTCCAGAAAAACTACGGTCCTGACCCTCTGGCCAGGTCAGTGTAATCAGCACACCCTCAGTTAGCAATGCTGTGACCTGTTTTGACTCCATGAACACCCAGTGTCTACTCTGTAAATCCAGTGTCCAGGAATCCGATCAGGCCTCACTTATCTGGTCATCACTTCTTACCCAGCGAACTCTGCTCCTTGTGATCTCTGTGTATGTCTTCCTACTTAATTTCCCATAATTTAAAATTAACTTAAGTAAAACTTCATTCTCTTAAATAGTCTCTCTGGACCTCTTGTCCTATCACAGTTGCCATCAGTAATATTCTTCTCCAGATTTTCCCATGTCCAACATCCTCATGCTCAAATGTAAAAAGCCTTTCTTAGTCAATGTAGTCCAAGGCAAACCATTTCCTTTCATGACAGTAGAAATTCTGAGCAACTTATAAGAAGGGCTACAGATGACAGAAATGGGCCCCCCCGAGATACAAATTCAGTGTTCAGTGTGAGTAAGGGAGAGGATTTTAATTTGATTTTATTTTAGAGAATAACCAGAGTACTGTAACTATGGCGTATACTGCTATTCCTCACTGTGTATCTTCATTTTTAAAACTTAAAATAACTTAGAAAAAAGTAATTCTGAAATAAATAGCAATTGCACTGAGAAGCACAACTCCAAATCAAAAGCTATATGGTTGGACCCCGTACTCTTATGTGAGGGGCTCCTGGGGTGAACCTCCAGGTCAGATTCCACCCCAGGATGTCTGTGACCTGAGTCACTCTGTTCCACATCTGTACTCAGCAAAGAAGGATACTGAGCATACACAAGTCCTAGTCTTCTTTCAAGTCCCCCAACTGTACACCACCACCATTTTTACACACTGCAAGGCAGAGAAAACACACTGACCTAATAGGGTCTAGACACACTGTTCCCCTCAATCTCTACAGCCACCCACCAAAGACAGTCAAGCCAGTCCAACAGGATTACAAAACTGCTGAGTCCCTAAAAGCAACACAATGAAGCCCTAACTTAGGCCTATGGACTTGGCAGCACATGGGTTCTTCTCTTTGCTTTAAACCCATCGTATCCACTAGAAGCAAGCTCTAGTCTATATCCTACATTAGATGGCATATTTACCACTGTAAATTTAAGTGAGTGGAACCAGCCTACGAACTAATAAAACCAAAGGCTCTTTGAAACGCAGCTGGATTATATGCCTTTCCCAAGTAGACACAAACATCACTCAAGGCATCCAAATGTCCTGGCCCCTTCACTCACTTTTACTCCAGTGTACCTCCTGCAATGAACAGAATGCTCCTGAGAACACTGAAGGGAAAGCAATTGGAGATCTGGGTTGCACAGACAGGAAATACCTTCATGGGCACTTTGCAACCATCACTGCCTCCTCTGCCAAGCTTGCCATAGTCTCCATCTCCCCAGGACCAGACAGTATCATCATCAGTGAGGCACAGTGTCTGGGCATCACCACTGCCACAGGCAATGTCTATGACACGGTGGCCCTGTAGTGCTTCCACCTTCAGAAAAAAAGAGATGCAGGTTTCAGCTGACAGTACACATGGAGATCACTGGGAAAAAAAGGCTTTATAATAGTGTTACTACTATATGAATGTTTAAGACTTTACAAAGAGGGAATTTTAACATTTATTTAAGATATAAATATATTTCTCCATATATGAACAATATAAAATTATATTTATATGAAGAATATAAATCTGAACTGTAGGAAGCAGGCATCAGGATCTCAATGAACTAACCATGAATAAAGCTCATTCACTCCTTTACAAGAAATACGTATGTACCAAAACAGTTTATTTCCATCAACAGGAAAACATACTATAATCACTGACCCCAAAATAAAGAGAGCACAACACCAAAAACAAACTGCCCCATGCATTTAATACTCCAGCATGAGTAGACACTGGAGCCTGGGCCTGGGCACTTAAACCCAGTACCTTCTCACCAGTTTTGGCTTTAACTGGTCCTCACTGTCACTGTGCCCCAGGCGGCCATATCGTCCTTTGCCCCATGTGTAGAGGTCTCCAGCTGCTGTAACACAGGCACTATGGGCTCCACCAGCAGCAACATCAACCACTTCAATTCCTCTCAGGGACTCAATGACACGAGGGCGGTCACACGGACTGCAAGAAAGTACAACAAATATGATGAAAGTATACTTTACTCTTACATATTTTAAAAGTTAAACACTTGTTTAAACTTAAACAAAATTTAAACATTTCTGCTTGCTATAAGTTTATTCAATCTGTGCCTCTAAATAGTCCCTCTCAGTCAAGCAATTATTAAGTCAATAAAGAAGAATCATTTAGGGAGTTAGAGTTAATCGCTCAGTGGTTTAAGAGCACTGGCTGCTCTTCCAGAGGTCCTGAGTTCAATTCCCAGTTAGTGCATGGTGGCTGACAACCATCTATAATGGGACCTGATGCCCTCTACTAACTTTCAGATATACGAAAAGACAGTCTGGTTTTGATAAAGATAGAGCTATCTTTTTTTTTTTTTTAAATGAATTAGGGTATAAAACTGTAGCTTGGTGGTTAAGAATTTGCCCAGCATCCTAAAGACCCAAAACAAAACAGGTTTAGTGATGCACACCTGAACTGCCAGAGAGGCTAGGAAGAAAGAAAGATGATGGTTTTTTGACCAGCCTGAGTAATTTTAAATAGCAAAATCCTGTCTCCAAAGAGAAAAAGAAACCAGGGAGAATTCTCCTTTCTCTTGAATGTTCTGAAAAAGTAGGTTACATTACATCAGAAATCACCAGTCACTTGGTTTGGGAGATGTGTTTTCAGAAAATTAATTTAAAGGGCTGGAGAGATGGTTCACAGCACTGCCTGGTCTTCTAAAGGTCCTGAGTTCAATTTCCAGCAACCACATGATGGCTCACAACCACCTACAATGAAATCTGGTGCCCTCTTCTGGCCTGCAGGTGTTACATGCAGGCAGAACACTGTATAAGTAATAAATAAAAAAATATATCTTTTAAAAAAAGAAAATTAGTTTTTGAGTGTGTGGGTTGTTGGCTTTTTGTTTGTTTTTGAGTTTGTCCAATTCTTGTAAGAAGTTGCATTTGTTGCCATAAAGCAGTTTATTAAACTCTGGTTCCTGCTTTTAGACAGGACTCTGCACACAGTCCTTGGCTGCCTAGAGTTCACTCTGTGAACCACAGAGCAAGCCTGGCCCTAATCTCACAACCTCTTACCTGCCTCCATCCAAGCACCTTCATTATAGAAAAACATAATCACAGTTGCTGCTGCTTCTAGGTTTTTTGTTTGCTTTTTGCTATTGTGGTTTTTCATTTTGTTGTTTTAATTTTAAAGATGTTTTATTTTGGTGGTCCCAGAGACTGAGCTCAGGGCCTGGCGTAAGCTAGGAAGCTGGGCTAATGCTTAGCCACAATACTACATCCCTAACCTTACTTTGTGATCTTTTCACACCTGCAAACTATGCATGAAAACTTCTCACCTCCTAAACCCCTGTGACCCGAAGCCTCTTTTCACCATCAGCCTTGACAGAAGTCTTGCTAATTGTATTTACCTCCAACACCCTGTTTTCCTCTTTGTTTTCCTAGTTCCTTGCTTTCTGTGTTAACTTTCTGAGTTGCATTTGACCTTCCAATAGGAATTCTTACAGTATAGTGTATATATCCTGAAGCCATGGTTTTGTATCATTTTTGTTGTTATTGTTATACCCCACACTATAAGTTTCCTTCCAAATAGTGTTTTTGCTGTATCTCACACATTTTAGTACACCAATTTCACTTTCATTCTGTTTAAATTTATTGAGCTTTTGATTTTTCATTCATTCTTTGGTCTATCAGTTATTTTGATGTTTTAACTACTTTTCTGCCCCTTGGCTAGGATAAAGTACAGAAACGTTTTATTTGCGTTCCAAGCATTAAAGGATAATTTCCAAAGATTTGCTATTGATTTCCAATTTAATTTCCTTGCAGGTAAGAGAATAAATGTTATATAAATGTAAATCCTTTCTGCTATTTTGTAGCCCAATGTTCAGTCTATATTGGTATGTGTTCCATACACACATGAAAAGATTAGAATTTTGTTTGGCACAGTTTTCTAAAAATGTTAATTAGGTCAAGTTAGTTGTTAGTTATCTGATTTTTTATGCATTTCATATTTTTCAATCTATTCAGTTTTATGAATTATGAAAGGAAGGGTATTTAAAGCCATGACCACCGGGATTTGTCTAATTTATCCTTGCAGTTCTAGCAAACCTTTTCACGTCTGTATGGGTATCTGTACGTCTGCAAGTAGACCTGTGCACAGCATGAGCCAGAAGTAGGTCTTGGATCCCCTGGAACTGGAGTTACAGATGGTTGTGAGGCACCATGTAGATGCTGGGATGACACCTGCTTTCTCTGGAAGGCTAGGTACTCTATAACCACTGAGTCATCACTCTAGCTCCCACAGTTCTGGCGTATTTTCAGTTTCATCAATTTGCAATGGCTATTAGGTGACTAAGATTAACATTTACTATGTTCTCTTCATAACCGGACTGTTTCATCATGAAGAAATCCTTTAACCCCGGTCAATATTCTTTGCTGTGAAAATATATTTTGTACATTATTAATGTAAATATTGTGGGTTTGTTTATTCTGGGTTAGTATTAGCATAGTATACATTTTCCCATCATTTTGATTTTAGTTTAAGTGTGTGCAGTGTGCATGCACATGTATAGGTGTGGCGGCCAAAGGACAATCTTGGGTGTCATTCCTCAGAGGACATCCACCTTTTTTGAGATCCATCTCTCACTGACTTGAATCTTGTCAAGTTTGCTCGACTGACTGGCCACTGAGCCTCGGGACCTGCCTGCTTAGCAATGGAGTTACATGTGTATGCCACCGTGCTTTAAAAAAAAAAAAAAAATCAAAAACAAAAACAAAACATGGGTTCAGGGAGTCAAACACAGGTCCCCCCAAGCATGAAACAGACTGAGCAATCCCCCAGGCCAAGCTTGACCTCTGAGTGTTCAGACCATTACACCTGATGTAAACACACTTGGGCTTAAGATCTCACCTTGCTGTTTGTTTTCTACTTGACTATGTTTTCTGATTTCCAGCCTATTTTATTACTTTATTATTGTTTTTTACTTCTTTAAACATGCCTTTAACCTATTACAGCTTAATCTGACCCATGCCAACTGCTTTTCAAGATTCTATTGTTAATTTACTGTGGTGGGTATATTCTTTACTTTTCTCCTCATGTTTCTTTCGCTTGGAATTTTTTAAGATTATTGAACCTATGAGTTTACAGCTGTTAATCAATTTGGAGTCTCAAGTTATTTCTTAAAATTGCTACTCCCCTCATTTAAATGCTCTAATTATGAATTCATTAAGTCATTTGGTACTGCCCATAGTTTACTTAGTGTTCTCTGTCATTGAACGCTCCTCCTCCACCCCTGTGTTTTCGCTTTGTTTAGACTTTATTTCTTTGTCTTCCAGTTCACTGGTCTTTTTTCTATAACAGCTATTCAGGCATTAATTCCATCTAATTCATTTTTTTTTCTGTGAATGTATTTTTCATCTTTGGAACTTTCATTTGGGCATTTAAATAAATTTCAGTGTTAGAGACATAAGGACAAGTCAGAGAGACTCCGCTTGACAATGTTCTAGAGACCTTTGACTGTCCAGCATGACCTCTAGACATCCAGAACAGCTGTTGAGGCTTTGCTTGACAAAGTTCCAAAGATCTCTGGCTGATCAGTACTGCCCTTAAACACTATGTATGGTCCAGGTGTAACTTTGCCTAAAAACTACTTTGAAATCTGCTTTTTCTCCTAAAACTGCCTATCTCTCTATTTCTAAGCCCTAATGAAATTCACACTGGAAAATGTTTTCCCATAGAGAATGTTGAAAGAAGACATCTGGCCAAAATCTTGAGACAAGGAAAGAGTTTTTGCTCTGACTGTGAGCAGCCAAGCAGAAACTGCTTGAAAAGAAAGGACTTTGATATAATAGTACCTGGTTAGATAGTGTTAGCTGTAGAAAAGTAAAACTTGTCTCTTTAGAGTCTGTGATGAAAGTAATAGAAGGTAGGCTTCGAACATCATGCTTTACAGATATTTTATAATAAAGGATGCCTTGTAAGTTACTTTAGGCTTGGATAGCATATCTGCTGGTTTGGGACTAGAAGTAAGTCAAATCTTTTCTGTGTTGAACATTTAGTAAAAGCTATGTTGCTATGACAATCATATAAACACAATGGCTTTAGTCGAGTACTTTTTAAGAAATAATAATCAGACCATGCTGACAATTGTTTGGAAATTGATTTTTGCTCTATCCTTTATTGTAGGTTATCCAGAATTGTTTGTATTTCTTTGTTAGACTATTTTCTTGATCTGCTGATTTTTAAAGGCTCTATTGACTATAAAAGATGAGAAAATCATGATGTAGTAAGTAATAAAAAAATTGAACTTCACTTTAAATAAAGTACTGGGAGAGAAGGAAAGAGTAAGCAAGAAAGAGACAGGAAGGAAAGCAGAAGAAAAATAAAGTTCTCCTAAGGCTACTGTATATGCCTGGGTCTCAGCATTTCTTTTCTGCTCTGTTCCTCAACCTCTCTTCAACAACTAGTTCCTTTAGCTAGTTGTTCAACCAATAGTTGGTTTCCCTTAACCAGCTGTTCACTGCCTGCTCAATTCTCCCTTCCTTGGAACCATCAAGACTTTCTTTTCTCTCCTCTTCACTAGTTCCTGGTGCTGGTCTGAGGGATTTTAGGCTCCATTTAACATGTTCAAGCTTTTATTTGCTTATTGATAATATGGTATATGGTTAAGATAAATAAATTCTATCACCATGTCATCTCTGAACCGGTTTTAAGGGACTAGTTTTTCTTTTCATAGAGGGTTTTTTGTTTGTTTGTTCTTCTGCTTACCTGGAATTTTTGACTGGCTAAAGGACATTGTAAAGGTTACCTTGATAAGGGATTTATTTATATTCCTAACCATAATTGAGCTTTAAGTTCTATTATTTATAAAACGTGGTTTCAGATTTTTTTTTCAGAATACCAAACTATATTTACTGTTTACAGTAGTAGTAGTAAAGGGCAACAAACCATGTACAAACTGGTGAATAAACGCAACAGAACCAACAGACATCCCACCCAGCGAAACAGGAAACAGGAACACAGTCCTCAGGGTTTTAAGCAAGCGAGAGATGGTAGGTCAGTGTCAGGTGACTATAAAAGGCAGAGATGGCATCAAGCAGCAATGGGTCCTTACAGGAGGATGACAGGCAGGAATTGTGAACATTTCACTGGTATAGACCCCACAATGCAGAACTGAAGTTATCCACTGATGCATCATTTTAATACACGCTTGGAAAGTGGCAGAGAATACTCCATGAAAATGAGGTCACCTTTCCCTGGCTCTTTTGCAGCCACACTTTAAAGCAGGTCTCTTACATAACATCATTGTAAACTTGATACTTAACCATTACCATCTTATATAAAAACCATAATCAAGTAACTAGAGGAAATCTGAGGCCGCATCCAATTTCCAGATGAGACATGACTATTACTTTCTTCTTCATTATAAAAAGGAAAGAGGGTGGGTTTCGCTCTACCAACCTTACCCGTGTACCCATCACCACATACCGAGGGGGGAGAGGGCATGCGCAGGAGCACTTGGGACACAGTGCCACAGGACGCCTCACATCTTTAAGAAGCATTTGTCATTTCCCTTTTAACTTTATCATATGCTTGACGAAGCTCAAATTTACAGTATTTCACATTTTAGTATCCTATGCCCCTCTCCCCCTCTCCCCATCGCATAGGCTAATGTGACCACAAGCGCTCTACTGGATTAGGACAAGTCACCAGAGGTGACCACAGTTCTCAGGGCTAGAGTGGGGCCACGGGCTGGGAGTCTACATCCAGCCCTAAGTTTTGGGGAAAAAAAAATATTTTAGGGATGGGAGAAAACAAATGAAAACAAAAACAAACCCCAAAACCTCATATATCATTTCCCTTACACCAAACACTCTGGCTGGCCAAGTTACGTAGGCCTCTCATCCCTGCAGCATGGGCTGTACTTCACGCCAAGCGCATCGGAAAAGGACAATTGCTCAGTGGCTCCAGCTTCTGTTGACTCTTCTGTGATTGGCGCGGCTGCATTCACCATTCAATAGCAAATGTCAGAACAGTGGTTCGGGTGGGGGTCCCTGGGGAAGCTGCTCCTCCTGTCTGCTGCTGGAATACGTCAATGGTGTCCTTGTCCTCCATCTCCAGCTGGGTTGGAGTGTCTGTTTCGTTAATTGGATGTCCATCAAAACAGAACTGAATCTGCCTAATTGACAAGCCCTGCCTCTCACAGTAGGCCTTCATCAGCTTGCTCAGTGGGGTGTGCCTCTTGATCTTGAACTGCACCACTGAGCAATCCTGCCCTGCCACTTTCAGGTTGATGTGGTCGTTCTCCGTCTTCACTCCCTCTTTAGGCTTCTCTTCCAACGTGGTTGCACGGCGGCGAAGGCGGCAAGCGCAGAGGGAACCGATGGCACTGGAGCAGGCGAGTCACGCTCTCTGCCCCGCCGCTCTCCCCGTGGTTTCAGATTTTTAAGTTATGGCAGAGGAATGATACTTATAGTGCATGATTCATTTCTTCCCCTGCTAACAGGTACTTATGTGTTTATTGATATGTGTGTTTTGCTTGCATGTAAGTGTACCATGTGCTTGCAGTGCTCACAGAGGTCATAACATCCCCTGGAATTGAGTTACAGATGGTTGTGAGAGTCCCAACAAGGGTGCTGGGAACCAAACCCAAGTCAAAAGTGCTCTTAACCACTAAGTCATCTCTCCAGTCCTTCATTATTATTTTTTGTATTCTAATTACATATGAACTATGAGATTTCTGGCAGCTCTATCTCCTCTCTGTGAGCACTAAGGATCGTTTCTTTCAATCATTTTAAGTGGTTTTCCTAGACTTCATATATGACTACCTTACTGGGTTTTACAGGTCTCTTTGTACCACTCCTTCCGTGGTACTCCCTGTATATTCTACCTCTTCTGGCTTCCTTAGATCTCCAGTTCCATTGCCTCTAAACTGCAGGATTCTGTCACCATACAGCAGGGCTTCTCCTTCTGACTCTGTGGCTTGGAAACTGTCTACTGATGATCTATTGGGGAAACTTTTTGAACTAGCCTTGTTCATTTCTATTTCTCAGGGAATTATATATTGCTGCCTGATAGTCAGTGTCTTTGGGCTGCTGTATATTCTTTCTGATGTTTTTTAGTTATTTCTAACATATGTCTCCATTTCCATTTTGGGTGGTAGATGCAATAAATTTTTTGAAAAACAACTGAGTTTGGTTCCTTGGTTTGAAGAGTGGTACCCTCCTCATCACTCGTACCATCTCTTCCATATTTACAATTTTTGGTATCATATAATGATACCCCAAATGCCCAATGTGATTCACTGGAAAGTAGCAAGGAGATGGACAAAAGATGCTAAGTATTTGTAAACTTGTAAATAAAAACCTCAAGATGTAATGTTTCCTTCCCATACAGGAGTCATACAGGTAAGCCACATACAGTGACATGTGACCCTATTTCTGACAAATCTGTCATTAACATTCCTAATTTGATCAGGTTATTGCAAATAGAAAGCAAAGACCAACACACTGTGTCACATTAAAACAAAGCAAGGAAAACATTGAAAATTATATTTTTACATAATACCTTCTGTTGCCATGTCCCAACTTCCCATCTTCTGCCTCACCCCAAGAGTAAACTTCTCCTTCTGAAGAGAGAGCAAGGCAATGTTTTCCTCCTGAATTCACAGCAACTTTCTTAATGAACACATGTTGAATGGACTCCAGCAATGTTGGAGTAGACACTGACTCTGTCCCTCCAATTCCCAGCCTTCCACCAGCACCATAGCCAGTAGCATAGAGCTAAGATGAGAAAACATAAATATTCCTGTATTTAATAATCCAAAAGAGTCAGCATTCTATACAGTTTTTACACTATAGAGAAAATTTTAATTTAAAGCTAAAAGTCACAGGAAATTTTAAGATTTTATATACTGTCATGGTTTGGAGATGTAGTCTCCAAATGTCTATGTGTAAAAGCCATGGTCCCTATGGTAGCACTACTGAGAGACGGTGGGAATTTTGAGATGTGAGGCTCCTTGGAGGAAAATCCTATGGGTTGCTGTTGACATGTCCACAAAGGTGTAACTGGAGGACTATGTCCCCCATCCGGTGTTGTACTCCAGTTTCCAACTACAAGGATACAGCTTCCTTCCTCTATCCAAAAGGAAAACAATATAAACAGGCAAACTGAAAAGGAACTAAAATTCACTTATAGAGTATAGCTATCTACAGAGATCCATGAGCTTCATTACAAAGAGAACAGTAAACCTGACAGATGTCAATTGCTTAATTTTTAAAAGAAATACAGCTAATAATGTAGTGCACTTCAAAATAGAAAAAGATAAAGCAGTTTGTGGGCATTCCTGATGAAGGACCATTATTACGGCTCGTGGCCTGGGGCAGCTTCCACTGCCGGGACTGCAGAAGTGATCAGGCAGAGGGTGCATGACCTGGCTAGTTTGCCCAGGAATAAGAATCCATTGGCCAGCTCAGAGATGGCATGGAGGAACCCGATTGGTCACCCAAAGCCATATAACCTGTCTCTTCCTGAATAAATGAGGTGAGTCTGCAGCCGTTCCTCTTCTATTCACTTTCACCTGACTCCCGGTGCCCTTGTGGACCCTTGGTGGGGGGCAACATCTGGCACCCAATGTTGCTTTGGCCCACTTGGTGTTGGGTAGACGCCCCTGTTTCTCTTGGTGAATGGGCCCCTTCTATGTTCTGTGTGTTTCCCAGCTGCTCATGTCACAGGCCATGAGCCCCAGTGACCCTTTGTCAGGAATGCCTACAGCACTTAAAATACATCTAAAGATTATACAGGAATATTTAAGACAGTTACCTGTTATTGGTGAGTCATAAACATTCTTCAGATAGTATTTAAATACAAGTCCTTAAACATATAAATCCTAACAAAATATCTACTCACAACTCTCTCAATCTTAATGAAAGCATGACCCAAAAAACCTATGCCCTTACCTTCCCATCAGCTGTCACAGCGAACAGTGTCTGCTCTCCTCCAATTAACTGCACTGGTCTGAGAGTTGCAAGCGCTTCACATGGAGTAGGGACTTTCACTTTTGCACCCTCAATTCCTCCAAGTTGCCCCCTATGATTATGACCCCACCCATAAATGGTTCCACTACCACCAGCAGAGAGAGTCCAGTCATCCGGTCGTCTACAACAGACATTAAAACAACATTTGATGTGAGAAAGAACTTTGTATACAGACACTTACAACATTGTCTCTTAGATCTGAAATATTACCTGTTCATCCACTGCACAAGTTGTTCATCTTGCTCTCTTTTAAAGATGCTGTGGCTTTCATGGAGAATATCCATATTTTCACTGTCTGCCATTAACTCACGAATTTTCTTAGCTACCTACAAAACATATTATGAGATTATGAGTCAAACAAGTAAGTTGGGTGTGGTGATTCACACCTGCCATCCCATCACACGTGTGGCTGAGACAGAAGTTTAAGGACAGCCTGAACTATAGAGAGTGAGTTCCAGTACAGCCTAGGATACAGTATGAGACCTGACTTACCCTTTCTTTCTTGTTTAAAAATAAAAATAAAAAAGTTAAGAAGACAGAAGAAATCTTTCAATGGGAAATGAGAATATGAAGTTATACCAACATCAGCAGCATGATTTTATATGGAATTTGAAAAATCTGTATTATCACATCAACTCTTAGATGGTAAAAAATGGGGCTGGAGAGATGGTTTAGCAGTTAAGAGCATTGGCTGCTCTTCCACAGGTCCTGGGTTCAATTCCTAGGAATCATATGGCAGCTCACAACCATCAGTAATGGGATCTAATTCCCTCTTCTTGTGTTCATAAAGATAGAATATTCATACACATAAAAATATGTAATCTTTTAAAAATGTTTAAAAATACCCATACTATATCATTATATCTTACTTACTTTGGTAAAAATTAATGTTAATTCAAAGTCAAATGTTATAGTATCCATTTTTACCCACAAGTTTCTATAAAATATTTCTTAGCAAAACAAATTGTCTTATTATCTTTTTCATTATAGTCACATCTCAAAAACAATATATAATATTACCTCATCAAGAAACAGACGAGGCAATGGTGTTCTTTTGTCCAGGGCCACAGCAACACGGGAGGCCATGCAGTATCTTCGGAACCAGGCCCATTTGTGCGTCTCTGCACAGCAAGGGAGTGTGTCTAATTCCAGGTCACAAGCGAGAGCCACTAGCACCTGCAGTGGAAACACAGGGATTCTTCAAAATACAGCTAATGTTAGAGCGAAGGCCACTGGCTGCCATCCTGAGACTTGAGGGCCCTTGTTCAAGCTGCTCATTCCCTCAGGGTGAGTTTCTAGGAATACAACAGTGTCCCACACCAACAACAGTAACAACACTCACAGCACACAATAACTGTGAACATCCGTGCATCTCAAAGCATGCTAATATGAGAGAACAGCTTATGGAATAAAAGCTTTGATCACTTAACTACTTCTTGAGATGTATTTCATGCAGTCCTTCAGTACTACTAAGGACTGCTCCCAAACAGGTCTATTGCACCGCACACTGCCAAAATGGCTTCCAGTGGCCCTCCCAGCCAAAGAGCTACATACTACCACTCCAAAAATAAATAAAACATTACCTTAAAGAATGGACTATGGAGCAGCTGTTTGCCACCTCTCACAATAGGATCTTCATATTCAAACTGCCTTTGCAAAGCTTCTGGAAGGCCTTTCACCAAAGCAGCCAGAGCACTACCAGTAAAGCTCTTAAAAACAACAAAACAATATTCGATTACAGAAGTACAGAATGCAGGGGAGCCGCAGGTTTCTTTTGTTCTTCTAAGTATCCCCTTAAAAAATGAGTATTTAAATTCTCAACTGAGGAAAGAGTGTGTCTATAATGAAAAGAAAGTATCAACAGTCAAAATGTTTGGTCTTGGTTTAAGATAGCCACTCCCAGGGAACTTCCTCTCTCTGGCATACAAATCCTGCTCGTCTTCTCCTTGGTTAGAAACAACCAGAATGGAACCCTCTCATTACAGTACAATAAAAGGGATTGTAAAATCTATATTCACAGGGGTCAATATGCATACTTTAAAATAAAAATTAGACCAGCTTGAACTTAGCAAATTCTGCAGCATGAGAAGAAAGCCTGGATGTGAAAAAAGCAGCACATTTATCCCTAAAGAGTCACAGGTCAGGAAATCCTCCTGCTTCATACCAAAGCTCTTGTTTCCCCATCATTCTCTCCCAGCAGCCTGTTGATGTTAATGGACTGCCCAAATTCTGTGGTGAGCAGTCTCCTTAGTCTCTGAAGAGCCCACATTCGGTGGCTGGCAGCTGAAACCACACACAGAGCAAGGTTAGACGCTGGACTACTTTCTTCTTCTACCCAAGTAAACAGCCACAACCTCAGAGGAATCACTAACCTAAGGCACTCAGCTGAGCACATGCAGCCAGAGAGGCAGCAAGACGAGGGACAATGCTTCTGTTGGAGGTGAGATTGAGCCGGAAGTCCAGGAGACAGGTCACTAGGTCCATGGATGGACAGGAGAGGACACAGCGATCGGAGAGGAGGTCCTTAGGGCCTGTAAAGAAGTCCTGAAAATGTCCCTATGTGATGTTGTGGGGACCACCTCCTATGGATAAACTCACAAACTCAACTCCCAACTGGAACAGAGTGGAAAGTAAGCCCACAGCACTGCTGTCCAAGTCACATAAGCGAAGCTTTTTGCTCTTTTTTTGCCTCCTGTATTAGGGATTGCATCTAGGGGTTATGCATGCTTTACAAGCATTCAAACACTGTGCAACTATGTCCAATCTTGAGCCACGCTCTTCAAACTGACATTTAACTGTGAAACAAAAGCATTAGGAGCTACAACTAGTACCAACTCCTTTCTACAAGAGGTAAGGATGGGGCTAAGCACCCTGACAACTGGAAGGATGGATGGCTCTTTGTCTGACCCTTCCCAGGAATGACTCAGACTGTGTTTTCTTCCAGAGCAGCAGAAGACAGTGCTTAAGCCATGGAATGAAAAGTGTGCACAGATCCACTTTGCTTGGGTGATAATCATATCAGGAGATTAACCAATAAGTACAGCTCCTCTTACCTGCGGCTGGCATGATGGGATAAACTGTGAAGCGCCAGCCCCACCCATTCACAGACCCATCACTGATGAACTTCCACTTCAGCTCATCACCAGGGATACGCAGCTCACTGGACCAGTCAGACCATTCTCGACCTAGCAGAGGAAAGTACACCCTGGAGTTAGGCTGACTCCAACATCCAACCAACAAAACTCCCTAGATGCAGAGCAAAGTTGTTCACACCAGATCAGGTCAGTAGGCTCCTCAAGCCTAAGACCTCTGAAGCTTACATCACAGTGGGTCAAGGCTATTTTACCTTTCCACAGATTTCTGTTCAGCCTCTGACCTAAATACTGGAGAACCTGAGGTACATGCATACACACTGGCCCAAAAGAAGCTACAACCAAATGCAGAAACGAGTATGCACATAACTAGGATGCACTGTGACAACCTGCAGGGAGAGCAGATCCACACAAAGGTAGGTGCTAGGGATGCTTCTGAGTATAACAGGTAGTCGGGCAATGGCACCAAGAGCCAAAATTCTGACAAAGGGCATCTGTAAACAATTCAGCATGGTGAAGGCTGAATTCAAGGAAGGAATGGAGCAACATGGTCAGATCCAAGGGTCTGTGGAGCTGCGTGATGGTCTCTTGAAAGAGCAAGAGACTGAGCATCTTAATGCTGCAGGAGCACGAGGCAATAGCATATACACAGCCTGCTGGACTTCTTTCTCAAAGGAATAAGACCCACAACAACAATAACACAACTGAGCCTCCTTTTGACAGACATTTATCAAAAGACAGAAAAGCCATGTGTACCACCACTGTACCACATCTAACCAAAGACTTGTGTGACACTATGAAACAGTCATGCTACTTACTACATACACTCTGAGTGGTAAGACAGAGACCTCACACAGTCCATAAAACCTCAAACATTTATACACTTAGCCTTTCGCAGGGACGATTTCTCCCTTTATAAAAGAAGATTTGGGTCAGTTGGAGAGTGCTTGCCTGGTATGCACAAAGGCCTTGGGGTCAATACTCAGAACAGGGAGTTGTGTATGTGTGTGTGCGTAGGGGTGAATGACATACATATTCAACACACACACACACACACACACACACACACACGCATGTGCGCGCGCACACACACATACCATCACCACCACCTTTAAAAAGATACGAAAAGACACACATGCAGATCCTTGAATTAACAATTCTAAAATGCTCAAAGTTTTTAGGTAAGTTTGTTAGACTCTTTCTGACCTCATGAAGTTCAACAGAATAGGCAAGAGCACACACCACCATTCCTCTCATCTGCTGTGCACGCTGCCCACCATCCACATACAGCAGCCAATGAGCCCCTCGCTGCCATCAGTCGGAACAGAATTCCTCTAAGCTCTATAGTATGCCAACCATGCTACATGGTGCCTAGTACTCTCTCACACATTCACAATTATCCAACTGCTGGGACATCGCTCACACCAGACACTCAATAACCCTCTCTGATAGTGGTATGAAGCACACATCACACAGATCATATCTTATGCAAAGTACTGGAAAGAGAAAAACAAAATCTACTGTTTTATAACGTATTACCTTACTATAGCTTCCTTAAAGTTCCCATGGAATGAAGCACCAGTGTCCTGCCTTATGCTAACAACTCCATTTATGGAGCACAAGTGAGGAGGACTGTCCCTACTTGCCCTCCCTTCTTCACCTGACCGCACCGACACAATCCTGTTGACACCATCCATGACAGTGAGAGGATCATGGCGCCTCTCTGTGGAGCACTGCCGGTCAAACTCCACCCTGAGTCCTTCTGCACCTGGAGTATAAGCAAGCAGAAAACAGTGGAAACTCGAGAGAGCAAGTAAAAGTCACAGTTCAGCAAACAGAAGAGTGAGACCAGAACCATGTGTAGGAGCTGGCACCAAAAGAAGAACTGGCACCAAAATCACAGCCTAAGGCTGCCCACCTTCCCCATCATCTGCCCTGACAGAGGCTCTGCCCATAGACTAAAAGGCCAGAAAACCACCCCACTTGGCCAATTTGATCTGTTCTCTCACCTCCAAGCAACTTCTATGTTGCAATTCTATCACCTGACCAAGCTCATAGCATATTATGAAGCCTTGAAGAAGGAGATAAGGATGATCTTGAATGTGCCCAAGTCTGTGAGTTGGCTCCCCATTTCGCACTATGAGAGGTAAAATAATCTTTAGGAGGTGGAGGGGCCTTAAGTCATTAGGAGTGTGCCCATGAAAAGGATTGTGGGACTCTGGCTCCTTCCTGTCTGTCTGTTTGTGTCTTGGCTATGAGGTGAGTGATTTGTGGTATTGCCTTGACATAATGCCTGTGCAAACTGACTATGGAATGCAATCTCCATAACTGTGAGGCAGAATAAACCCTTAGCTTTTTACAAGCTAATAACCTCAAGTGTTTTGTTATTTATAGTGATGGGAAGGTGGCTAACACAATCAGATTGTGTGAACTTCTGATTTATATCCAAATCTGATGTAAGCTGTAGGGTGACGTGTAAAGTAGGGACAGACTTGTGGGACTGTGCCCTTAACCTTTGGGTGTTCTAGTAGGAGCAGAACTGAGCTGAATTGCTGGATACCCAGCTGGTGTTCACTGAGAACTGCTTAGGGTAAAATCGCACATATTTGGCAGCCAAAGTCTTGTGAGAACAATTTCGGGGAGACCTCCAAAAGGAATGGGAACAAAGGAGAGAATGTGTCTGGCCTTGTGCAGGACTTTAGATTACATTTACACTCACAGAGATATACTGCGCAGTTCCTCATGGAGGACTGCCAGCTCTGACTAGATTTAAGAGAGTGGTTTCGAATGTTATGTGAGAATACATAAGAAGTGAGTGGGAGCAAAACAAACTATACTGGAGAAGCCCAGATGGCCTGAGTTACTAAGAAATTATTGAATTTGAAACATATTTTTGATTGGCAGATGGATATGAAGTGAGAAACAGAAATTTTCTACTTAAGAGCTAGGTGGAAATACTTCTTGTTCAATTTCTATTGCATGTATGTGAGCAGTGTGTGTGTGTGTGTGTGTGTGTGCGCGCGTGTGTGCGTGTGTGTGTGCGTGCGTGCGTGCGTGCGCGCAGGTACATGTCTGCATAGAGGACAAATACATCATTTGTAACATTCTCCATAGTTGAGTGGAGAGTGGGGTATGACTTTCACACAAACTCTGATGCCTCATATTTGACCATGTCCCCTGGAGGGGGAGACCTGGTGGCACTCAGAGGAAGGATAGCAGGTTACCAAGAAGAGACTTGATACCCTATGAGCATATACAGGGGAGGAGGTCCCCCTCAGTCATAGTCATAGGGGAGGGGAGTAAGGGGAAAATGGGAGGGAGGGAAGAATGGGAGGATACAAGGGATGGGATAACCATTGAGATGTAACAAGAATAAATTAATAAAAAATTTTTAAAAATACATCATGTGTTGTTCAGACACTGTCTACCTTGGGTTTTAATAGTCTGCTTGGGCAGTGAGTTCCAGAGTTCCATCTGCCTTATTCCATTGGCTGGAGCCCAATGTGCCCATTTCTTTTCCATGGGTTGAGGACTGAACTTAGGTCCTCATGATGACATATCAAGTTCTTTACTGAGCTATAACTCTAGCTGTCACCTTAGTTTTTAATTTTTCTTTTTGTGTTCTTTTGGGTTTCTTTTTTTTTTCCATTTTCATTTCTTGTTTGTTTGTTTTTTGTTTTGAGACAGGGTCTTACTATGTAGCTCCAGATATCCCAAAATTGAGTATGTAAACCAAGCTGGCCTTGAACTCACAAAAATCTACCTGTCTCTGCATCCACTATTATACCTAGCCCCTTTTTTTTGTTTTTGAGACAAGTTCTCACTTTGTAGGCCTGGCTGGCCTGGAACTCAAGGAGTCATAAAACTGCTTCTGCCTCCTCATTGCTGGTATTAAAGGTTTGTGTTTACCATGAACAGCCCTGTTTTTAGAATGTCATGAAAGTGTAACACATTAAAATAAAAACAAGATAGACTGAAAAACAAAACACTTTCCCAAACCTTACCTCATTCTGAAAGTTCAAGACAACAACTACACATGAAAAATGAAGAAAATAAAAGTATTTAAAATTATTATTAGAAAAACCAAGTTTGGAGTCATACCCCTACAGATAATGAACACTGGCTAGAAAGGTTCCACATATCAACACAACCATCACCTCAAAACAATAGATAGAAAGACACAAGACAGCAAGGAGCAACAGATAAAACTTATGAAACCAGAGCCAGGCATAGTGGTGCAAGCTTTTCATTCCAGTACTCTGGAGGCAGAGGCAGGCAGATTGCTGTGAGTTCAGGGCCAGTCTGGTCTACAAAGCAAGCCTAGTACAGCCAAGGATAACACAAAGAAATTCTATCTTGAAACCTGCCCCCCCTAAAAAAAAGGAAACCAAAATATACAAATGCTAAAACTCACAACCTACAATTTTTTTAAAATTCCAAAATGAAAACTTAAACCAGAAAAGAAAAAAAAAAAAAAGGACTCAGAATGCACAACATAGAGTCCCTAAGACAGACAGAGGGGTCAGGGGTGAAAACACCCAAGGAGGGAAATAGGCAGCACTAAACCCAAGATACCCAACACACAGATATTGCAATGCCCTGAAAGGAGAACATTAGGAAATAAAAGTTCACCCTTCATCTACAAATATCACCTAGAATGACTATAAGGAATATAGATTCTAATGCATTATTTTTTTTACTGTAGAAAAGCACAATGGCTTCAAAGAGGAAAATTAGCTTGCTCACACTTTCACAGATGAGTAAGTGATCCAAGGACTTAACATCAGAAAAGCAACCTTTCAAGTTCAAGTGGTATAACCTCTAGTGGACTAGACTGAGCCAGGGAGCTACACAGGAACTTACTGCACGCTCAGACAGAAGGCTGATGCAGTAAACCGAGGCTACAGATAACTGAAAGAGGCCATTATGTCTAGGAACTACTGCAGTAGCTAGTAGCAGACTACGGCAGCAGGACCTGAAGAAGGAAGAGATCCCCTCAAGTTTTGTTTCTAGTAATTGATATTGGAAGTAACAAAATTAATACACCAGGTCTGTTCTGATCAGGATCTGACATGAAGAAAGAGATGCAGCTATGATGGAACAGGGTTAGCAGACACCTTGCATTTTACAGTTGCAGTCCATACGAAAGTCAGTCATTGCATTCATCTACCCATCCAGCTTATTCCTGTCACTGAAAAGGTGTAGAAGCAATGACAACACAGTAGCAGTACGTCTCCTAGCACCAAGTTGTAACACCAATCCTAAGTGGACGGCAGAACATACAAGACAACCCTAGAGTTTGTGGCTACCACAGACTGCATGGGAGCTGGCAACAAACCATTTTGAAAAGCCACAGTGTCAATGAGTTCTTAATGACATAAACGCACAAATATTACATGGGCACTTTGGAAAACTGATAGAGAAAGGACTCATTCTCCTAAAACACAGTAAACACAAGGAAAAAATCAAACCTGTATCCTGCCTTTCTCAGGTAGACAGTATCCCTGGGTAGTCAACTAAAAGGTGAGGGAAAATACCTTTCTAAAGTAGTCGGGCTGACAGGCAAGAAGGAAGCAATTCAAATAGGACAGTACTACTCTGCAACCCCCAGTGGATCAATAATCTTGGTGCTGAGCAGCAACAGCAGCTGACATTTTAAGGAGCAATGTGCAGATACTAGATGCTAGGTACATTACTAAGGGTGGTAGAAATAAACAAAACAGCTTGCCAAGTAGATAAACCAATAGCACACTGAATCTGAAAGACCAGGCTGAGGAATGCTGGATTTTGGGAGTATACAACAGCAGATTTGGACCAAGGAGGGTAAACTTCAGTTACCTGACTGCCTCAAGAGATAAACCAGATATCAGATGAAAGGGAGTAATAAAAGAGGAAGAAGAAAGAAACTAAAGCTGAACAACTGAAAAACAGAGGCTGTCAAGATGGTACATCAGAGGTGCTCAACATCAGGATAACTTCACAGAATGCTGGCTGCTTCTAAAATGCTGGTCAGCTGACTGTAGACCTAGATCTTAGTGACGGGTCATTCACCTGATAGTGGAATAGGTTTTTGGAGGTTTGGGTTTTGGTTTTTTTTTTTGGTGTATGTTCTAGTTAGCTGCAGCTATCAACTTGATAACGCCTAGAGTCACCAGAGGGAATTCTAATCAAGGAACTGCCAGGTCAGGTTTGCCTGGTTGGTGATAGATGTGAAAGGCCCAGCCCGCTGTGAAGAGTACCATGCAAGATGCAGATGTAGAAGAACAGTGTTACAACTGTAGTCAAGTGCCAGCATACACACAAAAGTCAGTTATTATGTCCATCAACCCAGGCAGGTTGCCTAGAAGCAACAATAACACAGAAGCCAAAGCCCGGGATATATAAGAAAGCTGGCTGAGCATAAGCTAGTGAGCAAACCAGTCAACAGCATCTGCTTTAGTTCCTGCCCCAACTTCCCTCAATACAGATTGCGACCAGAAGGTAAATGCCTAATAAACCCTTTCCTCCCAAGCTGCTTTTGGTAATGCTGTTTATAATAGCAACAGAAAGGAAACTAATATAATGTAGCTTCTGTGTTGTTGCATTATATATCACAAAAATGTTGGAAAAGGATCTGAAATAATCCTACTACTTATTTTTCACGAAAGGGAAATGACTGTTCCTCTGGAAGTAGCTACAAAACAAGGCCTTCTGTAGACAGTGACCCTTGCAGCCTTTCCTAGGGTGCTCCACATACCTGGTATCTTCACTGTGCCACTGGTGGAAGTGTCATCTGTGTAGGGATGGCTACTCTCTACCACCACAGGCTGGGAGGAAAGACGGCCACTCTGTGAATCTGTGGCCACATCTTCTAACTCTGTGACACAGAGCTCCAACAACATGTCTGCCACCTAGATAAGAACAGAGAAATGAGCCAATGCAACCCCTGCATCATCCAGGCCCTACCCATGCTGACCCTGCTCTGCACTTTTCTACAGAGCAAGAGTGGAAGAGAGAAGAACATGGAGGAAAAAACAAACACAAAACAAAAACCCCTACCAAGTTCAGGAGGTGGGTAAGTGGTTCAGTGGTAAGCAAGCATGTAGACCTAAGTTTAGATCACCAGAACCCATGTAAACGAACCAAGTATGGCAATGTATACCTGCATTCCCAGAGCCTAGGAAGCAAAGACAAGTGGGTCCTGTCCTTCCAGCCTATCAGTGAATTCCAAGTTGAGTGAGAGACAGTGTCTCAAAAAACAAAATGGGCCAGGCATGGTAGCACACACCTTTAATCCTAGCACTTAGGAGGCAGAGGCAAGTGGATCTCTATGTGTTTGAGGCCAGCCAGATTTACAAAGTGAGTCCAGGACAGCCAGGACTATAATAGAAACCCTGTCTCAAAAAATCCAAAAAACAAAACAAAAACAAAACAAAAAATAAAATGGAAGAGTAATAGAGGAAGACACCTGACACTGACTTATGTTATCAACACATAAAAAGTGTTCACTCACACACACGCACACGCGCGCGCGCGCGCACACACACACACACACACACACACACACACACACACACGGAAGGAACGAACAAACAAACAAATAAACAAAGGAACTGAGTTAAGAAACAAAGGTTTATTTTAGACTTTTACACCTGGACAAGATTTCTTCTTGGTGAGAAGAGTCTGGCTAGAGGACAAAAATATTATGGGAAGGAGCAGAAATTTGATAAAAATGACCAAGATTCTAGAAGGCACCAGAAATCAAGTTGAACCAAAGGGCAGGAACCATGGAAAATCAAATTACTCAGGACCATCAATGGCAGAGGAAGTATCTCAACATGGGCTCCAAACATGGTTGAGCCAGAGAGATGGCTCAGTTTACAAAAGTACTTGCCATGTAAGCCTGACAAACTGAGTTTGATACCTGGAGTCCATGGAAAAATGACTCTACAAATCATTCTCTGACCTCCTCACATGTAGATGGCATGCTACCTTTTCCACACTAATAATAAATAAAATTAAAAATTAAAGACATAAATACAAGCAATATTACCAGTCCCCAAATTTAACATTAAAAAATGCCAGTCTCAGTTTTCCAGAATTATTCTTCTACTCTATTTCCCTACTATTTAGTTTAATAAATAGTTACATTAATGACAAAGTAATATCACTGCCACATAGGCACAATTATATAAATTAATTCAAGAGTCTCAAATGTTAGATAAGGATAGGACAGAACAATTTAAAGATAATTGGAACTATATGGTGTGGTCGTGCATGCGTTTAATTCCAGCACTCAGGAGGCAGAGACAGCTAGATCTTTGTGAATCTGAGGTTAGCCTGGTATATACAACAATTTCCAAGCCAGCCTCTTAAAAACAAAAACAAAAACAAAATACAAACAAGGATGATTGCACCATTATTTCTGTCTCTCCTAGAACCTGACTGACTCATCAAATAGTCAAAAACCACTGTCTATGTGCAGGATCCACAAGTGACCTTCAGATCTCAGAGACTTCCTCTGCCCAGCCAACGGCTATCTCTATTAAGGAAAAGCCAGCAAATTTCTTGGGAGAGCTTCTTGCTTCTGACCCTTGAATGCTGGAATTACATATAGGCTCCACCATATCTGATCCACAATTTAAGTAATTTATGGTTAAATAAAATAATCTTCAGTTTTTAAGGTACAATGTCTACACTTCAAGTGACCCACAGCCACATGTGTCTGGTGGCCACAGTTTTAAATGCCTCATATAAAGAACTTCCCCACAGTGATAGAAAGTCTCACTGGACTCAGTGCTAACAAATACTGAAATATTAAAATGCTGTGACATTAGAGCATAAAGTCATTTCTGGCCTGGTGAGATGGCTCAGCAGATAAAGATGCTTGCTGTCAAACCTAACAACCTGAGTTCAATCCCTAGGACCCACAAAATGGAAGGAATCAATCCTGCAGACTGCCATCTAATCTCCACATGTGCACCATGGTACACACATAATAAATGCATACATATATACACACATGTTATAAAATATCTTTTTATAAAGAAGTCATTTCAATAAAACAAAAGTTTGAAAATAGACCCAAAAAAATAAAAATAAAAAAAAGAAAGAAAATAGACCCAAATGTATACAAGAATTTAAAATAAAAATAGTTTTCAAGTCACAGGATGAATTATTTCAAAAATATAGCTAGGGCAATTGATTTGCCTTATATGAAATAATAAAGCTAAACTATTCACGACTTTATTCTTTATATCAGGATAAAATCCAAATAACTAAAAGTGTAAACACTTCAGCATATTGTTTACAAGTTACAAATGAAAAATACTGGCAGATCTGTCTATCTGAAAATGAGAATTCCTACTTTGCAAACAATATCAGCCTAATATCTAAAAACAAACTAGAGGCAAAACTGCAAAGCATACAGAAGGACTTATTTAGTATGAATAAAATACGTAAGGCTGGTAACCAGTCAGGTTCTTGCCATCAAGCCTGATGACCTGCGTTCAATCCCTTTAACATACATAATGGAAGGAGAAAGAAACCAATTGCTACGAAGTGTACACACACACACACACACACACACACACACACACACACACACACAATAATGATTTTGTTTTTGAAGAACAAGAGCTACTGAGATGGTTCAATGGTTAAGAGCACTTGCTACTCTTGCAGAAAAACCTACATATAGTTCCTACCACTTACACCATGGCTTACAATCATCTGTAACTCCAATTCAAGGTGATCTAAAATCCTCTTCTGGTCTTCTTAAACACCATGTATGAACATGATATGCATTTATACACTCAGACATACACTCAGACACATAAAAAATAAATAAATAGATCTTTTTAAAAAAACATATAAACCAGTCATAGACTGGATAAAAGACATCACTGAGAATACTGTGCTACATTTTGTTTTAAAGGACCACTTCTAAACCTCGGTCCATGGAACAGTCCAGGATGAGACTATGTGTGAGGAACAGTGGTTCTTGCAGAGAAGAAGGCCCCACATAAAGTGCCTGCCCCGTCACTTACCTGTGGGTAGGCAGTGCCCATGCCAGACAGCACAGCTGAAAGCACATCCCTGCCCCTGTCTCCAGCCCGACTGCACACTGACAGCTTGAGCAGGTCCACCACCACCCTGGTGTCATCAGCGATCAGCAGACTGGTGAACTCATCCAAGGACTGGGGCTCTGGGCCTGATGTTTTATTTTGGCTTTCAACATCCTAAATCAGTTGACAATCAAGAGATAAAATACACCAGTTTATCCTGGGGCCCAAAGGACACATCAGGAATGTAGGACATTAAAAATCAGACTAAGACATGACTGACCCCAGCATCTCCGCTGAGCCATGCAAGGATGGAGCATTTTACTTTCCATTCTCACTGTGTCAGTTAAACCTATTTGCTCACCTTTTCTCCTTTTAAGAAGAAAGTCTCTGCTTATCTGCTGGGAGTTGCTCCCACCTTGCCAAGGCCCTACCCTGCAAAGGTGCCTCATCTGGGTCAACTGTCCCCACCTAATTTTTAGCACATAAGAGTCTCTTATAGGTCAGACTTGGGCAATACTCATAAAAAGGAGAAAGGGACCCCAGATATCAAAGTTGAAGTAGCCCACAACTTCTGAGCTCAGCCTAAAAAGTATGCATAGCATGGGGAGGCACTAGTCCCATGCATTCCCTAGGCAGAATCAGACTCTATAATAAAGAGTGAGAGCCAGAAGGCTTTCCACTCCTCTCTGCTTTAGTGACCTCAGTAAATAAGAACAACACAATTGAAAGTGGGGAAAACAGTCACACCTCTGAGTCCTGGGACCAGGGAGTATGTGTAATTCATTAGAAATAATGATATTCCAGAATGATAGAAAAAGCAGTCTGGGGAGTATTTAACCATTAATACATAAAAGCACCTTCAGTCTTAAGATACAAAAATAGAAATCTATCTAACAGCATCTGATGGGGATCTTGAAAAAAAAAAAAGAAAGTATGTCTGGATTGCTGAAAAACAAAGTACTAGCTACATACCTTTAAACATAAATTACATACCAACACTAGCAGGAAAATTACCTTGCTATAATTCATAATAAGAATGAGGATATAATATGGAAATGGCCTGTGTTGCATTGATGAATTTGAAGTAAGGAAATAATAACATCCTCCTTCTACCTAAAAGCAAAAACCCATACCAGGAAATTGCCAGAAACAAAAACTGATTGTAGACTGAACGTATCACAACTTTCTTATTACACAGACCATGCTTCCTGTCAATAGTAACTATGGAAGAATCAAGGAATTATATTATAAATAGAAAGTGCATATTTGTCTTTAAATGGGTAAGCTGGCATGAGAGAGAATGAGCAAGGCAAGGTGACCAGGTGTGGTACCAAGTATGAGGCTGGGATGGTATCTATTGATGGGGTGCCTGGCGCAATAGAACCAAACCAAGTGAGGAAGTCCAGGCAGCATGGAAGTTGGGGTGGCTACAGCACAGGCAGAGTGAACATGTGTCCTTCATGGCAGACAGACTCTGACTTTGAGTACCAGTGCCTGTGCACAAAAAAGATGCCTGAAAGTAAGTAGGTGGCAGCCAGCATGGAAAGCTGGTTACTTAGGTAACTACTACACTGTAAATAGATAACACGATCTGGTTTTTCATGTGTCACTTGGACCACTCCACCCGCTAATACACACACAATTTATTCTTTAATTCTGTCACAACAACAGTGATAAAGAAATACTCTAAGACTTTTGAGGGAAAACTTGGCTGTCAAACAATGACAGAAATAAATAGAACAATTAAATACAATAGAAACCCATAAACCTATAACAATATAACAAAGGAAGACAGACAGACAACATATCCTGGTAAAATGGTAGACTAGAAACTAGTGTGAGTGCATTTTTTTAAAGTTAAGATAAAAAACAAAAACAAAAACAAAATAAAACAACAACAAAAAGCACTCCTATAAGAGACAGAGCTAAAACTGAGAGAAACAAGCATTTGCGGGATTTCTCTGCAAACAAAGCAGACACTCCAGCAATGTTCAGCTGCACAAGGCTGCTCGCATAAAGCCAGGCTGCTACAGCTTCCAAGAAAGTGCTTTTATCAGTGGCACTGCAAAGGCCAAAGAGAGCATCCAAGGGCAGCATGTGGCATACATACGGAGAGCAGCAGAGAAGGGAGTCGATGGCATGACTGCCTTGTCTGCAGAGAAATCCCACCAATGGTTCTTTCTGTTTTCTTTAGCTCTGCCTCTTATGGAATTTTGTTTTGTTTTGTTTTTTGCTTTTTGAGACAGGGTTTTCTGTGTAACCCTGGCTCTCCTAGAGCTTACTCTATATACCAGGCTGGCCTCAAATTCAAAGATCCACCTGCCTCTGCCTCCCAAGTACTGAGATTAAAGGCATGTGCCAATATCACCTGGGTAAGAGTTACTTTTTAATCTTAAATTTTAAAAAAATCCATTCATACAGCTTCTAACCTACCATTTTACCAGGATGTTTTGTCTGTCTGCCTCTGTTATTTTGTTACAAAGAAACAAAAGTATGGCATGAAGCCTGAAATGGAGACCAGAAGAAACTTTCAAAGAAGGCGAGCAACACCATGCTCTTGCCATTGCCGGGGTGAGTTGCCCCATATTGTGAGAATGTGTTGCAGATATCCTGAGTGGTGGTTTGAATAGGTTTGGCCCCCAAAGACTCATGTGTTTGAATGCTTGGCCATAGGGAGTGGGACTACTAGAGGTGTGACCTTGATGAAGTAGATGTGGCACTATTGGAGGAAGTGTGTCACTGTGGAGGTGGGCGTTGAGATCTTATAAGCTCAAGTCTGGCTAGTGTGACATAGTCTCTTTCTGCTGCCTGCCAATTCAGATGTAGAACTCCCAGCTCCTTCTCTAGCTTCATGCCTGCCTGCATGCTACCATGATTCCTCCCATGATGATAATGGACTAAACATCTGAAACTGTAAGCCAGCCCCAATTAAATGCTTTCCTTTTTAAGAGTTACCATGATCATGGTGTCTCTTCACAGCAATAAAACACTAACTAAGACATCCTGGTGTGTGTACAATTAAGGTCATCACAGGAGAGTGGCCTTGGCCTTTGCATACTACCTCAGAGCCTCAGTCACAAAAGGCCAGCACGTAAAAGAAACAATACCACAAAACACCCAAGACAATGGTATAATTTTTGGGCAGGGGCCTTAGAATAGGGACTGGAAGAAAGAGATTTCAGTTGTGGGAACCCTTCTCATCTGGAGGGCACACACATACACTAACCTGCTGTTATCATGGATTAGTAACCTCCCTGACAACCATGCACACTGACACAAAGATACCCACACCTCGATGAGAGGACAGTGACTAAGGTTAGACGCCTTGTTTCATCTTACTGATCTTTAATTTTTACTACTCATTATTTACACTTTCATTCGGCTGTTGTGTTTTCACATTGTATCTTATTGTAAAGGGCTCTTATGAACTAGCCTTTCTTTCTCCACACCTTCTCTGTAACTTTCTCAACTACTTAAATCTCTAGCATTTTCCTCTCATTGTTACCTTACTCCTTTGCCACTAGTGCCACTGTCTCTGAGTTTTATGGGAGAGCTTCTGTTACTGATATACAAGGTATAGTATATTCTAGCTCTAAATATGACTCCTGAACTTTTGAGTACATTTAAAGCCACTTTATATTAGAATACATTTAAAGAAGAATGTCTCCTGACCTCTTTGGTTTTAGTCATGGTTTCTGCAATGATGCTGGCAGCTCCTGGGTCATCTGTCACTGGGATAAATGGCCGAGAGGAGGCTGAGGGAGCAGATGGTGTCACTGCAGAGGGGGTCACAGCATCCTCAGATGAGACGATCTAATGGGAGAATATGTCAGAGGAAATGTTTTAAGAAACTAGGCAATCTGGCACATTGAAACCACTTGTAGAATTTTGGAACGATCTAGTGCTCATATCACCTATCAACCTGATGAGCCAAAATAGCTCTGTAAAAACAGCAGGGCCCACAAACCAGTCTACACTCAGCTCACAGCTCTCTAAGGAGTCTTTTCTCAAACAAGTTAACAAAACGTCTGACTTTGTTACTTTTAACATTTCAGAGTTCTATTTAATGATTTTTTTTTAAAGAATAAATCTATTTTCATCTCAACACTAAGAAATCTCTTTAAATAAAATATATTTTACCAAGTCAAGCTCAAAATCAAATAGCAGACACAAAAATTCAGTGACAGAATAAGTAGGATTTCCTAGACTGAAGAAGTGTCCCTTTCAAATTCTACACTGCCTTAAGGTTCCCTTTTACCTCTCTCTTTTCTTGCCATAGATTTGGACTCAGTCTGTCCTCGAGATCAGCAGCCAGCATACCGTCCTCCATATTCATGGGGCTGGCCATTGCTGATGCATCCGAAGCAGGTGCTGAGGAGGAGAATGAGGGGCATTCCACTGGGGCAAGCATGCCAGCTGGCATCAGGGCTCCAACTACTGCATCTCTGTCAGAACAGAAGGCCAGGATTATGGTGAACCCCCCCTTTCATCTAGGCACCATAAAAAGAAGCAGGTCAAGTGTTCACTAGAAGTATGTTTTCATTTTTATAGGCCATATACAAATGAGTTTTAGAAAACCACTGTGTATTATTATAACCAGGTAGTCAACAGCTCTAAGCTAAAATGTATACCCTAATCTTATTTATAGCTATAAGACACATAGCAACATTTCAGTCCACAGTAATTACATATATTAAACTGTGAGTTTATAGGAAGACTATTAACTAGAAAGGTCTCGCTGAGCTTAGTTTACATGCATACACTACATATAACATTAATATAAAGCATTTCTCAGACTCAACCTCATTGTTATACTAAACAGCACATGCCTATTATTTGAGCCAACATAGCAGCTACAAGTGGAATCCTGTCTAATGTAAAACCTGAGCAGAGTAAGCCTCTAGTTCAGTCTAGGAAAACCTGATAGGCTGCTCTTGGAATAGATAATTGACGTTTAATAAAACAATACAATAAGCAACAGATTAACTGTCCCCTACACGACTGTTTTAGGTTTTGCTCTTGAGTTATGTGAGCACAACTATCAGATCCACACCCAGGACAAACTAACCGATAGGACACATTAACTCAAGCTTTGCTCCCCAAAACACCATGTAGTAAAGTCCTGCTGCCCGTTATCACTACTGGGAGGTGGTGGAACTTTTAAGAGATAGGATCTAGAAGGAGTCCTTGGGTGAGGAGAGCATGTGACTGATGGAACTGGAAGCTTTTATTGCTTCATCTTTTTAATTTCTGACTGTGAGGTGAGCAGGTTTTGCTCTACCTCTGGATCCCACCATGATGGTCGGCCAGAGGCCCAAAGCTGAAAACTGACCAAAACAGGCTCCAAGAGAAGAGCAGCAAATGACTATATAAGACAGCAAGAAATACCTTATCAAGTGAACCAAAGAACAAGCCTTTTAAACATCACTGTAAATTAGCACCAACTCATTCTTCCTCTTTTCTACATACTGATGTAGAATTATAAATAAAAAATTAAAACATCTTTAAGCTTGACTTTTCTCAACACTCAATTGAGTTTTAATGTAAAGCACTAAGATCTATTAATCACCAGTGAGGATGTGTGATTTGTAACACAACATTCTCATAAACATGTGGCCAGTTAAAGCAGGACTTACACAGCAACACAGAAGCCTACCTGGCATACATGATCTGCAGTGCTGTAAGGATATGCGATAAGGCCTGCTGCTTGGCCAGGTTTCCTTCCAGTGACAAGAGGATCTTGGCAAGAGAAGGGCGATTAGGCTTACAGTTATTTGCACCACTTATCTTATTGCTGGAAGAAGAAGAATCAGCATCGGAAGGCACACCTAAAAGAGAGAAACAAACATTGAAGCTGTTTTTAAGATTCACCAATTTTTCTATATGATTTGACCATTTACGTTATTTTGAAAACAAATCACAATCTGTACTTGGCTTTTATGAAGTAGCACCTGCTCACAATGGCCACACTGAGAACCCTATGATACAAAATGCACTGGGAGTTCTCAAAAGTCTCTCTCCTTGGCAGCCAAAATCTCAGCCTGGAAGGAGGGGAGGCTCATGAACTCCTACCTACCCTTGAGCAAACGATGGCTGCTGGGGAAAGGAAGTTAGTTTTCTTCAGAGAAGCTTGCCCTGAGAGTTCACCCATGCTCCAGCAGAGAGCTGTCCTAAACCCATGCACATATAGGCAGCACTAACCTGATTCAATAAGTACTCAGAAAGAGGAGGGGAAATAAGACAAGAGATAGGAGAGAAACTGAAGGAGATGGAGTAGGGCTGGATTTCATATAAACATTATAGACAGTCATGGTTATTTTGTTTCTGTTTTTTTGAGCCAGCTCTGGCTAAACTCATTACATAGACCAGGCTGGCTTCAAACTCACGAAGATCTGCCTACCTCTGCCTCTCAGGTCCTAGGATTATAGGCATGTGCCACTATGCCTAGCCAACACGCATGAATGTTAAAGAAAACATTTTTAAAGATCGGCATCAACTGAAGAGGCTTTCTAGATCTTTTGATGACCTACCTACTAATTGTAGTTTTAACCACAGAGTCTGAACTTTGCCATTGCCTTAGGGGTTCTATTGCTGTAATAACATATCACAACCAAAACAAACCTGGGAAGGAAAGAGTTTATTTTGCTTATACTTCCAAAATATAGTTTATCATTAAAGAAAGTCAGGGTAGGAACTCAAGGCAAGAACCTGAAAGCAGGACCTGATGCAGAGCCCATGGAGGAACACTGCTTAACAGCTTGTGCCTCATGGCTTACTCAGCTGCTTCTTATACACCCCAGGACCACCTGCACAGGGTTGACACCACCCACAGAAAACTAGACCACCCTACATCAATCATTAATTAAGAAAATATCCTACACAGTTGTCTACAGAAATCTGGTGGATGTATTTTTCTCAAGTAAGACTCTTTTCCAAATGACTAGTTATTGTCAAACTGAAGAAACTGTCCAATACAGTAATATAATGCTATATTTTATTAGAGTACATAAAAGCTGTAGTAAAAGTTCCTTAAAATTTCTTATGAGTAAGAATAAGAAGCATTCTTACAGAATAACTTAACTACATTATACTAAAGAATATTTACTGACACATACCCAGAGTAAAATGCACTGATATATGGCACCTAGCCAAAAATTACAAGGCAGGCAGAATGCAATAAAAGTTTAATAGTCTTGTCTCCATATCCTGGCACACAAGCGCCATGAAACTCCCTGCTCTACACGAGGCCACATTGATACCTAGAACCCCAGAAGACCCCCTGCTATACCAGAGGCCCCGCCAGTACCCAGAACCCCACAGGCCACACCAGTTCTCAGAACCCCAGAGGCAGTGCTATCACCCAAAACCCCAGAAATCACATAGGCCACCAAAACTCTAACAGAAGCACCCTAACGGACCAGTGGACTCACCAATCACCAGAACCACAGGCCACTCAGTATAGAAGACCAGAGAAGAAACAGAAACAAGGGAAAAATCATCTATCCAACATCA
>OU015752.1:78950347-78979402 GCA_907169655.1 Acomys percivali | reverse complement strand
ACCAGAGAAGAAACAGAAACAAGGGAAAAATCATCTATCCAACATCAGAAATCAACACCTTAAACTTATAGTTACCTCAAACCCAGATGCCTGGAGGCCAGCTGAAGAACACTATCAACAACAGCCAGAGCAATTGCACCACCAGAACAAAGACCTATTGCAGCAAGCCCTAAATATTCTAACATGCAAAAATCACAGGAAAAGGATCTTAAAACCAACTTTATGAAGACAATAGAGGTTCTTAAAGAGGAAATGAATAAATTCCTTAAAGAAATCCAGAAAAACACTTAGATACATATGAAGAAATTAATAAATTCCTTAAAGAAAGCTAAGAAAGGAAAGAAAAAATAAACAAGCAGGTGTAGGAAATTAATAAAGCTGTACAAGAGTGGAAACTACAGATATAAGCATCACTAACAGGATACAAGAGAAGGAAGAGACAATGTCAGGTGCAGAGCATATGATAGAAGACACTTATGCATCACTCGAGGAAAATGTTAAGTCTAAAAAAATTCCTATTAATAGCGGGAGACTTCAATACCCCACTCTCACCAATAGACACGTCATCAAGACAAAAGCTAAACAGAGAAATAACGAAACTAACAGATGTCATGAGTCAAATGGACCTAACATATATACAGAACATTCACCTAAACATAAAAGGATATACCTTCTCCTCAGCACCTCATGGAACTTTCTCCAAAATTGACCACCACAGATAAAAGCGGGATTTCAACAACAACAGAAACAAAAGAAAACTCATAAAAACTAAACAAGTCTATACTCAATGAAAAATGGGTCAAGTTAAAAATAAAGGAAAAAATTAAAGATTTTCCTAGAACTCAATGAAAAGGAATGGACAACATACCCAAACTTATGGGACACACTGAAAGTAGTGCTAAAAGGAAAGCTCATAGTACTAAGTGTCTTCATAAAGAAACTGGAGAGACTAACAGCCTACCTGAAAGCTCTAAAACACACAAAAAAGGCAAAGTACCCAAGAAGAGTAGATGGCAGGAAATAATCAAACTCAGGGCTGTAATCAATAAACAAACAAAGCAATGCAAAGCACCAATAAAACAAAGAGTTGGTTCTTTGAGAAAATCAACAAGATAAGACAAACCCTTAGTCAAACTAAAAGACACAGAGAGAATATCCAAGTTAACAAAAATCAGAAATTAAAAGAGGGATGTAACAATAGACACCGAGGATATCTAAAGAATCATTAGGTCATATGTCAAAATTGGAAAATCTAAAGGAAAAGGACAATTTTCTCAATAGATATCACTTACCAATACTAAACAAAGATCAGATAAACAACTTATATAGACCTATAGCCACTAAAGAAATAGAAGCAGTCATCAAAAGTCCCCCAACTAAAAAAGACTCAGGCCAGATAGTTTTAGTGCAGAGTTCTACCAGTTAGTCAAAGAAGAGCTAATACCAATACTCCTCAAGTTATTTACAAAATAGAAACAGAAGAAACACTTCCAAATTCTTTTTCTCAGGCCACAATCACCCCAATGCCCAAACTTCAGAAAGATTCAACAAAGAAAATGACAGACCAACTTCTATCATGAACATAGATATAAAAATACTTGCAAACTGAGTCTAAGACCACATCAAATACGTCATCCACCATGATCAAGTAGGCTTCATCCCAAAATGCAGGGATGGCCCAACACAAAAAAATCCACCAATATAATCTACCATATAAACAAAATGAAAGGGGGAAAAAAAGCACATGATCACCTCATTAGATGCTGAAAAAGCCTGTGACAAAATACAATACCACTTCATGATCAAAGTCTTAGAGAGATCAGGGATACAAAGGGCACACCTAAACATAATAAAGAAAAAGTTCAGCAAGCTGATAGCCAACATCAAATTAAATGGAGAGAAACTCAAATAAATTTCACTAAAATCAGGAACAAGACAAAGTTGCCCACTCTTTCCATATCTATTCAATATAGTATACATAGTGCTAACTAGAGCAATAAGACAACTAAAAGAGATAAAGGGAATAAAAATAGGAAAAGAAGAAGACAAAGTATTGCTATTTGCAGGTGATATGATAGTGTATATAAGTGACTCTAAAAATTCTACCAGGAAACTCCTATAGCTGATAAAAATCTTCATTAAAGTGGCTGGATACAAGATTAACTCAAAAACAAAACAAAACTCAGTAGCCCTCTTATATACAAAGGACAAGCAGGCTGAGAAAAAAATTAGAGAAAAGACATCCTTCACAATAGCAACAAATAATATAAAATATCTTGTGGTAACTCTAACTAAGCAAGTGAAAAACTTGCAGAACAAAACTTTAAGTCTTTGAAGAAAGAAACTGAAGATATCAACCGATAGAAAGATCTACTATGCTCATAGACTGGTCAAACGAACATAGTAAAAACAGTCATCTTACCAAAGCCATCTACAGATTCAACGCAATCTCATCAAAATTGCAACACAATTCTTTACAGACCTTGAAAAAACAATACTCAACCTCAGATGGAAAAACAAAATACCCAGGACAGCTAAAACAATTTTGTACAATAGAAGGGAACTTCTGGAAGTAACATTATCCCTAATCTCAAGCTCCACTACAGAGCTACAGTAATTTAAAAAAAAAAAAAAAAAAAAACCACATGATAGTGGCATAAAATCAAACAGGTTGATCAATGGAATCAAATCAAAGAACCAAATATAAATCCATACACCTATGGACACCTGTTTTTTGATAAAGAAGCCAGAAATATACAGTGGGGGAGGGGAGGAAAGCACCTTCAATAAATGATACTTGGTCTAACTGGATGTCTGTGTGTAGAAGAATGAAAATAGATGCATATTTATCACCTACACAAACTAACTCCCAAGTGGATCAAAGACCTCAACATAAACCAGATATACAGAACGTGACAGAAGAGAAGTAGCCTTAAACACACGGGCACAGGAGACAACTTCTTAAACAGAAGCCAATAGTGCTGGCACTATATGCTATCAAATAAGAAGCCCAGCGTCAGATATGGGTTACTTCTTTTTGAGTTACTGATACAGTTGTTTGTTTTCTCCTTTCTGAGCATTCTTTAGCACCTGAGTCCTCAGTAGTAGGCTTCTCAGTAAGAAGACCCCCAAGGCCTGGGGCTGGCTCAGCACGTGAAGCCACTTGCTGGCAAGCTTGTCAACCTGAGTTCAATCCCCAGGACTCACATGGAGGAAGGCAAGAACTGACCAAGGCAACTGAAGGAGTGTTTATTTTGCATACAGTTACACTGGGAAAGTCTAACTAACAGGAAAAGCAGGCCAGCAGGTGGTGGGAGCAGAAGCCAAGGGGACAGACAAATCCTTGATAGAAACACAAAGCAGAGAGAGACCTGCAAATTGGGTATGGCTATGAGCTCTCAAAATACACTCTCAATGGTTTACATCCTCCAACAAGTCTGTACCTCCCCATTGTCTCCCTAAGCAGTGTGGCCAACTGGGGAACCAAGTGTTCGAATGTCCAAGCCTATGAGGATCATTTCTCATTCAAACCACGATAGTAAGTAAACAAGTCAAAAGGTACTTAACATGAGTAAACCACAATGAGACATCATCACACATGCATTACAACAGCAAAAGGTAAAGAGTGACGAACCCAAAGCTCAAGGGACAGTGTGAAAGAGGGGGCAGAAAGACTGCAATAGACAGAGAACCAGGAAATTTGCTACAAGCTAGTATCTTCTGTCTATAACAGGAACGATAGACCCATGAAATCTTAACAATACGATCACCTAAACAATACCAACATGATGACAATACTAGCTGACATGCTAACATGGATGGGAGAAATCTAACAAGCCTGCATCCCTCTATTATGACTACTTGGAGGGGGGGTTAATTCAGTCTTCTCCAAGGACCAGAACCCTGTTGGGTTATCCAATCTCAATATATATGTGCTTAGGGTATGTGGAAATATGCGTGCGTGCATGCGTGCATATAACAGTAATAACTAAAAAAAGAGTCATGAAGGTGGGGGCGGTGAGAGAAGCTGTGGAGGAAGGGGGTGAAATGATGTAAATACAGTACTCATGTATACAATTCTCAGAGGAATATAAATGTAAACAGTGCTTTCTGGACATGGCATAACCAGTGCACCCATCAACTCAGTAGCTGTGGCTGCCTGCATAAGACTTGTCCAAGATCAACTGGGTTAATATTTTAGCATGGAATGAGAAGGGGCTCAAGAGCTCCCATCCCTGGGGAGCTACTGACAGCTGGTAATTTCTGGGAGAGGGCATCAATTTCCTTAAGTGTGTGACTCCAATTAGATGGAGCCCACTCCAGTAGATAGCCCCACACACAGAAGTTATCTATAGATAACACAAAATTGAAGTCCATGGGTTATTCAATGTTTTAAAAAGAGGGTAAGAAGGGGAGTGGGCAGGAAAGGGGCAGACCTGGGAAGAGTTAAAGGTGAATATGATCAAAATACATTGTATTACATTCTCAAAGGATTAAAATTTTTTTTTTAGAAAACAATGACATTATGGAGAAAACTGGATTATTCATCCACTGCTAAGAAGAATGTAAAAGAGTAGTTATTATAGAAAACAATTTAAGAGTTTCTAATGACATGCACTTATAGGGGCATTCTTAGCACTTATACCAAAGAATCAAAAACTTGTTTTCACACACCAAAATACCTTTGATACGATAAAGAAGATTAATTCGTAACAACCAAAAACTACACATAATTTAAATGTTCTTCAGTGAATAGATAAAGCATGAAACATTATTCAATAACAAAAGAGAAGCAATTCTTAACACACAGCAATTCAAGATCATTTTGCATGATATCACTATCAAATTAAGTGAACAAAGCAAATCACAAATAAGATGAGACAGAAATTACACATTAAAAAGACTAAATGGCCAGCCTGGGGGTTAACAGCAGTACAGCCTTTCCCAGCACTATTACACCCATCTAGACTACTACTGTAAGCTACTGGAGGATCTTGGAAAAGTTTAAGTTCCGTGTTACCTAAATAGGAAGCACCTAGCGGGTCTCTTGCAGTCTGGAAGAGGACAGGCTCATGGACAGAGGGTGTGGCTACATCCACTGTTGTCCATGCTACGCTATGCGATGACCCACAAGCCACTCGAGTGATCTTCTGGCCTTCTAGGCCTTGCACAAGTGTAGGCTTTCTGTTAACTGTGGTTGTGCCATTGCCTTGCTGGCCATGGTCATTGTCTCCCCAAGCATAGACCTGTTAAAAGAGAAAGAATTTACATTTCTCAGATTCATATAATTTTTAAACACTTAACTTGAAATGCATAAAACATATGCCATGGTACTTAAAAGAACTGGACTCTTAAAGATAAAAATCATTTCACAGTATAACACAAGAGCATGAGGATATATAGTTCTGAGAACAAATCAGATGTGAAAATGCTTGCCAAGAACTACAAATGTTACTTAGTATTATTCTAATTAATTTATTCTTTTTTGGATGGGAGGACAGGGTGGAAGGGATGCAGGGTATACCCTTGCTTTGGCTAAGGGCAGTAAAGAAAAAGGAAAATTGTATGATCATTTTTCAAGTAATTTGCTTTTAAGTTTGATAGTTATAAAGAATAATTCATTTCTGACTAAGAAATCATATGATATGCTAATTTCATTTTCATAAGCCAATTTAAAATATGGCTCCATGGGCATATTCTTCTCAAAGCAACAAAATTAGCAATGTGTTATTTCCAAAATAAAGTAACTGTAGCCTCTATCATGTAGGTACAGCTTCTATCATCTAAATATATCCTCTACGGTGTAGGTTTCGCCTCTATAATGCATCAAATTTTTTTTTCTAAAATAAAAACTGCTAATAGCTTAGGGATAGGAGGACTTTCAATGCTGATTTCTATATTCCAGCATAGACTTTGGAATGGACAGGTTGGTTTGTGAAGGCCCCCAGCCCAACCTGTGCTGACAATTAAGCAATTCACCAGTAAACAAGATGAACACCACTCCACCCTAACAGCTCTCCAATATTAGGTTAGTGCAAAGCAAATTATAGTCTGGAAGCATGGATTTTATTAGGCTCAAACAAGTATTTATTAATCAAAATAGGAACCATTACAACCAATAAATACATTTTTTGCCAATGAGAATTAAGTTTGTTCCTATAGCATAATCTAAGCTTCAGGGTTTGAGAAATACTTAGAATGTATTTTCTGCATCCTGTTGTTTGTGGAAGTATTTTCCCTGCAAGATGTTTGAAGCTGTGGGAGGTGGGCGGTGAGAGGTCTGGTGCATATGGTGGATGAGGCAAAAGATCACAGCCCGACTAGTTTAACCTTTGGATCACTCACTGATTTGCTGAGCATATTTTCAGATGCAATGACTTGGGCAAGATCCAGGAAGCAGTAATAGATCAGACCAGCAGCAAGCCACAGCAATGACTATGATCCTTTTATGTTTTCTTTTGTGCAAGTTTTGTTTTAGAATGTGCTTTTGGAGTTTCTTCTCTGTCCATCTACCAAGCAGATTGTCTTATACAGTACACTCATCATTACATATCACAATCGAATCAAGAAATAGTCCTACTGTTCACAGATCAAGAGAAGATGACAATGCAAAATTCCCTCATTTTTGTTCAGCTCACAAAGCACCCACTTCTGTGACCTTTTTCACTTTCCAACTTGCTCCAAAGACTGGGTGACTATTGAATGGCCCAAGCTGAGTTAGTTAGCAACATCCTGTGAAGCTCTAGGCTCAGTCTCCATGACTGCTACTGCTATCAGCTCCTGATGCTCAGCTACTATGGTTCCCATCTTGAAGACTCTCATCTCATTTGTAAAATGTCTTGAGCCACCACTGTACTGTCCATTTGTTAACAGTTCTTGGGTCAGACACATTGCTGAATTTGTGAACTGTTGCCATTGCTTTATGACTCATTCTGAACATAAGTAAGAAAATCACTCAAGTTTGGTTTTTGTCTAATATCATTTCAATAGTACAGATGAAAAGTAATAAGTCATTAGCAAAAACCAACAACAACTACAGATATCAGGAAATGTGAATTAAAATGATGTATAATAGGGGTTATTTAGATGGCTCAGTAAGTAAAAGTCCTGTGGTCATGACTTGACCTGAGTTCAATCTCCAACACTCACATGGTGAAAGGAGAGAACCAACTCCATAAAGGTATCCTTTGGTTTAAATTGTGTGCGTACACTCACACAGACGGACAGACATAAACATATACTTATAAAATAAATATATGTAAAAATTTAAAATATGTATAATAAACCATTTATTTGGGATATTTCAGTATCAAATGGCAAATTTCAAAATCATAGAAACTATAATTACTTTTGCACCAACCTAATATTAAAACTCATTTAAGTATCCCAGAAGTTTAGGGAACCTTTTTTGTTTTTATTTTCTTGATGTGGCATGTGACAATGTGGCCCAGGCTGGCCTGCAACTCCCTATATAACCTAAGCTGGCCTCCAACTAGCTATACTTATGCTTCAGACTTCCAAATGCTGGTATTACAGATACACACCAGCAGACTCAACCTGATTACCCCCATTCTGACAAGACCGAAACTACAACCACAAGCCTCTGAAGCCTTACCTGTCCTGAGTCTGTGACTGCTAGGCAATGCAGGGCTCCTACTGCCACGTGCACGATCTTCTTCCCTCTCAACCCTTCTACCACCTGTGGCTTCCGTACATGCACATCAGAGCCATGGCCCAGTCTGAAGTAGTCCCCTTTCCCCCTGAGAAGAAAACAGCAGTCCCAGTGTAACTACATGGTCATAGTTTGCTATTCAAGAAAATTTTTTACTGCCATAAATGTTTTAGAGTGTAGTAATAATGTCATATACAGTACTCAAGATCCTTGAACACTAACACTATATACCATAATCTAAATTAACTCATTAACTTGTCCCATAAGACCTTCCATGCTGTGATTATGGTTTATAATAATTCAGTTACTATGGATTTCATTGTAAATAGTCTGAACAGAACACACTGCAAACTCCCATCCCAAGCTCTGCTGGTATGTATTTCCAAGTTGCCTGACATGCCATCCAAGAATGGCTGGGGCACCATTCCTTCATACTATTTAAACAAAACCAGCTTTCACAAAAAAAAAAAAAAAAAAAAGTAGACTTTTTTTCAGGAACAGGTAAGTTACAAGTCTGTTTTATACTCCTTATTTCATACAGCTTCCAGGATAATGAAACACAGTTTTGTTTTGTTTTGTTTTGAAGCTATACAAACCTCATACAAACACCAAACTTCTATAGATTTCCACACACACACATGCACATACAAAAAAAGACCTGTAAGGTCTTTCTTTTTGTAATATTATCAGTAATCTTAATTAATAATTCAATATAGATTTTTCCCCCACAAAAAGATCCCAAATGGGTAAGCAAGCAACAGTTTTATAGGCAGCCTAGCCTGGACACAGGCCAAAGACAGGGCTTCCCACACATTCCACCTTCGGCAGCAACACTGAGGAAGTTCACGTACCATGTCCACACCACTCCCGACTTGGTGAGTGCCAAGGAAAACTGAGCTCCACACTCAATCTGGCATACCCCCTGGCCATTTAGTCTCTCAATGTTCTGGGGAATGTTACAGCCTTCACTTCCTCCTCGGCCCAACTTTCCAAAATCACCATCACCCCAGGAAAACACCAAACCTAGGTTTAAAAGATAAATACCTCAAGTAAACAATTCATTACATTGCTACCCAGCTAGGAGCTTAGCATTCACAGCCAGCTCTTACCTTCATCAGTCAGAGCCAGTGTCTGTGCATCTCTGCTTCCACATGCAACCTGGATTACTCTGTGACCAAGAAGGACTTTTACCTACTCAATTACAAATTTAAAACAGAATGAAGCATGGGAACTGAGAAAGCAATGGAAATTTTTCCACAGAGTAAAAGTCAATATTGTTCCTGTCTTTAAAAACCTAGACTTGAGACTTATCTTCACTTGAAAAATCGAAGTGATAAAGCTTTTTATAGGTAATAAAAATGTGTATAATCACCATTTTTGGCTTCAGCTGTGTTGTATTATCCCCGTGTCCCAATCGGCCATACTCGCCAAGGCCCCAGGTGTATAGTTCTCCACTGGATGTCAGGGCTGCACTGTGAGAACTCCCACAGGCTATGTCCCTGATACGCTTGGTTTTCAGGGCCTCTATCAGCCTTGGCTTGTCACAGTTCCTAAGGCAAGAGTAAATTACACTCCTTATCAACCATCTTTTCAGAGGTGGCCCATCTTTGGTCAACAAAAAATATATGCATCACTCTAGCAAACCTTAAAAGAGAGTACGTGAAGCCACAGTATATCCATTTGGGGTTTTTAAAAAATTAGTATTTATTCTAATAAATAGTTGGTATCATTAGTTTTCTATAAAACAACTATGAAAAATATACTATTATTACCAGTCAGCAGTTTCTTATTAATAAACAAAATTGAAGGAAATAGCCTTACATTCTGCTGAAGTGTCCAAGTTTTCCATCATCACCTTCACCCCATGAAAATACTTTCCCATCCACGGTTAAGGCTGTAGCATGGCGGCCACCTGCAACATTCATACAGGGGAAAGTTGCCAAAGTATATACACAGTTCACCATTTGCTACCCATTCTGCTTGGCATATAGCGTGTGCTCAATGTGTATGTGTTGACTAAGTAATAAATAGAACAATCACCACAGTTAGCATAAAAGCTTTCCGAGTAACAGATATCCAAAACAAACAAACTTTTAATTATTAAAATATTTTACCTGCAAAGAAGCTACAAAGTAATAATGACTGTTAATGGGGCTTCCATTACTTTCCATACATTAAAAAAAGTCCAAACTTAAATAAAAAGAATAAAAATAAGCACAGTGAAACTGGCAGATTTGAAAAATCTCAGCAATGAAAATACTCAGCAATGTGCACCAGCAGTGGGACTATTTAAACAAGTTCCGTTACTGGCAGTTAAGACACTCTACCCACTACTCTTGAAAGCACATCAGCTTATGGTTTTTCCTGACACTGAGTCTGGTGATCTGCATCAGGTTATAGGCATGAACTCTGGCTGCATAGTCAAAGCTCTCCAAACTTTGAGCACCACGGCAGTGCAGCAGATGAGACTCCTGTACTCAGCACTCACTTTCTACTCTCTATCACCAACAGAAAACCGTGTATTATCAGGGGCAACAATAATTTCAACTCTAGAGAGGGGCTGCATGGGGCTAGAGCACTATAATCATCTTCCTACATAGACAGGCCAGAAGAGCCAGTGCTCTTCCCAGGCAGATGACTTATAGATGGCCCAGACCTACCCTTAGAGCAGTGGTTCCCAACCTTCCTAGTGCTGTGACCCTTTAATACAGTTCCTCATGCTATTTCGTATTCACACACTATTTCATAAGTGTAATTTTGCTACTGTTATGAGTCATAATGTAAATGTCTGATATGTAGGATATCTGATATGTGATCCCCTAGAGTACTGTGATTCACAGGTTTAGAACTGTTGCCTAGAGCTTAAGAGAGGAGAAAAGTAAATTCTTGTTTTGCATAAGCCACTAGTGGCCATTTTAATTGCCTGTTAAGTGAGGTTATATCAAAACCTATTCAGTATGAGCACGAACAGAGCTTGGTAGCTAGAGCTCAATTCCATTCCTCAGGAGCCTAGCATGGTGTTTCAGAAAAACATTCAGTAAAGCCAAATCTGAAACAATGGATAGCAATGAACTCATTTGAAAATTATCTTTTTTATCACTGAGTATTCATAGGTACTTTGGGGAGTTTTACAAAAAGCCACTGACTTTTACAGTAAAATAACATATTTAAGCAATAGAACTTCGTAGTTTCATAGTGAAAAAGTGCTGGGCTTGATATAATCGCTGCAGGTCTGAATAAATTATCTTTTGAGAGGTACATCCAAACACCTGAAATAAAGTTTCCAAAAAGCTTTATTAAGTTCTAACAATTAAATCAGACCAGCTAGGGATTTACATCATCCACCTTCTCTTCAGAATAGCTAACTAAAACTTGAAAAACAATACCAGGACACTTTAGGAAGTTACTTAAATTGCTTACAGAAGCAAAAGGCTTATGTTAGGCACATGAGCACTAAAGCTGAACTCGTACCTGAGTGAACTGCTACCTTCTTGACCACGTAGCTGCTGAGGGCTGTAATCTGCCGAGGAATAGGAACCGTCCCACTAGACATACCCAGCCCTAGCCGGCCATTTGTGGCTTCTCCACAAGAATAGACCTTCCCTTCCACAGTCACTGCAATGAATGGTCAGAAGAAGTTTCACTTTTCACAGCATTAAAGCTATTGTTTTATGTGTGCTAAACATAATATTTCCAATAGTAGAATTATCATACCTGCAAACAAGCTCTTAGAACCACCGGCCACCTGAACCACATTCAGAGCAGACAGAGTCTCAGAGAATGAAGGAACCTTTATCTGGAATAGGATTTTTTAAAACAAAGAAAAAAGATAAAGTTTACACTTTAAATCCTAAATGATCTGAACAGATAACATACAGAATTGCTGTTAATTTATGATTTCCTTAACCATAGGAGTTCTTAGCTCTTAGAGATACAAACTAAAGTATTTTAAGGATGAAAGAATACAATTAGACTTGCTTAAAGTGGATTTGCAAGCCAGACACACAATTAGACCAGGGGCTGGGGAGATGACTTAGTCAAGGGCTTACTAAGCAAGCATCAAGTTTGAGTTCAATCTCCAAAATCTATACAAAAGAGCCAGGCATAGTGCTGTGTGTCTGTAATCTCAGTGCTAGGGAAAAAAGGCAGCTAAGAGCCTTTGGAGCTCACTGGTCAGCCAAGCTAGTCTAATCAGTGAGTTTGGGGATGGTAAGAAGACACTGTCTCACGAAAACAAAGTGAATGGTGCCTAAGGAATGGCACCCAAGGCCTGCCTCTAGCTTCCATGTGCATGCACATACACCAGAAAGTAGCCAGTTGTGGGCAACATTTGAAGCTTGAAACAGGGACGTGATGTGAGCGTTCACAACTTTTAACCTTTCCACGGAGGTACATGTGAACATTTCTGTATAAAATGAAGCATGTATGTTATGAGTTGAATATAAAATGCCACCCCCTGCCATAGATTAATGTGTTTGAACATTTAGTCTTCAGCTCATGGTACTATTTGGGGAGGAAATAAAAATTACTTCAAATGTGAAGATGGAAGAAGTTCAAATAAGTGAGTTCTAATAGTCTCTGCTTCTTGACAGCACAGGTGACAAACGGACATGTAACAGCAGAATACTAAAAGGAGCAGATTTCATCTGACAGAGTTGTCTCCCAATACTAAAATTTGAAGAAAATTGGTTTTGGGGGGGTCTCCTCAAACAAGACATAAGTAAGAATGAATTCAATCCTAGTTCAAGTACATTATTTGTTATAGTTACTCTGGAGGGTTGGGTGGGGACTTATCTTTTTTTCTAAGTAAATACTTTACAAATTAGCCTTTCCCAGCTATTTATGAAATGAAGTACAAGCACAGAAGCTGTCATGTAGCTTTATCCTGGTCTTATATTAGTAGTGAAGAAGTCTCTACACACAAGTCACTCCACAATGACAAGTGTGCACATTTTTTCCCATTTCTTTGTGCACACAAAGCATTCTCTCCATAAAGGCTATTCTACCTCAAATATCCAGAAAGCAAAATGTCACAATTTATTAATCTTTGTATCAATACAGCAATTCTACACATTATTGTCAAAGTATATATGTTTTATTGTACTGAAGGCAATATAGTTATAACCTACCATTTTCACCTATGCATATCCAAATTATTCCACATGCTTTAGTTTATGCTCTAGTCTCTTAGGTAGCCAGAATACAACTATACCTAAAGGATAGAGGCTTCTCACAAACTCAATTTGACTATGTGTACTACTTTTGAACACTGAATCTCCTAAGATACACCTAGAAAATATAATCTTAATGAGTTTGGCTAGTGAGAAACTTCAGGTGGAAGCAACAGTAAGCACTGGCATAAGTCACAGGGCACAGATACCTTAGAGCCTTTGAGCCCACCCAGCTGGTCCTTGTCATTCAGTCCCCACACAAACACTTTAGTTCTTATTGTAGCTGTCGATTCCAACCCCGCAGTCTTCTTTCTAATAAGACTAGACAAAGGAAAACAAAGGTAGAAACAAAGCTTATTCAGCACAAAGCATTTGAAACACAAATGAGCACCTCCAAGTAATGAGCATTCTAGTTACTCTTAGGAATTCTTAAAAGTTCTGCTTTAACATAATAAAGTCCCTATCCATGAGTAAGTGCTCCATAGGACCAACATTTAAAGAGACACATGTGAAAGTTGTAGATTAGAACTGTATCTTACCTTCACTACAATAGACACGTATACATTAGTTAGGGGTTTTTTTTGTTTGTTTGTTTGTTTTTTGGTTTTTCGAGACAGGGTTTCTCTGTGTAGCCTTGGCTGTCCTGGACTCACTTTGTAGACCAGGCTGGCCTTGAACTCACAGCGATCCGCCTGCCTCTGCCTCCCGAGGGCTGGGATTAAAGGCGTGCACCACGCCTGGCCATTAGTTAGTTTTTGTTTTGTCCGGTTTTTGTTTGTCTTTGAGACAGGATCTCACTATGTAGCCCAGTCTAGCATGGAGACCTCACTAAGTAGACTGGGCTGTCCCTTAACCTCAAGAGAGATCTGCCAGCCTCTGCCTACTGAGTACTCAGATTAGAAGTGTGAATCACCATACCCAGTAACATGTTATTTTTTTTTTAAACATGTTATCTTTTAATAGCAGAATTTATATATTAGCCTTTTATTTTTGGTGGGTATCATTCTGGTATCAAATAAATTGGCGATTCCTATGCCATAAGGTTCTGTGAGGCAAAACGTCTATGATACAGTGCATATTCTGCTTTTTTCTTAAACACAACTAAATATAACTATTTACTGGCTGAAAAAAGTCCTAGTTGTCAACAGGGTACACAGTGAACATAAATGGATCTGTGGATCCACTGGGGACATATCCTCACAGGTTCCACTTAGACGTGGCTTTGTGGCACTTGGGGGAAGGGGGAATCCTGTACCTAGACACATATGCAGTCATTTTGTTTCTCAAAGAAAAAAAATTTAACGTATTTGACCACATGGTATATTGGAAGTATTCTAATATAGACACACAGCTAGAATGCCTGGCCACTTCTCATTCCTGGGTTGCTACCTACCATTGCTGACCCACCCCCCACCCCACCCCAACCTGTTCTCGATGGGAGGAAACTGAATCAACATCAGCCACTGTACTCCAGTTCTCGCCTTGATAAAGGCTCATAGTGCACAGCACAGTGTTAAGACTTTCTCAGTTGGTGCATTGATGACAAGTGCTAAAACCCTGCTTTTTTAAAATGTACTTTTGATCTATTTTTACTAGGAATGAAAGATTGTAGGTTCTAAACACTACCCTTTATGTAGACTTGCTCTTTTCTTAAATCATGTTATATAGGAATAGATATTTGTTTTAAGAGATCAATACCCTATGGTATGGGAATAAAAATGTAGAAAGCTGACTTACCTGATAAGAGGCAAAGTAGAACAAATTAATATACAAGGTACCAAATTATCATGTAATAGATTTTTAGTCAAAATATGGCTGAGGAACAAGTACTAATATTCAAAATATTCAACGAGTTGCATCATGTTAAGTACTAAATGGTCAGCTAATCATCGTCACTATGGACACATGCAATTTCGGTACTGGCTCTGAGACAGACTACTTAGATTGCTAATTAATCAGGACATTATTAGCTAATTGATAGTACTGTTTAGAAATTTAAAGATGCATTCAAATGTCTCAATTTTCTCATTAGTGCATTCAATTATTTTTTAAAAACCTCATCACTAAGTTATGATTACTTCACCTATAATAAATGTATTAATTATACATGCCCAATTCATTTTAGTGGCCACTAAATGAGAACACAGTAATCAACAATTCTCACATATATGTAGATAAGCTACTATAAAACATATACTATTTTCTTTTCAACTTCTATGAAGAGGTTTTGAAGTAAGGCAGGACAGTATCTAAAACCAATACCACAGGTCCTAGGAATAGCCTGGCTCACCTACAGGTGCTGGCTAGCCCACTCATGACTAAGAGCATGTGTTGAGCAGTAGTACAGATGGAGCTAATTTCTCTGTCTCCTTACATCACTAAAAGCAGCTCACAGCAAAGTGTGTTTGGTCAACCAAGTTGCCACCAATATCTATGAAAGGTTCAGGCCCTACTAGGAATTCACCTTAGCAATGCTGCAGACACAGCAGTATATTTGGCATATTGTTTGCCTGAACAAACCACAGGCACAAACTCATCTACAAAAGCACAAACAGTGAGGAAAATGGTTATCTGCCATGTTGCTGCTAGAACTGCAAACAAGGCCTAAAGTAGCCCTTTTTATATAGATGTCTTGAAATAGACACACAAATGAAGAACCTGCCATCCCTGGCATATGCTACTTTTGCCCGCCCACCCTGCTTCATATCAGTGACTCTTCCTGCTCGGGGAGACAGTCCACTGCAGCCCCCAGGGCAGGACACATTCCCCTTTCTTCCCAGTTCCAACACCAAACTGCTGCAGATGAGTCTGTCTAATTTAATAGTAAGGTAACTGGCTGTAAAATGTAACATACCATTTCTGTAGAAAAACATGTTTTAGCACAAGGGGAAAAAAAAAAGAAAGAAAGAGATGTTTCAGGTTAAATACAAAAGTAAATTTTTTTCTACCCTTTTCTTTCATGAATATATTTTTGAAATGTTTGTTTTTTATGTTTTATTTTCTTGCAAGTTAGTTGTTTTTGAAGACTCCACTAAATTTATTAACCACTATAGTAGACATGAAGCTCTCCTTATTCAGAGTAAGCATTTACTTCTGTACATGGGGCAGAAGGTAAGTGAGTGCAACAGTAGGAACCTCTCACCTCCCAGTGCTGCCCTTTTCATCCTCCTCCTCCTCATTATCTGAAGCCAGAAAAGGAACCGCAGCCAAATCCTCCTCCTCAGCACGAATGCGTCCCAGCAAGATGAGACCATGGATTTTACAGTCGATTCCTGAGCTCCGGCACTGTTTTATTGCAATCTCAATGTACCTGTGATACTACATGAGAAAACAATGAGCTACAGACATCTCAAACTCAGAAGAAACAGACACTGAGATCCTGAGAGGATGGCAGAAATTACATCTGTGTTTCACAAGTCTGGGTAGAGGGCTGCCAATGGCGAAGTGACAGAAAAAACTACAGAAAGCAGAAAGAAGGTAAGGTGGGATTTAATTCTCCCCCACCCTTCCCCCAGAAGCCAGTTAGCTCATCTGACCACACCAACAGTGCAGACAGAGCTGAGCACTGCCAGACAAGTGTGCTGAAGGGATCCTAGCTTCTAGGGAGTGCATGAGAGCTGCCGGGGCAGGCAGTGCAGGTTTCTGGAATTTCAAACTGGAGGCAGAATTTCAAGTTAACCAGACATCAGCAAACCATACACTTGAAAGAAGTGGACGGATCAGAAATTGAACATTTCTAACACCTAAAATCCCCTTTTCTCACCACTGCCTGGAGAGCGGGCAACCTCACAGCTAGGCAGTGGGAATGTTGAAGGAATGCCACAGAGACTGAGTCAAGTCGCCTGCCTGCAAAGTTGGGTAACGAATCCTGGGGTTGAGAAATTCTATGAAACAAGGGAGTCAGACCTAAGTAAGAAACTGCAAAATCTACAACACAGTGCAGCATCTGGCCAGGAACAACAGACCCAAAGCTACGGTGTAGAGCAGTATTGTAGAGCAGTATAAGCACGCATCAGACTATGAAGCTAACATCTGTAGCAGCCCCACCCAGGCCTTAAGCAAGGAGTAGAGACAAGGGTGACATGGAGTTTGTGGTAGCATCTGGCATAGTGTAGGGAAGCACAGAAGAAACACAGGGATGGGCTCCTCCCAGTCAGGTTCAGAAGTACTCACTGAGAACATAATATCTTCTATTTTATTCTATATGGCTTTTAATCATTAACTTTTGCTTTTATCTTCCTATTTTATACATATGCATCCTTTTATTTTTGAAATTTTAATTTTTCCATACCTTATATTCTTGTATCTCAAGTCTTCAACTGATATGCTGTAACTTATATCTTGTTTCAAAAAATTAAAAAGGCTTTTAGGTCTGTGCTTCTTTTCTCTAAGTCTATATACAATGTTTTCTACTGCTTTTTTACACCTTTAACCTATATACTTTCCTTCTTACTCTACTCCTTTTAATTCCCACAGTTCCTTCATTAACTATTTAAATACTGATGCTCTAATCCCATGTATTTTTAAGATTTCCCTCAACCAACACACTAGTGTCCCTGTCTCCAAGTCTTATATAGACACAAATGAGGCACAGAACGCGCTCCTGCAGCTAACACTAGGACTACTGTCAAAACAACATGACGACTGTTAAAGACAATCCACATGGTTGAATTCATATGAGACAGCAGTGCACCACGACATCCCCATGAGCTAATATTTGTCAAAACTAGAACACAAATACAGTGAGATAAATGCTAGAAAAGTACTTAGTTTTTAAAAGTATCAATGACCAAACAAACACTCAAACAAACAGATAAGGAAATCAATTGGAGACCCAGACAACGAAGTTATATGAAATTAATTTGAAACTTGACCAAGAAAGTCAATTAAGGGGCAATAAAGAATCAGTAACTTCAAGGAAATCAAGAAAACAAAAAAGAAAGAAAACAGGTATGAGATAAAAGAATCAATCAATCAAATAGAAAGCCCAGCAGAAAGATCATCAATAGAGAAGACTACAGGAAGAACACCAAAACACAAGACCACAGGAAGAGTGCATTCCACAGTGGAGGCCATGGCTGTAGTGGACTCACAGGAGGAGGGTCAATAAGCATGACCAAAACTACCAAAATGTAAGGCTAATTCAAGAACCAAACCGCTATATCCACAGCATAGGTGTAACTGAGGTAAAATCAAATGGCTTAGGCAAGGTACTCAATGAAATTTTAAGTGAGAATGTCCAAAACCTAGAGTAATCAAGACATACAAAACTAGAAATGTTTAGAACTCTTATAAAAAACTGACCAGAATACACTAAAAAAAAACAACAAAAAAAAACAAACAAAACTAAAAGCTGTAAGAGAGAAACAACAATTCACCCTCACACATAAAAACATCAGAATAAAATCAGACTTAGGTCTGTCATCACCAACCCTAAAAGCCAGGAAAATATGAAATTATATATTTCAAGCCCTGAAAGTAATAACTGTCAACCAAGATTGAGATACCCAACAAATCTTTTAATTAACGTTTATCGGGAAATAAGAATGTTTAAAAGCAAGCCAGGCATGGTCACACATACCTTTAGTCCCAGCACTCAAGACAGTTGCAGGCGGATCTCTGTGAGTTCGAGGTCAGGCTAGTCTACAAAGCAAGTCCAGGACAGCCAGGTCTACACAAAGAAACCCTGTCTCAGAAATAAAACAAACAAACAAAGTTTGAAAGCAAGCACAAACAGGGGCACAGTAGTGCACACCTGTAATCCCAGCACTCAAGGAGGTAGAGGCAGGTGGATCTCTTTGCATTTGAGGCCAGCTTGATCCACAAAGGGAATTCAGGACAGCCAAGGCTACACAGAGAAACCCTGTCTTGAAAAACTAAAAACACAAACAAAAATAAATAAAAGAATTCAATGACAATTAACCAGCACTGGGGGGGGGGGGGGGGGGGGGGGAGCACTAAGGGAGTAACACACACTGAGGAAGATGGAAGTTTCTTCACCCCAGAGAACATAAGAAAGAATATATCCTGAGAACAACGGGGGAGGGGGGCACCCGGAAACACATGACTCAGAAGGAATTCATCGTGTCAGAATAGCAGAACAACAAACACCCAAAACTACCAGGAGAGAAAAAAAGCTATCAATAAACCAACCAACTAGGACATCGCCACCAAAATCATCAGTCATAGCAAAACTGTCTCAGTAATACCATGAATGCAAATGCTTCTAACTAACCAACAAGAACATCTATACTTCCTTAGGATTGTTGGAGCTGTCAGCTTGACACAATCAAGAACCACCTCTGGCCATGCATCTGAGAGACTGTCTTGATTATGTTCATTTAAGATGTGAAAACCCTGCCCAATGAGACTTGCACCAATTCCTGACTGTACAGAGGGGCTGAGTATATACACTTCATTCATTCATTCATTCATTCATTCATTCATTCTTCTCACCTCCTGACTAAAGGTGCAATGTGACCTGCTGTCTTGGGCTTCTACCACTGTGACGTCCCTGAAATTATATTATCAAATTCAGCTGCAATAAACTCTTTCTCTTTATGTTGTTTTTGTCAGCTATATTATCATAGCAACCAGAAAAGAAACCAAGACACTATCTCAATTAATTAAATAGCAGGATTCAACTATATACCTGTTGTCTCCAAAGAACTAAGAAAGACATCCAAAACCTGAATCAAAGGCTGGAAATCAACCTCCTAAGCAAATGGGAGTTTGCAAACAAGCTGGTAGCAATTCACACATCTGGTAACACAATCTTCAAGCCACAACTACTCAGAAGAGATAAAGAGGACTGCTACAAACTGGGCAAGTAAGATGGCTCATGAAGTAAAAGGCATCTGTCTCTAATCCTGACCACCAAGTTTGATTTGATCCCAGGGACTCACATGGTGACCTACTGAATTTAAATCTAGAAGATACAAACAATTTAAACAAATCCATAATATTCAAAGAGACTAAAGCAATATTTAAGTATCTCTTCACAATGAAAAGCCCATAACTGGATGAGTTTACTGATGTATAATAGCAAACACTTAAGGAAAATCTGGTAATAATCAACATCTGTGAAAATATTTCACTAAACACAAAAGGGAAGGTACAGTACCAAACTCAGTTTACTAAGCCAGTTATCACCTTGATATCTAAACCAAACAACCTCAAAAGAAATGATGACCAATTTCCTTATAAACAGATACAAAAATACCTTCACAAATTAAGTTTGAAAGCACATTTGTAAGATCATATGTTATGATCAAGTTGGTTTCATTCTACAAATGGAGGGCTGTTTCAATATATGCAAATCAATGTAATATAATATATTAATAGACTTAAGGACAGAAATCACAGTCATCTCAATAAATACAGAAAAATCAGTTGACAGAGTTGAACTAATGATAAAAATTCCTGAAGAAATTAGGAATAAATGGAACATACCCGAATATAATAATACTGGCTATTAAATATGCCAAACTTATAGCCAACATTGTATTAAATGACAAAAAAAACAGAAAGCTCCCCTAAAACCAAAACAAGATAACCTGCTTTCTCCAACCTTGTATAATATAATGCTCATCATCTTAGCTGCAGCAGTAAGTCAAGAGAAAGAAATAAAAGGGATTAAAAACTAGAGAGATGCTAATTTGGAGATGGCATGGTTCTATACTTAAAAGACACTATGAGTTTAATAGACAACTTGAAGAGCTTATAAATGCTTTCACTAGCATTGCATTATACAAAATCATAATACACATATCAATAGCTTTTAACTTATATAGCAATAATGAAGTTGCTGAGAAAGGAACTCAGGGGAAAAAACAACACCAACCCTGTACACAATAGCGTCTTTTAAAAGAAAGAAAATCTAGTAATAACCCTAAAGAAGCAAGCAGAAGATGAGTATAAAACAAACCCTGAAGGCGACTCTAGGTGGCTAGAGACTCCATGCTCGGCACTAGGAGAGTCAATATTATGACAACAGCCATGCTCCCAAGAGTAATTAATAAAGTCAATTTAATCTTCTTCAAAATTGCACTGATGTTAATAGAAGTATTTTTAAAAATCTTAAAATTCATATGTAAGTATGAAAAACAACATGGGTAACCAAAGCAATCCTAGCCAGGAAGAACACTGCCAGGTGTTATTATAATACATACAACCCCAAATTACCCTAAAGAGCTACACTGACAAAAACCACATAATACTGGGACAAACAGTATGGAGGACCCAGAAATAAACTCAGATGGCTATTTTTCCAAAAAAGGCATCAAACACTGGAAAAGGTGTCACTCATTAAACAAAAGGTATTGTCACAAATGGATGTCCATGTGCAGAAGAATGGAGAGATTCTTATCTCTCACTGTATACAAGACTTAAAGTGAGTCAGAGAAAAGCTGAAACACTGAAACTGCTAAAGGAAAATGTAGAGGAAGCACCTCATATAGGTATACCTAAAAACTTTCTGCATGAACACCAATAGTAGAACTAAGAGCCCCAAGCTAACAAATGGAATTACATGAGGTTAAGAAAAAGAAAAGAGAGAGCAGACGGAACAGCCAGCCTACAGGTTCACAGAACACTTTTGCCAGGTATACTTCAGAACTTTCAAGAGACACAATAAACTTGGATTACTTCTGCAAGTTATTTTATTACTACCTCAGAAGTTCAGCAGTTGAAGCACAGGGTGCAACAATAAAGAAGCAATTTCAACATCACAAATATTGTGAAAATTTACTACTAAGAAAAAGATAGTAAATGTTGACACATATGTATAGATGTAAAGAGTACCCTCATCAGAATTTTAACGTACTAAATATGCACCTATGCTTACTACCAAGAACAGTGAGCACGAAATCAGTTTTGTCTCTTTTCCCAAGAGACAATAATAAGGCACTGAAATATGAAAATCACTTAAGAAGGAAATGGCTGAGCTCAGTGCTAACACATAACAGTCATTCATGTCTACATGCAATCACACAAAAAGGAAAGAAGCCCCACTACAACTCACCTCTGCACAGTCGTTTAGCAGGGGCACGGTGGTGTCAGTTTGGTTGATATTAATTGTCTTTAGTTCAATTAAGTTATTTAAGGAATTTCCACCTAGGACAAAAAAGAGTAAAGAAATCAAACAAACAAATTTTATTAAAAGAAAGGGAGCTGTTTCTTCTAGAGTAAATGAATTCAATTACCTGACACCACAACCAGAGATGGCATGTAGCTACTGTCTGCTGGATCTACTATCATTTTTAATCTATGAACAAGAACATCAGGGAAAATCTCCAAACGAATCCAGTGCTTTTTTAAGAAGGAAAGAAAACAAAAGAAAAAACACATTCTCAGTTACCAAAATTTAAGTTGTATTTATCTGCTAAAATAGTCATCACTGGAAGCCAATGTGATAGCTCAGTGGATAAAGGCACTTGCTACCAAGCCTGTTGACTTGAGTTCAATCCCTAGAACCTACATAGTAGGGACACACAAGCATATGCGTGTACACACACACACACACACACACACACACACACACACACACACACACTAAAAATAAAAGAACCTTTAAAGTTAAAGTAAAATAGTATTGCAGAAGTGTGAACCTATGAGAGTTTTAAACACAAATGTAGCCTGAAAATTTAACCATACTCTGGAAAAACAAGAATATCCTTTCCCACCGCTTGCTAATTAGAGCAAGGTCTCACTCTAAGCCTCATAAATTATATATTTACAGACTTCTGGTCACGGTTAGTCCTTTTAGGCTGAGTAAGTCACAGAAAACACTATAGTTGAGATAAAGAAAATGCCCGCCCACTTCCCCCACCTGTCTCACTGTCTCATATCTGCCCTGTAAGCACACAAAGTACGCACAGTTTTAGTGCAAACCCCAAAATGCATTTGTATGTAAGAAAACCTTCTAACAGAAGTGTAGTAGGAATTAATATTTTGTAAATGAAAATATAATTAAAAATATTCAGTGAGCCTTGTATCAATTGGTCACTTGATAAAATCTGTTCATACTGTTTAAAATCTAAGAAAACACAATATACTACTTTGGAACTTTAAAGTTATTTATGAACTGAAATATAAAATGAGTGTTGAGGGAGTATTAGGCTCCTCAGTTCATTGTAAAGGTCTAAAATCCACTTTACAAATCAGAGTGTTTCCTGACACATCCCACCAAACATTACCTTTCCTTGTGACCCAGATGACTGCCAACAGGGCTCACTGCCATCAATGAGACGAGAAGCTTGGTTTACGGAGGATGACACATTCAGGCTCTTCACCATTCGGGACCAGCTGTCTAGTAGCATTCCAGGCTGACTGCTGTGACAGCGTTTCAGCTGCTTTCCAGAGCGACCACAGAACACTGCAGACTGCCCTATTGCATGTGACCAAACAGAGGACAATCACTTGCAGGACTGCACAGAGCCTCCATGGTTGAGAAACCAAAAGACTACATAGCAAGAAGCTTCTAACTATACTATTTTTTTAAGTATTTTTAAATTTAAAAGAGTTGGCTAATACCAAAAACAGCCTTTAAAAGCCTGCCTGTCTCTGCCTCCCAAGTGCTGGGAACAGAGGTGTGCATCACCACACCTGGCTAGAAAATACTCTGATTAAAACTGCTTTTAAGATGGGAGGGGTGTTAAAAGAGTGGGAAAGTGCTTGCCTGGCACACAGAATGCCCAAGGATAAATCTCTAACACCATAATATATAAAATAAAAATGATTTTATGAATGCAGAGCTAAAAGTCAAATGTATTAAGTATTTACACACCTATTAATGGAAAAATGCAATGTTCAGCTAGCCTTTCCCAACTAGAAGAATCAGATAAAACAAAGTAAATAAATCTCTGTCAGAAAGTATTAGAAATAAGGAGACAGAAAATAAGTATAAGACCAGCATCCAAAGAAGACCAGGGGTAAATGGAAGTGTGTCGAGGAGACAGCCTGGACCTCACAGATCCTTGAGTTTCTGTCAGAGAGGACCAAGAGGGCTGTGGTATCCACAGAAACCAAGCTTCATTTGAGATCCCAACAGGAAACACAAAGGAAGGGTGAACTGTGAAGTGATATTATGTTTGAGAGATGCTTTCTTTTCTGTTTATAGATTACAGTTCAACATACAATTATATCAGTCAATGACAGTTGACAAAAGTGAGCTCAAATAGGTATTTATCACTAATACCTGACAAAGTAACCCTTATTTCCCCCATTCTTTGGACAAAGTGAGTATTAGGACCAAACTGACTCCAGAAACAATGTCTAAAATACAAATTCCAGCAGGCTGGTGGTAAAGAGCACTGGCTGTTCTTCCCCCTCCCACAACCCCCCCCCCAGAAAAAAAACCAACCAGGTTCAATTCCCAGCACCTACATAGTGGCTCATAGCAATCTGTAACTCCAGTCCCAGGGGATGTGATGACCTTTTCTAGTCTCCACAGGCATCAGGCATGCACACAGTAAACAGACAAACTTGCAGGCAAAGTTCCAACACATAAAATAGTTTTTTTCAAAATATAAAGTCCAGAACACAATGGTACATAAGGACACATGAAAACATAACTTACAAAAGCAGAAATGAATAAAAATAGACTCATAAAGACAAAACAAAAACAAGAGAATAAATGCAACAATAAAGAATTTCATGAGTAAATTTACAACAATGAGTACTTCCAATGAGGAAGTGCTAAAACATCTTGCATGGCCTGAGGAGCAACAGTTCACAAAAAAGAAAGGAGACAACAAGTACAGAGCCCAGAGCACATGTCCTGTCAGCCCCACCCCGCGCTCAATTCGAGGGAATGGGGCAAAGCTGAAAAGAGATGGATGGACCATTTTCTAAAACTAAGCCAAAATTAAGAAGCCCTGTCTACCAAAAAATGATAAATATAAAAGGCACGTCTCTATGAACATGTAAAATTTAGTGTTGATACAAAGATATCATTTCAAAATCAGTTTAAGGGGAAACAGACACACTCAGGAAGATTAATGTCGCCACAATTAGACATTAAGTTGACTTCAGCAAATTCCAATGGCACACACTCTCTAAAGTGATACAAGAAAATGCTCAGGAAAAAATAATACTCAAAACTATAGAAAACAATGAGCACAATAGTACATGCCTATAATCTCACATTGACAAGACGAGTCAAGCGGATCAAGGTCAGGCTCTACATAGCCAGTCTAAGGCTAGCTTGCCTACATCACACACACACATACACATTAGCGCTAATAAGGTGTGCAAAATTACAGGACCCACCACACATCAGTTTATTTCCTCATAGAAGCAACACAAATTCCAGAAAAAAATTAAGAAAACAAATCCATTTAAAACAGCTAGAAAAGCAAATGCTTAAGAATAACTTTAGATAACAATGTTTACGGCTGACACAATGAAAATTACAAAAAATAAAAACAAAATAAAACAAAACAAAACCTGATGGAAGAAACTGAACAGTTAAGCAGGCCAGAACACAGAATGCTGGAAATGGTGATCATGTCCAAAGCATGCAGACACAGTGTAAAAATGCTGAAACATTCCGGCAGGAGCTCTGAGATACACAGCAAACAGCTTCAAACTAAACATAGACTGACACTTGCACACCAATCTTAATGATTACATCATTCACAACAGCCAGCAAGGAAAAAAAGACTTCAATGGCCATAATAAATAAATGGATGAAACACCTGGTGTATGCATATAGTGGAAAATTGTAACTACCAATGACCTAAGACACATTCTGATACACATGACAACATGTATGAACCCTGAAGACAGTGTGGTAAACTAAGCCAGAATCAACACTGTAAATACTTCACAGATCTGCCCACATGATTTACCTGAAGTATACAAATTCATAGACACAGAAAGTCAAGTTGACACAAACTAGAGTCATTTCGAAGAGGGACCAGCAATTAAAAAAAAAACAAAACAAACAAACAAGAAAAAACGCTCCATTAGGTTTGTCTGTAGGCAAGCTCATAGGACATTTTCTTAGTTCCTGATTGATGTGGGGGGCTTATACCCTTGTGGGTGCTGCTCTTCATCAGGCGGCCCTCAGTGCTAAACTAAAGCAGTCTGAGCAAGCTAGGGACGGGAGCCAGCCAGTAAGCAGCCTTCCTCTATAGCCTCATTCAGGTCCTGCCTCCAGGTTCCTGGCCTGTCTTCCCTGGATTATCAATTTGTAAACTGTAAGATTAAATAAACCCTTTTGTCCCCAAGCTGATTTCGTCATGTTATGTCACAGCAACAGAAATCCTAACTAAGACACCAGGAAAAAAGAAGATGGGAAAATAAATGCTAATGTCTGTTTGGATGAACACAAATGTTCTGCAAATACATCATAGTTCCAGTTGTACAACATCATAGTGAGCACATTCAGTGGAAATTTATAATGGCAAATTCTATGTTCTATGTACGTCAATAAAAATGAAAACTTATGCTCTACCAATTTCCATTGCATACAATAAAACATGCTTTTAGTTTCTGGAGATAATTCTAACATTTCTTCACGGAAACTCAATAAGCAAACCTTACTACTCTAAAAATAATAAATAAATAAATAAATAAATAAATAAATAAATAAATAAATAAATAAATAAAGGAGGAAAGGAGTTAGTCTGCCCCTTCTCTGTAACTGTGCTCCTTCTACAACACTCACTGTATACATATGAACCTAATAGCAAACTCCAGCAATTACTTGACTAGTGATATTTGATGGAAGACAAAATATCATTTAGCTCTACCTGGCTCATTTATCCTGCCAAAGGTATGCCGTGTGTTGTGTTTTTTTGTCTTGAAACATGTTTCACAAAAATCAAAGTCATCACAGTTTCTGCATTTGAATCTGGATCCATTGATAGGAAAAGTCTGACAGCCATCACACCTGTTTTTAAAATAGATGAGTTGATAAGAATATGAAGTCATTATTAAATAATTTTAAAAGAAAACTTATCCTCCCCAAAGAAATCCAGCAATCACAAAACCAGGAACTCACGTAACCCCTGGATGAATACTAGGCACCAACTCCATTTCCGACAGCAATCCAGTCCAGTGCGACTGCTGGGGGAAGTCCACAATGATGTCTTTCCCGTTGGCACTGAAAGCTAGCACAGGACAGAAACTGCCTGAGATTCCTCTAAAGTCAACATAGAGCTACAGTTCAACTATGCTGCAGTTGTCCACATTTTATAAGGAATGCTCACCAGGAGGTACAGGATGAGATACTCATGGATGGCATGGCACACAAAGTCATCAACCAGCTCCAGGAAAAAAAGAGTGGGTTGACTGTGGGTGCACTAAGAAGTAGGTACAGATGCCCAATAAACTATAGTCTCTACTTTTTATGCTTATACTCTTATGCTAACATGTTTTTAATTATAGAAAGTCAAAATTACACTTAGTACCTTCATATATTAGGAAATAAAACCTCATTAGTAATGCTAAAAGCTCCATCCTTATAGAACAATCCTCTTTCAAAACACTGGCTTAACAGCCATAATCCTTTTTTTTTTTTTTTTAATTTATCTTTGTTTTGATCATTTAAGAATTTTTTAAAGTGCCAGGCCAGGACTCAAGAGACAGAATCATGTCTATCTCTGTGAGTTCAAGTTGAGTCTGGGACATCCAGGGCTCTTTTACACAGAGAAACCCTGTCTCAAAAAAACACAAATATTTTTAAAAAGAAAAATATTTATAAAAGTAAAATATGAAAGAAGTCATTGTTCTTGCATAACCTGAGAAATTCTAACAATGGCCCTAACCACTGGGAAAGCATCAGTATTGTGGCATCAAAAAGCATATAAAGGGCTGGAGAGATGGCTCAGCAATTAAGAGCACTCTTTGCTCTTCGAGAGGTCCTGAGTTCAATTCCCAGCAACCGCATGGTGGCTCACAACCATCTACAATGTGATCTGATGCCTTCTTCCGGCCTGCAGCTGTACGTGCAGATAGAGCACGCATAAAAATAAAATAAGTAAATAAATCTTTTTTTTTTTAAAGCGTATAAAGATAAAATAATCAGCAACGGTGACACATGTCTGTTTTCTCTTTATATCAGGACCTGTTCTGTTTAACCTGGCTATGTTTTATGTCTGCTACTTCTGTCCTTTACTCTATTTCTCAGACATACTCATTAAACTTTTAATAACCTTGTAAAAAGAAAGAAATGCTAAATGTATACACAAGTAAAAGGAGATTATGCTCTTTAAGGAAGCATTTGGTTGCCTGGCTATTACCTTTCACAAGCCCCACACTTTGATGAGTTACAGATCCCCACTTGTACTTCGGAGTAGTAACAGAAGCTTTGACCCGTACTTTATCACCAATCTTGATGTGAGAAGAAGAACTCGGTGGAGGATAGCCTAAGGGTTTCATTGGCAAATGCATGATAATTAGTGTTCGCTCGTTTTCTGGGAACTGTGTCTCTAAGAAATACAATACATTAACAAGGAGTGTGCTCACCTATAAGCTCAACATGAATGTACCTAACCCAGTAAGTGCCCCCTTTCTGCTGCCAATCACACTGCACATTAAGGTCATGTAATCCATCTCTATCCAGTTTGATGACTTTGCCCACATCACCTTCACATACTTCTTCATATGTTCGACAGCATCTAACCATCATTCCCACCTAAAATTGAAATGCAAAGTCCAGTCAAGTACATCTAGACAAAACATACAACAGACCTAAGAGGTATTCTCTACTCCTCAGAAAAGATTTCATTTAGGACTCATAAGCAGGATTAAAGTGTTGTGCTGGTTAGTCTGTCACCTGGACACAAATTAGAGTCACTATGGCCTGTGGGCATGTCGGTGAGTCATTTTCTTGATTAACAATTGATGGGGGGTGGGGTGTCGATCCACTGTGGGCAATGGCATTCCTGAACAAGTAGTTTAAACAAGCTGAGCACGCTGTGAAGAGTAAAACCAGTAAGCTGCATTTCTGCATGATGTGTGCTTCAGCGCCTGTCTCCAGATTCTTGCCCTCAGTCACTGCCCTGACTTCTCTACTTGACAGGCTGTGACTGGGACATGTAAGTCAAATAAACCTCTTCCTACTCAGGTCGTTTTTAGTTAGATGTTTTATCATAGTAGCAGAAAACAAACTAAGATAAGTAGTATTTAGATTAAGGGGAATCAGATTTCTCTGGGTGTGTGTGTGTGTGTGTGTGTGTGTGTGTGTGTGTGTGTGTGTGTGTG
>OU015752.1:78929894-78943480 GCA_907169655.1 Acomys percivali | reverse complement strand
GAGAGAGAGAGAGAGAGAGAGAGAGAGAGAGAGAGAGAGAGAGAGAGTGTGTGTGTGTGTGTGTGTGTGTGTGTGTGTGTGTGAGCGAGCTATCATCTATATTAATGCTTCATTGCCAGCTTGTCAATAATACATGAGGGTAGTAGCTATAATCTAAGACATTTTCTGTACATTCCAATTTTCTATATGTATTTACTCCTATAATAACCAAAACACTTGTTTTATTTTAAAAACTATAGTCAAATTGCACTTAAGTTACATCAAAATTATATAAACCTTCTCTATTATCCCTAAGTCACAGGCTTATGCTACAACAGCTACTTAAGCTATGGCACTCAACATGATTAAAATTCATTTTTCTAACTAAAGAAACATTTTAAAGAATTCATTGTTTTAGAAGTCCAATTATTCAATAAAATTTTTTTTAGAAACTCCCATTTTAAACTGTTAAAACTATCTTATAGATTGTTAATCCTGTTTTATGTCTATGAGGCTAAAAGTACCCCGGCTGTACACTTCCTAGGAGAGAGGCCTTTCATAGGGGTATAAACTAGCACAGGAAGAGAATGAGGTAAGTCTCCTGACTGGCATTGCTTCCTAGAAACAGGCTCTTGCAAGTTCTGAGGCTACAAGCCAGCTTCACCCCTAACCATGGGGAGTTGAGCACAAGTTACATACCGGTTTGAGCTGATTCAGTGGGCAAACTCGGCACATCCGCATGTCACAGAACTGCACAGTGATTCTGCCTTTTGGGGTGATGCGTGTCACTGTGCCCTCTCCAAACTCATCATGCATGACCTGGCCTCCCAGGCGCAGGCGGCCGTCAATCCCTCCAATCACAGCAAGGACTGCCATGAGGCCCCCCACTTCAAGGTTCTCAGAGTCTGGGAAGTAGTCTTCTAACAGGGCCTATTGCAGAAGGGAAACAGCAAGTATGAAATGGAAAGCCCTCCGAGCTGCCTGTCCCTACAAGTTTGGCTAAACTTAAGTCACCTTATTTATTTACTATTTATAAATTTATTTTAGCACAAAGGATCTCACTATGTTGTCCCAGACTTGAAGGCTTAAGCAATCCTTCTGCCTTAACCCTTTAGGCACCTGGGAATACAGGCATACACTATGCTTACTTTCTGAATTGTGAATTTCTTCAATAATTATTTCCACTAAAATGCCCTTAAATATTGAAATAAAAATGCTTTGTGTTTTTATTTTTCTTTTTTTGGTTTTACAAGACAGAGTTTCTCTGTGTAGCCATGGCTATCCTAGACTTGCTTTGTAGACCAGGCTGGCCTCAAACTCAGAGACCTGCCTACTTCCACCTTGCTGGGTGCAAGGATTATAGGCATACACTGCCATGCCCAGCTAATGCTTTGTGGTTTAAAAGATAATTTAATAGCTAAGGTCCCACCGCGTTTATTTGAAAACATGGAATGCACCCTTTCTGACGTCTTTCCAGCACAGCTGTGTGTGACAGAGCAAAGCTGGGAGTTAATGTATTTGTTGATGAGACCATTCCACTGGGTCAGGGAGTGCAGGGTGCGCAGCAGCCCCACCACCTCTTCAGCCAGAGTGCTACTGTGGGTGGCAGTCAGGGAAGCCTGGGGCCGGGCCCTCCGCTTCCTCAGTGTGGACTCTGAAGCAGAGAGAAAAGTTGTGTTACACACTGCTTGCTAAACAGGGGTTAATAAGAAAAGGCACAGCCACTCACCTCTAAGTAATGGGACATCAGAAGAACAAGTCGTGAGCAAACTGCCCAGGAAGCCAAACAGCTTTTCCACAAGACACTTCATGTCCCGTGCCCTTTCTGTCTTGTCCCATGATGGAAGAACTGCTTGCAGTAAATGAACAGCTAAAATCTGATCAAACACAACATAAAATGACAATTTCAAAAAAAGACATTAGGCATTTTTACCTTCTTTCTACTTTTATCCTTTCACAAAATCAATGATGTACAACTTTGACATTCATTATTAATCAAGTTGGTTAATCGGAATGATTATTAGAAATTCAAAATAAATGTGTATATTTAAGAGGAAATTGTTCTTTAAACTTAATTATTGGAAACCACTCTACTAGTCCAATGGGGCAGAGAGCAGTTGTGAAAAGACAAATAAACTCATTAGCAACTTAAATAACTGCAGTAATTAAGAACCTCAGCAGCCAAAGCCAGAAGAACGACTCTGTTTTACTTGTTGCTATTTTCTATATTCACTGTCAATGAAGAAGCCTGGTTACAAGGGTCTGCTAACTTCAGTACTGCCCTGCCTCTCAGTGAACAGAGTTTTACCAGCAGCACATTACCTGCCTCTGCAGCGAGGCAGCAGTGAAGGGTGCATGCCCTTCCACAATCTTCATGAGCAGAGTGATCCACCTTGGGGAGCTGAGAGCACCACAGGCCTGTGGGGTGAGTGCAATGCTCCGAACGAAGCCCAGTGTACACCAGCTCCTGTGCTGCTCCTTGGCCACCAGTCTGTCTGGAGGAGCTGCCAGGAGACACAAAACATGCTGGCATCAAGTCTCTAGAAATCAGAGCAATAGCACAACCCCCATGATTAAATAACGAACTAATGCATTTTTGGCAATAGGGACTATGTGAGAGGAGTGGAGGGAGGCTTTTAGTTTAGCTCAACAAATGTTTCACCGCATTTAAAAAAAAAAAACTTTAAAGAGCATGTAACTCAAATTAGTTAATTTAATCCATTTATACTGTTTCTAGGCAATGTAAACTATAATGCTAACAGCAGCAGTTTACAATATGTAGCTATTTTACTTTGTAATCTCATGTGCCTTAAAGGTCCCCATGGTCTCATTCTGATCTACATAATAAAATGTCCAATCCAAGCTTAGAACTCTGCACTAAAAGAATGAGAATAAACTTTCCTAATTTTTTTCTTATGTAGCCAAAACACACAACCCTCCCACCTCCACTTCTCCAATGTTGGGATTAGAGGGACATGCTAATATGCTAGGAAGAATGAAGTTTCTGTTCCTTCTGGATTCTCAGGATGTGTCCCCCTTTCTGCTCCCTCTCAAGCTAGACGTGCAGTCTGAAGTCTGAGTTCCGATGGGTCTCTGCTGGGATCCTCAAAGATCCTACTGTTACAACAGCAGTGGCTTATCTTTCCATGGCCCCATGTTGCCTTTCTGCCCTCCAAGAAGGACAAGGACAGGGACACATGTAAGACACGAGTTCACATACCAACATTCACTCTCATAAATTCACATATATACTAATGACATTAAATCAAAAAATTACTCAGATACTCAACTATTCTCTGCTATAGTCACTCACATACACCCACACATGCTGTCCTATACCACTACCACAATCACTAGCAGAATCATAACCATGCAATCCCCATTTATCACACATATACATATAGAACGTAGGAGGCAAGCCCACATTCTACATGCACTCCTACATGCAATCCCTCTCCCATATACACATAAAATATGTTTAGACAATTTCTCAGACACACTCAACCACTCATACACATGCATTTGCACTCATATCCATCTAGGCACATACATGTGTACTTTCTCGCTGTATCATTAACCAAACCCCCTCCTACTACACACTCAAAATTCTGACCTTTACTCCCATATAATTTCACAATAGTAAAATCATACAAATTGCCATCTGACACAGACACAATGCATGTGCTCACATACATATGCATACTCAATACCTGCATCCATACTATCACTAATTATCACAAATGAAAGGGGACAGTATCAGCTCAGGACCCCCAAGACCCAAGTTCTCAGTACAAGGGAGATTTATTTGTACTAGAGGAACAAATGGCATGGATAAGAGACAAACAAATGAGATAGAGGACAAAGGAGAAGGGGAAGAGAACAAGAATAGGGAGGAGACACACACAGCCCATAGGCAAATGGTGGTTTGTAAACGTAAACGGGGAAGCCCTGTGTTAGGATGAGGTGTTAATTTTAACTAGACAAGTTAATTGGGCCAAAGGGGGCTTTTGATTGCTGGCCTTCCATACTTTGATAGCTGGACCTTGGTAGTCAGCCTCAGAAGGAAGTGACCACATAAGGAAATAGACTTTGGTGGCTAGCTTTAGGAATGACATTTTTAGCAAGGCTGAAGGTCTGAGGAGAAGGGCCAGGCCTGCCAGAGCCATGTTTGTCATGCTTGAGCTGGCTAGGGTCCCTTCAATAACCACATGTACTCATTTTTATGTTCCTTATCCACATGCACATTACCTTACTTTCACTGCCACTTACGCATGCTCATTACGCATACTCGGTTTTGTACTCAACTCAGTAGCACGCCTACATACCCTCAATCACTCCTGTACACTCCCCATACATCATATACACTCATTCTAATTACTCTCGCACACTTGTACCCTTACAACTGGAACATATAAAGATAGACGTTCATTCATACTACATTTGATGCAACTACTTGCCCACATCAATATGCTCTAACATTCACTTACTCACTTACTCAAACCAAACCTTCATGCTTCCAACACAGAATCAGTCCTTCAGGGTGACAGCTATTCTTGGTTCTCAACGTGACTTCATGAAATTAACTAAAACCCAAGATGCTGGGTACACTTGTGAAGGATTTTTCTTGATTAGATCATTTGACATAGAAAGACCCATCTTCATGTTGGCGAGGATGTGGAGAGAGAGGAACACTCCTTCATTGCTGGTGGGAATGCAAACTAGTACAACCACTTTGGAAATCTATCTGGCGCTTTCTCAGAAAACTGGGAATAGAGCTTCCTCAAGACCCAGCTATCCCACTCCTTGGAATATACCCAGAAAATGCCCTACCACACAACAGGGACATATGCTCAACCATGTTCATAGCTGCTTTATACATAATAGCCAGAACATGGAAACAGCCTAAGTGTCCCTCAGTAGAAGAATGGACTAAGAAACTGTGGTACATTTACACTATGGAATACTACTCAGCTATTAAAAACAAGGAATTCCCAAAATTTGTGGATAAATGGATTGATCTAGAAATTATCATAATGAGTGAGTTCACCCAGAAGCAAAAAGAGACAAACGGTATATACTCACTTATATCAAAACACTAGTCCAAGGGATACGTACCCTGAAAAACTTTACTTACCAGGAAAGTGGGTCAGAGGAGAGGACATACTATTGAGACTTTAGGCGAGAGTAGCATGGAAGAATGGGGAAATAGTAGGACCCACAGGGTCCTAGAAACCTACAAGAAGAACTTTATGACAGGCAGATCTGGGTCCTGGGGTCCTCCTCAAACTAAGGCACCAGCCAAGGAGAATATAGGCAGTAAACTTCGAACCTCTACCAAGACCTAGCCGACGAACATGATATTCTCCACCGCTGAGTGGAGAATGATATCTGACTCTCACATGAACTCTGGTGCCCCTTTTCTGACCACGCCCCCTGGAGGGGGAGGCCTGGCGGCACGCAGAGGAGGGATAGCAAGTTACCAAGAAGAGACTCGATATCTAAGAGCATATATAGGGGGAGGAGGTCTCCCTCAATCACAGACATAGGGGAAGGGAGAAGGGGAGAAGTGGGAGGGAGGGAGGGAAGAATGGGAGGAAACAGGGGAAGGGCTAACAATCGAGATGTAATACAAATAAATTAATTAAAAAAATTTAGAATGGGTCAACTGATGAAGATAATAATTTTAAATATGAAACCAAACTGATAAAATGGAAAGATTATGGAGGCCTGTCCATAAAATCCTTTGAGCTCTCAGAAATTATACATTAAGATAACAAAAATAAAAGAGGAAGTAGCCTATATAAAGGACATAGAACAGTGGTTCTCAACCTTCCTAATGCTATGACTACTTAATACAGTTTCTCTTGTTTGTTGCTACTTTCTAACTGTAATTTTGCTGTTATAAATAGTAATATCTGATATGTGACCCCTGTTAAAGAGTCACCTGACCCTCAAGGGAGTTGCAACCCACTAGTTGAGAACCACTGACATAAATGAAGCTGTGTTTGCTCTTTGCCTGTTTGCCCTCACTTTCACTGGCAAGCTCGTTCCCTCCCTGGTATTAAAACCTACTTCTTTGGGATTCTAGCATATAATGAAAACCAGTAGAGACATTCACCTTTGTGGACCAAACAACAACTGGACTCTTGGACTTCCTGTTGGGAGACAGTCCTTGCTGGAATAGTCAGATCACAGCCTTTAAGCCTATCTCATAAACCCTAATTTTATACTGATAGAACCAGATTCATTCTATCAGTTCTGTTTCTCTAGAGAACTATGACTAAAACATTCAGCAATCATAAACACATTCTGTCTCATATCAACGTACTGAAATCTAAACACGCACACAGAGCTAATACACGTATACTCTTATTCAATCACAAATGTATCCAAGCACATATGTGTGCATTCACATTCACAAACCTGATAAACAGTTCAAAAGTTCTTTGAGTCATACACACCCTTAGGCACACAGAAATATCCACCCCACTTCTTCAGTTGCATTTGCCATACATACTTTTGACACTCATTGAGAACACCAACATTTGATCCTACTTGAAAATAAGGTCTCTGCAGATTAATACTACAGACTGAGATAACATGCTAGATTGACTTGAAGTCAAAGCAGATTCCCACAAGAGAGAAAAGGTCATAATGTGATGCAGACCACATGAAGACAGATGCAGAGACTACCAGTGAAATCTAGAGCACAAGATCGACAAGAAAAGGAAAAGGGGATCCTCCTTTAGAAATCAGGGAAGGACCATGGCTCTACAGACAACCTGCCTTGAAGATGTCTAATCTCTAGAACTCTAGGGGAGCAACATTAGAGGTTGACTAGTTCCCACACAGTTCCCCCAACCCCCTAGTATTAACCCTAGTATCTCAAAAATTATCTTGTTTGGAAATGGAGTCATTGGAGATATATAAATTAGACTGGATGAGGTTAACTGGTATCCCTGCAAAAAGTAAATCTCAAACAAATGCACACAAGAACACATGCCAGAGGAAATCACGTAGATAAGAATATACAGACAAGGTTGATGTGTGTACAACCCCCAAAATGCCAAGCAAACCACCAATGCTACAGAAGCCTAGGACGGACTCTCTCTGGTTGCCTCAGAAGGAACTAGCTCTGCCATGATTCGTTTATCACATCTTGTTTATAATGCCTTATACAGCAGCCACAGGAACCATATTATATAAATCCTCACATACATGCTGCAGATTTACCCACAGCACACAAGTACAAGAGATTTACACACATACATCCATGGTGAGTCTCTGTGGCCCACAATTATTAATTTCATACGTGGCTTATCTGTTGTTCCGCTTTCCACTAGCATCCGAAGCAGTCCACACAAAGTCTTGGTGGCCTCGTTCTGCATGATGTCAGCATGAACTCCAACAGAGAGACACAGAGTTTGCAGTAAGTTCACAACACTGGTCAGCATCATCGCTGTGGGATGAATGTTCTTTTCACCTTGTTCAGCCTCTGAAAAGGATGGAAATAAGAAACAGCATTCCCAAATAAAATTGTCTGTGGATGGCATTTAATACTACATTCTTTTTTCTTTTCAAAGACTTGAAGACTTTGAAGGTTTTTAGGTTCACAGTAAAATTAAGAAGATACAAAGATCTAAAAAACTTTTTTTAATACTAGAAAGGGAGATATCACAAGAAAAGGTGAAATTTAGAATTAATTCTCTTTCTCCCTTTCTGCTTTTTTCCCAAGAGACAGGGTCTCACTATGTTGTTCAGCATAGCTCAACAGAGAGCCTCCTGTCTCAGTCTTCCACCACTACACCTGGCTCTCCCAATCATTTCTGTCCCCACCTTCCTTAAAGAAAATGAGATTTAGTGCGAAGGGGTGCAGGTGTACATATGTGAAGTGGCCAGAGGAAAACCTCAGCTATCTTCTTGCTTCAGGTAACACCCATTTTGATTTTGAGACACCTTTCACTAACACTTGCAAACTGCTGATTAGGATAGCATGTCTGACCTGTGAGTCGGAGAGCAAGCAGAGTTTGGATTACAAGCACATGTATTACCACACCAGCTTTTATCTGGGAATCCAATTCAGGTCTTCATGCTTGCACAATAATAAGTACTTATGAACTGAGCTATCTATCCCACCCCAAAAAATGAGACTTTAGTGTAATTGCTGGCTTTTTAAAGAACTCAGTTATGTTATGTAAATGTTTTTGTTTTAATCCCAAGTGTGGGATATGGGGCTGCCTTAGTTTGTCCACAACTGTTAACTATGATTGCCTTGTGGAGGCTTGGAGAGGAGCATGATCTTTGCCAGCTGCAGATAGTTTAATTCTGAGGCCACTGAGAAGGGATCAATGCCAGAGCACTGAGGAAAAAAAGGAGCCCAAGGAGGAAGACAGTTGCTGCCAGTTCGTCCTGCTGTTGAGTTTGCTGTTTGCTGGCTAGCTGGACTGATGGATGTACTGACTATGAAGACTGGACTTGCCCCAGGGAACTCAGTCTAAAGAGGCCTAGGTCCCCTTTCCCCTCTAACCTTTCTCTCCTACCTAGTGTTGTGGGGTTGGAGGGGAGGTAGAAATATAAGAACCCAAATAAAGTGGATAAAACTACACCAACACTTTGGAGTATCATTTTGTTTAAGTAACCTTATTAAATACCTCAGAAGCAAAGAAATGACTACAGGGTTTCCCTTCTTTAGAAAGACAACTTATCAAATGTCTGGGAGCTACAACCCAAGTGAAGGCAAAGCATCAACGTGTGATAGGCCACCTGCATAGCCAGTCAAATCTAGCTTTAGGACAAGGCCCACTGTCACATCTTCCCTGGCTCTAACTCTACAATTAGGAATGCCCACAGATATAGCTGAGAAAAGAAAAGGGCCTCATGTGGCCCAGAGGCACATACTGTAACTCAAATGCACTGACATTACAGCCACCACACTTCTAGCAGTCACTGACAGCAAGCCCTTGTCATCTTTACCTAAATGTGCATGCTCTGAGCCTACTCAATTTCATGCGACAGTGCCTCTCATGTTCCAAATTAGCTGTTCTCTCCTTAGCACACCATCCAAGTATCATCTGATGGCTGTCACAGCTGTTTCTAACATTTGATGGCACTATACATAATGGCCGGCAGAAACATAGGAAGGAGCTCTGGCTCTCAGTTTCAGCAAGGCTAGCATGTGATACCACATTCACATCTCAGAGTCTTTTGTACAGGTCTAAAAAATGCCTTTGTATAGCACTGGATTTCCTTGACTAGAACAAACTTCATGGATCCACTTTCAAATTCTCTTGTGTTGCAGGATAGGATGAAACACTTACTAACTCAGCATTATGTGAAGCATTCTAAATCAATAAATATGGAGGTGCTTAAAGTTGAGGCCATACCTTGTGTTTCAAGTTTGTATGTCAAGTTTGACAACACTGAATCCACCAGGCCACTTACTATCAGGCTTTGGCCAACCATACAAGCCAATCAGAAGTAAGCAGCAAGCTGGCTTAGTGGGGATGAGAATTTGCTACCAATCCTCACAACCTCAGTTTGCTCCCCAGAATCAGCATGGTGAAAGGAGAGAAGTGACTCCCACAAGTTGTCTTCTAACCTCCACAGCTGTGCTGTGGAGTGTCTGTGCCTCAACCCCCACTAAATAAACAAATGAATAGGGTTTGGGTTTTGGTTTTTAAGGATCAGCAAGTAGAAATACCTGCCACCAAACCTGACAACCTAAGTTAAGTCCCCAGAGACATGGTTGATGAAAGGAGAACTGATTCCCATACATTGTCCTCTAACTTATATCCATGCAGGTGTGCGCGCGCACACACACACACACACACAGACACTAAAACAAATAAACATACTTCTAAGATGTAATTTAAAAAGAAATGTTGCACCCTGTCTTCCATCCTACTCAGAAAAGGGCACCAGGAAATAAAGGTGAAGATACAGCCGTGCAGCAAGAGCACTGTCTAACTCCCCAGAGGGATGGGACAGGTATCCAACACATGAACAATCTGGCCAGCTATCTTGAAGTATAAGACTCTGTAAGTCACCCACCGGAGTCATCCTCTGTGTCTGAGTCCTCTGCAGAGGGCTGTGTTGACACGGGCAGCTCCACCAGCTTGAGGTCGTACTTTCCTTCTTTTCCCATCCTGTATGAGTTAGTGCTGCCTGTGTCCCACTGGACCCTGATCCACCCATCCTCTCCCAGCTCACCAATTACGCGGCCTAGGCCTGGTGGAGGCCCATCCTGAAAAAGCAAAAATAAAAACCAGGTAAGAGAGTATGTGTCCTGTTCTGGACCCACCATAGGTCCTGTATGAATTCTGTACACAGATTTTCCATTAGACTCCTCCTGAACCAAACATACCTTTAAAAATATAGATCATATCATCTTTAAATGCCATGAAATCATGTGCTCATGTTCAATTATCAAATAATGGGACATGAAGGATTCTCTGAACAAATGCATTGACTGTCCCAGCAATCGAAGTGCTCTTTCCAATGACCTCAGTCACTGCCTTAGGGTTGGGAACCTAGCCCTCCAAAAATACTCTACCAACCATTCCAAAGGAGGAAAGCTGTTGATAAAACACTATTATGAGGTCTCAGATAATTCATTTCTAAGAAAATCCATGTTTAGCATGTGGCTAAGAAAACCCACATGATATCATGAGAAAGACAATACTTCCCTAATGTCTTTTGCTTACATTTTATTGTTCAGAAATCAACAGCTAAGCCATCTATTAATCTTACATGTCCTGAGTTCAGGTAGCCACCTACTCTTAACATATGCTAAATGTCCTAAAATCTTAATGAAATCTCTAAATACCTGGTCCCCCCACTTCCAATCCACGCCTCTCATGACCCTGGTTCCAATCTTCATCATAGCAGCCAGCTCTGGCCCTGAAACAGGTAGCTGAACAGGAGCAGTCTCCTTCCTTGTTTCTTCCAACACTGTAGCAGAGGCTCCCCGGGCAGAAGCATTCATGTCTTCCTCAACACCATCACAAGTAGGACCTGTTAGAACATCAAACAACAGCTGAGCCTATAATTAGCTGCACTGTCCTATTTTTTATTGTTTTTTTAAATTGTGTGATTATTTATGTATAAATTATGTCTAAATGTAGGTTTGTACATGTGGGGGACAATGGCAGCATAAGTCTAAAAGAGGGCATCACTTGTCCTAGAGCTGGAGTTATAGACAGTTGTAAACCACCAAACATGGGTGCTGGACACTAACTGGACTTGGGTCCTCTGCAACAGTGGTAGGTGCTCTTTTAAGCACAGAGCTTTCTATCCAAATTTAATAGACACATCAGCAAGATATGGTGGCACATCATATAATCCTAGCATTCAAGAGAATGAGTTCAAAGTAATCTGGTCTACACAGAAGGTTCCTATCTCAAACAGAAATACAGAGAGAGAGGCACAGAGACACAGACAGAGACAAGACAAAGAGCACAGGAAGAACTGATTAGCACTAAGTTTAAAGAACTTATACTGGAGCCTCATCCAGGCCTGTCGCTAACCATCTGAAAGGGTCTTTGCTCTCTGCCTCCATTCCCTGGGGACTGTAGACTGGCAGGACCCAACCTTTCTCCCTCACCCCAGTCCTTCATGGCAACCTCCAATATGCAATAGCACTCTCTACCTAGGAACTCACTGGCCACAGCAGCCTAAGAATCTGGTAGGTAGTCTTAACGCTCCTTCAGTTTCTCCACTGCAAATCCCCCAGTCTCATTCCCAGCCCTGTAGCAGACTACAGGAAGGGGCCTGGCCACACTTTCTAACTGTATTCCATGGGAATTCTGTTCAACCTCATGACAAACCCAGATTTCCTCTTTCCTGTGGAACCATCCAGCCTCCCCTTTCTAACTTATCCCCAATCCTTCATACCAGCCCCAAATATGTAAGAACAAGTTCTACCTAGAACCCGCAGTAGACACACCTGGCAGGAACTTAGAAAACGCAATTGGAAATAAAAAATCTTAGTAAGTCAAACAAAAACCTCAGAGGTAAGCCTCACCAACAAAGTTAAAAGAGATGTAAGAGAGACTCTCAGGCATTAAAGACAAGACAGAAGACAAGACAGCCTCCCCCCCCAAAAAAAAATTCTTTTTAATCCAGGTACAAACATCTAGGAAATCTGGGACACTGTGGAAAGACTAAATCTATTAATAAAAGAAATAGAAGGAGAAGAAACTCAAATCAAAAGTACAGAAAATATTTGCAACAAAATCAGAGAAGAAAATTTGCCCAACCTAAAGAAGTAGTCCCCATGAAGGTACAAGAAGCAGTCAGAACACCAAAAAGAATGGACCAGAAAGGCAACTCGCCAGAACACATAAGAACCAAACCACTAAACTACAAAGAAAGAAAGAATGAAAGAAACAAAGACTATTAAAAACTGCAAGAGAGTAAGACCTAGTAACATATAAAGGCAGATCCAATAGAACAACACCTGAATTTTAGAGTTCTCAGTGGAAACTATAAAAGCCAGAAGGGCCTGGATAGATGTTCCAAACTCTTTAGAGACTACAGATGCCAGCCCAAACTACTATACCCAGAAAAACTTTCAATCACACTAGACTAAGGAAAAAACTTGATGATAAAACTAAATTTAAGCAGTATCTAACTACAAATCCAGTTCTACAGAAGGCACTAGAAGAAAAACTTCAGTCTGAGAGGTTAATCAAACCCAAGAAAACAGAAGGAATAAATGATCTCAGACAAACAAATCAAGGTTGAGGAAAATCCACAATATAACAAGAAACTAGCAGAAATCAACAAGCATTGCTCATTGATAACTCTCACATCAATGGTCTCAATTCCCCCATAAAAAACAGATTATAAGGATGAATTAAAAAACAGATCCATCCTACTGTTGCTTTTAAGAAATTCACCTTAACATCAAAGATAGGCATTACTTCAGAGAACAAGAATGAAAAAAGATATTCCGAGCAAATGGACCCAGGAAGCAAGCCAGTATAGGTATTTAATATCTAACAATAAACATCAAACCAAGTGAGTAAGAAGAGATAGGGAAGAACCCTACATACTGTCAAAGGAGAAATCTACCAAGAAGACATTACAATTACAAAGATTTGTGCACGAAACACAAGGGTGCCTAAGTTCATAATCACATATTGATCCTCCTACAATGATAGTGGGTGACTTCAAAATAAATGGGTCATCTAAACAAAAACTAAAGAAAAATGTTGTAGCCAAATGATGTCATTAAATAAATGCACCTAGCAGATACCTACAGAACATATTACCAAACACAAAAGAATATACCTTCTTCACTGCACCTCATGGAACTTTCTCTAAAAATGACCATACTTGGGCTCAAAGCAAGTCCCAACAGATAAAAGAAACTTAAAGTAACAACCTGTATCCTATCTGGCCACCAAGAATTAAAACTGGGTATCAAGCCAGGTGCAGTGGTGTATACCTGTAATCTCAGCGCTCAAGGAGGCAGAGTCCAGGACAGTCCAGGCTACACAGAGAACCCCTATCTCAGAAAAAGAAAAAGAAAAAGAAAAAGAAAAAGAAAAAGAAAAAGAAAAAGAAAAAGAAAAAGAAAAAGAAAAAGAAAAAGAAAAAGAAAA
>OU015752.1:78912286-78929884 GCA_907169655.1 Acomys percivali | reverse complement strand
GAAAAAGAAAAAGAAAAAGAAAAAGAAAAAGAAAAAGAAAAAGAAAATAGATATGCAATAACAAAAACAACATAAAGTGCACAAACTCATGGAAACTGAACAACTCACTACTGGGTGAAAAATGGATCAAGATAGAAATAAGGAAAGAAATTCAAGAACTTTTTAGCATTGAATGAAAATAAAAACATACCCAAATATATCGTATACAAATGAAGGTGGCTCTAAGAGGCAAGTTATACACTACATGACTACATAAAATAAAATTTTAAAATACTCTGTTTTTTTTTTTTTTTAAGTAGTAACTTAATGGCACACCTAAAAGGTCTAGAACAAAATTTTAAAAGTAATACCCAAAAATAGTAGATAGCAAGAAATACTCAAACTCAGGGCTGAAACCAACAAAATACAGACAAATACCACTACTATCACTATCAACAACAAAACGAATACAAATGTCAATGAAATTAATTAGTTCTTGGCAAAAATCAGTAAAATTGGTAAAATGTTAGCCAAATGAACTAAAAGATATAAAGAGAAAAATCCATAAAATTAGAAATGAAAGGGGATAAAAAGAAAGAAAAAAAGAAAGAAAGGAAGGAAGGAAGGAAAAAAACCAGGTGATGGTAGTACACACCTTTACTCTCAGCACTTCCAGAGGCAGATGGATCAAGGCTACCCTGTTCTGCAAAGTGAGGCATCAGGGGAATGCAAACTGAAACTACTTTGAGATTCCACCTTACACCTGTCAGAATAGCTAAGATCAAAAACGCAAGTGACAGCTCTCATGCTGGTGAGGATGTGGAGAAAGGGGAACACTCCTCTGTTGTCGGTGGGAATACAAATGTGTATAGCCACTTTGGAAATCAATGTGTTGCTTTCCCAGAAAACAGGAAATAGTTCAACCTCAAGACCCAGCTATACCACTCCTGGGCATATACCAAAAAGATGCTCCACCATACAACAAGGACACTTGCTCAACTATGTTCCTAACAGCTTTATTTGTAATAGCCAGATGTCCCTCAACTGAAGAACAGGTAAAGAAAAATATGGTATATTTACACAATGGGAAACTACTCAGCTATTAAAACAAAGAAATCATGAACTCTGCAGGCAAATGGATGGAACTAGAAAAAATCATCCTGAGTGAGCTATAAAAGATCATACCAAGTGAGGTAACACAGTAGGTAAAAAAGGTCTCAAAGGCAGGCAACAGCTCTGCTCCTACTGTTAGGAGTCCCACAAGAGATCAAGCTATACAATTCTAACACATACAGAGGACCTAGGTCAGTTCCATGTAGGCTCCCTGTCGGTGGTTTAGTCTCTGTGAGACCCTAATGGACTCAAGTTAGTTGATTCTCTGGGTTTTCTTGTGGTGTCCTTAACTGGTCTGGTTCCTACAATTCTGCCTCCCCATCTTCCATCAGATCCCCCAGGCTCCACCTAATAATTAGTTGTGGGTCTGTTTCCCTGGGTTGCCCAGTCTAGCCTTAATAGAAGAGGAGGTGCCTAGTCTTACTGCAACTTGATATGACATGGCTAGTTGATATCCACTGAAGCTGGCTCTTTTCTGAAGACAAACCAAGGAGGAGTAGATGGTGGGGAGGAGAAAGAGACTGGGAGGAGAGGAGAGAGGGAAAACTGCAGTCAGGATGTAAAATAAGTGTAATTTTTTTTTAACGTACAAAAGACCTACATATAAGAGCTGGAACAATAAAACCTGCAGAACAAATGATAGATACTTTTCACTGCCTTAGTCTTGGCAATGGCCTTTTGGTAATGCCCAAAGTACAGTCAGCAAAAGGAAAGTACACTAGGTAGACTATCAAAACTAAAAATTTCTATGTATCAAAGGAAAATAAAAGTCACAAGACAGGAGACTTTATCTGCAAATTATAACTGCAAAGATGCAACCAGGCAACAATGTCATTTGTCATTAAATTGAAAGCCAAACCAAAAATCATTAGTGAGCACTTCATACTCAGTGAGATGGCCTAAATCCCCTAACTACAACAGGAAAACTGTCAAAAGATCCAGTTAAGTTTGGACTTGCATGGGGGAGCCAATGTGCCACTCAGTGGCAGAGTCTGGTGCATTAATCATTCAAAGTGGACCCCATATCCCTGGGCAGGAGTGCAGCAGTGACACGTTGACATTTGCATACAGCAGACCTATTGCCTGCACTCTGGAGGCAGAGACAGGGAGTCTCTGTGAGCAGAATATATGAAAGAAGCCAGTCAGCAGAAAAACTAGAAACCTCTCCCTACTGAGTCTGTATGTAACAGAGCATGTGTACAAAAGTTGTACACTGTAAGTCTATCCCAATCTGCACAGTACAGGTGCCATCCATATTCTTACATTCCCCAAATATTACGGCTCACTAGTACATATTACAGCTCAGAAATGCTTTCTTCCTTAATAAAGTGTTAGGTTTCTTTTATCTGTGTGATCCTACTCTGAACAAAACATCCTGGATATCCCAGTGGGTACCCTCCCTAGTGCAGTGTCCACCTGTAACATCACTACATGACCTCAGTATTCTGCTCCTCTTATAATAAAAAACATCAGAGATAGGTAATCTGGAATTTATATACAAGCATTCCTAGCAAAACTACACACTAAAGTAAAATGGTAAATTAATCCAATTGTCCATCAGTGTATAAATGTCATATATTCAAGTAATAACATCTTCGGCCATAAAAAGCAATGAAGTATTGACATCCCAAAATCCAAATACAAAAGCCTACAATTTGCATGACTGCACTTACATGAAATACTCAAAAATGTAAATCTACTGATGCACAAAACTGAAATGTTACCAGGGACAGGAGGGTGGGATAACCAGGAGTGACTCATAAATGAGTATAGATTTGGATTTGTTTATGAAAATGTTCTGAAACAAGACAGAAGTAACAGCTGTTCAAATGTGAATGTCCCTGATGAGTTTGGTGGCCCACACCTTTAATCCCAGCACTCTGGAGGCAAAGGCAAGTGGATCTCTGTGAGTTGAGGTCAGTCTGGTCTCCATAGAGAGCTCCAGGCTAGGCAAGGGTAGATATAATGAAATCCTGTCTTTAAAAACAAAGCAACAAGATCAAAGAGGAAAAAAATGTTAATGTCTTTTATGTTGTTCAGTTACAAACAGCACAGTTAAAAGGCTTGCTTTTATGAATGTGGTTGTTTTTTTGGGGGGGAGGGGGGTTGGCTAAAGAGAAAAGGTAAAAGTCACATTTTCCCAAAGGACCCAAAGCCAATGCCAACCTACCAATCAGCCTTAGTGCTGTCTGTGTGAGTGCCAGCGTGCCTGAGTTGAGCAGGAGGTCAAGGTTGTTTGCACCATGCTGCAGGGTGAGCATGCTGAGCATCACCAGAAGAAATCGAGCTTGTGGGATGGTCCCCAGACTTGGTCCCGCCGGGTTCTCATTGGTAATGGTTTGTAGGGGAACAGGCTGGATACCTAGCAAGGATGGACAGTCATTTGAGTTCCTTATTTATGGGCACAATACACATGAATCCAAGCACAGTGGAGTTTGTTATTAATTACTTATTCACTTATGTAACTTCTTTTTTTAAGTAGGTTTCCACATAATGTGGTTAAGGCAGATCTATCTTCTTTTGTGATAATACCATCATCTACATTCCAGGCACCTCTATCTCTGTCTTCAAAGTGGAGTTATGAAGGAGAAGAAAATAAGTTAGCTTAGTGATAAATTCTAGTATAGTTTTCACCTTTATTGTAAAGTTGAATGCTGTAATAATGACATCTGTGTTTAAGGAAGGAAGTTGAGCTTTTCCCAGTTATATTACTTCAAATATTCAAACAGATATCATGAAGGGGTTGCTAACAATCTCTGAGTACTGACAACTTAGGGTTGGGAGTGGTGGCACACACCTGTAATCACAGTGCTCTGTAGGTAGACCACTGTGAGTTGAAGACCAACCTGGTCTAAATGCTAAGTTACAGGCCAGCAAAAGCTGCATAGTATAAACCTGTCTCATAGTAAGATCCAGAAAACAAAATGAAACAGAACAAAAATTCCAAACAACTACCAATTTAAAAGTTTGAAGGATGAGCATCTCAAAGTGTGGCACTCCCTATTATACAACAAAGCCCTAAAGTTTCTAAAAATGTATTATGATGTTTTCTAAATGTCTCTAGGCCTCTTTCAATTTACTACCATACAATTAATCTTATTATTTCTCTATAAGTACTCAAATTATTTACAAGAAAGGTATCAGTATAGCACACTGGCACCTTAAAAGCACATCCACTCACAATAATGTAGTTTAATTTATTTTATCAGACTATTTTGAGCTTATGTGTTCTGCCATATTGTGAATCTTAAAGAAAGAAACAAAAAGCTAAAAGCACCTAAGATTATTAATCTGATGTACAAAGTTTCCTAAAGCAAAAAGTGACCTTTTAGAAATTTCCACAAAAGTGCTATAATCGCAGGCATTACTGTAATAGCAGTTTTAAAATAAAGCCTTTTAATTTTAATTATCATTTCTTCTTTAGCTCACCTAGCTCTTTAAATTTGGCACTTGCATCCATCAGAACATATCGAATATTCTGAACTGCCCAAGCATACAGCTTGCCAAAAGTTACTTCCAGCAGCATCCGATTAAAAGGTGGGATCAAATCCACATCCTTCAAGCAGTCTGTAAGTGGTTCCCTTTCAAACAAAGAAACAGAACTTGACTTGGAACATTGTCACTTTTAACTTCAAAACAACAGTAGTGTGTTGCCAAGATTCTCATACTTGAGAAAAATTTTATAAAACTTTACCCTATATCAATTCCTTCAGGAATAAGTCTTTGCCATCCACAAAACATAGCATACTGCACAGAAGGAAGTAAGAAACTTTTGGCTGCCAGTTTCAAAATTGTATCTATCCCTTCCAGACGAACTTCTGCTCTCTCCAACTGCAAAATAGCAATATTCATAGTCAGTGTTCTATCTGACTTAATGCAAAGAACCATGCCACAGAAAGTCTTACCTGTTTCAGTAGGCACTTTCTCATTTTTTCCACATCTACCGGCTCTTCTTTAAGGGCAAATTCAACGATTGTATTGAGGAGTGCAGATTGTGGGTAAAGGCCCTGCACATTTTGCTTTAACCATTTGTATTTATGAACCCCTGTAACTGTATTCAACAGTGGTTGCCATTTATCCTAACAAGAAAGAACAATGTGAACCATTAGTTTACCCTATTATCGTGTACTGTAAACATTCTTTGAATATGCACAGGTAACAACAGTAGTTTTGTTTGTTCATTTTGCTATCACTAGGAACAGAATCCAAAGCATCGTAACACAAGTGAGGAAAGCAAGTAATATGTTACTTTTAAAAATATTAACAGCCTCAGGGCCCAAAAGTTTCTCAAAAAATAAAAGAAAGAAATGAATAAATGATACATTTTTTAAAAGTTGCACCACAGAGCCAAAAACAAAAGGAAATAGTTCTCCAGCAGTGTTACTAGCCAGAACACTGTAAACCAAGTTTATTAAGGAGCGTGGGACCATAGTTGTAAAGGCAACAACAGCATGATCCAGAGATTCCTTTGTGTGCAGTGTTTCTATCACCCAATCTAAGAATAACAGAAAATACTTCACCTTGGGAGACTTCATGGAAATGGGTCTTTTGTCTACATTTATAGGACTATGAGGTAAAACACAAGCTTCTTCTAAATCACTTTCCTCATTTCCAATTTTTTCTTCACCATCAGTAGATTCTGGTTTCTTAGGAACTGTAATTGAAAACATAAAAATCACTTCTGCAAATTTTAATTAAGATATATCTTAATGTATGAGAATGAGTAAGTTGATTTTTTTCATCAGCTTGACAGAAGCTGAGAAAATGGCCCTCTAAGACTGGCCTGTGGGCAAGCCTGTAGGACATTCTCTTCATAAGAGATTGGTATGGGAGATCACTGCCCATATCATTCCTGGGCAGGTGGTCCTGGAGTCTATTAATTTAAAAAAAAAAAAAAAAAAGACCAGGCTGCACAAGTCATGAGAAGCAAGCCAGTAAGTAGCATTTTTCTGTGGCTTGTTTCAGGTCCTAGCTCTGCTTGGAGTTCCTACTCTGATTTTCCTCAGTGATGGAATGTGATCTGAGAGCTGTAAGATGAAATAAACCCTCCTTACCCAAGTTGTTTTTGATTATAGTGTTTTTTCACAGAAAAAGAAAGACAAAAAGGATGTATATTTTCTTCAAAGAAAGCACAGAATAGCATCATCAGCTATAATGCTGAAACCATAGAAGTGAAAGCTATCACAATGACTCTCTCATGACATCTATAAACAACACTCTGCCATATCATGTCAAGGACAAAAGAAGTGAAGACACTACAACAAAGAGGAGCCATGAAGCAGAGGGAGTCTGCCATCAGCAAGCCTCTTCTAAAGAGCAAGGCTGAGTAACTAAGACTTTGAGGCCATTCAGTCCTTTGTAAACATGTGACACTACAGATTCTATAGCACAAAAAATAGTTATAAGTGACATAAATATTAACAAGTGGAGGCAGGGCAGTAACTGGTGCTACAGCTCAGCAGAAGAGATGTGTGCTGCTGAGCCTGACACCTCGAGTTTAATCCCTGAAACCCACATGGTGCAAGGAAAGAACACACTCTTGCAAGCTGTCCTCTGACCTTCACGAGCATGTCACAGCACTCAGGACCACATGCATGTGTGCCATACACAACAAACATTTTAGAAAGTTATACTTTTATTTATGAAAGTTGCAATTTAAATTTCGTATTTCAAAATATTATGCTTTTTTCTGACTTCTTACAATTTAAAATTGTCAACAGCCAATCTTAGCACATAAACAGCTCAAAGAAAGCAACAGGCCACATTTGGCCTACAGTCCCTGCTTGTCCTTGTATGCCTCCTGCATGATTCTTACCATCAGTGTGTATCCCTCCTCAGACCTAGCACTGGGAGAACAAAGCAGGTCCACACAGGATCTCACTGGGAGGAGACACCGGAAGCTGTGCCTGATTCGCTCTCAGCTTCCTCATATATATCCTCCCCTTTGTTAATACTCTTCTGTATCCTTCTGCAGTGATAAACTGTAACTGTGAGCTAAGAGCATGTTATCAAGACTGACAACATGTTGGGGGCACAGCTTAACATCAGTGTCCTTAGTTATTCCTACAGGTTAATTTTTTTTTTAAACTGAGTTGGGATAAAAAGAAAAGGGGAAGGAAGGGGTAGGAAAAGGAAGAAAGAAGAGGGGAAAGAGAAAAGAGCAGAAGAGAACAAAAGAATAGTGGAAGGAAAAGGAGAAGAATAGAGGAAGAAGTTAGTAGGAGTAAGGGTAGACAGAAGGGAAAGAGGAAGGAAGCACAGGTGGAGAAGGACAAAAGGAGAAGGAAGGAGGGAGGGGAAGATAAGAAAGGGAGAGAAACGGGAAAGAGGCAAAGAAAGAAATGGAATAGGGAAAGGGAAGAAAGGGAAAGAAAGGGGGAAGGACACAGCTTCAAACATCACACAGTAAATCTGGACACTCACAAAAAGAAACTCAGGATCCAGACACATGAATTAACTGAGTTTTGAGAAAGGCCTGAGACCCGGCTATGACCTAACTTTCCATGGTGTCAATACCTGTAGTCAACTGTGATGCAAAAATATTTGTATTTGTCTTGATTCTCTAAGGAAAGAATGACCATATCCAGGTAAGTTCACAGCATTCAACTGTGATACCTACCCTGCTTTATTATTATGGTTCATCTCATACTGAGGCCAATTTACTGTGCCTGGTAGTATTGAAGGTCTTAGAATATATCACCCAAAGATACAAAGAGAGAAATATCCTACTCAGTACTTCAAAACAACAACAAAACATTTTCAACAAAAATAACAAGATCAAATCATAAGGTGAAATGTTCCAATATATCTCATTACCAGGATGCACGAATTTCATAGCTTTTTCTTATCAAGTTACTAAAATAACCAAAACTTTATAATAAAATACACATAAGTACATATATACATAAGTATACATACATAGAAATGCCACAGGCAAGGACCAATATCAAAAACTACCCTGTGAAGTCACAGACTCAGCCAAAGGTAATAAAGGTTACATTATTACCTCTCTTTTTCCTTCTTTCTCGGATGATCTTCTGAGCTATCCTCCTCCAACGGGGCAATGAGCCTAACAGCTTAAACTTAGACATTATGGAGAGGTCACTACAAACAGCAGGCCTCAGTTCATTGAAGAGAAATCTTAAGCGTTCAATGACAGGGGCACACACCTCCTTGTAGGACCGGCCCTGTTCTTGATGAGTCTGCAAGTTAAACAGGGAAATGGAGTTAGCAATAAATATTTTTGGTAACTGTCTAACACAGCACAGACAAAGATTTAAAATCCATTCACCTTAATGAGTGAACATTTTGCTTGGTAGACAACTCTACAGACATCTACCACAGATTTAGGCAATGTTCTGTGCTTTACTTGCTCAATACCAAGTGTGCCCGCATGGACTAAAGATAATGCCACATGACCTGTAAAAGACATTTTTGGAAAGGGCATGGTAGGAATTAATGAATATTGTACGGCATTTGAAAAGTCTACAATGTAGTTAAAACACGGATACTGAGCTCTGTACCTAAATCTTCATGTTTTAGGAGGCAGCACAACAGCAGACGACCAACCTCTTCCACAGGATGCTCAGGAGGAAATGTGATCGGTGTGGTTAAGTGGCATTGTCGACAGTACCTTTCAATTTGACACAGAAAATCCTACAAGAGAAGGATCAGAGTAATAACCTCAGAGCCACTAGTAAATCTTCACAAACACCAAAGTGCGATAGCTTTTACCCAATTTTTTGTAACAGGTGATATATAGCTCACTTTAATGGTAATAGAACCAATTATCATCTCAAAACCAACTCTCCAAATAACAGACAAAGGTGTGCTGTGTTGGAGATACAGAACGCTGAGTCAGAAGTATCTAGCTCACCTTCACATTGTGGTCCTGGATGTTATTGTCTGCAATGGCTTGCAGGAATGCCTGAGAGTGATCACCCAGGGCCCATCTGTGAGAACACAGGCGGGACTTGCTGATGGGTGTGCCCCCAGGAGAGCTACAGTGGTCCTCATCTTTCTCTTCATTGTAGCTGTAGTGAATCTGGCTGGTCTGTAGACCCCCAGAGAAAATTGATGACTGCAGCCACTCTAGAAAATATATAAGTATTCATTAAAGATAAAGCGAAATAAATTCTTCTGAAATAAACACACAAAAAATGAAATAAAATAAAATCCTGAACTGAATACTCAATTCTACACTAGAAGTTTCTGATTGTCCAATATACCTCAAGGATGATGTGATGGTTAATTTGAATTGTCAGCTTGACACAATGTAGAGTCACTTGAGAGGAGACTCTAAGGGACTGTGTAGCTCAGATGGGCCCTGTGACCATCTATGCAGACGGCCTTGCCTGCATCTACTGACCTGGGAAGACCTAGGCCCGGGTCTGGGCTGTGTGAAGTGCACACAGAGGGCCGAGTAGTAAGCATGCATGTATTCATTTGCTCTCTGCTTTCGCCTGTGATGAGCTGCTTCCAGTTCCTGTTTCAACTTTCCCACAATGATGGACTGTAATTTGCGACTGTAAACCAAAAAACCTTTTCTTCCCCTCAAAGCTGTTTTTGTCAGGGTGTTTTATCTGAGCAACAGGAAGAGAACCAAAATGGATGACACTAGAACCCACTGCAGACTTCACAAGTACTGGGTGCTGTTTGGGAGACTGTTTCAACATGTTCCCAAAGGATTGTTACACTAGGAGCTTGGTCTCCAAGATTGTGATGTTAAGATGTGAAAAGATCTGTAAAATATGGGGCACACTGGGAAGTCCTCAGAGGTAGGGTGGCTGTGCCCATGGAAGAAATAGATATAGTGCCTTGAGGATCCTGATTAGTCATAGAGAGAACAATTGCTATGAAAGCCTAAACCTCACTCGTAAGTCACACTCTGGCTTTCTGTATTATCATGTCAACTCATTCAGAATGGGCAATGTAGCCATTTGGGCCTGCCACTCATGTTATTTGGATGTACTTAGACTTTTGTTATGGTAACACACCACGTGAAGACTCAGATAACATCCTTTCCCATGGAAAAGCAGCAAACACTCCATTACACATTAAGCACTCAACTCCAGTTGTGAAAGGAAGACAGCAGAGGCATATCAAGGGCTTGAAGGTGGAAGATCACCACTACACTATAGGAAGAGGAAATAACAACAGAGCATTGTGAGCTCTAGAATAAGACAAAGATGCTGAGCATGAAGACAAGAAACAGCATGCCTGAAAGGTTTCTGTAAAGAATACCTTCCATCTAAATTGTTCATAAAACTAAGGAAATAAGATATATTTTAACAAACAACTTGCAATTGTTAAAAAGAAAACATCTTAGAGATGGGAAAGCAATTGACTGGAAAGGAGAGCTGTGTGTACAGTGTGTGGGACACAGGATCAAGCAGCTCTGACAAAAATAGGCCTTTTGTTGTGGCCATTAGACGTATTATTTTTAGCTATTTATACCTCATTGGAGGAAACCCCACTAGAAAATTACTGGTATGCACATCATTGTAAGTTTTCACTGAGGATTTATCAGTAAATCTAATCTAATCTAATCTAATCTGCTCATTACTACAGCAACCGAATTTGGGATGCTTTCAGTGTTTTTATTGGAAATTTAGATTTGGAGTAACAGGGAACTTTCACAAATGGCTACATCAACTGTTCTAAAACATAGAACTGAGATGATCCTAATCACCTTGCTCTATGGAAAACATAAGCAAACAAAGACAAGCTTCTGACCAGGCAGGGGGTAGGGTCCCACCTGCCAAGACGCACAGTGCCTTCCATTCCTTTAACCCTAGCGTCTCCAAGCTCCTCCTTTGCTGACTTAGGTGAAGCTCACCACCCCCACACTAGTATGACAAGCCTCAAGGAGGAATGCAAGTAGTGCAGTCTACTTCACAGGGAGCTTAGCAAACATGAAGGCCATCTTGCTTTCTCTAGACACCCACTCTAAAGGTCCCTCCCTGCCTCAGCAGTGTCCTTCCCATTACGTGCTTCTGTCTAGAAAGCTGTACCATAAAACTGGTTAACAAAAAATAAAGTTTTTCTTACTGGCACATTCAACCTCCACAGGAGATAGTGGTGTGCTCATTGCTAAATAGGAAGCATGCAATCCAAGAAGCAGGCCCAGGTTCCTCTCTGTGTCGATCAGAGGTGAGGACAAACTTCCCAGATCTGGTATGGTGACAACTTCTTGGTCGGGCTGGAAAAATTAATTTGTCATTTGAGAAAACAAAATTTTAAATTTAACACCAAAAAGACCAGCAAGGTATGTGCCTAATATCTACTGTTATGTTGAGGACAAGAAGGTGCTAAAGCCACTTGTCACTACATCCTGTAGAGTTTATATTAGAATAATCAATTAACAGCATATAAAACACTAGAGAGCAAATGGGAGAAAACAAGTAACCGCTAGCTCTACGGCATAAAAAAGAGAAGCGTCACTAAATGACTAAGCTAGAGTATTCCCTTGAAGAATAAAATATACATTTCAAAATGGCTTGCGTAATGTCTCAGGAAAGGACAATGTGAGTGCACAAAAACAGTGAGAGCAATGAGGAACAGTGAACACACAGCAGTATCCTTACAAGCTGTTGCCACACATGCTCATGAAATCAGTAATTCTGAGTGGAAAAAAAATCAAACGCACTACCTTCCAGTCACCTCAGACAATGCATGAAGTTCATTTTCCCTTTCATAAAAGGCCTTCAGCCTCACATATGGCATTTGTTACCTCTGGACGTCTAGAAAGTCAACCCAAATATATAAACTCCAATGTTCACGAATTTGACACAAAAAAAAATTTATTTCTCTTTAAAGGATTATAGTTCTATCAATTTTTTTCCTGGACAGTAAGTCCTTCTAAATTTTAATGAGCTAGGTAGTAGTGGTGGGCGCATGCCTTTAATCTCAGCACTTGGGAGGCAGAGGAAGGTGGATCCCTAAGTTTGAAGCCAGCTTGATCTACAGACTTTTGGGACAGCTAGGGCTATACAAAGAGAAACCCTGTCTTGAAAAAAACAGAACAAACCAACAACAAACAAAAACAGACTCTTAATTGTTGTATAAATTGACAACAAACTGTAATGCCAAAGTTTACTGTCTTTTTTTTTTTTTTTTTTTTTTTTTTTTGTGGAACATTTCTCTATTTCTGGCATAATGTTAACCTTTCAAGATTTTATATATCATAAATCTTAACATACAGAATATAAATTTATTTACCAAAAAAATCCTAAAACAATCATTTCATGCCCAAATATTATATAACAAGGGAAAAACATCATCCCATAACAGACACACAGGAGGGCACCTCCCTTCACATTCCTGCATTATCACACAAAGCAGACACATAGTCTCACCTCCAAATACTGGCCAACACAGAACGCATGCATAGATTCCTGGGTGTCTTCAAACTGCAAAGCTGCTTCCAAAGCTACCACTGGATCCTCCCCTGCAAACTGAGCTAAAACAAAAAAGGGAAACAGCAGTATGAGTTCAATGCAATTCGTCTGGGTCAACTCCTAAGTGTGAATTGCTGGCATAGAAGAATCTGTTACTCTCGCAGGCTTGACTGGGCCAATCCAGAAGTTAGAACAAGTTCTAAAAAGCACTAGAAAATAAAAACACATGGAGGTGCCCATCTTTACTCACGGCACTTGGGAGGCAGAGGTAGGCCTATCTCTGAGTTCAAGACTAGCCTGGCCTATAGTTCCGAGACACCCAGAGCTAAAGAGAACTAAACCTTTTGTCTCAAAAGAAATTAAACAAACAACAGCAAAAGCATGATGGTGAGAAATTCTTCAACTTAAGCCTGAATTTGTTGTGCAGACAGAACCAAAGTCACGGATACATTTTGTTAAACCAGGGGCTACATTTAAGAAATCATTCCTAAACTGAGGACTCCTACTTAAAATCACACATACTGCAATTTTTAATAAAAAGTGAAGCTTTACCAAGTATACTATTTCCTGTTAATGACTGTGCCTGGAAGTCTTTTATATCATATACTTTTCCATCAATTACAGTCCAGAAACCACCATCTTTATTGTGGTTCTCCAAATCAGCTTTGCGTATCAGTGTCACCTCTTCGTTATTTCTACAGTTCTGACCAGTAAAAAATGACTCTGTAGAAAAAGAAACCAAACATCAGCCAACAGATCTAATGTATTACAATAAAACCTCTAAAACGTAATAAAGAAGAAAACTTGAGTAGGGAAATGAAGCCAAAGGCTTGTTGGATGTAATGTAATTACTTTAAAACAAAGAAAAAAATGTGAATAAGACTTGAGCTGGCACTTTGCAAAGACGATGCTCATTTGGTTAATAAAGATGTAAAACTATATTAAACGGAGTAATAGTCTGGAAAAAATATTTACAAAAACTACAGCCAGGACGCTAGGGATTTATTTCAATAGTAAAATTTTGCATAGGGTATGCAAAATTCTGGGTGTCATCCTTAGCACCAAAAGGGGAGTAGGGGCTGCTACATACAACTATATATCCACCAAAAAGGATGTGTGCCACGTCCTGTTGTAGAAATGCAAAACTCCTCAAACTGAGTGGAGAAGAAAGATGGCATAGTAGCTACACACAAAAAGTGTCATTTTTCAGTAAGTATCTGCTACAAACTATCACTTCCACCAAGGAACACACACATGTACAAGCCAAAACTTGCTATAACTTAAACCTGGAATCAGCAAGTAGAAGTCAAATAATGATACATTCCATATAGCAACAAAAATAAAACTTGATGGCAGCATAAGCTAGGAGACCTAATACTGAAGAGGAAAAGAAGGCAGAATCCAAAGATATAACTGTAAATTTCATTTATGTAAGGTTCAAGAGTAACAAAATTAAAAACTAAACTGTTCAGGAGCAAATGCTTACTTGATGGAAGAAATGGCAGTAAGTACTCGTCCTGATGAGGGCACCTTCCCAGATGAGGCAGTGTTTCTAACAGCCCTGCCATGTTTCCATGCTTAAGCTAGACAGATATGACACACCTTTCCCTGTGAGCAAGCGCAGTACTTGGCTTTGTATTTTTGTGTGTATACTGCAAAACTTTATTGTTTTTTAAATGTTAAAAGATGGGTTTGAGTGACTGTTGAGTGTTGAGCCCTAAACAGGACATATAGACCCCACCTTTACTCCAAGGCTCATGTGGAAGGGGAGCTAGAAATGGGAGGAATGCTGTGAAACTATCTTCTAGACGTGCCCGTGTTGTTATGTCCATGAACTCACAGAAGTTGTGGATACCTCCACAAGACTGGGCCTATGAGCAGTACATCATGGGTGTGGGAGGGATCTAGAAGGCCCCATCTCCCCTTGGGCAGCTAATAGGCAACTAATAGTTGCTGGGAGAGAGGGAATCATACTACTCAATAGTGGAGCCACTTAATGGCTTTTGTCTTAAATAAATAACCCTTACCAATGCTCATGAAGACAACACTAATTAAATGCAGTGGGCCAGGAAAGAAAAAGGGGGGAAGGAGAGGAGAGAAGGAGGGACGTAGAAGATTAATTTGTGGGCTGGAGAGGTGGCTCGGAGGTTAAGAGCACTGGTTGTTCTTCCAAAAGTCCTGAGTTCAATTCCCAGCAGCCATATGGTGGCTCACAACCATCAATAATGAGATCTGGTGCCCTCTTCTGGAGTGCAGGTGTACACTGTATCCATAATGAATTTTTTAAAAAGATTAATTTGTTGGGAAAAGAAAGGCATCTGGTGGGATGAGAAATGGAATAAAGCAGAAAAATGGAGTGAATATGATTGAAGTACATTATGTAAAATTGTGAAAGAATCCATTCTTAAATATAACATTTTAATGATTCTTTTGAGAATTTTATAAATGTATGCAACATTTTTATCTTATTTACCAACTCCCTGCCCCTCCTCTAATTACTCCGAGATCCTGGCCCCACCTGCTCCACCCCCACTCAGATTCATGGGGTTTTTTCTTCTTTTTTAAATAATCTACTCTGTCCATTTTGTTGCCTATATATTCATAAGGATAGAGCCCTCTACTTGAGTCCAGGAGCCATATCCACAAAGACAACAGAGTCTCCCTCTCCCAGATGCCATTAACTGTCCATAGCTCCTCAGGAGTGGAGCATTAGAAACTCCCTCACAGTCCATGTTACAATACTGAATGGCCTGAGCTTTCTCAGGTCTTGAGTAGGCAATCACAGGCGCTACGAGTTTTTAATGCAACAGTTCTGCTCTGTCTGGAGGTCTGTTTCATACTGGTCCTCCCAAACCTCTCTGGCTCTTAAAATTTTTTATCTCCTCTTCCATGATGGCCCATGAGCCTTGGAGTGGCTAGGCAATGATACTGATCTCCACTGAGGACTCCAGACACTTATACCTTCTGCTCTGTACTCTGACCAGTTGCAAGCTTCTCCCTTAACTACCATCCACAGTACAAAGAAACTTCCCTGGTGAGGTCTGAGAGCAACCCATTGATTACATGGATAGTGGCATACAACTTTATAGGGCAATTTGATACTGCGTCCATTTATCAAAATAATAGTAGATTCACTAATAATAACTTGTAGAAATACCACCCAGGGAGCTGGACATGGTGACCTGTAATCCTAGCAGTCAGGGAGGCAGAGGCAGGTGGGCCCCTCTGAGTTCAAAGCCAGCCTGGTCTACAAAGGGAGTTCAGAACAGCCAAGGGTACACAGAGAAACTCTTATCTCGAAAAATTTAAAAAAGAGAGAGGGGGGAAGGGAGGGAGAGGGGAAGGGGGGAAGAAGGAAGAGAGAGATAGATCGATCACAGGGAAAGGTTTCAAAAATTTTCTAAATATCAGAATGTATCTACTAAATGAAAAAATCTCTCTTAAATATAACCTAAATCTCTTATTTGGATTATATTCAATTTGCACTTATATGGCTCTCAGTGAAAATAGCAGTAATTAGACTTTCCTTTTTCAAATTTCCTTCAATCTGAAAGGAAAGCCTGGGTTACAGCAGACAAAACCAAAGCTTTCCTCAGTGAAAGCGCTTTAGGTTAAGATGGCATACCCATTATCCCGGGCCAGGCCAGCTCTTCATGGTCATCGCGCTCCTTTCCTGGTGCTAAGTGGTTGAAGCGATCCAGGTGCTCCAGGAGGCCTCCCAGCAGAGGGATAGCTCCGGCCTCTTGCATCAGACTAGCGTTTTTACTGAGCAGAAGCACTATGGAGACCACTAGCTCTGGAAGGAGTACACCTGTATTGAAACAAACCAAGTCAGTAAGATTTTTACACTGTGGGCTGGGGCTGAGGCATGCCTAATATGTTCAATGATACAAAAAGACAGAGTAATAACCTTGCTTTGTGCTATGTCACAGAATAAGGAAGGCTTATTCGTTAGAAATTTCTATAGTACTGTTTTTTAGAGAGAACAGTTCATCTATAAGACTGAATTCTCAAGGTAACATAGTTTTCAAAAATATATAGACTTCAAACACAGACCTGTTTTACCTGTGTATGTGATTTATTCAGGAAAGTATAGTTTCACAATATTCTTACCATCTGAAAATAAGCTCTAAAGAAATAATGCTCTAATCTCACAAAATTAGCACAAGATTCTGAAAGCAGCAATTAATTTTTATGCAGTCAAAATGAGGTTAAGGGGCTGGAAAGATGGCTCAGAGGTTAAGGGCACTGACTGCTCCTCCAGAGGTCCTGAGTTCAAGTCCCAGCAAGCACATGGTGACTCACAACCATCTATAATGTGATCTGACGCCTTCTTCTGGCCTGCAAGTGCACAAGCAGGCAGAGTACTGGATACATAATAATAAAATAAATCTTTAAAAAAAAGAAGTTAAATCTTAAGCTTTCATCTCATTACATGTCCATTTGTATTATAAAGTTCTATTACCAGGTAACAACAAAAAAGGAAAAGGAAGAGAAAGAAAACAAAAACAAAGTCAAAATGACTAGAAAATGTCTAGAATGAACACACAAAGTTGTTATCAACAAAGGATACACCACAGCTTTCACATGTCTCCTAAAATAACATAAGAGTTAACATGTCCAATCAACATACAAGAAAGGTTTAAAAAAACAAACAACCCACAGAAAGGTACCTGTAAAGTCCCCTTCCATTATGCAGGCGACCTCGGCAAAGTGCTGCCAGCTGCTAGAAGCGATGCTGGCCGCTACAGGCAGTATGTCTCCAATGTGTGTGCACACAAGGGCTGTGTACTTTTTCAGCAAAGAGCCAACGCCCATTAGCTCAGGACCTTAAAAGAAGATTCAGAAAACTGCATTTTCACTACTAAAAAATTGACTCTGATACCTGAGTTGTTCTACTACCCACTCCCAACAGGAGATTGTTTACACATTTACCTAAACAAGAACATATTTAGCCTCAGCCTCTGGCTCTTTTTTCTTTCATGGAACTAAAGGGATAATAAATTAGATTACATGCCTGATCATCATAAGAATTTAAATGTTTAGACAATTAAGTAAAATAATAATAATAATAATAATAATAATAATAATAATAATAATAATAATA
>OU015752.1:78891764-78912276 GCA_907169655.1 Acomys percivali | reverse complement strand
TAATAATAATAATAATAATAATAATAATAATAATAATAATAATAATATGTCCACCACTAGAGAGACTGTTCAGTAGTTAAAAGTACTAGTTACTCTTCAGGATGCGCAGCACCCACACGGCAGCTTACAACCCTAACTTCAGCTCTGCCTGATACCCTCCCTCTTCTGAACTCTGTGAGCATCGAGCACACATGAGCTTCACACTTATTATACATGCATACAAAAGATTTAATTTTATTAAGTAAATACTTTAAAATGATTAGTATAAATATTAAATATATTAAGTATATAATACTCAACAACGTAGATTAAAATGTACCTTGCAAAACTGATACATATAATATAGTACCAGAATCAAATTGGATATACAGAATAGACAGACCAAAGCAAACCAAAAACAAAATTTGAAAGCTCCAAATGTACAAGACACTTTCACATTAAAAAAAAAAAAAAAACTTACTGGAAATATCTGAGATCTGACCAATATTTTCTCCTGGATAAAGTTTACTGATGAGCAAGCGCTGAAAGCGCAGTAACAGATCCAATGAAGCAGATCTCTCACAACTACGCTGCTCAAAGTCCAGACATGATGAGATTCGGCGAGCAACATCCTTCAGCCTCGCGACAGTCTGAGAAGCAATGTTTCTAAGTAAGGGGAGAGAGAGTGAAAAACTAAAGTTTTCTGCTAAAAGCAAAGGAAGGAAGTACTTGACATGAACTCATTATCAGAAACACAGACCATATGTGCATTATCCACCCCAAATATGTGAGGTGGATCTGCAGCAAGCACATCCTCATTCCAAACTGAGCAGATGCCAAAGGTCTAATAAAGCCCAGTGCTTTCTAATTTGCTCTGACAGAACATCAAACAATGACACAAAATAAGAGCAGATCTTGCTGAAAAAGGAAAGGGTCTATATAAACCTTGAAAACAAACCTATTTTTTTTTCCTCCAGAGCAGTACTTCAAATATAAATGCCAATTGTTCTAAAAGTCAAGATGCACCACATCACTCCACTGCCTTTACAAGTCTGCTTTCAGCACCTGCTCCAGGATGGCACTGAGATGTGGCACATGGGGATCCGCTGAGCAGAGAACACAGGAGAATACTGCAGTGAGTATAAACTGCTCCTGGTTAACTAAGATGCTCAAACACTACAGCAAGAAGCAGCAGCTCTAGTCCCTACTATGCATTCTGACTTAAGTAAGTCCTTAGTCTGGGCAGAAAAAAAGTCATGAACATCTACCAAGTTTATAAAGTATTGGAGTTTCCTGTTCTACAAGCCGAATACAAAGAGACAAAAGGTACAAATAACAGGGTCAGAAGTAGAAAGGGCATCAGAACCATGATGCTAGAATGAGATTCTTCAAAAAGGACTGATTGAGTTTGGGAAGGGGGGAAAAGGGGTATTATCTACATAAGCAAAGAGTAACTGAAGTTAGCAAGATATTGGTTTAGAGGGGACAGGGAACACCAGATGGGATACTTGCCAAGGTAACCACTGCCCCTGCCCCAAGTGAGCCAGGCCTGATCTCTGGTATAGAAAACAGACAGAAAGGAATAGGTTAGTGAAGGGAAACAGAAAGAGAAGAGCCAAAGTCAGGCCTGGCTATAGGTCTGCTCCAAGTCAGTTCTACTCCAGCAGCCCCAGGTAGGAATATATGTAATCTACCAGCACCTATCACGGTCTCCAGAAGACCAGCCTGGGAACCTCTACACATCAGAAAAGATCAGGTTCTACCTATGGGGTTTTTTTCCCTACCTATGTTTTTATTTATTCTTTGAGAATTTTATGTTTCGTGGGGCTTCACCTCTTAATTTCTACCGTAACAGCAAATTGTTGAAAAAATTATTGATAGTGTCTATCCTGTGATCGAGACCACAAAACTTTTGAGCAATGTGAATGAAGACAGGGCAGAAAGAGAAAACTGAGTGGCTAGGGCTCCTACAGTAATTTAACTTACACTGTAGTACTTCTTCAGTTGTGGGACCTCGTCCTGATCATATATTACAATGAGCAATACAATAATGGAGTCATACTTGACCTCCCTGTCAAATTCACTACCTGACAACTGGCCCTAACAACACTACAACAAAAGAAATGGATCTAGATCTCACACTTAAGATATATCTTGGTGGGGTGGGGCTAGCCAGATAGCTCAAAAGTTAAGAGGACCTGAGTTCATTTCCTAGCACCCATAGGTAGTCTGAGGCCTATGGTCTCCACGTACACCTGCATTCATGTACACAGACCCACACATACACATACGTACATAACTTAAAATAAAATAAAAAAACAAGTCTGTTATAAAATGATGTATCTTTAGGAATTAATGGTATACAATTTTTAACTTGTTTCCTTATTACAAAGTCCAGATCCATAAGAAAACATGTAACAGGGTTCACTAATTACAAAAGCATCAGAACTCTTTTGTTTTCACATTAAATAATATTCTGTAGCGCCTTGCCAGCATAAAACTCAAGAATCACTCTGAAACCTGTTCCTCACTCCTTTTGGCAGGCATTGTTTTCACCAAGCCACATTTTCTAAGGAATAAATAACAGGAAATATTTCTTTTTTATTGATAATATTCATATTACATCTCAATTGTTATCCCATCCCGTGCATCCTCCCATTCCTCTCTCCCTCTCGCTTTCACCCTATTCCCCTCCCCTATGACTGTGACTGAGGGGGACCTCCTCCCCCTGTATGTGATCCTAGGATATCAAGTCTCTTCTTGGTAGCCTACTATCCTTCCTCTGAGTGCCACTGGGCCTCCCCATCCAGGGGTCAAATATGGGGCACCAGAGTTCATGTGAAAGTCAGTCCCCACTTTCCACTTAACTGTGGACAATGTATAACAGGAAATATTTCTAAATTCTCTTACTTCTTTACTATTTTGTAAAAATTGAATTAATCAAGTCAACACAAATACTTTCTAATCATTATTTGAAGAATATAATGTCTATTCAAGCAAAAAGGGCACATTATATATGCTATCTTAACAGCCTCTATTAGACATGTTCTAGTGATTAAAAGGCTATGCAATCTGATTTCTAAGATTCTGTGAGACAAAATAGGTAGAACTCTGTGGTGCAAATGTGTCATCTAGGAACCTACTACTATAGGGACAAAAAATACATTATTAAAGAGGTAAAATCCCTGTGAGAACAACATAGAGCAAGAGAAACAGTACCTGTATATAAGTTTTTAATCATGAAATTAAAAATAAACATGCAGAATTTAACATATTTACCCCCATGCTATAGTTTTGAGAGACAGCCCCCCAAAAGCCAAGATAGCAAAAACTCAGTCCTCAGCTGGGCATTACCAAGAGGTAGTGAACTTTGAGGAGGTGAGACCGAGTAGGAAGAACTTTAGTTATTGGGAACTTTGGCCACCTCAACGGGAATATTGGGAGTCCTGCCCTTTTTATCTTTCTATTTACTTCCAAGCCATCACAAGATGAGCAGCTTAGCTCTGCCACACACTCCTACCATGATGCACCAGATTCCCAAATGCAACAGAACCAAACAACTCATGGGGAAAACCTATGAAATGATGAGCCAAAGAACTGCGGGGGGCAGGGGGGTGTCTATGTGTGTTTATGTGTTCTGACTGCTGGAGACTGAAGCCATCATGTATGCTAGGAAAGCACTCTACCACTAAGCCCATTCCCAGCTCTACAGTTGTTTCTATTAACTTTTATCATTGAAATTTTTATCACTATTTTATTACTAAAATTGATAACAACAACTAGTTTTAAAACTTAGTCACTAAAATTACACCACTAATCTACTGAAGAGAGCAAGCATGCTCACCCTACCTACTGCAAAAAGATGGATAGAGCTACTGTTACTACCTTGTTTCCAGCTGTGTGCGCAACTGCCTGGGCCAGCCCACTAGATCTCTACTTTCTTTATGAGTATAAAATATACTCTACACATATTAGTAGGAAGAAATGAGAGATGCAGAAGTTGAGGGCCACACTTAGCTACATAGCAAATTCAAAGTCAAGCTAGTTATAAAAGCCTGTCCCTTTGCCTACCCTCCCAAAATTGACAGCAAAAAACAAAAACAAAAAAAAACAAACAAACAAAAAAAACCCTAGATTCACAGAGAGCAGAATATTAAGAATATGATCATTTATTTCATTTTCTAATAAATCCCTTTCCCAAGTCACACTGACTTTTTGCCTTTTTTTTTTTTTTTTTTTTAATCCAACTATGCCAGGTTTTGGCCCTTCCCAAAGTTAACTTTTGAAAACAGTTTGAATTCACTTATTTTTATTTTTACTAGCTCTGAAAATGGTTTTCCAAAGAACCACTCACTATTCTTTAATCAAGTTTTTCATATAAATTAAAAGTTATCTTATAAGTAACATATGTATTATTTTATGTAGATATATAAAACTATAATACATATAATATACATATAATATCATACAATGGTACAATGAGGTTTTTTGGTTTTGTCTTTTTGTTTTGTTTTTTGAGACAAAAGGTTTTTTTTAATATTTTATTAATTTATTCACATTACATCTCATTGTTATCTCATCCCTTGTATCCTCCCATTCCTCCCTCCCTCTCGCTTTCCCCTTACTCCCCTCCCCTATGTCTGTGACTGAAGGGGACCTCCTCCCCCTGTATATGCTCATAGGGTATCAAGTCTCTTCTTGGTAGCCTGCTATCCTTCCTCTGAGTGCCACCAGGCCTCCCCATCCAGGGGATGTGGTCAAAAATGGGGCACCAGAGTTCATATGAAAGTCAGACCCCACTCTCCACTCAACGGTGGAGAATGTCCTGTCCATCAGCTAGGTCTGGGTAGGGGTTGAATGTTTACTGCATATATTGTCCTTGGCTAGTGCCATAGTTTGAGCAGGACCCCTGGACCCAGATTTGCCCGTCATAATGTTCTTCTTGTAGGTTTCTAGGACCCTCTGGATCCTTCTATTTTCCCATTCTCCCATGCTTCTCTCACCTAAAGAGACAAGGTTTTTTTGTGTAGTCTTAGCTGAATACAATGAGGCTTTAAAAAGTAACCTTGCCGGGGCTGGAGAGATGGTTCCTGAGCTCAATTCCCAGCAACCACATGGTGGCTCACAAGTATCTATAATATCATCTAATGCCCTCTTCTGGCATGCAGGGGTACATTCAGGCAGCCCACTGTATATATAATACATAAAGTTAATTAATTAGTTTTTTATTTTAAAAAAAAAGAGCACTGGCTTCTCTTCCAAAGGACCCAGGTTCAATTCCCAGCACCTACATGTCAGTTCACAACTCTCTGTAATTCCAGTTCTAGAGGATTTGACACCCTCACTCAGATATATACACAGGCAGAACACCAATGTATATAAGGTAAAAATGTTAAAAGAAAATATAACTTTGCCATAATTGTTCTAATTTGCATTTCCCTGCTTATTAATGGACATAAGAATATTTTTCTATCTCCTGACACTCCAATTATAAAGTGTTACAAACCTCTTTTTATCATATCCTCTCTTACTCACACTTAAGAACCTTCTCTTTGGCTGGAGAGATAGCCCAGAGGTTAAGAGCACTGACTGCTCCTCCAGAGGTCCTGAGTTCAATTCCCAGCAACCATATGGTGGCTCACAACCATCTATAATGTGATCTGATGCCCTCTTCTGGCAGGCAGGTATACATACAGGCGGAGCACTGTATACTTAACAGTAAATAAACCAATCTTAAAAATAAAAATTCTCTTCACTCTAAAGTATACCCTAACCGAGAAGAGACTTGATACCCTATGAGCATATACAGGGGGAGGTAATCCCTCTGAGGAACAGTCATAGGGGAGGGGAATAAGGGGAAACTGGGAGGGAGGGAAGAATGGGAGGATACAAGGGATGGGATAACCATTGAGATGTAACAAGAATAAATTAATAAAATTTTTAAAAATTAAAAAAAAAGAATAAAACATAACTGCTAGAAGATCATTAAAAATAAATAAATAAATAAATAAATAAATAAATAAATAAATAAATAAAGTATACCCTAGGTAATCTTTGGAGAAACTCTTCAATAGCTAAACACAGTCTTGAGGCCTTAGTGCTAGATTTCACAATTAATATTTAAGCAGTACTTGCCTACTAAATATAACACAGCTAATACTATTTACCTAAGAAGTTGCTGTATGAGTTGAACTAGAGGCAAACACTGTTTGCCAGATGATTCATAGATCCCAGTATTAATTAGGTCTTTATCCAGAGGAGTCCTACTTCTATGAAATGTCGAGGCACTGGCTTCTTGTTCGTCAATTTCTTTTTCCTTCTGTGCTTCTTTTTTGGCTTCTATATCCTGAAATTCATAAAACACAAACTGGTGAGCAGTGATCTCATTAGTACCACCGCAGTCCTAGCCTCAGATGCTGATGCACACAGTTGACAAGACCTGATGGCATGGCCTGTCAGAAACTCCACCTCTTAGTTGCTATTTTAAATACATTATTCTCCTATAGAGTCAACAAAATCTCCTGTTGTTCAGCCTGACTCTTTAGCTACTGTAAAGTAATTAAAATATTTCTTTGTCTCTGCTTGCTTGCTTCCTTCCTTCCTTTCGTTCTTTCTCTTTTTTTTTTCAAAATGTGTATGAGTGTGTTGCCTGCATGTACGTCTGGACAAAATGTGCCTCGTGCCGGTAGAGGCCAGAAGATGGCCTTCGATGCTCTAGAACTTGAGATAGACACTGTAGGTCATCATGTGAGTGCTGGGGATCAAATCAAGGTCCTCAGGAAGAACAGCAGCCAGTAAGTACTCTTGCTGCTAAGTCATCTATCCAGCCCCGAGACACTGAAATCGTTGCCACCAATTCTGACAAACCTGAGTATGGGCAGACTCCTCCATAGTCTCCTTCGTAAGGTCAGGAAGGAGTTGCAGCTCTCACACAGCCAGTACAAATGTAAGGAAAGGAGGCCTTCTGGGAATCCATGAACATGCATCTTGGTATGCAATAAGTGTTACCCCAAAGTATTTAGTCACAGGGAAAATACATGCTCACAGGATTAACACCCACTTTCTCTCCTGATGAATGTAATGATCCTAATGATCATAGTAGACTTAAGACCAAAAACAAGTAAACATCCTTCAACAGAAGACTAAATGTAGTGTTACACCCATTCAATGGAGTACTTCTCAGTAATAAAAACCATGAAATAATCCTCAATCATAAAAACAAAGTAGTAACATTAACAATGATGTAGGTGAATACAAAGACCATCAACTGAGGTAAGAGAAGAGGTATTAGCACCTACTATCCTACTTACATGACACACAAAGCAGATAGTCTAGAGGCAGGGAGTAGCTTGAGTGAACAGGGACATAAGCATCTTCCAGGGTGATGAAAATAATCTACATGATGGATGTATCTGTAAAATTCACTTAGGCAAAAACCTAAGGTGGCATCATTTTACCACAAATAATAATTTGATCACTTTTAAATAAGTAAAACCAAAGAGTTTTAAACTTTAAACATTTATATGTAACTAAAAGTTTTCCATTTGGGTTCTTGAATGTTATAGTCATGATTCCATATGTACGAGTACACAGCTTTCAATCTAACTATACACTGAGTAAAATCACTCATTGGCTCCTCTGCACTCCTAGCATACCTGGATTTCTGCAGTAATGGCTGCATTTAATGCTGACTCTAATCCTCCATCAGCCATCAGGCTGCCAACTAAAAGATCAATCATGAATCGACGACCTGGACTTATATTCACTTCGTTGCCAGAAACTGAAAAAGAGGGAGATTGTTTTTGTTTAGTTTGATGTCTGCTTTTGCCAATTTTAATAAGTGCCACCACATCCCCCACACTCCTATTTGTGCCCGATTCTGCACCTAACAAAAGCTCACCTGTGCAGGGCAAGAGTGCGGAGAGCGCCCTGGCGCGCTCCTCAGCTGTGGGCAGCAGCACAGACCAGCCGCTCTGCAGCACAGCTTGGGCAGCTGACTGCACAGTACCCAGCACACCTGCACTGCTGGCCAGGGTCACCACAGTCTGCTTCAGGCTGTTCAGGAGCACACTGCCCAGACCTAAACCAAGGAATTCCGGGTCAACCTGGTGACTAATGGCAGCATGCAACTATAAAAAGGAAAAAGAAATTATTTAGAACATCCAAAAACAAATGTAGTTTTCGAAACTCTAATAAAAGACTGAATAAAACTTAATTTGAAATAAAAATAATATAAACAAAATTAACTTCTCAATTTGTTAAATATCCTTATCCAAAATGCTTCAGTGTTTTGAAATGTTTTCACATATGAGGTACTTTAAGGGACTCATGTAATGCACAAAATTTATTTATGGTTCAGATACGCCTCATACAGGTACCCCGGACACAATTTTAAGTATTTTTACACATGAAGTAGTTGGCATACACTGCATTTTCCACCTACAGAATTATGTTAACATTGAAAATGTTTAAAATTGGGACCATTTTAAATTTTAGACTTTCAGATTAGAAAGATTGAGACTTATACAAAATTTTTAAAACTGTATTAAAATTTTTTTAACCACTATAGCTGGGAAATCTCATTGTAAAGTACTATAGAAAAACAATGTCTTACCCATCTCGAAATGTGCAACAGTAAAATACAAGATCAGCACAAGGAACTAAACATTGTAGAAGAAGCAACCCTCAACCATCTGCACCCAGCAGAGAAACACCTGTAACCAACTGCAGTTTAAAACTGCAGAGCCAAACAACAGACACAAGCAAAGTCTTCAGGGCAAACCAAGAACACAGATACAGAAGGAGCCAAAGGCAAAGGTTTTAAAAGGCAGAGCCCATACTTGGGCTTTAGGTCAGCATCCAATAACAGAAGGGCGGTCCCCAAGCTCCTCACAACCACCCACTAAACCTGAGCTTTCCCTAAAGCCCGCCAGCCTACTGTGACAGAGCCACACTATTCCCGTGCAAAACTTCCGGCACAAAGAACCACAGGAATTAGGGCGCCAGCCTAGCCTTTGAGTAGCTATAGGACAATAGTCTACTACCCATCTAAGCACAGGTACCAAAGGTCAAAAATGAGCACCTGGCCTGGCTACAGCCTGTAAAACCCTAGAACACAACAGCAGCAAATACCAAACTGTCTTCTAGGGTCACTGTAACAACTTAGGCCAAAGAGAAACCAATCACTATGAAAAGGAACAAGGCATTCTACAACAAGCTAACATGAGGGAGGATCCTTGTCAAAGAAAATTATGTCCCTAGAGATGGTGACAATTAAAAAAGAAAGAAAAAGTATATGTAAGTATATGTAAAATGCTCTTAGAAGTCAGCCAGGTTTAATTCCAGCACTCGGGAGGCAGAGGCAGGAGGATCTCTGAGTTCAAGTCCAGGACAGCCAGGGCTGTTACATAGAGAAACCCTGTCTGGAAAAACCAAAAATAAATTAATTAATTAATAAAAATAAAAAATAAAATGTTCTTAGAAGTCAAGTATCAGAGGGCCAGTGAGACTGCACAGCCAATAAAAGCATTTACCACCAAGCCTAACAACCTAAATTCAAACCTTAGGACCTACATAGTAGACTAAGAATTGACATCCACAAGCTAACCTCTTACCTACACACACAAATAAATAATAGATAAACAAACAAACAAGTAAATGTAATTTAATATGTTTAATTAAGGTTGGAGCTAGAACCATGGCTCAGCAGTTAAGAGTACTTAGCTATAAGGGATACAGTTTCATTCCCAGCACCCATGTCTGCAGGCTCACAGTGACCTGTCATTCCATCCAACCCAGGGAATCTAATGCCCTCTTCTGGCCTACATGAACACCAACACGCATATACTCATATACTCATACTGGCATATACACAAGTACATATAAACAAAAGTAGTAAAAATAAAGCTTAAAAAAATAAAGAGCAAGCAGAATAGTGATGATGCACACCTTTAATCCCAGCACTCATGAGGCAGAGGCAGGTGGATCCCTGTTGAGTTTGAGGCCAGCCTGGTCTACAGAGCAAGTACCAGGGCAGCCAGGGTTACACAGAGAAAAAACCACAGTCTCAAAAAAAGCACCACAAAAAAAAAAATAATATAATAAAAAACAGATGCTAGAAGACAAAAATATTGTGACCAAAACAAAGACCTCAAAAGTGACCAAACCCTAGAAATGGAAAACAGTACAAGAACAAAACCCTTAAGATGGACGTGCACAGGGCCACGGGAGCTTCCTCTTGCTCCTTCTATATTCTAGGTCCTACCCTAAGTAACAGTCATGCTTTTTTGTTTGTATACACAGAGGCTCCAGTAGCATGGGACTGGGGGAATGTGCTTGAATCAACGTCTTGTAAACTACTCCGAGTGAATAATTGTTAAATAAACAAGCAATTCAATAACAGGGTCTGTTGAGCTAAAGAAGTGATTTTTGAATTGGAGAAAAGAACTAAGTAAACTACTTAGAACCAAAAAGATTAAGAGATGACTATCAAAAGAGACAAAGAGATTTAAAACTATCAAAGAAGTCATGATAGGTGAGACAATTTCAAGCTTAATGAGAACATGAAATCCTGGGCTAAGTACCATCCATAACCTCAGGTTACATGCAGAGAAGCTTCACCTAGACATAGCACCTGAGAGGCTGCCAGAGAGAAAGACAGATTAGTGCCAAAGCATCAAGAGGACCAGGGAAAGGCTTCTCATCAACAACACAAGGCCTATTTTCAGTAAGTCATTTTTGAAATTCTAGTAGATGACCAAGGGCCAGGGTGCAGCTGAGTGGTAAACAGTTGCCTGGCATGTATGACGCCATAGGTTCATTCCCAGAATTGAAGGGGTGGGTCCCATTTATAAAGGCATTTATAAAGGGGCAGGAACCGCAGTCTCAATACCTGGAGTCGGAGAAGATTCAGCGTAGCCACAGCCATGCACTCTTTCTCTTGGGGTGGGGGCCAGTCGGCAGTGCCATCCATTCCCTCAGTTACTTGACGCAGCAGGAGATCCAGCTGCTCAAAAGTCATTGAGCAAATGTCCACCACAAAAGGGACACGAAGGCCAATGGACCACTCAGAACAAGATGACCATGCAAAGCTCTGTTCAAGAAAAAAAAGGAACCTAACATGAAACCTGTAGCTCATCGATGGTCGGTTCCACTGAGAGACTTACCACTCAGTATGAAAATGCCCCAAGTTGTGACTTGCTCATCCCTCTACATCCCCAAATTCATGGCTGTCTAGCTTACATACTATTTCCAACTTCCTCTCCTATTTTACTATCCCATCTCATTTCCACACCTGAAAAAGGAAAAAGCTTTTTCCAAATTGTTTTCACTCATAAAATTACTAATCCATATTAATGGATGAGGTGAGTAGTCAACTTACTTACACTGGTACAACCAGCATTCTAAGTAGAAGACATATTAGGTGTATATATACAACCTTCCTAAATGCACCGTCAGTATAATGTAACTAACTGACCTTTATAGAACAGTTCACGTAGAAACAGTTACTTAGAAGAAACGTTATAACATCAAATGCTTAAAGACCAAAAAGGGTTAAACTGCCAGGCAGTGGTGACACGCTCCTTTATCCCACTACTTGGAAAGCAGAGGCAAGAGGATCTCTGTAAGTTCAAGGCCAGCCTGGTCTACAGAGTGAGCTCTACCACAGGCAAACTCCAAGATTCCGCATCAAATAACCTGAAAGTGAGCCCAAAGACTCTTAAAAAAGAAAAAAGCAAAATAGTTTACAAAAAACAAGGGTAAAAAAATTAACTAAAAATAATTATATTTTTAAAATCAACAAAATTAAACCTCTAAGGGGGAAAACTGAAACGAAAATATATAAATTACTAGTATCCAAGTGGCAAATGACTTCAAATGGTTAGTCAGAGAATACTTTTTAAAAAAAAAGTATACATTAATTGCACAACTGTAACAGAATGGAATGATTGATTCCTGAGGGCCACAATGAGGAAAACCAACCCATGAAACAGAAACCATGAATGCCTCTTTATCTGCTAAGGAAATGGAATTTTATTAAAATTGTATTTTCATTTTCTAGGCTCAGATGAATTCACAAACATAGCATTATACATAGTCTCCCTTAGAAAACACACGGGAAAGTGCCCAATTCTTTTCATGAGGCCCTGACAGAAATTAAATAAGAAGACAGCACAAAGAAAGATGCATGACAATAACCCTGATGAGTATACATACATAATAAATAAATAATAAAATATTAGCAAATAAAACCTATAAACATCAAAAGGGTATAACACCATGAACAACAATTATAGCAGTAATGCATGGATTACTTTGAAAAACAGTATTTTCCAGAACGAATTACTACATAATCTGAGAAAATATATTTTTTGAACAAATATCAGTGTCCATTTAGAATACTTCCCCAAAAAAGAAACAACCCACAGCCAACAAAGAAGAGCCAGAAGGAGAACAGGTGTCTCTACAAACAATGTATCAGAACTACAATGAAGTAACATGTGGTTTGGAAGGACTGCAAGATAGAAGGACACCACATAAAAACTGGTATTTCTACACACTAGCAGTGAACATTTGAAAAATGAAATTGTAGAAAACACCAAACCTAACTATGTAGTCAGTACCTGAGCAGGCCCACAGGCAATTCCAACTATATGTTTGGTGTCCAGTCCTGGGAGTGCAGTAGGTTCTGGCTTGGTCACACGCAAAGTGTCAAAGTGCTGGCACTGATCATTGCTCCCCCAGCTGTGTACCTCACTGTCTTCTGTCAGAGCAAGGCAGTGGGTAGAGCCTGCAGCCACATCAATCACCTTCTTCCCTAGGGAAAAGATGCAACTAGTTACACCACTAAGCCTGTGGCTGTAGTTCCAAGAAAGACATCTGCTCACAGCTACAGAAGAACAGAAAGCATTTAATATTAACTTCTGACAAGTAACACATTCCTTTAATATGAAGTTCAATTTCTTTGATTGCACAATACTATTAAAATACACATCATGCTGGCACAGGCCTTTAATCCCAGCACTTGGGAGGCAGAGGCAGGCAGATCGCTGTGAATTCAAAGCCAGCCTGGTCTACAAAGTGAGTCTAGGACAGCCATGACTACACAGAGAAACCCTGTCTAGAGAAAAACAAAAACAAAAGCATTTTCATGCTTTGTCAACTATGACTTGCTAAGAACACTGTCCACAAACAAGCTAAAGCTACAGTATGAAGAGTAGGGGGTTTTTTTTTGTTCCTTATTCAGAATTTTATTCAAAAAAAGGCTGTGATATTTTAAGCTCATATCCCTAGTCTTACTCATATAAGACATACACACACACACACACACACACACACACACACACACACACACAATCACAAAACCACAAATACCACAAACATACCTTAAAAGACACACCCTGCAATTAACTAGGAAGATCACAAGATTAAATAAAGCCTGATCCCTTATTCTTGTGCATGTTCAAGAACTTCTTAGGGCTAGGCAGTGGTGGCGCCCACCTTTAATCCCAGCACTCAGGAGGCAGAGGCAGACAGATCTGTGAGTTCGAGGCCAGCCTAGTCTACAGAGTGATTTCCAGGACAATCAGAACTACACAGAGAACCAAAAACAATTCTGATGGATGAGAGACAATACTTAAAGCAGCACTCGTTTAGCTTTTTTAAGAGATAGGTTTCCTGAGGAATTGTTTTCTAAGCATGCGTGGCCACCAAAACATTCTCATAATTAATTTCTTGACTGATTAACTGATTGTCTCCTGGGCAGGAGAGGACATGCCACAGCACACAAGTGGAGGTCAGAGGGCAAGTTTGTAGAGTTGGTTCTCTTGTTCCACCTTTATGTGGGTTCCTGGGATCAAACTCACCCCACTATACTTGCACAGCGTGTTCCTTTACTGGCTCTTGTCCCACTGATTTTGACATTTAACTAGGTTGGTGGAACAATGGTATTTTAGTTGATAGATTTTTTTTATTTTTTATTTCATTTTATTTTATTTTATTTTATTTTTGTCTCCAATACCACAAATGTAGCCATGCAAAATATACTCTGCACTAAGGACTTTTTCTTAAAAGGAAGCCTACCCTGTTTTCAAAGTCATATGATTTAAGTATTATTATATTAAGTATTTATGTAATTTTAGAAAAGCATTATATACCTTTTCTTGTAGGTGAGTCTAGCATAATCAACAGAGTGTTTCCATATAATGTCAATAAAATCAGCTAAAGAAAACTGTTCCCTAGACTGTTCTGAGTGATTGTAAGTTAACAGCAATAGTAATTTAAATATTCCTATAGTAAGGAATTAAATAACTGAACAGCTCGATTTTCTGCATTAATAGAGGAAAATGTAAATAAGAGGCAAACTGAATTGCAATAGAGTCGCACAACAGTGACCTGTGTTACTCTACAACTTATATCAGGAGCTCGGGAGTAAACGCGTGATAAGCAAAGATGACTCATAGTAAGCAAGGTATTAACATACTATAATATAAAACTGATAAACAAAGAACTGACACATCTCACTTAAAAGCTTCATTTCCAAACCCTCTCAATAAAGAAACAGAAACTGAGAAAGGAAAATGAGTTGGTGTAAGGATCCACTAAACTAGTCTTTTAAACAAAATGCAGACCAAATCCTTATTTGTGAATAAACTTTTATGGGAGCTCAGCAGGCCCACTCCCTTAGCAATTAATAAGCTAGCCCTTTAAGAAGGCTGTATCGGGCTGGAGAGATGGCTCAGTGGTTAGGAGCACTGTCTGCTCTTCCAGAGGTCCTGAGTTCAATTGCCAGCAACCACATGGTGGCTCACAACCATCTATAATGAGATCTGATGCCGTCTTCCAGAGTGCAGGTGTACATACAAGCAGAACACTGTATTAAATAAATCTTATTAAAAAATGAAAAGGCTGTCTCATTGTGAACTAAATAAAATACCAAAGGGCCCAGTGGACATACATGTTCTGACCTTCAGTGAGTCACTGACCTCGACTTTCTGTGCTTTCTTGTCAACTCATCTGTACTTCACCAGCTACTAGACCAAATATTATAGAGAAAAAGAGGAGAGTGTTTTCCCTTTACAAAGTCCATGCTGTAACAGGTCCACACCACACTACAGAGGACCCTGCACTCACACCCACACTTACTTCCCTTCCCCGCCCTCCCAGTCTGCAATGGACATTAGACAGTCCTGTAACCAAGCATGTATACCTTATAACCAAGAAAAAGGTCATCTCAGACCAACTCGGGAGGATTCAAGCCTACTTTCCACTGGGACCCCACAGCACAGTAAGTCTCAAAGTAAATAAAGTAAAAGTTAAATGTGATGAGAATAATTTAGGCCATCTATTAAAAGAGATCGGCCACTTTCCATTATCTATAGCTATCAGGATGTTAGTAAGTTTCAAATGACAGTCCACTCACTGGATATAAGGTAAGTAAAGAAATCTGAATAGATCTATAAGGCTTAAATTTTACTTCTGCAATCACCTTGCAAGCCTTCCAAGAGTTTAGGATAACGGACATGTTCTTCTGTTCCATGCCCAAGCCTCTGATTGTCACCTTTCCCCCAGGAATAAACCTGGCCATCTTTTGTCAAAGCAATAGAAAACTGACTTCCACAGCGAACTTTGATGACATCTAAGTCTTGAAGTTTTTCAATCAGCTTTGGGGTTTTGCAGCCATCACTTCCACCTCTACCCAACTTCCCATAGTCACCATCTCCCCAGGACCATACTTGACCTAGAAAATACAAATGCATGTAAGTAAAAATCATTGCACACTTCAATGGAAGTTTTAAACAACTGAAAATAACATAATCCATAAAACAGATAACAAACTTACCTACATATAGTTAATACTGCACAGGTTATTGCCTAAATGTAACCTAATTTATATTCCAGATTGGCATATTAGTGATTGAAAACAAGAGCTAGAGAGATGGCCCAGTAGTTTAGAATACTGCACTTGGATTTGGAGAGATGGCTCAGTGGTTAAGAGCACCGACTGCTCTTCCAGAGGTCATGAGTTCAATTCCCAGCAACCACATGGTGGCTCACAACCATCTATAATGTGATCTGATGTGCATAATAAATAAACAAATCCTTAAAAAAAAAAGAAAGAAAGAAAGAATACTGCACTCACAGCCATCCAGGATCAGCACCAATCTTCTGCCCTCCTCAGGCACCAGATACACACAAATTCAGTCATACTTATAGGCAAAAGCTTCATACTCATATAATAAAAATAACAAATAAATCTTATTTTAAAAGTAAAAGATGGGTTTTATTTTTATTTCTAATAAATGGAAAGCAAAGATCAGATTCTTATTTGGGGGGACCAATACTACTGCTTCAATTAAATACTAAACACAGAACACAATTACACTGCTCCAGAAGACATGAGCACTGAGCTATGTGGCAATGCAGCATTTTGTCTATTTGTTTGTTTGTTTGTTTTTTCGAGACAGGGCTTCTACATGTAGCCCTGGCTGTCCTGGACTAGCTTTGTAGACCAGGCTAGCCTTGAACTCCACTTGAGATGCACCTGCCTTTGCCTCCCAAGTTCTGGGATTACTGCAGCATTTTACTGACCACTCTACAGTCTGTCTGCACACTGCTGTTCCCATGACACTGTAGTGTTTCCCATTGGCATGTATCAATGCAATATAATTTAATTAAATATGACATAAAAGGGTACAGTATAATTACAAAAAGTGGTCTTCAAAACTGAGCTGAATAACTTGCAAAACCTTTGTAAAATTGGAGAGGAAAAAAAGAAAACTGCTCAGGTATACACTATTGAAAGTTGTAAGAGAAAGTCCAGAAGAAACGAGAATGAAAACTATAATTTGTTTGTAAATACTCAATTCTCATTCTACTGTCCAAACTAAAGTACAATGAACTTTTCCTTAAATGTGGTATTTTTTTTTTTATTTATTTTACTTATTTATTTATTTATTTATCACCACTTTGTAGGTGATTCAGGCTATAATAACTACCTAACTATGCCACTGTGACTGGAAAACAGCCAGAAACAACATGTAAGCCAGCTAATTTGGAAACAATACAATGCTAATTGTCAAGCTAGGCTAATCCCTGATCTAAACTGAAAACTATAAATAATATACTACTAGCTGCTCAGTGAAAAAAAAAACTCAGTGTGCATATATATATCAGAATACATGACTAATTTTATGTCCTGCCTAAAACTCTATTGTTTACACTTGAACCAACATTTTCGGCAAGCCTATCACCCAAGACCAGACTGCACAGGGCAGGCAGAATGCTTCCACTACACCAGTCACCTCAGAACATAATCATGAGCAGGAACACTTCCCTATATAAGTTGAACCAAAAAAGTACAAGTGTGAGGTGAGCAATGTTTATAACGTTATTCGTAGGCACATACAGCAATTTCACAAGGAATACTGTAGTGAGAAATTTGGAATTTTGGTTTCTTTAAAAAACAAAGAAATGTTATAAGAGTATGTTTTTATTTTAATTCCAGGTGTAGGGATATGGGATTGCTTCGCAGCAGCTGACTATGACTGCCCCGTACTCTAGCAGAGGCATGGTTTTGCCAGCTGCTAAGAAATTCTGCAATTGCTGACATTTGGAATTCTGGGGACTTTTCAGAAGGTATATAAATGTTAGAGCCCCGATAGATGGGTTGTTGGTTGCTGTTGGATGTGGTTTGTTAAGTAGTGGTGTGCAAAGAAGAAAGAGAGGAAGAAGAAAAAGAGGAGGAAGAAATAATTTGATTGTGAAAATAAAACCCTTAATCAGGAGGAAGTAGTCTAACAATACTGTTGTCCCTTTTCCTTTCTATCCGCAGTTGCAAAAGGTTCATACAACTCCAAAACTCACTCATCCAGGCAACAAGCAGCAGCATCCCTAAGAAACTGACCAGGGCAGCACAAGCACTACATACCATTCTCAGTCACGGCCAGGGTTTGAGCGTCCCCACTCCCACAGGCAACATCGATGACCTTTAGTCCTTTAAGTCCAGCCACCAGCATTGGAATGGCCTCGTCTTCACTGGAGCCTTGAAACAGATACAGCAGTCATCCTCAATGCTTCTCAGAAGACGCAACCCCCTCCTACCTCAGGACCATACTTATGTAGGGCAGACATACCATGGCCCAAGCGGCCGTAGTTCCCACAGCCCCAGGTGTACAGTTCCCCCTCAGCAGTGATGGCTGCACTGTATGTGCTCCCACATGCTATGTGCACCACGTGCTTCCCAGCCTGCTTTCCTGAGAAAGCAGAGATCACCTTGGGCTCCTCCAGAGGCCTGTGGGAAGAAAGGCAACAAATAATATCTTAGACATTTCTTAAGAGTTAAAAAAAGCAAACAGGTGATCAGAGCACAAGACTTTTTGCCTTTCTATCTCAAACACCAAACATCACCACCTACTAACCTGAATCCAGCCAGAGTACCTACACAATGAACTATAAAGCAACTCTACTCTGAATGTCCCCAAGCACAGTCTATCAGCACCAAAGCAATGAACTGCTGATACACCTTACAATATAGCTACACTCCAAAATATTATTATAAGTAAAAGTCAGAAATAAATTCTTTTATAACTGGCTATAATCAGTTCTAGAAATTACAAGATAATATGAACAGAGGACAAGACAAAGGCTGGTAGGAGCTAGATTTTACAGATTAAAAAGTCTGAGAAAATAAGATAATTGAAAAAATAATTGGAAAAAAAATCCAATTAGCAAAGTGTCCCATGCTTATAATCTGAACTATGCATCATATGATAAACAGCATTTTCAAAGACATGATGTTTGGCTCACTTTGTCACTACAGACAAGAATGGGCACAGCAGGGGAAAGCCAACCACTGCTGGGCACAACCATTCTCTTCTTATTTAGCTCAAGTTTCAACTCCTCCAAAAGTTTTTCTCCAATTCCTGTCATTTGCACTGATCTTTTCCCTTCCCTGAACTCATAGAGCAAGGAAGGTGATTGATTTGAATGACCTCAGCTAATCCTGACTTCTCTAAGAAATACTTTATAGGAAGTCTACTATAAACACTGCAAAGAAAGCAAATTAGAGGCTCAATCCATCCTCTAGTGTGCTATCCTGTACCTTGGTGCCTTTGGAGTCCATGCCAATCCCACCCTCCAGTCAGAGAATAAGAGTCATTCCAAACTCCTTTCTTTTTCACCAAGGTTTCTCTTATTTTTCTCAATTTCTTACATTGTAGTTTCGGGGTACTTCTAAAATAATGCACCATACATACCATTAGTTTTCTTGCAGGCTGAGATTCTTCTCAGAGAATATTCTAAGTAGTGATGTTTCTATCTCTACCCTCATGGTATAACAAGACAATATACCTTCCAGTCCCTTCTCTACCAACTCACAGACAGTCCAGGTTGAGATAGTTGTGCCTGCCCCTTGCTCATGCTCTGACTTCATCAAGTAAGCTTGCCCCAGGAACAGCACATCTACCTAGTGCCAAGATCTTTCCACCAGGCTCCATTTGCAACAGCACAATATAAAATGGTTCCATTACTCTGTGGGAACTGACAGACGTCTCAATTTTTACCCATGAGCATTTAAAATACCCATTTTTCTGTTTTATTTCTAATCATTCATAACCAAAAGCTTCTACCCAGTTAGATAAGATTTATTTTTATGCTTGTAATAATATCATAGTTCCACAGGCTGTATTGGCAGAAGACACAGTGCAGTGTGCAAGACAATACATGGGTATTTCTGTGTCTAGAGAACATGATGGAGGAGACAGTTGCTAGCCATTGCTAATGCTGGCAACAGAGCACCCTCTACTTGTGGCAAAGTTCCCAAGGAGTCAGTCATCAAGAATAGATACATGCCGGGCATTACAGCCCACACCTTTAATCCAAGCAGAGGCAGGTCAATCTCTGTGAGTTCAAAAACAGCCTGGTCTATATAGTAAGTTCCAAGACAGCCAGAGCTACATATTGAGACCCTGTCTCAAGGGAAAAGAAAAAGGAGGAGGAGGAGGACAGGGACGAGGATGAGGAAGAAAGAAAGAAAGAAAGAAAGAAAGAAAGAAAGAAAGAAAGAAAGAAAGAAAGAAAGAAAGACAGACACATGTTGTGTCTCCCTCCTTATCTAGCTCTGCAGTAGGCAAATGGAAATCACCCCTGACATTTTCCAGTCTATTGTGAATATGGACAACCAAAGAGCATATCAGTTTCTGAAAAGGCTGTACGTACACAGTGTCTCCATGGCCCAGCCTTCCGCCATCCCCACAGCCCCAGGAGTACACCTCCCCCGTGGCAGCCAAAGCCAGATAGTGGTAACCATCAGAATGGGCAGCAATTTTCACAATGTTTCTGGAGGCAAGACCCTGGACCAGTTGTGGAGCCTAGAAAAGTAAAATCAGGAAGAACATTAGTCAGTCATAGTAATGGACAATGAAAACAGGATGGCTCTCCCATTCATATTCCCTCTGAGCTAACATCTGTAAAGGAAGACTAGGAATCACCAGGGCTTCTGACCTGTTCTCCATTCGAGCACCAAGAGAACAGT
>OU015752.1:78872718-78887931 GCA_907169655.1 Acomys percivali | reverse complement strand
GTGTGTGTGTGTGTGTGTGTGTGTGTGTGTGTGTGTGTGTTTGTGTGGGTGTGTGTGTGTATGTGTACATGTATGTGTGTTTGAGACAGGGTTTCTCCATGTGGCCTTGGCTGTCCTGGACTCACTTTGTAAACCAGGCTAGCCTCGAACTTACAGAGATCCACCTGCCTCTGCCCCCCAAGTGCTGGAATTACAGAGGTGTACCACCACACCCAACAACACCATATCTCTAATTCTTGTTAAAAGTCTTATTATCACTTACAAGTGTTAATACATAAATTAAGCCAAAGTGATAATGAAACACCTAACTCTTTATAGAAAAATAAAAAGAAAGAGCCACAGTCTGAGGTTTTATGAGTATTTGTTTACACTTAGAGAGAACAGCCTAACACAGCATCTTTAATTCACTCCTCAAAACAGTCAACAGCTGCTGGGAACACACAGGCACTAAGCCAGACATACAGAGATCACCACAGCTAACTCAACAAAGACCTCTGCAAAGTCAACATGACAGGCAGTACACAGGTCTCTCTAAAAGGTCAGTGGATCCACGCAAATCACATTCCTCTTCCTAAGTACAAATCTGAAAGCTGCCATACAGAAGCAGCTTTATAGTATGTATGATACTTTACCATTATAATATAGTGCATGTGACCTTCTACACCTACCCCCATCTCACTTACTGCTATCACCAGTAAGCAAATACACCCAGAAGACATCTTCTTCCATGGATGTACACACTATGGCTTATCTATAATAAAATTATTTCTTTGATAGTATCAGAATAAGAAAGGGTTACCTATACACAAAACCCCAGGAGATACTCACATGCATGTCGCCCTCTGCATGTGGTATGTCCTTACTGCCGATGATGCTCTGGAACCTCTGCAGCAGAGGCAAAAGAGGGGCACTGGTACCCTGGGCAGAACGCTCATTGTCAGTTTCCTGTGCCCCACTATCCCACAGCTGAAGCAATAACAGGATCGCAGACAACATTTGGCTGAAAAGGAACAATATTTGCTCTCTAGTAAAAACAACTAATGTCTACCATACCACATCAAAACTAAACAAACAAATAATTATAATTATAGGAAGACAATGGTAAGAGAAACTGCTAAAATCATGTATGTCATGGAAATAATTCTTGGAAATTAAATCACTGAATTAATGCCAAGAATTTAGCAAAAAAGAACTGTCGTCTATCGATAAGCATAAAAATAGCTAAGACATTCAAGTAGTGCTTTCTACATGAAACTTCTAGGACCTTAAGTCAACAAATTAAAAATACCTATATCAGAAAGATAGCTACTTAGAAAAAAAAATCTTAAAAAGAAGAGCTCCTAGATAACTAAATAAATTAGCCTAAAAAGAAATAAAGATAATAAAACAGACTGGCACAAAAATAAACACAGGGGGCCAAAGAAAATCCTTGACTGGTACCACATGGCCCAAGTGGGCAAAGCAAGCCTGAGACAACCCCCACTCAGTGCTACACAGCCTAGACAGGCAGAGCAAGCCTGAAATGACCAGAGCCCAGCAGCAGACAGCATGGGCAGGACATAGCACTCCTGAGATGACCCCATACACCCAGAGGCCCTGGGTAATACTAAGATGAGCAAGGAAGTGGTGGAGACACCACTGGGAGAGGGAGATGAGTAAGATTGGGGTACATGATGTGAAATTTACAAAGAATTAATAAAAAGTTTAAAAAAAAAAAAAGAAGAAATACAAAGTCCTGGGATGGAGGTCTTCCTACAGAATACCATTATTTGCTATAGCCACAAACAATTAAAAGAAATTTCACAACACAGCAGGTTTGCAGATATACAACCATCTCCTGAGGTGACCTGAGCCTTACACCACTCACCTTAGTGTGCCTCTCTGAACAGCCAACTCCAGCAGGATGGCCAAAGCCAAGTGCTGGTCCTGTAGAGGAACCCCTCCTGGTCCCTTAGTCCCTGGTGTTCCATGGACATCCCTGAAATGACAGCAACAGGAAGGCAAGGCAACATCAGAGAAAGCAGAAAATTTTAAATTATACCAGTAGGCTAACTATATTCAATCTCCCATGTAAAAAGACAAGCACATATACATACACACACACACACACACACACACACACACTGGGAGTAGGGAGAGAGGGAGGGAGAAAGGATGAGGGAGAGAGTGAGTGAAAGATCTTTATTAAGTAGGAGTGCTGTTTTCAATGCGTGGGATCAAATCTTAAGCCATGGACACTGGTTGTTGGGCTCTATCACTGAACTCTACTAAAAATGTTAGGGGTTTTGGTTTGTTTGTTTGCTTGGTTTGGTTTGGTTTCTTGAGACAGGGTTTCTCAGTGTAGCTTTGGCTGTCCTAGAGCTCTCTCTGTAGACCAGGCTAGCCTCAGGCTAGCCTCAAACTTAGAGGGATCTGCCTGCCTGTCTCCCAAGTACTAGGATTAAAGTATTGCAGCACCACCAGCTAGCTAAAATGTATTTTTTAAAAAGCTTGAATGAGCCGGAAGTGGTGGTGCACGCCTTTAATCCCAGCCTTGGGAGGCAGGGACCGTCAGAGGATTGCTGTGAGTTCGAGGCCAACCTGGTCTACAAAATCGAGTCCAGGACAACTAGGGCTACACAGAAAAACTCTGTCTCAAAAAAACAAGCCAAAATGCATGAATGTAGATATTGTATTACACCAAAACATAAAATCAGCTGCATCATTACACAACAATTAGAAAGGTCTCTAATGGAGCTGGGCTATAGCTCAGTTGGTAGAGTCTTTTGACTAGCATGCTCAGCACTGCATAAACTGGGCAGGGTTACACATCCTTATAATCCTAGTAGTTGAAGTAATAGGTGGAGGCAGACAAATCAAGGGTTCAAAGTCATCACTAGCTATATAGTAGTTTGAGGCTAGCCTGGGCTGCATGAGAGCCTGTCTCAAGAAAAGAAGGGAAAGAAGGAGGAAAGAAGTGGGTGAATATGGGAGTGTTTAGGTATTTTCCAATTTGAACAAAATATTCTATCAACTTTCCCATTTAAAAAAATGGAGAATTGCCAGCAGCAGTGGCACAATTCTGTGGCAAGGCCTTCATCAGCATTCCCAGGAGAGAGACTCGTGGCTCATGTACAGGATACCAAAGGCATCCCTGTTGACTACAGAAATAAAGACTAATGACTTCTGCTGAGGAGACTCATGAGTGCACTAACTTTCCTCCTGTGTGTCTTTGTACTAAATTTTGTTTTACTTTCTTTAAACTAAAATAAATGTAACTATAGATTCATATTCAAGCCAAGAGCAAAAGCACACACGTACAGTCACCAACTACCAAGGAGCTGAGGGTCACTTGCAGTCAGGAGCTCTGGACTACAGTATGCTATGCCAAGTAGGTGTCCCCACTAAGTTCCATAGAGCAGCCTCCTAGGAACAGGAGGGGACCACCAGGTTGTGTAAGGAGGGGTACAGCTCCCCAGGCCAAGTCAGAAATGGGGCAAGTCAAAACTCCCATTTTGATCTCAGTCATATACAAAAAATTAAAAAGTATAGCTATATGCTACAGTTTCAATCATAAATGTCTGCCAAATACCCATGTATTTGCTAGCTAGTCCCAAATTCATGGCACTATTCAGAAGTGATATTAACATTTAGTAGAAAAAGCTGAGTACAAAAGTTAATTTTTGCTGGTGCGCACCTAAACGAAATACTACAACTCTAGAATTCTCCCTTTCTCTTTGCTTATTGGCTGCCATAAACTGAACAGGCTCTCTCATGGTGAACTGTGTTGACACAGGTCCAAAGCAACAGGGCCAAGTAACCATACATTGGAGTCTTTGAAACCATCAGTGAAAACCTTCCTTCCTTTCAGTTGGTTGTCCAGGGTTTTATTACAGCACTAGTAAATGAAGAACAGGTTCAAACTTTCTTTTCTGTAGGGAGAAGAATCAAACCTAGTGCTCTACTAGTGAGCTAGGCACCCAACACTGGTCAGAACACTTTGTTTGAGTAGCCATGAACTCATATATTATCTACCAAGACTTCAAGGAAAGCACCATCAATCCCAAAAACAGTCGCTCTTCATTATCGCCAAAAGCCCCACAAGAAGTGCTCAGTACTTATGGATGGATGGATGGATGGATGGATGGATGGATGGATGGATGGATGATCAAATACCTCCAGAAAACAATAAACAACAAAAATATCTGATATTTTCCATTACATTCAACACGATAGCTTCTTGGGTCAAGGCACAATAAATATGAATTAAATTATCTAAATGGCAGAGAACTGGCTCAGCAGGTAAAGGCACTTGCTACCAAGACTGACTTACCTGAGTTCAATCCCATGGTGGACAGACATGGTAAAAGAGATCTTCTGACCTCTGTACGTTCACTGTGACATAGGCACCCATACATATACCTACACACACACCTCACACACACGCACACACACACCTCACATACACACACATACCTCACATAGGAAAAAATAAAATGCACAAAAATATTTTAATAGCAAGATCTTGAAAGTATGACGAAAACACAGCAGCTAAACTTAGCCATCAAGTTCCCTAAATCTCAGTAACATGAGAAGACGAGAATGTGGCTGAAGCATACTAGCTATTCCACAGAAAAGCAAAAAAGTACAAACTCACCCAGTCACGACAGACCTGAGGAACCTCGTTGCTCTCTCTACCACCTCCAACCACACAGAGGATACTGTGCTCTCATCAAAGAGCGAGGCTTCAGGAAGGGCGCGAAGGGCATCCAGTGACTCCTGCAGGAGCTCACTGCAGAGATCCGCATCCTCCCCTGAGCAATACACAGTAAGTCAGAGGAGGCTGCCCACTCTCAGGCACTGATGACAAGCAGAGTTCCAGTCACTCCCAGTGAACCTCCAACACCTCAGGTGAAGAGAGAGTCCTGCAATTCTTCATTCAACAGGCCAAACTCTAACACACCTGTTGAAATTCTAGTCGCCCTTTGATGTCTCTCAAACAAGCATTAAGGATTGAGCATCTCTTACCTGAAATGTTGGGTGTCAGAAGTTATTCTCTCTCTCTCTCTCTCTCTCTCTCTCTCTCTCTCTCTCTCTCTCTGTGTGTGTGTGTGTGTGTGTGTGTGTGTGTGTGTGTGTGCGCGCACGCGCGCACAAGATCCTGAGAAGGGAACTCAAGTCTAATTTCACTTCTGTTTCATATCCCTCTGACAGAGCCTGAAGGACATCTCATGCAGCATGTTTAGTGTGGCTGCATTTTGGCAGCAACCTATCACATGAGGCTGAGTTAGGAATTCTCTACTTGTGATATCACTGGTCAAAAGATTTCAGAATTTGGAGCATATCGGATTGCAAACTTTCATATTATGAGTGCTCAACTGATAACTTCTTACTAAGGCATTCCATGGTGAAGGAGGTAAGGTCGGGTTGAAATAAATGAACACTCTCTTTAAAACACAGACCTGAAAACTCAAAGAGACCCTGTAATCCCAGTATTCAGGAAAGCAGAGGCAGGCGGATCTCTATGAGTTCGAGGCCAGCCTGGTCTACAAAGCGAGTCCAGGACAGCCAAGGTTAACACAGAGAGACCCTGTCTCAAAAAAACCCCCAACAAAAAAAAAAAAAAAAAAGACCTTAAGGTAAAGAAAGCAAGAACATATTCCCCTGAGACGGCGTCAGGGCCCTGGTAGTCTAGCTGGTAGGCAGCCAACAAGGAACTTGCTGTGGCAGAATTGTTCAGGGAATCCAACACTCCTGATCTATAAAGGAAACAGAATGGCATGCGGCATACACACCTGAACGCCAGGCTCTCCGCAAGAAGGCAAAGGCAAAGGAGAGTGCTGCTCGGGATCCAACTCTAGCAAGTCCTTCTACCCCTCTGCCTGTGGGACGGGAACTGCAAATAAGCACAACAGGTATAACTGGGTCAGTCCAAAGAACATGAAAATAATCAAATAAAATGAGATCGTGGACCAGGGTGTGGCCTATGACCCTTCTTTAGCTGTCAGGATCCTTAGGGGTTTCTAGTATCAATTTCTTTAACCTTGTAGAAAATACCTTTTATAAAAAAAGTTTCTCTATGAAGACATGAATACTGCATAGAGAAGCTCTGTGCGTTTAATCTATGAGGGCCTGAATAGTGTGGGGATGCTGTGTTAACATCTGTGAGGGCCTGAGCAGTGCCAAGGAACATGTGCAGAGGAAGCTGTATGCACATCTGTGAAGGACTATGTAGAGAGAAGACCAATTTGCTGCTTCCATTTGGTGCCAGGAACACAAGAATATGTTCTAAATGAGAAATACAAGTATTACAAAATAGAGCCTTTAAAGCTGAGTACACATGTTAAATCTGACCAGGAAACTTTGGAGGACTATTACCAACATTTTCCCTTAAGGAAACTATTCCTGTGTAACCATGAAGCTTGGCTCTCTTCAGACAGAACCTTGAACCCAAGAGGGAACCTACAGCCCCAAGCCAATGTAAACTAAATGTAAATTAAATGTAAATGTAAATTAAAAATTTTTTAATTATTATTGTTGGTGTGTGTGTGTGTGTGTGTGTGTGTGTGTGTAGACAAATAAGTAAACGCAATCTATTATAAATCCAAAAAGTTGTGGGTTTTTTGGGGGGTTTTGTTTTGTTTTGTTTTGTTAAAGATTTATTTATTTATTTAATGTATATGACTGCTTTATTCCGGGAGGCCAGAAGAGGGCACCAAATCTCATTATAGATGGTTGTAAGCCACCATGTGGTTGCTGGGAATTGAACTCAGGTCCTCTGGAAGAGCAGGTTACTCTTAAAAGTTGTTTTAATGTTAGGAATTCCTTCACTTAATAAAGCTATTTCAACTAACTCACCAATGCTTAAGTCAAGAGAGCATTCAAAATACTTCAGTATCTTAGGTTGATATGACCGACACACAAGTGTGCTCAAGGTCTCTTAGCATCAATTACTCATGTATACAAGCTCTCAGACCAGTGGCCATCACTGGGCTGCTGCCTATGTGATCAGGAAATGAAAAAGCGGTGTGCCAACTTGATGTGGTGATACGAAAAGTGAAGCCTTTGTGTCTGGCTTTGAGTAAAATGTTACAGGAAAGACTTTGCGGTGTTTGGGTTAATCAGTAGAGGCTATGTGAACTTTGAAGAAATGTTGTCTCCCTGGAAAATCTGTACTTGTAATACATGAGAGCTTGGTCCTATGTTGGGTTATGTTTGAATAAAAGTAATGGCAGTGAACTAGTCAGGGTCAGTCTTTTTTCCAAGAAGGCCGAACCCCTCTGCTCCTTTGGGAATGAAGGCTTAGCATCTTGGTGCACTAGTCTCTCAACTATGGCACCTACAACCGACACCAGCCACTACCTGCAGGGTAAGTGGGGCTGGGAAAGGTTCAAACTACCAAAGTTATCTTGCTCTTGCTGCCTGAAAGAGCAGACAACCCATACAAATCTTAGTCCTTTTTAACCATGGCTAGCCATAATCAAAAGTATGAGCTTCCAGTATGCCAGGAGTATCTTAGGACCAAGGTTGTGCAGCTGCAAGCTTTCACATAGTACCAAGTATAGACTTTCCAGGGAGACATTTCTTAAAGGGTCAAACAGCCTCTACTGATTAACCCAAAGGCTTTGCTGGAACATTTCATCAAAGCCAGACACACAGACTTCACTTTACATATCACTGCACCAATTATTTTCAAATAGAAATAAACCCCAGAGATCTCTTGGCACAGTTAACAAAAAAACAACTTACTCTAAATATGACAACATGATTTCAGTGAGGAGGAGAAGAGGGGTGAGAGGGCAGAGGGGAGAGAGAGGGGGAGAAGAAAGTGGAACAGGGATGAGGGGGAGGGGAGGGAAGCCAAATGAAGCTACTGTTAACACTTGTCTGCAAGATGGATGAGGGTTTCCCACACTTCCTGCTGCATTCACTACACAATATCCATGTGCACTCTAGGGAGTAAAAACCCACTATCACCACCAAAGAAACAAGCTCCTAAGCATATGAAATGTGAGTTACCCTGACACTCTGTTCTTCTGTAGACAAGAATTTTCAGTTACATTGAGGAAAAAAAATGCAATTTTACATGAGCCTTAAATATTTTAGTAGTTACTAGTTAATACCAAAGCGGGAAAATGCTGGTATATTAATAAAGACTTGCAAATTTAAAACTCTATGTCTAGAAGCACCTTTAGTAATAGAGAAATGGTCTTAAAAAAAAAAAAAAAAGAGCCAGAACTTATAGGGAGCTACTAAAGGGTTCTTCCATTTTATTAGTACCTTTTCTTCTCAGCGGGAGGCACAGAAATGCTGCTGCTTTTCCACTTAACTTTGACATTCTCCTGGAAAACAGTTCTGTTCAAGGCAATGAAATAGCGTTCTAGGATCACGAGCCTCTGCTTCAACCTCAAGGCTGACAGTGTAGTGGTGGCTGACTGGACAGCCAGGGCTTGCTGCTCTTTAACCAGCACAGAGAGGCACTCCTTCAGTTCATTCACATCTGAAACACAAGGCGAGAAAGCATTCAACTCGTCAGTATCGTGGGCATGGTAGTCAGTACCACTGAGAAATCAGACTATGACAATAAGAAACACCTAGTACACAATACATCAGTGCCCAAAGCATTAAACACTGTGGACATACTAGCTGGTAGTACTGTATGCCCACATAGGAAACTCTGGCACAGAGAGGTTAAGTGACTTAACTAAAATCACACAGAGGGAGTATACCACAGGACAAGGATGGCTTCTGGCCTCCACTGTAGGCTGTGTCTCTGTAATCACCATGTACAAGCTGCTAATACAAAACTGAAGGGCTGTAGAACACTTGCTTAGCTTGCTCAAGGCCCTGAGTTCAAGGCTTAGCCCAAACGAATAAACAGATCCTCAAAATGATAAAATCAAACTTCTCAGGAGCCCACATCTACTGTCAAAATAAAAACAATGTTTTTTTAAAAAAATGTGTTCCTCTGACACGTGCAGGTACATGCATGTGTACGTGTATGTATGCATATGTGTTCATGTGGTTCTGTATGTGTATTCCTATGCATGTGTGTAGGCAAGAGTACATGTGTGTGGAGGCCAGAGGGCAGCTTCAGGTGTCATCATTTATGTGCTATCTACCTGTTTTTGGAGAGTTTCTCATTGGCCAGGAACATGCCAAGTACACTAGGCCAGCTAGCCAACACCTCCAGAGATCTGCCTGTCTCTTACCTCCTCAAAGCTAGGATTACAAGTGAGAACCACCAGCTGGGCGAGGTGGTGCACATTTTTAATCCCATCACTTGGGAAGCAGAGACAGGTGGATGGTTGTGAGTTCAAGGTCAGCCTGGTCTACAAAGGGAGTCGAGGACAACCAAGGCTACACAGAGAAACCCTGTCTCAAAGAAACAAACAACAACAAAAAAAGAACAAGTGAGCCACCACACCTCATTTGTTTTTCATATGTGCAGTACCAAAAGTAGTGTTTCAATAGATGTATTATGAGTAACTAATGAAAGAAATATACTATGGAACTATTTTATTGGAAGATAAAGTAATCAGGATGTATGATAAGTACTTAAGCTACACTCTCTAGTGGATGTTTGAATTTTTTAGTAAGAGTTTTTTGGTTTTGTTTTTTAACTAGCAATAGACAATCATGTGAATAAAATAACTTTAAAAAAAAATCTGGCCTAGGTAACTACCTAACATTGCAAAAATTAAAGCTGTAAATTAAGTTATCGCTCAACAACCCCATGCTAGCTCTGTTCCTGTGTTTATGCTCTGTCTTTATTACAACAGTCACCAGCATCCAAGATTCGGACCCTGACAGACAACCACAAAGCAACAACCAACCTCCTTTGAATGGAAGATATCAATTTTCTGCCTACCTATCACTTGAGCATGTTTTCCATAGGAAGTAGAGTTATTCAAAAGCATTAGAGACTACATCTCACCACTTCCCAGGACTCAACTTCATTCCTGGCCATCAGGTACTGTATTAGGATGCCAGGCCTGCACTCAGGCAAACTAAAACTGAACTGCCTAAGAGATGACAGTCATGGAAAACAAGATGAACAACACCATCAATTCCACATCAGTCTCAAAGCAGGAAAAGCAGAATTTCTACATGGTATTTCTACTTTGCATGTATGGAGGTGGGGAGGGAAGGGGGACGCTGGGGAGTGGACCTCCATACTGATTTCCTTAGTGGCTAAACATATAGTCTCATCAGCAATGTATAAGGGTTCCTTTATTGCCACATCCTCATCAGCATTTGCCATTTGTTTTCTTAATGATATTCATTCTGTCTGTGGGTGAGACAGAATCTCACTGTTTTAATATATGTCCCTTCTGTCCATCTTGGGGGGAAAAAAATCCTAGAAGTCCATGTAACTGCTGAGTTTTAAAAATACATGAAGTAAAGCCTGAAGAACTGAAAGAAAAGCCCACCATAACACTAAGGGCTTCAATACTCTAGTAAGGAAAAGAAGATACAAAGTCAATCTTCGATTTATTTCTCTCACTACAAAAGAGACACTAGAAAAAAAGAAAAACAAAGGAGACAGAGAACAGGACCAAACCAAGGGCATGGAGAGGAGGTGCCCAATCAGGTACAGGACAACCAGGAAGAACCTCAGTGTCCATCAAGAGATGAGTCAATAACCAAAATGTGCCGCATACACTTAATAGTATCACAGTCAGCCATGAACAAAAAGGTAATGATGAAATTTGAAGGAAAACGGATGGATCTGCAAAGTATAATATTAGGTGAAATGACCCAAAGTCAGAGACAAAATTCATACGTGCTCCATCATGAGAATCAGAGCCTATAATGTATACATGCAGGTATAAGTGGGGATAAAGCCCCCAAAATTATAAAGGAGACCACAAAAGGTAATAATAGGTGACAAGGAAAGATGAGGGTGGGGAAAACGACACATGGGACATGAAAGATGATAAAGAGAGGGTGGCTTACAAGGAGGTGAGAAGCAGCAGATCACTACACTATGCTTTGCTTGAAAATGTCATGCTATCTAACACCTTGCATGCTAATTTTACATTTTTTTAAGTATTACCAGCAAAGAAAACTTGGATAATATCAGCTAACTTGACACTATTTAGGTCCACACAACAAGGCTCGAGTTGCAACCTAGTGAAGGGTTACCTAACACGTACACCTGGCTTCCATCCTCAGAGCTGTAGATCAGAACAACATCCTGTTAAAAATTCAGATAATGGCAGGCAGTGGTGACGCACAGCTCTCATCCCAGCCCCTGGGAGGGAGGCAGAGGCAGGAGGAGCTCTGTGAGTCCTAGGTCAGCCTAGTCTACAGAGTGAGTCCCAGGACAACCAGGGCTACACAGAGAAACCCTGTCTGGGGGGGGGGGAAATTCACAGAGCAGAAAAATACATACTGTTCCTGGCAAGTACATAGGAAACAATCAAGACTCAACAAGTTAGGAATGAAGTTAAATAAAATGTTTTATTAAGCCCAGCAAAAATAAGTTAGTAATCACTAAAAAGAAGTATATCAAAATACCCTAGCATTTAGAAATTATATAACAGACTTTGAAAATTAAAAACAATTTTCAAGTGAATTAAGACGGAATTTAAAAATCTAGAAAATGTCAACACAGCCAGGCATGGTAATACATGCCTGTAATACCAGAACTTGGGGAGGCAGAGGGAGGCAAACCGCTGAATTTGAGGCCAGCCTGGTCTACAAAGCAAGTCCAGGACAGGCAAGGCTACACAGAGAAACCCTGTCTAGAAGAAAACAAAACAAACAAACAAAAAGATGTCAACACTGCTGGGAAGGTGAACAAACAACAGAAAGATAAAAGCTCATAATCTGTGATCTATGAACTACCTTTAAAACAAAACAAAACAAGAGGACCGTAGATAAAGGTACTTTCCACCAAGCCTGACAACAGAAGCTCAATCCACAGGATCCATGTGATGAAAGAAGACAACTGGCTACCGAAAATTATCCTCTCCATTCTGCACATGCACCATGGCACATGCATCATCGCACATAGGCACAGACAAACTAATCAATCAATTAAGGTTAGCAGCAGGTAGAACAGACAGAACACAACAATGAGCAAGCAGGAACAAAGAAATAAGATTAAATAAGAAATGAGTGAAAACAATGGGACAACACCAATTAAACCATTTGAAAAAGCTAAGTTAAACTGATACCTTCTAAAATTTTTTGATCACAATAAAAAGAATCAAATGTCTAAATTACACTAATATGTGCTAGATAAAAGCATCAGTGCACTGCCTTCCTCAGTCTGCTGATCTTACAAAACACTATGAACTAAGAACTATTATTTACTACAGGTAAAACTCAAATTGTACTTACACATTTATATTTGTATACACATAAGGAAAAAATGTTTAAATGTGCATACCAAGCTCATAAGAGCAAGGAATCCTCAAAATAAAATTATAATTGTGGTAGCCAGTTATGTCTTTATGATTTATGAATTTTAACAAGAAAATTTCATGTATTCTTTGTGAACTGAAACCTTCTGGTGTCTAATACTATAGCTCAATGGTATAGCATGTGTTTAGCTTGTACAGACCCTGATCAAACCCCAACACACACGAAAACAAATTTTTGAAACAAAAATGCACCAGATATTTTTAAATATTAAGTTAAATAAAATAAAGGAAGACCAAAGAATAATAGTGTTAAGTTTTGCTGGGCAGTAGTGGCCCACACTTTTAATCCCAGCACTTGGGAGGCAGAGGCAGGTGGATTTCTGTGAGTTCAAGGCCAGCCTAGTCTACAAAGTGAGTCCAGGACAATCAAGGCTACACATAGAAACCCTGTATTGAAAAGCCAAAAAAAAAGTGTTAAGTTTTACTTGCTTGGATAAAAAGAACAGATGAGTTTTTAAATGCTAAAAATATATATATACAACTAATATTTATAGAGCGAACAAAGACTTGAATAAATTTTCTCCAAAGAATATTTATAGATCAGGAGGCATATGAAAAAAAATGCTGAACATCACTAAGTCATTAATAAATATAAATCTAAACAATAGCACGCCATTTCACACTCATAGGATGGATGTTATCAATAGGAAAATAATGTTAGCAAGGACCTGGAGAAAATGGAACCCTTGTGCACTGCTCAGAGGATGAAAACTAGTGTGGCCTCTAGAAAACACCATACCAGTGCTTTAAAAGTTAATCACAAAATTTCAACACAACCCATTGTTCCTTGGGAGTATGTACAGAACTAAAAGCAGTGACTTTAACCAGAGACTGGACAACCATGTTCCTGGCAGATGTATCCACCTCCTCAGGGTACAATGAAATGACAGTGAATCAGATCTCAAGGCTAACAGTGGTCCTCACTAGGAGAGACTGCCCTCAGATACATACACGGAGGCTTGGTGGTCAGTAATGTTTATTGCTTTTCACATGCAGAAATGTTCCTTTTGCATTTTATCTACAGAGGATTTTTTTCCTGGTTATATTTGTTTATTTACTGTCTCTGACTCTAATAACTACTTGGAAACTTATATAAAATAAGCTTTCTAGATTAAAGGAATGTTAAATGAAGGTTATTATGAAAAAAAATCAAAAGGGAGAAGTAACCACCCATTAGTACATATATAATCAAAATATGGAGACAAATGCAAACAGTAAAATATTATTTAACATTTAAAAGGCCACAGCATAGATAAACTTACATGTATACTAAGCAAAAGAAGCTGGAAAAAAGGAATAAATACTATCTGCATCTATTTATATGTGGTGCTTTTGAACAGTGAAACATAGACATCAAAGATACCTGCAGTTGCTTAGGGGGTAGTAAGGAGTAGTGCTCAGTGAACATGGGTGGTAGTAATTTTATACCAAAGTATCAATGGATTTAATCAACTATATGCTTTTTTTAAAAAAGGTTATAGGGGCTGGAAAGATGGCTCAGTGGTTAAGAGCGCCGCCTGCTCTTCCAAGGGTCCCGAGTTCAATCCCCAGCAACCACATGGTGGCTCACAACCATCTATAATCTGATGCCCTCTTCTGGCATGTAGGTGTACATGTAGGCAGAATACTGTATACATAATAATAAATTAATAAATCTTTAATAAAAAAATAAAATAAAATAATAAAAAGGTTATAATGGTTATATTTTATCAGACATATTTTACTGTAATACAAATGGGTTTTAATTTTTAAAAATTCTAGTAACAAACAAAAACTTGATCCAGTGCCATGAGAAAGGGTCATACCTGGCTGCCTGCCCCACACCCAACTCTCCAGGATTGATCTGGCTTTATACACAGGTGCAGGTGTCTCTTCTTCTTCCTTCTTCTCTTTGTCATTAAGATCTTCTTTCTTGGTTCCACTCTGAGTATCAACACCATCATCTGGAGAATTAAAAATGTTCAAGTCTATAACTTGTTTTTCAAAATGCAACAGTCAAGCAGGCTTGGTGGCTCACGTCTATAATGCCTTGCACATAAGTTCAAAGTCATCTTAGGGCCAACAGTAAGTTCTAGGCCAGCCTGGGCTACAGAGTGAGATCCTGTCTCAAAATAAGAAAAGCAGAAAAGAAGGGAAGGAGGAAGGAAAGAAAGAGAGGAAGGGCAAGCACATCTTATCAACCTCTACAATGGTCTTCCCAAACATGGGAGGAGTTACCACAGCACACATCAGCAAATCAATATTTTAGGATTTAAAAAACATATGGGGGCTGGAGAGATGGCTCAGAGGTTAAGAGCACTGACTGCCCTTCCAGAGGTCCTGAGTTCAATTCCCAGCAACCACATGGTGGCTCACAGCCATCTATAATGTGATCTGGTGCCCTCTTCTGGCCGGCAGTTGTACTGGCAGCCAGAGCACTGTATACATAATTAAATAAATAAATCTTTTTTAAAAAGAAAAGGCTCATTCAAAAAAAAACCATATAAATTAAAACTACAAAAGTTTCAGCATAGTTTACTTAGTAAAGAGTGAATACATATAAGGAATTTTTTAATTATTTAAAGCATGAAGGTTTTTTTAATATTTTATCAAGATCCTACTAGATTTCACAACTAAGAAAGTTTGTCTTTAATATTTATCTATTTGGACTTCACACAAATTGCTTTAATCCAGTGACTCAAAATTGCTGAATCACCAAAGGGAGAATTAAGTAGACACAGCTAATTAAGCGTACCTCTATCACCAGCTGACACCCACTACTCTAGGAGACCACTATCACTGAGAACCACTACTCTAGGAG
>OU015752.1:78827753-78872708 GCA_907169655.1 Acomys percivali | reverse complement strand
TCTAGGAGACCACTATCACTGAGAACCACTACTCTAGGAGACCACTACCACTGAGAACCACTACTCTAGGAGACCACTATCACTAAGATGGCAAGATAGCTCAGTGAAGCCTGACTATCTGAATCAATCCCCAGAGCCCAGAGCTAGTCCTCTGATCCCTACATATATGCCATAGCACATAGACACATACATACATACATACACACACACACACACACACACACGCACACACACACAAAATGTTGAGGACCACTATCATTGAAGTATATAACTCAGAAGTTTTCTGTTAGCACCAACTCTATGCCCAGCAAATTAATTAAGTTCTGGTAGTAACTAGCTAGAGTCAGAACAGAACACACAGATTAAGGGCTCTACCCCCACTTCAGATGCTAGTTCCAAGCAACAGATCCTGGGTAATGCACAACTTCTGCTGGCTTGACTATAAATAGTATGCTCCATGACCCTCTCCTGCCTGATGGATATGGTTTGGCCATATTACTGTCATCCTAAGTTATAACCACCATGGCTACCACAGAATAACCCTAATTTGTTTTTCCTGCTTCATTCACCAACAAACCATAATACACAAAACCACTAGAGTAGTACATGGAGTTTTAAAAGCAGACATTAGCTGCCAGGGTACACTTGATCCTTTGATAAGATCTTAAGATCAATAGGCACATTCTACCCATAATGAAGTAACTTCCTCCAAGCATAAATGAATCCCTCTTTTGACCCAAATTGTGGGATCTAACTGGTCTTGCTGCTACCAAGGATCACACTTCTTTAAGTCCTAATAAACTGTGTTCTCTACAGTTCTACATCAGTCTGCCTCCCTGTCTTCCTTTTCATGGTACCTTGGAGTCTCTATCCTCAGATTATTAGCAGTGGATTTTTCTGGAACAAACACCAAATGGCAAAGGGGAACAAACTAAATAAACAAAAAAGACTCCCATTCTACTTACATAAAATAGAAGTCTGGGTACACAAAACACTATGCTGATGTCTCAGGAGCAGATCAGTGGATGAAGGGTCTAAGAGGATGAGAGCAGCAATGCTGGGAGTTGGGACAATGATAAAACTGTTTCAAGGCGGCGGCTATCGGAATCCATACATGTGTTAAAGTTCAATGTATTAGAGAGCGTAACTCTTACTTTCACTTCTTCAGGATGGAAAATTTTTGTCAGTTAACAAGAGGAAGGCAAGAAGCATCTCCAAACACAGCTCAGGCTTTCCTCTCAGGAGCATACTCAGAATGCTACAGCAAGAACAAGATGAAGTCCCTTGAGAGCATGACGAACATTACAATAATTAGGGCCGCCAGCTCACAAAAAAAAAAAAAAAAAAAAAAAAAAAAAATCACTTCAGTATCTACACTCTCTTTTTCACAACTGCAAAAAACAGTTTCACACTAGAAACAAAACAAAAATTATCCAAACACACAGTAAGTTTAAAAATGCTGTACACATGTGTGTATATTCATTCTCGTTCCGCACCCCACCCCACCCCCCCACACACACACACAGCAGAGGAAAAAACTGTCAGGGGCTAACATTCTAAAGCCCCAGGAAAACCTAAGGGGATGTGAGCAGAACCTCAGGGTGTTTGTCACCTCATCTGAGGACCAGCTAGCAACTGACTAATCTTAGGACTTTAAGACATTTCTGTCCAGTTAAGATGATGACATTTGTACAAATCACCCAAGGCCATCTTTGTTCAAACTACTGAATCTAGGATCTAGAGTACTATTAACTGGATGGAAAAGGGCCCAAGACAAGCAAATTGACTGACTTCAAAGAAAACAAAATAACAGTCCAGCCAGATACTGTGGGCTAAACTCAAAATGTTGTACTGTTCACCTTTTCTGTATATCAATCCTAACTTTGACATATCTTAAATACTAAAATGCTTTACTATTTAAATAAGTTTTGTAGGGCTGGAAATACGGCTCAGAGGTTAAAAGCACTGTCACTCTTCCAAAGGTCCTGAGTTCAATTCCCAGCAGGCACATGGTGACTCACAACCATCTACAATGAGATTTGGTGCCCTCTTCTGGTGTGCGGGCACACATTCAGGCAGAATACTGTATAAATAATAAATAAATAAATCTTTTTCTTAAAAAAAAAAAAAAAAAAAAGGTTCTTAAAAAAAATAAGTTTGTAGGTTGAGTATAGCACAGACCCTGAGTGTTTGCCTAGCATGCTGGAAACCCTAGGTTGGATATAAAAAATAGAATTTGTTTTGTATTTGTTCCTGTCAGCTTTGGGGCCAGCTAACCTGGGGCACACAGAGCAGCAGAAACAGGACTCTATCTCGAAAATCAAGGTAGAAGGAAGGAATTGAGTCCTGTAGCTATTCTCTGACCTCACATGCACACCTGTGTTCAACTATAAATACACACACCTTTCCTACACACACACTAAGAAATGAAAACTTTTTAATTAAATACACTCAAGATAAAAACATGAAGGAAACCAGATCAGACACATCCAGGAACAGACACAAGTGATATAATAAACAAGTTGAGCCAAACTATGGAAATGGGTTTGGATCCAGTCACTGTATATGTCTTTCGGTTACTCTGTGTGTGTTTGGAAATGCCTACATAAATACAAGAGACAGGGCACGTTCTATTATATGATGTAACCAAAACATAAGCTAATAATACTTTTCCTCACATACTTTCCATTCCACAAAGAAGAAAAACTATGCATTCTAAAAGTAAGCCAGGCATGGTGGTGCCCATCTTTAATCCCAGCGCTTGGGGGGCAGAGGCAGGCGAATCTTTGTGAGTTCAAGGCCAGCCTCGTCTACAGAGTGTTCCAGGACACCCAAGGCTATGCAGAGAAACTCTGTCTCAAAAACAAACAAACAAACAAACAAACAAAAATTACATTCTAAAAGTAACTTTTCTATATTGGAAGGACACTCATCAAACTCTGCAGTAAGCCTCAATGAAGCTTGTCACACACAACACATCCAGACTAGACGCTGGCATCCATCCTTCTTTTAAAGTCCTATTGCTAATTTCAGTCACCAGGCAGATCAAGAACAACAAATGAGTCTTGTTGAATTTATCACTCCAGGCCTATACATGATTACCACTTACTGACAAAGGTTAATAGAGGAATCAATTTTTTTTCAATTTCACAATAATCAGTATTTATAGTTAGATATGGGAAGATCTATGTCAAAATTAAAATGAGAAGTTACTCATAACTTCCTACAAGCTATACACTAATTAACACAAACAAAAAATCTGGGCAGTTTGAAGTATTAACTAACATCTTAGACAAAAATCACCAAAGGAAAAACAAAGCTCTAAACACTAATGCTCAAGTACTCCTGTTTTCTAGTATATTACAAAGTTTTTATAAAATGTAATTTACACACACAAACAAATAAAGGTTATTTTTAAAGATGGGGAGAAGCTAGCTCAGCATACAAAAGACGTTTATCACTAAACCAGAAAACTTAAGTTAAAACCACAGGACTCATGGGCTGGAGAGATGGCTCAGAGGTTAAAGAGCACTGACCACTCTTCCAAAGGTCCTGAGTTCAACTCCCAGCTAACAGATGGTGGCTCACAACCATCAATAATGAGATCTGGTGCCCTCTTCTGGTCTGCAGGCAGAATACTGTATACATAATCAACAAATCTTAAATTAAAAAAAAAAAATCCACAGGACTCATGCAACAGAAAGAACAAACTCTCACATGTTTGTCCCATGACATGTACACCACAGCACCTGTGTACACACACACACACACACACACACACACACACAAGTGCACGCGCACACATGCATTTTTAAAATTTTTACTTTAAAATGAAATTATAGTAGTATTTACAAAATAAAAAATATTCATTAAAAGTTCTTACCTTTTCTGGAAGGGAGCTCTCGATTTTGTGTTAATTCTGTTCCAGTGTACACAATTTCTCCATCTTTAACCATTTCATTCCACAGACCACAGAGGCCATCTCTTGTGAATGCAAGCTGGTAAATACAAGAAAGATAAACTTACCAAGAGATTAGTGTAAATCTTACTTAGTCACACATTTTACATTTTGACAATTTCACATGAGTACTCCATCCATATAATTTCCACCCTTCTGCCCCTCCAACTACTGTGCCCGCCACTCCCTCTCAAATTCTTGACCTCTTCTCTTCCCTAAAGAGAAAAACTATACATTCTAAAAGTAAATCAGGCAATGGTGGTACATGCCTTTAGTCACAGCACTTGAGAGGCAAAGGCAGGTAGATCTCTGAGTTCAAGGCCAGCCTAGTCTACAAAGTGAGTTCCAGGACAGCCAAGGCTACACAGAGAAACCCTGTGCGGGTTGGAGGGGGGACATTTGCAATAAACTAAAGAAGACAAGATTTTTTTTTTTTTTTTTTGGTTTTTTGAGACAGGGTTTCTCTGTGTAGCCTTGGCTGTCCTGGACTCCCTTTGTAGACCAGGCTGGCTTCGAACTCACAGCAATCTGCCTGCCTCTGCCTCCCCAATCTAAGAATACATAACAAATGTAAATTCAATTGCATGAGTAAATAATGGCACTCAAGGGAAAAAATTAAAAATAAAACCACCCTAGTTTGCACATCTGTTTCTGAAAAAAGATTCCCAGAGTTAGCAGCCACCACAAAGCGGGGGAGGCATGGGAAACACCCTAAGAAGGTATGCATTCTGAAAACTGCAGGCACCAGGGAAGCCATCTTCTCTACTACAGATGTACTTCAAGAGAATTATTTCAACCCAGGTGTATTCTTATTATCCCAGTACTTAGGAGGCATAAGCATAAGGTTAATTACAAATTTGAGGCCATCATTACTTAGTGAGTCTCATGACTACAAAGTAAAATACTATCTAAAAAAAGGAATGGAGAGAGGAAGAGAGGGAAGGAGGGAGGGAGAGAGGGAGGGAGGGAGGGGGGAAGGAAGGAAAAGTAGGTAAGGATAAAGCCGGGCATGGTGGCACATGCCTATAATCCCAGCACTCAAGGAAACAGAGGCAGACAGATCTCTGAGTTAATGGCCAGCCTGGTCTACAAAGCGAGTCCAGGACAGCCAAGGCTACACAGAGAAACCCTGTCTCAAAAAAACCAAAAGAAAAAAGGGGGCGAGGAGGAGGAGGAAGAGGAGGGAGGGGTGGGAGAGACAGACTTCTATTTGTCCACTTTCTTTAAGACTTACACATTTTATTTTATATGTATGAATGTTTTGCCTGCATGTACGTATGTGCACTGTGTGCATATAGTACCTATAGAAGCCAGAAGAGGGGGCTAAATCCCTGGAACTGGAGTTACAGATAGTGGTGAATGGACATGTAGGTGCAAGGAACCAAACTCACAGACCCTTCGCAAAAGCAGCCAGTGCTCTTAACCACTGAGCCACCTCTCTAGCACATCTGTCCATCTTCTATATAGGTCAGGGCCTTTTTTTTTTTTTTTTAAAGAAAACAATTCTATCTCATTTCTTGGCAGGCACCATCCTCATAAAGTCTGCACTACCTTCAATAGCAGTGTGTTTAGAATAAGTTAAGCACAAAAGGATGTCATGTGTCATGTATACCCCTCATTACCGAATGCTTCCACACTTCTTTATGTGTGTGGGTGTGTACTTGTGTAAGTTTATGTCTACCTCATATGTGCTAGAACCCACAGAGGCATAAGATTCCCTAGATCTAGAGTTCTAGAAAATTGTAAGCTACTAGGTGGGTCCTAAGAATGAAACCCAGGTCTTCTGCAAGAGCAGTGAATACTGTTAACTGCTGAGCCATCTCTCCAGCCCTGAATTCTTCAGTTTTTTTCCTCCAGTTTTTCATAGTTCTTTCCTACCTAATCTATGCAAGTTATTATTCAGATCTCACTGTTATAAAATTAGTCATGATGAGTAATAATGGGGAATAAAATAGTTCCCAAAATTCTGGTCCTCTTGGATATACGTTCAACTTGTGTTCTCTCCTAAGAAACCACATACAAGACCCATAAATAAGATGTTGTGGGGCTGGAGAGGTGGCTCAGTGGTTAAGAGTGCCGCCTGCTCTTCCAAAGGTCCTGAGTTCAATTCCCAGCAACCACATGATGGCTCACAACCATCTATAATGTGATCTGATACACTCTTCTGCAGATAAAGCACTCATATACAATAAATAAATACAATTAAAAATAAAAAAAAAGATGTTGTATCACACCACTAGCAAAAGAAACCTTATCTTTGGAGCCTACTTGATCAAATGAAAGCCCTTTCAAGAGTGTCTAAACAACCTCAGGAGATGCTCTCTTGGGGCCTAGGGGAAACAAATAGAGGTCTGCAGAATGCCAACAGAAAGAGCAGCCTCTGATGGACATCAAGTAACAACCACAAGGGACTGTTAGTGAGGACTCTGAGGCCCAGATGAGGGCAAGGACCAGCCAGCAGAAGACTGAGCTACATTGCAGCCAGACTCCTGACCCATCAAAATGTTATAGTCACCAGAATATATGTGAATTGTTTTGTTAAATTTGTGTTTAGTAATTTGTTAGACAGTAATAGAAAACTAATTTGGTATTCTGATTAGTTCCATAGACAAATTGTTTTTTTCTCAGCACTATGCAGTTACTGCTCACCTTACTAATAAGACAGCTTAAAACCCTAACACAGGGCTCTTGGTAAAAATAGCAACTGGCAGGAGAAAAGTAGGACCTCCTGAAATAACACTCTGAGTGCTCCCGCCTTGAGGCTAAATGAGGGACTAAGCATGGCTCCCTAAGTGAGGGAATAGCAGTTAAGACCTACCAATGCAATCTAGTTCACACACAGGGCAAATGTCTCCAGGCAAAGGGGCCCAGACTCAAGGCTCAGCTGTGCTTTGCTACGGGAGTTACATTCAACCTACATGCTCAGATCTAGAGGGAACCCATGAGCCTTACAAGCCTCCATGTAATTACAATTACAAAGGAGGAACACAGAAAAAGATGAGGCTGTAAACTATCTCGTAAAGTCTGGCCTTATTAAAGTACAACACTTGAGGACCAAGTGTTAAAATATGTAAGACTATGAAGGACATATCTCAAAGTACCATAATAATTAGGCAGCAATTTCTTCAGAACTCAAGTTTTCCATCCAGAAAGGAAGAGAGACAGCTCATAAGATTAAGAAGTGAACAACTTACAAGTCTCAGAAAGTCTTTGAAACTAACAAGATTTACAAAGGCCCTCTTTGAAATTACAGAAATAGTAAAGACATGCCTAAAGAGGAGACTGTTGAGTCTATCAAGCCACCTGCAACCATCCACAGAGCCCCAGGGTTAGTTTCCATGAATCCCCACTCAGACAGAGGTAGGCTTTTAGTGATGCAGCAGCCTTTGACTCATGCATGGTCTATAAATCCAAGAAATTGTTGGATTTGGGTAGGAAAATTACTTGATTCTGTCATCAGCTCCCTATTTGGGATAAAGAGATGTGTGTTGGCATCTCCCCCAGGAAGAATAAGGGACAGAAGCTGTGTACATGGCAAGTAAATCTTTTGTTGGAAAGCAAAGATTAGACATCTTAAGGAACACAATGAGAAGGATTACAGGAATTGATAATCAACAGACATGGAACATGAGCTCAAACAACATAACACAACTGCAGCAGTGAGAACATCCACCAACCAAGCACCAGGTAGTCTTAAGAAGGGCACTGCCTCTGTGGTTAAGGCATTATCTAAGAGTAATGGCTATAAGGACCAACCTAACTAAACATTAAGTCAGAGCTCTGAAAACTGATCTCAAGTAATTAACATGTATACCAAAGCAAAACTCATTTTTATTTTCATACACATATATACTGTACATTAACCATAACCCCATAATCCCAGTCTTTATCACTTTTAAAAAACAACTAAACTAAACTAAATCCACTGCCAGATACTACAATCCATGCCTGTTCTCACAGACAATCAGAAGGCTGAAGCAGTTAGATTAAAATGTGTAAAGTAATCCTGAGAAACAGACTGTTACTCCATAAAACAAAACCTAGAGTAAAATAGCATATTTATAATACTCAACATGTAGTCACTTTTTAGCAGACATATATCAACCTATACCTAGAGCAACTGATTAATGCAAATAACAGAATCATTCAAGATTGGTATCAGCGACTGACTCTGCAGATAGAAGCATTAAAAGCTCTAAAAAAGAATCCGAATAAAGTGATGCAAAATACTATAATGAGAACTTCAATCGTACAGTGCTGTCCCAGTGTTTGCTCCTACCCCCTAAACACACAGGAATCCATGCTGATCCTTCCATGACCACACTGGGCCACAAGCTCTGTGTGGATCTACAGTCATGTGCTATCCAAGAACTTCCTTTCTCTACTCATTCCTCAAGAGCCCAGGAGAAATCTTCCTGAGGTATTCTCTAAAGTTCAGGCTGATCTCACATATGTGAGGCAAGCACTCTACCACTAAACTATATCTCCAAATTTCCCACCCTTTCTTTCCTCCCTTTTCTTTCTTCCCCCTCCCCTTACTCCCTTACTCACTTTGAAATTTTGAGATAGTGCCTTGCGGAGGTGAGGTGCCCAGGCTGACCTCAAACTCAGTCTCTTGTGCCAGGAAGGTCATGAATTTACAACCCTTCTGCTCCAGTTTCCTAAGAGGCTGGAGTTATAGGTCTGTCCCACCAGAGTTTGTGTCCTTTTTTCCCTGAAGACATAGTTTTAGGACCTGAATGAATTTGGTTCCCAACACACATGTCAGATTGTGCACAACGACCTTTAACTCCAGCCTGGAGATCAAATGTACTGTTTGGGAGCCCACACACTCCTGGTAGATACTCACTCAGACATATATTAAAAACAAAAATAAACATGTTTTTAATTAGAAAAGACTAACAAGATTTACAGAGCTCAAAATAATTAAAAGCATCAATAGAAAGTCACATTGTCAACAAAAACTATTATAGAAAATCATTACCAACTATTTTGCACTGCAAACACTGAAAAATTTGGAGGTAGTTGATAGATACGGATTTTTAAATCAAGTCTCAAAATATTTACAACAAAAATGAAAAACAGAAAGAACTCTAGGAGAGAACAACTGCATTTTGCTCTAACTTTTCCACATTCTCCATACACCTCCACAAAGAAACTTATCCTATCTCACTATCTGGACCTGGTATTATACTGTGCTCCAGGAATTCAAGCATTTGCATCCTCTTAAAGGCAAACATTGCTTTCTGTTACCTTTTTTTAGTTCATTAACATCCCACCCTGACTTAACATTGGTTGGCTGGTTGGTTGGTTGCCTTGCTTGCTTGCCTGCTTGTTTTGGTTTTTCAAGAAAGGGTTTCTCTGTGTAGTACTGGATGTCCTGAAACTCACTTTGTAGATCAGGCTGAATTCAAACTCACAGAGATCACCTACCTCTGCCTCCTGAGTGCTTGGATTAAAGGCACCTGGCCTGGACATTATTTTTGCTAGCAAACTTGATTAGATATATAGTATCCAACTTTTCACAACTTAATGGTTCACAGTAAACAATAGCTGGCTAGCTCTTTTGTTTTTTTCCAGCACTGCTCACATTACATATCACATGACCTCTGCTTAGCTATCAATCCAGCTTAAGCACTGGCATCTTTTGGGCAGGCGCTGTTTTTCATCCTACCTCCATAATATTTAACACATCAAGAGGGAACGTTTTCAAGAATATTCACAAACTAGAAAGTCAATTTTTCATTGTTTTTCAAAAAATACTTTAATATTTACCTTCCTGCATAAGTATAATGTTCAAATAGCTCTGGCCATGCTACCATGAAAAATGATAAACCACTGTGCTGGCTGGTTTTTAATAACCTAACACAAACCTAGACATTACTTAGAAGAGGAAACAATTGAGAAAATGCCTGTGGGCAAGCCTGATGGGAATTTTCTTAATAGCGATGGATGTGGGAGGGCCCAGCCCACCGTGGGTGATACCAGCCCAGGGCATGTGGTTCTGGAGTGTATAAGAGAGCGGGATGAGCAAGCCTTGGGAAACAAGCCAGTTAGCAGAATCCATCCATGGTCTCTGCTTCAGATTCTGCCTCTAGGCTTCTGCCCTGACTTCGTTGGATGATGGGCTACAAACTGGAATCCTTTCCTCCTGAAGTTGATTTTCGTCATAGTGTTTTATTACAAGAGAAACCCTAACTAAGACAGAAATTGGTACCAAGAGTGGAGCATTGTTATGATAGCTGAGTATGTGTTTTGGGAAGGATTATGGTAGTATTTTGGAATCTGGGACCAGAAAAGCCACTGACCACTCAGAGCTCAATTGGCTGATCTGTGGAAGCTTGGACAATTAAAATACTGAAAGCAATGCAGACCACAGAAGCCTGGCTGGAGAAGCTTCAGAAATAAGCAAGACTCCAGCAGGACTATTTGTGTGATAAAGTATTAAACATTTGTGAATCAAGTCAACTAAATTGGTTATGATTAAGAGACGGGAACCACTAATGTGAAACCACTGCTTTGCTGGGAGACTAGATGCTGCTCAGCTGAAGCTGAGGAATTAGCAAAAACTAATAGCATCACTGAGGTGCTAGCTTCTGGGAAATGTTTTCTCAAGGTCAACACACAGAAGCTGTAGACAAGATCTTGGTAATATGTACAAGAGTCTCCCAGGTAGTGCTGGTTTTGAAGGCACGTGGTACTGAAAGGGGCTGGAAGAGGCCACTGGTAAAAGTGCGGCCTCAATAGCAGCGAAAACCCCAGGACTAAAGGAGTATAGTGCCCCCTGAAATTTGGCATCATGTGGCAGGGTTACAGTCCCTCAAGAGGACCCAGAAGGGGCTACTGAAGAAGGTGCAGCCTAGTTACAGTGAAGAACACAGATTTTGGAGACACCAGTGTAAGGAGACAACCATCAAGGATAAGAGCAGCTGTGAAATGGAGCCAGCCTGAGCCTAAAGGAGGAGCTGTGTGTACCGAGGGTGGCAAAGGCAGACAAGGACCCATGCCATGCCCTTTGGTGCCTAGAAGATCATGAGTCCCAGAACTCTGACAGTGACTTTACACTGTTGGGCTTTTAGTTTTGCTTTGAGCTGATTGTGATTGTGCCCTGGCTCTTCCCTCTTGGGATAAAAAAGTTGACACTTATTTTTTATTTTACACAAGTTAAAAAGCCAAACTTACTGCTAGTTTTAAAAATAAAAATAAAAATGGGCTGGGATAAAGATGGCTGTTCTTCCAAAGGTCCTGAGTTTAATCCGCAGCATCAACATGGTGGCTCATAAGCATCTATAGTGAGATCTGGTGCCCTCTTCTGGCATGCAGGCACAATAAATAAATAAATCTTTAAAATAAAAAAATTAAAGCAGCTAGAGAGAAGGCTCAGTAAGAGCACTAGCTGCTCTTCTAGAATTAAAATCTTTAAAAAAAAATTCTTGAAAATATGGCATAAGAATGTATAATCTCTTCAAAAATATTTAAAATGAGCTAAAAAACAAAGATGAAAGCAGGAAAGGAGAAGTATAATACACAGAGATTATAATAAGGGGATGTATAAATACTAAGGCTAAAATTCTAAACTAGAAAATAATATATTGTTTTAAAATAAGTTATGATATTCCGATTAACCATATGCTGAAAGTTACACAAAAATATATATTGCCTTTCTTTCCATTCCTATTCTATTTCTTTACCAAAGCAAGTTTGGTCTGTTTAATAGCAAGATTACCAGTTACTGGAAACACATAGTGAAGCACTGTCTTTTGGGTGTGTTCCTTAAACTGGAATAGTAGAGTCAAATTTCTATTTGAAGATTATTTTTAATAACAGCATAGGAAACATCCAAGTTAATAACTCTGCATAATGCTTTGATTCAACCCAACAAAATGTCACATGCAAAAATAGCAAACTCTCCCTTTCATTACGGAATTCTACTAACAATACTATTCTATTGAGGCAACAATACTTAGATATAATAGGGAAAGAGACTCCCAAAACCATCAAGTTACCACTGACCACATTATTTTATTTAAGCCTATCAGCAACCAGCTGGATAATTAGTCAAAACTCGTAAAAATAGCATTTGTTAAATATTCATGCTTATACACCTTTTGATCTTCTGATATGTCCAAGCATATGACAATATTTATATTCAATGTTTAATTTTTAAGTTCACTTTCAAACTTGACCATTTTAAGTTGATGACTGAGAGTCAAATGGTCCAGATTTACCTACTGATATAACTAAAAAACTATGAAGGCATTATGCTAAGGGAAGAGCTGATCTCAGAAAAATCATATACCATATGATAATCTCAAAATAACAACTCTATAGCAGATCAATTCTCAGGGTCAGAACCTATAGATTGTGATGAAAGTCACTACAAAGGGGCAGCAGATCACTCTGGTGGTGATGGTTCATGAACTGACATTACAACAGAATGGCACAGAACTGTGCACATAAACTGTAATACCATAAATCTACTGATTCTGGTTAAATAAAATATTACTATTGGGGGCATCTGGTAAAATGGAGCACATTGATATAACTTTGTTGGCAACTTTCTGAATCTATCACTATTTTCAAAACTAAAAGGTTTTTAAAAATGCTTCATGCATATCTAATTTCATGTGCCATTTCCAACAATCCTTAAATAGAAAATTCCTGAGTGCAGCTTATGTAAGAAAGAACAACAAATTACTATTCTAGACTCGTACTTAGCCTTTCATCAAGATTGGGAGGGGAAAAGTTTTAAGAAAACAATTCTAAAGGTATAATATACTACATTCAGTTCCTTTATACAATTTTCTTTTTGGTTCACTGAAAAACTACAATTACTTCAGATAAACAGTAATATGTCCATGCATCTTAGCACTTTATTATATTGCCTTTACAAGAGCTCTATGCAGGAAAGCTAGATTCCTCAATAAATCTATATAAAAATTAGGAATGTTAAAATTAAAGCGAGGAGAGATTTTCAGCATGTGTATGTGTTTATGCATGTGTATGGGTACATTAATGTGTACAGGTGCACACACAAATGTGTCTGGAGAGCCGGGCATGATGGTACAACGCCTTTAATCCCAGCACTCGGGAGGCAGAGGCAGGTGGATTGCTGTGAGTTCAAGGCCAGCCTAGTCTACAAAATGAGCTCAGGATAGCCAAGGCTACCCAGAGAAACCATGTCTCGAAAAACCAAAAAAAAAAAAAGTGTCTGGAGAACAGAAATTGGTATCAGGTCTCTGCTCATCAATCCTATCAAATCTTTACTGATTGACACAGGGACTCCTGTTTGAGCCCAGCACCTGTCTTTCAGTTAGTCTAGTTATTGAACTTGTCTGGGAATCCGCCTTTGCCTTTAACAACAGAGCTTACAGGAGGGCCACCATGGCCAGCTGACAGTTACATAGGTGATGGAAATCACAGCTTGTGTCCTCATTCTTGTACAACAAGCTCTTTTCTGACTGAGCCACTTCTCTAGCCCACAGTATTTTATATATGTACACACATATATATAAGTATATAAGTGTGTGTGTGTGTGTGTGTGTAAAAACCAGAGAGCTGTTTGGCATACAGTGGGCACTCCATTAAAAACTGCTGGTTGTAAAGAACTAGGCCTGACATGTTAATATCTATAATAAAGTAGTCAAGGATTAATGTTTATTATTCACATTTTAAAAGTATTCATACTTGAAAAGACAGTGGTGGCACACACCTTTAATCCCAGAACTCAGGAGGCAGAGACAGGATGATCTCTTTGAGTTCAAGGCCAGCCTGGTCTACATAGAGAGTGAGTTCCAGGACAGCCAGGGCTACATAGAGAAACTCGTCTCGAAAAAACAACATAAAATTTTCATACTTCAAAAATATCTCCTTTCTAAAGTTACTAAAAATTTCTTGAGTATTTCAAACAAAATAAGCTTACAAAAATAAACTTCCTAAATTTACATATCTATACACACATGTATATGTCTTTCCCACATACTATTTATTAACTGTATGTCAATGAATGCAAAAGCCTAAGAAAGGAATGAAGAATTTCTCAATCCAGGAGAGCAGCCCTCACCCTCCCCACCCCTCCAATCCCACATAAAGGTAAAGTCTGCCAACATAAGATGTGTATGTGCACTGTCTGACAGGATCCTATACAGCGACACTGTGTCTACACCTTAGGGAAGAATAACATGCATTCCTCATATTTAACACTAACACTGGAGAAACTGCACAATCACTTTTCCATACTATTTAAATATGTCTAACAACAAACACATTCTTCCCCTAATGTATAACCAAAATCTGGTCACTTGTTTTTAGGAGACAGTGGGAAGACTTGTAAAAAATAAAATAAAATAATAAAGTATTAACACATGATGATGATGATGATGATGATGTCTATAAATGACCAAATGTTAGTATCACACTGAATAAATACATAAAGTGACATATACTCTAAGACATGAATGAAGCTTCATTTTATATATACTGGCTCTTCAGAGACGATTAATATATTATTAAGCTTGTTGTATATCAAAATACTAACATTCATATTTGGCAGTTATTCAGTTATGATTACTAAAGGGGGAAAAAACCAATTCCATTAGGTAAAGGGGGGAAATCTCTGTTTTTGTTTGATGTAGGGTTTTTTGGTATGGTCTTAGGGTTTAGGGGTTTTCTGCATTGATAACAATCTAAACCAAGGCCTTGAACACACTAGGAATCCACTCTACCACTTAGCTAAACTTCTAACCCTTAGCATAGTGTCTTTATTTCAACAAGTGTCTCAAAATATGTAAACTCCAAAAAGCAAATCTTAAAACATTTGTCTTGTAGTGGGGAGTTCACTGAGCAGGTAAAAATCATTGCCGAGAGCACCTGACATTCTGAGTTTAGGCCTATCCTTGCAACTCATAGAGCATGTCTATAATATCCGTATTCCTACAGGAAGACAGGAAGTTGAGGCAGGAGAATTTCCCTGGAAGCATACAGGCCAACCAGCCTGGAGTACAGAGCAGCAAATCAGAAGGGAAACAATGTGGAAGTTCAGGACTGATACTGAGGTTGTCCTCCATCCTTTACACGCACACAGATGACACATGCATACCCTCACACATGAACACATCGTTGTATACACAGAAAAATAAAATTTAAATGTTTCTTAAAGTTTTTCTGACTCTCAATATTCCAGATATAAAAAGTTACTCTCAAGTGCTTCAATTGCTGCTCCTCATCAGAACAAGACAGCTCCCAGGACACTTTAAAAGAAAGCTTCCAATCCCAATTGGTCCAGCATTTCAGTCTGTCCCACACAGACTCTAATTAAGCCTGGGATTTCTCAACATTTAGAAACTGGACCACAAATGCTATTCCTAGCTTGTTTAACCATTTCCCCAATTTTATTTGGGCCTCTACAAAAATATTATTCATCCCAAATCAGCCAGAAGAAACCTAAGAGAATGATGGCCCATTTCTTTTACGGGGGGTTAGGTAGGTTTTTGGTTGTTTTGCTGGGCTAGAAAGGGTTATTATCAATGAGAGTTGGTTACAAGTTATTATTGGTCTTATTTAGATAGAAAACAAGAAGACATCAGTGATGTCTCTCTTTTCCTTTATCTTACATTCTTAGGTTTGTAGATGGGGTTGAAAAGAAAGAAGGGGGAATATAGAAATATATAGGGAAGATAGAACAAAAACAAGGTTGTTTTTAATTCACTGGTAGATAATTTTGTATATAGATGCAAAATAAGCTTAATTCTAGAATTCAAAGTAAAATTATTCTTCACACATATATTTCTACTCTAATATGAGGTATTGTACCCATATATCTCAATTATAATACAAGGTTTACTTTCAATATTTTGAAAGTGCTATTGCAAGCTGTTTAGGATAAATAAGTTATACAAGTTAATTGTTAGTTGGTCAAATCATGGTCATGTCAATTACTAGTCTACTTTTATCACAAGAATATATATCTTAGGTGCGGCAGATATATATGATTCTATAGAAAGGTAAGGTAGGATAGTTAGATAAGGTTTCAAAATCCTCAGAAACATGCAGAATATGGCATTTTAAAATGTTTTTATTACTTTAAAGATTCAGTGACAATGAGGCAACACCCAGCCTACCTCAAAGAGGATGATCAAAGAACCTCTTTATGGAGATGGCTTCAAATGTAGCAGATAAGCCACTGGGCAAAAGGTCCTCATTTCTACTACAGATAGAATTCTGCCTAAAAAGGCGCAAGCATGGATGCAGGCAGAGTCAACAGCCAACTCTGCCAATACAGGGTAAGTAAGTACTCAATAGTTTCTGTCTCACAAATACTGTCAGATATATTGGGCCAGAAGGCTAAAGATGATGTTCCAACATTATAGAGTTTTTTGGGTGACTATTCAGGTAGCAAAATGTCTCTGTCATCTTCTCATTTGGAAAGCTACTAACCTGCACTCCCGGCATACTCAGGTAATCAAGTTTATTTCTTAAGTCTCTGATGGGAGTCGAAGACCAGGTAGCTTAGTTTTACAATGAAGCTTAGCTGTTCAGGGATTAAGACGTTTTTAGGTCTAGATAGATGTTTTAAGTTGATAATTTCAAGATGTGATGGAGACTGATTTACATTCAGAATTTTAGAAGCAGCGAGATAGGAAAGATGTTTTCTTCAAGACTATCAAACACAAATAGCCAGAACACTAAGAATGTAACATTTATATAATTCCTGATGGTGTCATGGTTCTTCTTGCTATAGGTAGTTTATTGTGTATATATATATATATAATAATATAAATGTATATATAAAAATAAAAATGTTTAAGAAAAAAAGGAAAAAAAGTTATTCATTTCTCACCTCTCCAACCTGTTTTTAAAAATCAGAAAGCAGACACTAGCAGCTAGACATGAAGAAGTAGTTAAGCCACAAGAGGACGAGAACTTCCAAGCCACTTCCTAAGTCCCCTCAGCCCAGTCCTATCTAGCAGCACACCAGGAACAACAAACTATCATACACAACAGCACTCGACACTTTGTCTCATACCTGCTGGCGCTCAGCCTGTGCTTAGAGGCAAAAGGAAATCAGACAGTAACACTTCATATAAACCTCCAGTATCAAATGCTGCTTATACTGCTTGACAGTAATGAATGCTATACAATGTGCTCTAAGTGAGACCATTATAAAAAGTTGATTATTGACAATAGTTAATGTGGGTAGCGCTCTCACACCCCACTCCCCCTGCGCAAAAAAAAAAAAAAAAAAAGGAGGAAAGAACAATGGAAACATTTCAGACACCTTTTTATGCTGGTGATATGGAGATCCAAAAGTACTCTTCAAAACTATTCACAAACAACAGTAGCTTATAAGGAACTATCTACTATCTACAAAAATTGGGTTGTGATGACTTATTTCATAATTTCCTGACACTTTGTGATTACTTTATTAAACACTACAGTCACAGTCCAGCATTCTGTTTCTCGTGCTCCTAGTGTGAAAATCTGGGCATTTCTCTTAATTACAACTATAATATATATAAAGCCAATAGCCCAACTAAAACTTTCATCCCTCCAGATGCACAAACACAAAATCGCAGAAAATGATAACTTACTACATATCACTTCACTGCTTCCCTTTAACCCCAGCACTCAAGAGGCAAAGGCCAGCCAGCCATGATTAGTTACATAGTAAAAACCCATCAAAAAGAAAAGAAAGAAAGAAAAGTCAAGTGTTGATGGAGAGTGTTGGCAGGAGCTGGGATGGAGTTCAGCTGGAAAGGCCCCTGCCTAACTGTAGCACATAACGCTAACAAGATGGCACGTGCCTGCAAAGCTAGCACCCTAGAAGGTACAGGCAAAGGGATCGGATTTCAAGTCATCCTCACCTACAAGGAGGAGTTCAAGGCCAGCCTGGGAATATAAAACCCTGTCTTTAAAAAAAAAAAGGGGGGGGGGCTCCTGAATAAAAATATTGAAAACTTGCATAACTGTATCTCAAGTTTCTTGCACTTACAGATAACTTTCATAAGACACAACCACACAGCATCTAACTTCATCGGTCATAATAAATGTTACATTGTAAGTTATAGGAAATAACCCTTCCAAAACAATATCTAAATGCTATTTACTCACACATTCTCCTTAACCAAAAATTTTGAGAGACGGGAACACACAAGGGGGGAAAAAAAAAAAGCATGTCAACCCCACCTGGATATCTGTTTTCAACCATTTGGAGTCAAGTCGAGCCTGGGCAGCCAAACAGAACGACTCAGAAGGCATGTTTCCTCCGGGTGGTCGGGCCTGCAAGTCAAAGCGAAACCTTTGGATACCTAAAGCTTTTTAACCTGTTCTTTACACCATCCTGCAGTTTCACGCGGCAGAGACAGAAAACGTAAAAGAGGAAAGGGGGAGGGTTGGGGGAGGGGACGAGAAGAAGAGGGAGGCGACGGAAAGCTGGACCTACAACGCCAGGAGAGAGGGAAATACCACTTCCAATAGAGGTAGGGGCTCGGGGATTTCACAATACGTTGGCCAGACCTACAGTGGTCCCAGACGGCCACTGCACAGTGTCATCCCACTCCCTTAAACCCAACGGGACACACACACACGACAGAAAACCTCACTACCGTAAACGACATATGACACCAGTGTGCAGCAGCCGCTAGACCTACAGCAGTCCGGTGTGTGGTAAATAAGCAAAAGTCCTGTCTGCAGATAAACCTACAATAATCGCCTAAATCCTTTTAAAAAAAAAAAAAAAGCCCAGACTGCGCGGCCTCCATAGCACCCAGGCCCTAGCTCCCTACGCGCCAACGCCCGCCTTCCGCCCGCCGCTCTCCTGGCCCCGCTCTCCCGGACCTGGCGCCGCCCGGCTTCGGCTCTTCAAGCCTTCCTTTGGCCCCGCTAGGCCAGACCCGGCGCCGCCCGCTCCGCCAGCCGGCTGCGGGAACACTCCCTGCAGGAGCCGGCCGGCGCTCACGATCCAGTCTGCGGCCTGAAACGCAGGCTGACGCATGACGGCGCCCGTCCAATTAGCGCGAGGCTGAGGGACGGCTTCGGCCAATGGACAAGCCGCGTCGCACGGCCCGCCCAACTTCCGCTTCCTCCAACAAGACTCGTCTCCTCCTTGAGACTCACCCGCTCCGCGAGAGCCAACCGCAGGCGCCCGGGGGCGGGACCTCTGCGCACGCACGCTTGTTTGCCCATTCTCAGCCAGCCGTTCTCACTGGGCCGTGTTTCCAGGGACCCGAAGTTGGTAGGATGCTTCCAATACGATGAGGTTCACGAGGCTCCTTCTGCTTTACTCCAGAATCTTCTTGGCCTTGGAGCCAGTGGGCATAAGACAAAACTCAAGCCAAAGCAATTGATTCGGGCACACCTTTAAATCCTGGCACTCTCGAGAGGCAGGGAGAGGTGAGTGTGAGTACAGAGACCCTGTTTTCAGGAGGGGGAAAAAAAAGCAAGAAAGAGCAATTGAAATTACAGAAAGTATGTTCTCTGACCACCGTGGAATTAAACTATAAATAAATAAAACATAACACAATCTCCAAACACTTACAAGCTAAACGTTTCCGTGAGAAGAGGCCAAAGGTCATAGAACATTCTTAATAGGACCTAGGGATTTTATGTTATTTTAAACCTGATAGTTCATTTTTGCCTTGTGTCAAAAAGGCAGAACTGAGGGATATAACCAGCCAACAGTGGTATGGTGTCTCAATTGCAATGTTTAAAAGCGTTTATCATCCTTTAAATGTTTAAACGTTTACCATCCTTGGTACGTAGCTTCAAATCCACTTCATGGGTCAAGGCATTTGCCATAGCTCTATGTTCCTGTTTCAGACAGCAGTAAACAGTATAAAAGGCCAACCATATTTTACCACACTTCCCAAAGGCTCTGTAACTCAGAGTTCTCCTTTGTTTCAAATTCAACCACATCCAAATTACAGGTAAATTGAACAGGGTTTTGAGCCTAAGGGAAGACTGCCCGGTTAACAATGGAAGGAAGAAATCACTGTGGAGGCTTCTGTAGTCCTCCGGCTCCCTCCTCATGATAGACATCCTTAGTCCCTCAACATTTCTGTGTCCGCTAGCTCTAAAAACGGTGTTTGTAGTCCATTTTGTGTCTCAGTAACAGAACAACATGACTGAATAATAAATACGGAAATTTACATCTCACACTTGTGGAAGCTAAATCCAAGAGCGTGGTACTGGCATCTGGTGATGGCATTTCTGATGTAGCCTAACATGGTATAGGGGCAAGAGAGTCCATGCATGGCAAGAATATGACACGCAAACACGTCATTTCCATCAGGAAGCCTACCTGCATAATAGCATTAATTCATCCATAATCCATAAGGCATAGTCTTCTGGACTTGATCACCTCTTAAAGGATCCACCTCTTAATACTGTTACAAAAGCCATAACATTTCATCAGGACATCTGAAGCCATAGTGATGCCATCATCTTGAGGTCATCTAGGGTGGCAGGGGTACATTATTTTTCTCTTCCAACTTAGACTAAGGCAACAGGAAAAGCAAGGTCTTAGAACTCAGCCAAGATTTCTTAAAAACAGAAAAGGGGGTGGGCGGGGGAGAGGTTCCAGATCAAGTGCAAACTACACAAAGAGACAGAGTGATCCATTAGAGAAAGAATCCAAGGATAGTATCTGTCAGAGGCAAAATTTTTGTGTTTGGCAATAAGTAGTTCTTTCTCTCCCTCCCTCCCTCAAAACTAGCTGGTTTGGGCTACTACAGGGAATTGGATAATTCAAAGAAACAGAAGCTGATTGTTCATTCTCCTTACAAGACACCCTCCTTAGTGGGAGCTTTGAAACTCTCACCCAACAGTTTCCTCTGATAGGAAAAGCCCACTAGATCTTTGTCTTGGAGAGGAAAAAGAAATAAGAAGTCAGCTATCTTAAATGTTTAAATAAAAAGGACATTAATATTCCTGGAGCTCTTTTCCCTGTGTCTGCCTGCCATAGAGGTGTCTGCCTTCCAGTCCCTCAATAGCACTGACCTTGACAAAGCCTTCTTGAGTTGGTGCTTTAGGACCACCCATGCAGTTGGAGTCTTTAGGATTTTGTGTTTATGAATATGATGAGATGACTATCCATCAGTAATTTAACATGCAGGGCTGAAGAGATGCCTTGGATATTGAGAACACTTGCTACTTTTACAGAGGACCTGCTATTGGTTTGTGGGAAAAGATAATCTTTGTGTCATACAAAGGAATATATATGAGCAAAACAAAGAGTAGCTCAGCAAGGTGTTCTTCCACCCCCCCAAAAAAAGGGTTCTCCAAAACCCAAACCAGGTTAGCGTGTCCAAGATGCTCTGTGTTGTTTATCCGTAAATGCCACTGCTGACTATACTTCCTCCCATTGATGGGAGCTGGACTTCACAATCTGACATGATGGCCTATCAATGTGAAGGGGGGGATTCAGAGCATATGGGCCCTTGTCAGGTTAAGTATCTTTGATTCAAAGATAACTATATTGTTTTCACAATCCCCTTTCGTTATATTTTTTCAAAGTTAGGCAGCATGGCAGGGGACCAGGAGAAGCAAGAAGAGGGGATGTGTGTGTGTGTGTGTGTGTGTGTGTGTGTGTGTGTGTGTGTGTGTGTGTGTGTGTGTCCTGGAACTCACTCTGTAGACCAGGCTGACGTCAAAATCCATTAGAATCTCTTGATGGGATGACAAGAACACCCATGTATTGAATCTTCCTCATGAGTTTTCACTTTGCTGTATAAGGGTGGTCTCCAGAGTGGTGGGCTTAGGATCGACTTTCCGGCCTCTGATAGCTTTTGGAGTAGCTAGAATCAACATGAGATCCCCTGGCCCCAGTGGCTTCTAAATAGGAGGAGGAAAGAAACTTAGCCATCTTTTAATTTTTAGGCTAAAACAGTAGTGGCTGTAGATAGGGGCAGCAGAATTCAATACTTATATTGTATCTGGGCAGCATTTTTCTTCTTAAGAAGAAAATCATTATTGATAAATAGCTGTATATACAACATATAAATTAAAGACTGTGCTACATAATTCTATGCAAGCTAGTTTATTTAAGCATTTCTTGTTTCATTATTGGTGTGGGGCAGCTCAGCACACTAGGGTTTGTATCATCCTTGTGGGTTATATAAGGAGGTAGACTAAATAAGCCGTGGGGAGCAAACCTGGAGCTGCATTTCTCTGTCTCTGTCACCTTGCTTCAGTTCGAGCCTCCAGGTTCCAGCCTTGAGCCTCTGCTCTGACTTCTCTACACGCTGGACTGTAAGCTATAAAGCTTTTGGTCATAGTGTTTATCACAACCATAGAAAGGGAACGAAGACTGTTGAAGAAATATATCAATCACTTTAGTCTTTGGTTATGCTTTCCTATATAAAACCACTGTTTAAAAAACAAAAACAAAACAAAGAAACAAAAAAAAAATTCCTATTTATAACCAGTCAAGTTGGCAAAATGAATTTTTTTTTTTTTTTTTTTTTTTTTACTGTTAAGTCCAGTTGAGAATATGGTCCTCGGGGATTACTTGGGATTGAAGTACCTCTCTGGCTCCCTCTAGCCTTTCTTTTACCAGTTGTTCCCTCTATGTGAGTATAAGTCAAAGACCTTGCTTGACCTGGCTGTGGCTGCACTTGAAAGCATCCAGTAGTCTTTTGCTGTGTGTTGGCCTTCTTTCTTATAGACTGGACACTAGTTAGAGTTCACTGCTCGGTCCTCATGGCCTCCTCAAGCAAGAGAACAGGTGATTCCCCATAGTTATAGGACATTTTGAGAGATTCCCCCCACAGTTCCCTAAGACCTAGTTGACTCTGGAAGACAAGGAGAAAATATTCTCCCTCATTAATCCCTCTGACGGCATCAGTATAGGTGTCTGTGTATGGTTACTGAACACCTGAAAAATCAGTTCTTATACAAGTCTAGTACTTTTTTTAGATTTTGTTTTAATTATTTGTGTGTGTGTGTGTGTGTGTGTGTGTGTGTTTACATTTTTGTGTCTGTGTGTGAATATGTACATGTCAGGGCAGATGCATCAAGTAGGCAGAGGCATTAGATGTCCCCAGAGCTGGAGCCACAAGCAGTTGCCTGGTATAGGTGCTGGGAACTGAACCTGGGTCCTCTGGAGGAGGAGTACATGCTCATGACTGTTCAGCCATCTCTCCAGACTCAAGTTGGGCACTTCTAACTACTGTGTAATATTTTAAAAGACTATGGCAAAACCAAAACACTTTTACACGAGCCTTGATTAGATCTACATTTAAGTAGAGGTCTGACCTGAAAAGATTGAACTTTGACTATAGAAACTTCAGTATGATGCACAAATTCTCAGTTTTTACATACCTTTATGTGACTTGCTATTTTTCAATTCTGGGGAGAAAAAAGCATTCAGCCATCTTAATCTTTATTAATAATCAAGGAGCCCAGCTGTGACAATCTCTGATATGCAGACACAGATGTTCTTATGAAAGTTATTTGGCTTACATGACAGTGTTGTACAATACCACCTTAACAAAAACAAAAACAAAAAAAGGCTGAATCCAAGCTACACAATAAGATAATGTGTACAGACTGTTCAACTGTGAGCCTTTGTCAAGTCCCAAGAAAACACAAGACAAGGAAAAAATAGTCTTTTTGTTCTTTGTACAGTCAAAAGAATTATCTCTTATAACCACTCTTTTTGAATGAGTTCAAGTAGCAGATAGAAGCTGAAACACACAGAAAAACGCCATCAAATTGATGTATACAGCATCCAGAAGAACTCAGCTAAGGATGCCCTAGTAAAACTATGATGCCGGAGTTAACTTGGAAAAGGATGGCATCCGCTGGCTCTTTTTCCTTATTCTGTCCATGTCACTGTAACTGGAAAGTAAACACAAAAGCAAAAGGCCCCATAGGGCAGAAGAAGACATGAAACAAGGAAGTCTCAAGGAGGAGAAGAAAATTCTATCTCAATTAGAGAAAAATAGGCTTGGAGAAATTGGTTAGAAAGTGCAGACATTAAGACCCAACATAACCTACATCCCTAGCATCCCTGAAAGAAGGCTGATTTTTCTTTGCCTCCCGCTCTTTAACCACCTGCTAGCTCAGCTGGGATGTATGCTCTCCCACACCCACCCCAGGGCTGCTGCAAATCCACACCAGCTTTCCAAGTCAGTCAGCTCTCTTTGGAAAGTCGATAGTGTTAGGTCCAAGGGCTCAGAAAACTCTTGAGTCTCCTCTAGAAACCAGTAAATATATAGGCAATGTGTCAAATCTTTATTTAAAATGAATATGCATAAATATATACATTCATTAGACAAACTATATATGTATATGTATACACACACATATATATGTGTGTACACACACATATATAGATATAGAGATATAATCACAATGGACATCTAGTATACCTCCCTACTCCTATATACAAACCCTTTGGCTTCATCGCTTGGCAATAGAGGCCACATTGAAGTCTTTTTGAACCTCCCATTTCCACGATCTCATCAGGAATGCAGGAATGTAAAACTCAAAAGGGGAGGGCATATGTGAGAGGAGCATTGGAACATGTGAATGAATGCTTGAGATACAGGGCACTCTAGGGGTATAATGATCCCCTGAAGGCTCAGTGGTACTAGGAAATTTTGGGGGATGCCACCACTCTGATTCATAACTTGTGGCTTCATTAACCAAAGTGGCAGTGAAGTAACATGGTTGTCAGCATCTTATTGTCACTCTCCAAGATAGAAGTCAAGTCACATGTCTGTTGCCATCTTGATGACACCATCAACCGAACACTTGTGTTGGGTTAGCTTGGCTATAGAAGGAAAACATTCCCTTCAGGTGTGAAGGCCCAAAACAGCAAAGCAAAGAAATAGAGGAAGGAGTTCAAGGTCTTAACCAAATAAAGGTGAGCCCCCATATCTTTGTTTTTTATTTTGTTTTGTTTTGTTTTGCTTTGTTTTTTGAGACAGGGTTTCTCTGTAGCCTTAGCTGTCCTGCACTCAATCTGTAGACCAGGCTGGCCTCGAACTCACAGCTATCCACCTGCCTCTGCCTCCCTAGTACTGGGATTAAAGGTGTGCGCCACCCTGCCCAGCCTCAAGCCCATATATCTTACCACACAGATTGTAACTGTATTAAGCAACGTCATCTGGATCACCATTTTAATCTTCCTTCAGCTCCTAGACATAAACTCTTGCTAGGAAAAGAATCCATGAAGTTATTGGGGAGATTACCCTGGATCCATAGGTGGTGCTGTTGCTCTGGAGCATATAGAAAAACTGAGAAAGAAAGTGACCTTGACCTTGGTGTCATCTTGTCATATCTGAGAACAGAGTAGTCTAAGATCTGTGACCCTCTGTGTTAATTGGAATTTAAAACCATAAAGTGACTTGTTAAAAATAGGGAGGCAGAGGCAGGAGGATCACTGTGAGTTCGAGGCCAGCCTGGTTTACAAAGCAAATCTAGGACAGCCAGGGCAACACAGAGTAACACTGTCTCGGAAAACCAAAAATAAGAAGAAAAAAGTTAATCCAGCCAGGCGTTGGTGGCACATGTCTTTAATCCCAGCCCTCAGGGAGGCAAGTGACCTCTGCGAGTTCAGGCCAGCCTGGTCTTTAGAGCAGTTCCAGGCCAGTCAGAGCTACACAGAGAACCCCTGCCTTTAATAAAAAAAAGGAAAAAAAAGTTAATCTTGATTTAAAACCTTAGCATTGACCCAGATATCCCACTCCTGGGCATATGCTGGAAAGGTGTTCCACCATACAAGGTCATTTGCTCAACTATGTTCATAGCAGATTTATTTGTTTTTGTTTTTTATTTTGTTTTGTTTTGTTTTTTTGATTATTTGTTTGTGTTTGGTTTGGTTTGGTTTGGTTTGGTTTGGTTTGGTTTGGTTTTTTGAGACAGGGTTTCTCTGTGTTAGCCTTGGTTGTCCTAGACTCTCTCTGTAGATCAGGCTGGCCTCGAACTCACAGCAATCTGCCTGCCTCTGCCTCCCAAGTGCTGAGATTAAAGGCATACGCCACCACGCCTGACTAGCTTTATTCATAATAGCCAGTGAAGGAACTAGTCTCTTTAAGGACTTTTATTAAAGCCAAAGCATGTACATTTTTAGGGGGTCCAGCTTGAACCAAGGACAGACAGATATCAGATCACTGTGTGTGTGTGGCAGGGACAGGAAAAACCTTGAAGAGTCCAACTTGACTCAAGGTCTCAGTCTGTGCTCAGGGTCCAGCTGAACTCAAGGGACAACCAGCTGTGTTTAAAATTTCCACTATTCCTCCCCAACTAAAAAAGTTTCTAAACACCCCCTGTGACTGCTTCAACCAATCTTTTCCATAGGTTAACTTGCCCGTCCACCCATTATCCAACCACCAAACGCGAAGACTTGTAACTCCCTGCTTACAGCTTTTCTGCCCAAATACCAACCAATCACATACTGTAAAACTCATTTCTTTGTCTAAAACCTATAAAAAGCCTGTGCCTCTGTTTCTCGGGGTCTACAGCTTTAAAAAGCTAGACAGACCCCATCGCGAAGACTCAGTAAATTCCTATTCCTATACATTTACATCAGCAATAGACTCTGTCTCTTAATAAAAACTCCAAAAATAAACTAAAAATCTCTCTAAAGGTCTCAGTCTTACACCAGAATCTGGAAACTAGATGTCCCTCAACTGAAGAATAGGTAAAGAAACTGTGGTACATTTACATAATGGAATACTACACAGATATTAAAAACAAGGAAATCTTGAAATTTACGGGCAAATGGATGGAACTAGAAGAAATCATCCTGAGTGAGGTAACCCAGACCCAGAAAGACATACATGGTATATTCTCACTCATAAGCGGATGTTAGCTACTTAATTCAGGTTAACCACACTACAGTACACAGACCTAAAGAAGCTAAATACCAAGGAGAACCCTAGGGAGAATGCTTAACTCTCATTCAGAAGGAATAATAGAGTAGACACCAGAAGCAGTTGAAGAGAAGGAACAGGAAGGGAGTCTACCAGAGAGGTCCTCAGAAAGACTCCACCCAGCAGGGGATCAAAGCAGATGCTGAGACTCACAGCCAAACATCCAGGTGGAGCACTGGGAGTTTTATGGAGCTGGAGGATAGAAGAACTTGGAGGGGACAGGAGCTCCACAAGGAGACCAGTGGAGCCAACAAATCCAGGCAGAGGAGGGGAATGCTACAGAGACTAATGCACCAACCAAGGACCATGCATGGTGAGAACCTAGACCCTCTGCTCAGATGTAGTAGATAAGCATCACAGTCTCCTTGTGGATCCAATAATATGGGGAGTAGGGACTACTTCTGACATGGACTCTGGTGCCCACACGTTGACCACTTCCCCCTGGTGGAGCAGCCTTATCAGGCCACAGAGGAAGAGGATACAAGCAGTGCAGATAAGACTTGATAGGCTGAGGTCAGATGTTTGGGGAGGAGGGCTCCCCCTTTCTGAGTACTAGGGGAGGGGAATGGGGATTGAAGGAGGGAGGGATGGAGGACCAGGAGGTGACAAGGAGGGGCCTACAATCAGGATGTAAAGTGAACAAATTACAAATAATAAGTAAAACCTTAGCAATTAGTCTAGTGTGATGCTTTTAGCCCGTTAGAAAAACAACTGCTCAGGGACCACATGTCATCAATGATGCCAGACCTACTCAAAGCAAGCCACCCAGTCTCCCTTTCACCAAGACTGATCAAACGTCTTCCAAGCTCTCTGAGGGAATGTGGTGAAGAGAGAAAGAAGAGGGAGTTTATGTGTAGAGAGTTTCTTGAATGATGATTGATGTATAGGGCTCAGCTCACTGTAGGCTGTGCCACCCTGAGCAGATGGTCAAGGTGATGGTAGTTCTATTTTTGTCTTTTGATAAACCTCCACACTTCCATAGTGACTGCACTGATATAGCCTTCCACCAACAGTGTATAAGCATCCCCCTTTTCCATATCCTCGCAAACACTTATTGTCACTTTTCTCCTTGATAATAGCCATTCTGACTGGGTTGTATAAGAAAGCATGCTGAACAAGCCGTGATGTCAATAGTCAATAGTGCGCAGCATTCTTCCATGGCAGAGACAGCTTGTCAAAGTGCTGAGAACAAGTGAGTGTTGAGTGTTAAGCCTTAAAGATGTCTATACTACACACAGACACACACGCATGCACCACATTGTGGAAGAGAAATGGCTGTGGAAGACTATCTTACACACATGCCATGGCTGTGGTACTCAAGAACTCACAACAGCTGTGATGGCTCGCATAAGGCCTTACACAACACTGAACCAAGAATCTGAGAACTCTGCCGTCTGTCTCAGCACAGGTGTCCCAGACATTTATGCTTCCTTGCTCTTTTTTAAATCTATTTTCTGTTATTTAATCTGCACTCTTGAATATTTCTCATGATCTTTTTGTTTGTTTACTTGCTTGTTTGCTTTTGTTTATATAGTGCTCAGTTAGGTTTTCGGACTGTTATTTTTCTCTACCCAATTTACCATAAAGCATTCTACACTATATTCTTCAGCCATCTCTCAATGTTCCCCTCTTATTCTTAATTTTCTTCTTTGTCTCACTTTTATCCTTACCTCCTTTTTACTTCTTAATTATACCCTTGCACAGCTTTAACAAACTCTAAAATCTGTCTATGATAACAGTACACCAACTTTCCTCTCCTAGCTACTTTACTTAACTTGATTTTTTTTTTATTTTGAAGCCAATCTGATATTTAATCCTTATCCTATTCACTCTGCTTCTCTCCCACTCCTGATTTTATTAACTACAATCTACGTGCTCTCTGTGATTTCCTTGATTGTTTACCGTCCAATAGTTACTGACGTCAGATGGCCACTGTTATGCCACTAGCAAAACAGCCGTGGCTGTTCTACCAGTTAATATCCTGTTGAGAAACTAGTATAGAGCTTACACCAAGGACCCAGAAGCTCTGGTTTGAGGAATTATTTTCTTCTTTTTTCTTAAAAAACATTTGTTAGTTTGTTTATACTATGTGTGGTGTGTGTGTGTGTGTGATGTGAACATGTGTGAGTTTATGTACACCACATACAATCAAGAGCCCGTGGATGTCAAAAGAGGATATTGGATTCTGTGAAACTAGAGTTACTGGTTGTAGTAAGCCAGCAAGTAAGTGTGGGGACCTGAACCTGGCTCTTCTGCAAGAATAAGTATTTTTTTAAAGATTTATTTATATTATTATGTATACAGTACTCTGCCTACATGCACACCTGCAGAAGAGGGCATCAGATCTCACTATAGATGGTTGTGAGCCACCATGTGGTTGCTGGGAATTGAACTCAGGACCTCTGGAAGAGCAGACAGTGCTCTTAATCTCTGAGCCATCTCTCCAGACCCAAAATAAGTATTCTTAATTGCTGAGCTATCTCTCCAGAGCCAAGAGGAATTATTTCCTGAATTACACATTCAACATTACCACTTGAAAATTGCAAATATTTCAACTAAGATGATGTAGTGAATTAAGCAAATTAAAAAAATAAACCCACAAAAATAAATAAATAAACCCACAGAGGGCTGGAGAGATGGCTCTGCAGTCGAGAACAGTGAGTATTCTTCCTGAGGAACTGGGTTTAAAGCTCACAACTGTCTGGAACTCCAGTTCCAGAGGATCTAGCATCCTCATAGAAACACGCATGCAGGCAAAACACCAAAGAACATAAAATAAAAATAAATCAGCAAAAATAATTTTTAAACAAGCAAAGGCATAACATAAGATGCGTAAATCCCAATTCAGTAACATTAGTACATTAGTAACACTCCTGGACATACATCCAAATGATGCCCCATCCTACCACAAGGACATTTGCTCAACTATGTTTATAGCAGCTTTATTTATAATTAGCAAGAAACTGGAAGCAACCTAGATGTCCCTCAACTGAAGACTAGATTTTTAAAAATGTGGTTCATTTCTGTAACAGAGATGTTTAGCTCAGTTGTTAAGGAAAAAATGGCATGCCAGATGCAGTGGTGCATGCCTGTAATTCCTGCCTGTAACTCCAGCACACAGGAAGGCAAAGGCAGGCGGATCTCTGCAAGTTCAAGTCCAGCCTGGTCTATAAAGCAAGTCCAGAACATCCAAGACTACACAGAGAAAATCTGTCCCTCAAAGAAAGAGGGGACTCATTAGGCAAATGGAGGGAACTAGAAAGAAAAATCATCCCGAGTGAGATAACCCAGACCTGAAAGACAAACATGATATGTACTCATTTATCAGTGGATATTAGCTCTAAAGTAAAGGATAGGCCAGGCATGGTGGCGCACACCTTTAATCCCAGCCCCCCCCCCCGCCCCCCGCAGGCAGAGGCCGGTGGATCTCTGTGAGTTCGAGGACAGTCTGGTCTACAAAGCGAGTCCAGGACAGCCAAGGCTACACAGAGAGAGACCCTGTCTCGAAAAAAAACAAACAAACAAATAAATAAATAAATAAATAGTAAAGGATAACCGTGCTACAATCCACAGATCCAGAGAGGTTAATTCACAAGGAGGGCTCAAGGAGGAATACATGGATCTCCCTGGGAAGAGGAAGTAGAATAAATAGATTTAGCTGGTAGACTGGGAACAGGTGGAGATGGGAACAGGAGAGATCAGGCTTTGGGGTAACGGAGAGAGAGCGCTGGGAGAGACAGCTGGATTTGGGAGGTATTTCAGGGGCAATATGAAAACCTAGTGCAATGGAAATCTGGAATCTACCAGAGTGAACCTAAGAAGACTCCTAGCAATGTGGGATATGGGACCTGAACCAGTCATCTTTTGTAACCAGGCAAGGCTTCCAGTGGTGTGACTGAGACATCAACCCAGCTCAAAACCCTTGGCCTGTCTCGCTTGCTAAGATGTGCTAGGGCAATGGTGGCACAGAAGAACTTGTGGGAGTGGCCAAACAATGGCTGGTCCAATTTCAGCTTAGGAAATGAACTGTATGTGCTGTGGCTAGCTGTCGAAGCCCTTTGGGGAAACTCAGATGATAGTGAGTGAGTCCCAGAAGTCTGACACTGAGCTTGACACTGTTGGGCTTTAGTTTTGCTTTGATCCGATTGTGATTGTGCCGTGGCTCTTCCCTCTTGGAGTAAGAATATATGTCACTTATTTTTTTATTTTACAGGAGTCCACAATTGAGAGACATTAAAATTTTAAGGAGACTGTGTAGTTTTAGAGAGACTATGGATATTTTAGAGACTTAAAAGGTTTTAAAAAGGTGTGAATTTTGAAAGATACTTTGGATGTTTTAAAATGACGAAACTTTTTAAGTGTTTGCATTTTTAAAGATCTGAGACTTTTAAGTGTTGGAATGTTTTATACTGTGGTAATAATATTAACAAGCCATCTTGGGTACAAATGAAATAATAAAGTTTTTAGTTGGATAGTGAAGTGCTTGTGTGTCAAGTTAACAAGAAGCCCATTATTGAAGAGGGAACCTCAATTGAGAAAATGCCCCCTAGAGACTGGCCTATGGATAGATTGTGATGCATTTTCTTTTATTTTGTTCAGTTTGTTGTTGTTGTTGTTTGTTTGTTTGTTTGTTTAACTTTTCGAGACAGGGTTTCTCTGTGTAGCCTCGGCTGTCCTGGAACTCACTCTGTAGACCAAGCTGGCCTTGAACTCAGAGATCCGATTGCCTCTGCCTCTGGAGAGCTGGGACCAAAGGGGTGTGCCTTGAGGTGCATTTTCTTGATTGATGATTGTTGTAAAAGGGCCCAGCTCACTATGAGTCATACAAACCGTGGCTTGTGGTCCTGGGTGCTATAAGAAGGCAGGCTCCGCAAGCCATAGATAAAAAATCAGTAAGCAGTACTCCTTTGTGGTTTCTGCGTCCAGGTTCCTGCCTTGATTTTTCCTGAATTCCCAGGATGATGGACTGCAAATTGTAAGCTGAAATTAACCATTTCCTCCCCAAGTTGTCTTTGGTCATGATGTATTATCCTAGTAATAGAAATATAAGTAAAATAGGCAGTGAGCTAGGAAGTGAAGTTGAAAGGACTAACAAACCAGACTCCATCTTAAGCCTAACACACACAGCCCTTCAGTTCTGGGAAAAAACCACCAAAACAAACGGATCATCTATGAGTCAAGAATGGACAGATGTTCCCAGTCCAAGTTGCTGAGTCCACACATAGTTAACTCTCTGGTCCTTATCACACCCTGCTGACTCTCCCTTGTTAAGTGAGTCCACCTGGTACTGGCTAGATAAAGCTGCCCTCCCCCCTTCCTGTAAATATCCTTCTACTAATGAGTTTTCCTTTAAAAAGACTGTAACACGCTTGCCCTGGGTCTTGGTTTTCCAATTTGGTTATTGAAATCTCGGCCCTGGCTGCCTGTTATTCTTTATTGTTATTATTGTTTCCCAAAATAAAATAAATTTGTTGCTTGCAGTGTCGCTTTGGTATCTCATTTGTGCAACTCCAGACCCGACATTTTGGTAGCTTGAGTCCAGAAACTGCCCTTACGACCCCCAGGGGACCCCTGTGGAGACCAGGCCTTCCTGGACTTCTCTGTTTTTCTTTTTAGTGGTGTCTAGACAATCTGCAATGTGGGGCCCCCTTGGAGGTCAAGCAGACAAGTTTCAGATCCCAAACTGGCCACCTCCCTGAGCTCAAAAAATACAACTTTCATTTTAAGCTTCTACATCTGAAATGGGTTTTCTAGGCTTCCACCCTGAACCCAACATTTGGTGCATTGGCCAGGAAGCTGAGTGCTCACACCAGTGATCTGTTTTGGGGATCCCTACTGGTAAGCCTGTAAGCCTGAATCTGATCTGTTCTATGGTACCATCTGAGACCTAAAAGAGAAGAGCTGGATGGCACAAATCCCCTAAGGTCAGGGGAGGTCTGGAGACATCCAACCCCTCCCCAGTTCCCTTGGGGGAACACGTGGAATCTGTTCGGCTGCGTATTGTCAAAGTCTTGACACTGTGTCATTTGTCTTGCCTGTCTGACCCTCTGTCTGCTTGATAGTCTTCATGTCATCAAAATTTATTTCTGTCAGCCTGTCACCATAAAACACTGGTTCCTTTTGGGGGAACATCTGGTTCTGGGAAGGCTGGTCTGCTTGTGTCTATCAGTTTGTGTCTATAGTTTCATTTAGTTGGATTGTTGCTCTGTGTTTCTCCAGCTTGTCACAGAGATGCCCCTACCCACAGTTTATCTTTTCTCTACAGGCCTTCTCTCTTCCCATCCCGATCTCCTAACGTCTGATCTCCACCCTCATATCTCTCTGCCCTCCCTCTCCTATCTTGTGCTTTCTCTTCAACCACTACCTCTGTCAATTCTATTTCTCCTTCTGAGTGAGATTTAAGCATCGTCCCTAGGATCGTTCTTGTTACTTATCTTCTTTGGATCTGTGAATTGTACTATATCAATCCTGTACTATTTGGCTGAAATCCACTTATAAGTGAGTACATACCATGTGTGTCTTTCTGGGTCTGGGTTACCTCACTCAGGATGATCTTTTCTAGTTCCATCCATTTGCCCACAAATTTCATGATTTCTTTGTTTTTAATATCTGAGTAGTATTCCATTGTGTAAATGTACTAGTTTTTTAATCCATTCTTCAGTTGAGGGACATCTAGGTTGTTTCCAGATTCTGGCTATTATGAATACAGCTTCTATGAACATAGTTGAGTAAGTGTCCTTGTTGTATGGTGGGGCATCTTTTGGATATATGCCCAATAGGGGTATAACTGGGTCTTGGGGTAGAGCTATTCCCAATTTTCTGAGAAATCGGATTGATTTCCAAAGTGGTTGTACAAGTTTGCATTCCCATCAGCAGTGAAGAAGTGTTCCCCTTTCTCCACATCTTCGCCAGCATGAGCTGTCACTTGTGTTTTTGATTTTAGCCATTCTGCCAGGTATAAGATGGAATCTCAGAGTCATTTTGATTTGGATTTCCTTGATGCCTAAGGACATTGAGCATTTAAGTGCTTCTTGGCCATTCAATATTCTTCTGTTGAGAGTTCTTTGTTTGGATCTGTGCCCCATTTTTTAATTGGGTTATTTTGTTTGTTAGTGTTTAATTTTTTGAGGTCTTTATATATATATATATATATATATATATATATATATATATATATATAGGATATTAACTGTTTGATGGATATAGGATTGGTGAAGATCTTTTCCCAATCTGAAGACTGCCATTTTGTTCTATTGACAGGGTCCTTTGCCTTACAAAAGCTTTTTGGTTTCAAAGGTCCTATTTATTAATTATTGATCTGAGGGTCTGTACTGTTGGTGTTCTGTTCAGAAAATTGTCTCCTGGGCCAATGAGTTCAAGTCTCTTCCCTACTTCTAATAGATTTAGTCTATCTGGTGTTTTGTTGAGATCTTTGATGCACTTGGACTTGAGTTTTGTACAGGATGATAAATATGGATCTATTCGTATTTTTCTACATGTAGACATCCAGTTAGGCCAGCACAATTTGTTGAAGATACTGTCTTTTTTTTTTTTCATTGTCTGGTTTTTGGCTCCTTTGTAAAAAATCAAGTGTCCATAGGTTTGTGAGTTTATTTCTGGGTCTTCAATTTGATTTCATTGATCCACCAGTCTATTTCTATGCCGGTACCATGCAGGTTTTATTACTATTGCTCTGTAGTATAGCTTGAAGACAGAGATAGAGATACCTTCAGAAGTTCTTTTATTATACAGAATTGTTTGAGTTAGTTTTGTTTTTGTTGTTGTTGTTGTTGTTGTTTTGGTTTTTTTGGGGGGTTGTTTTTTGTTTGGTTAGTTGCTTTGTTTGGTTTTTTGTTTTGTTTTTTGCATCACCATATGAAGTTTAGAATTGTTCTTTCAAAGTCTGTACAAAATTGTGATGGTATTTTGATGGGGGTTATGTTGATGTATAGATTGTTTTTGGTAAGATGGCCGTTTTTACTATGTTAATCCTACCCATCTATGAGCATGGGAAATCTTTCCATCTTCTGATATCTTCTTCAATTTCTTTCTTCAGAGACTTGAAGTTCTTGACATCCAGGTCCTTGACTTGCTTGGTTAGAGTTACACCAAGGTACTTTGTATTATTTGTGCCTATTGTTAAAGGTGCCTGCTGAAGTCACTGTTTTGGAGTCAGCTCCCCCTCTGACCTTCTGCCACTCAGATATTGTGGGGGGCACCAGATGGGCATGGGTGGGGTCTGCTGGGCAGGCTGGAGGCTTCTGGTGAGCTGGAGGTGCTGCCATCTTGGAAGTCTCCAAAGTCATATTCTTACAACATACGGTACATATGCTTCAATCCTGATTCAAAATATTCTTTAGATGATGGCAAAAATTTAAAATTATAGAAGTCGATTCAGAATAAGAAGCTACTCTATTATGGGCTCTGGAAACAGATGAATCTAAAAATACTTTTGAATTGGGATATATTAATTTTAGAAACAGTCAATTGTTTACAATGTTAAAACTTGGTTATAGAAGAGTCAAAGTGAATCGTAGCTCCCCCTCCCCATCTTTATTGAGGGCTATCAACTACATTCAGTACTCTGCTGAGTGCCAGATGCAACTTCTTTTTAAGCTTTTACTGTTCAACTCGTAATGATGCACTGTGATAGCATCATCAGGATTGCCCATCTCTCTATGAACTGTATCTGTGATTGAAAGTTTTACTTTGATACTAGTTCAGAAATATAGTTAAACTTATGCTAAGAACTGATGCAGTTAATTATAAGGTTAGGCTGTATTTAGCATCCTGCATATGTTTTCAAAGTTAAACAGAAAATAACTGAAAACAAAGTTTTCTATTTAAATCTACTCGAGATAGACATGGTTCTCAAACATTTATCTGCAGAATATAGATTCATAACATTCTGTTTTATGTTTATGAGATACAGTTTAGAGAAAATAACTAAAGGCAGAGCTCAGATATGCTAACCCTGAAGCTTGGCAGAGATCTGCTGAATATAGCATTAAAATATATGTATATATATACACACACACATAAAAGCTTATTATAACAGAGAATTCCAAAACCCTAACAGTAGCTCCCCAAGGTCTCTGAGGATATTTGGGTACAATGACAGATCACTTCAGTCCTAGATTATGGTGCTCTAAACACTGGGCAAAACTGCCCCCAATACCTTGCCTGCAGCCTACAGGGCCCAGACAGACCTGTGGAAAAACTAGACACCCAGAAAGTTATTGTCTCACAATGCTGAAAACAAAATGAGGTCAGTCTCTCTTTCATGTTCTTCTTCCACAGAAACAGCCTCTCACCTTCTGTGCCTGATGGCCAGACTGTCTCTGCCCATGGTGCCATGAAAACCACAGGAGCCTGGGACAGCTATCTAGGTGGTGGGATGACTAGTTATCTCTGTCATTTTAACTGATACATAAATTCATCTAAGTTACTATTTATCCTCAGCTCTCTGATCACATTGATGCCTAAGCTAATAGTAGCTTGAGATCTAAAGAACAATTAGATCCACTGTTAATGTATTATTAGTCAATTCAGTAGCTAGTTAAAACTACTAGGTACTAGGTCTTTTATTTAAAAAGGCAAACAGGTTTGACTTGCTCACAAGCTTCATGTTAGAAGGCAAACAGATTCCAATGTATCTTTTTGCTATTCATTCATTTAAATGACTGCTCCCAATAATCAACTACCTGTGTCTCCTGATGAATAACTGGATAAAAAATATAAAGTTTATGTAAGGTCTGAGGATATGAAATTTTAAGTTATGGGGACCTAAGAAAATGTCTGAGGATCTAAAAAATGTTTTAGGGTTGGTAAATACAAGTTTAAAACTTAAGAAAATATTTGAGAATCTAAGAAGTTGTTTGAAGGTTGATAAATGCAAGTTATGAAGATTAGTGAGTCTAAGAAAATGTTTTAAAATACATAAATGTGAACGTATATTTTACATAAGATGAAAAATATTAGAGATCTCTTTCCCCCTTCTATGCTGTTGTTGTATCTTTATAAGATTTCAAAAGTTCAGACTTTTAACATTGATCATTAGAGTTTTGTTAACCTGATGGAGCACTGACTGTTTATTATTCAGTCACAAGCTCAAGATTTTAATTTCTCTTTGTCTGTCTTCTGAATATATACTTAAGATTGTTTTTCATCATGCTAAAAACATATCTGTCCAATCTGTATATCTAGCCTTCTGGACTGAGAATAGAATGTTCATGCTTTTTAACCCAAAGCTCTAAATAGCTTTTACTAGGTCTCAAAGGCAGGAGCCTACTCCTACTGTCTTGAGGACACAATTTTAACTTCTGTCCCTAGTCTATGTCTGTCTCAGCAGATTTTCACCTGGCTAACAGATTCCATTCAGCAATCACCTGTAGACTGCAAGCTGCTGAGATCTGGACTTACTACAAGCTGATGTAAACTAGCCCAGATGATGTTATTGCTCCCTACCTCTTCAACTGGATCTGCTAATCAGATGCTTTTGATAAATGCCTAACCTATGACTATCAGTTCAGCCTTCCTGGGCCCCAATAACAATGTCCTAACGTCAGCTGGAAGTAGTTACATAAGGGAATATGACATCCATTGTCCCACCTAACAGGCTGAAATGCTCAGTCAAAGGAAACTCTCTAAGAGGCTTGGACCTATTCCTACAGCAAGGAATAGGTCTTTGCTTAGCTCTGAGAGAACTATGCTGCTTCTATGCTAATCATTCAAGTGTAATTAAAGACTCTCTTGCCATGGGGCTGGAAAGTTGGCTCAGGGGTTAAGAGCACTGACTGCTCTTCCAGAGGTCCTGAGTTCAAGTCCCAGCAACCGCATAGTGGTTCACAACCATCTAAAATGTGATCTGGTGCCCTCTTTTGCATAATAAATGAATAATAATAAATACTTTTTAAAAAAAGATTCTCTTGCCTTAGTAAGGAAAAGGCTTCAGGAAGGGAAAACTGTTTCTAGTCCATGTTTCCATGGTCTCCTTGGGCAACCACCCTGGTTACCACTCTCCCAGGGCCCCTCCTGTTATTCATCCTGGCCTTAACCTTTGGACCCTGCCTCATAAATGCCTTCTCAAATTTATTCATAACAGGTTATCTAATGTTAACATGATATTCTTAAGGATCCAATACTCTGCTTTGCCCCCTCAGAGAGACAGAATTAATGATTTGATTCAGGAACAAAATCTAAGTGGGGAATTAAAGGAATGATAAACCAGACTCCATCTTAGGCCTAAACACACACACACACAGGCCTTCAGTTCTGGAGAAAACACCGGAACAAAAAGACAGACAGATGTTCTCAGTCTCAGTTGCTGACTCTACACATAGTGAACTCTCTGGTCCTTATCACATCCTGCCAACTCCCCACCTTGTTACAAATAATGAATACACTTGGTGCTGGCTGGATAAGGCTCCTCCTACCCTCCTGTAAATACCCTTCTACTAATGAGCTTTGCTTTAAAACGACTGTAACAAGTCTGCCCTGGGTCTTGGTTTCCAATTCGGTTTTTGAAATCTCAGCCCAGGCTGCCAGTTATTCTTTTTGTTGTTGTTGTTTTGTTGTTTTTGTTTTTTAGGTTTCATTTATTTTTACTTTATGAGTTTAGGAGTTTTTCCAGGTTGTATTTTTTTCTTCCTTCCTTCCTTCCTTCCTTCCTTTCTTTCTTTCACAGTTTCTTTTTATTCTTTTTTATTATTGCCAAAAATAAAATAAACTTGTTGCTTGCAGGGTGTCTTTGGTGTCTCATTTGTGCAACTCCAGACCCAAAAATGTTATGTCATCTTTTCTCTTCCCAAGGAGTCAAATGATGTCATCTAACATTGAGACAGACTTAGGCTTACAGACATAGAACTCCAAACATGTTTTGGCTGACTTTAATTTTAAGCACATGTTTTAGAAAACATCAAGGCAAGTTGAAGCCTACTGAATATAAGAATAGTTTGTTCAAGCCAAAATGAGAATGGCCATCCAGTCAAAAACAATCCTACTTGCCCATTAGAAATAAATTTTAGTGTTACATAAAAGAACACACAAACCAGGGCAGGTGTGGTGGCGCACACCTTTAATCCCAGCACTCCGGAAACAGAGGCAAGTGGATCAATGTGAGTTTGAGGCCAGCCTGGTCTACAAAGTGAGTCCAGCACAGCCAGGGCTACACAGAGAAACCCTGTCTCAAAAAAACCGAGAGAGAGAGAGAGAGAGAGAGAGAGAGAGAGAGAGAGAGAGAGAGAGAAAACAAAACCAAAAAAGAACACACAAACCAAATGAAAGTAGCTTGACGAGGAAATTCTTTTTGTAAAAAGCATGCACCAGAATTTGATCCTGTGGTCAAGAGGTTTCTGTGTTTTGTTTTGTTTTTTCCCTAATAAAGATGGTAGCTTTGGCTCAGTTGACTTGTTGGAGCAGGAATTCACGAATCTGATTGTTGCAGTTTGGGTTTTATTGCTGTGAAGATACACCATAACAGCAACACTTATAAAGGAAAGCATTCACTGGGGCTGGCTTACAGTTTCAGAGATTTAGTCCATTACTGTCATGGCAGGAAGCATGGTAGCATGCAGGCAGACAGTGGTGCTAGAGCAGGAGCTGAGAGTTCTACATCTTGAGCCACAGGCAGCAGGAGAGTGTGTTCCACGCTGGGCATAGCTTGAGCATATGAGACCTCAGGGACTGTCCCCACAATGACACACAGGCTACACCTACCTCAGTAAGGCCACACCTCCTAATAGTGCCACTCCCTATGGACCAAGCATTAAAACACATGAGTGTTTGGAGGCCATACCCACCCAAACCACCACACGGATGTAGTTGGGTAATCAGCTAAAAAGGGAAGAAAATAGTTCAGGAACTATGAGTTCTTGTGGCGCTACCTTTGATAAAAATCAATCAATAAATAAAGATTTAAAAAGAACAGCAAAACCCCTGTTAGATTTCTAAGGCAGCACAAGGAAAGGGCAGATAGAGAGACCAGAACCTGACCTCCCCAGATGGTACTGTGTTCATTAGGGTACATAGCTGTTGTTTTTAACAAAAATCTCAATTGGCTGATTTTACCAGTAAAGTCTCAGGAGCCATATGCTTGGGTGAAAGCCTACTAGCTCAGAGAGTCACAGAAAGCACCCAGCTGAACTTACTCTTCAGCCGACATCCCAGAAGGCAGAATGATCCTTCCCCAAGCCATCTCAAAAAACCTCAAATTAAATGTCCCTCCCTTCTACTTCCTGTGCAAATCTCTATCCATCCTCCTGACATCTTCTTACACTGTTTTTTTTCCCTATGTTCATTCACTGTCAACTGGTTGCTTGCTCAGCCTTTTGACCTATGGTTGACTTTATTTGATCCTGTTTACAATAATCAAGCAGAAGCTCTTGAGTTAAAGGTGTGTGCTAGGACTGGGCCACACCACAACTAGAAACAGGTCTTTCCAGTAAACAATACAATCTCAGGATTCACAGTGTGATCAAATATCCTGCAAAATTTCCCCCCTTTTGTCTAAATAAAAAGGAAAGGTTTTTAACTCTAACATAGTAAGACTATTTACAATAATGAAGCTATTTCTGTCAAGCTTTCTACAATTTCCAACGTGTTTGTATTAGGCAGTCCTATGATTAAGTATTTTTGAGTTCAAAGTTCTGTAAGAATGTTCATGTTAGTCTCAGATGAACTCAGCAATTTGAATCTCCTCAGCAGTTTGTAGTCCGAAGCTGCTCTTTGGGTGGTATTTGTCAGCTTAGTGGTAATGCTGACTAGGTGGAACACAGCAGTCAACCTAAAGGTGTTCGCTGTTTTCACAGAACTTGGCAGCAGCAGAGGCATGCCACAGTTTATCTCAGTGGTTAGCATCGCCACATTCCAGGTGGCTCCATCGTTGCAGAGCTCTATCATCTTGTTGGAGACCTCAAAGGTTACTGTTAAGAATGGTCGATAACTTAAACATTTTAAATGCCATATTTTGCAGATCTATGAAAGGTTTGAGGACTACAGTCTATTAAATACATCCAAGATGCACAAACTTTGTTTCTAGTTACCTGCTTCAGACTCAAACCTGAAAACATGTACAGATAGCTATATATAAGCCTTATTTCTAGAATTAGTTAGTACCTGTATGACTATTAGTGTCATGACAGAAAGTTTATATATAAAAAATCTTATAGATTTTCATATAATATTTATACCTAAAGAAAAGTTTTAAGCAGTCAAATGAAAACCAAAAGATTATGAGATTAGTGGCAATAGAATAGACCCTTGTTTTTTGTTTTCCTCTGTCGCATACCAGATGGCTCTTCTGATAGGAGGCAGAGATTTTTGGATTTTCCTTTTATAAGCATAAGTGGGTTTAGAGAAAGAGAGAGGCACACACCAACCTCAAAGTCAGCACTAATTTTTAATTAAATTAGGACCACATAAAGACCATTTGCCACTTATGTCAGTAGAGGGCAGCGATACCACTTGGACAATTCACTCTTTTTCTTGGGACATTTTGTCTTGATGATTCATCTTTTTTTCTTCAGATGTTTCATTTGTCCAGTAGTCTCCAGATTCCTTAGTTGAATGCATTATTTTATTTTATCTTAGAAAGATAAAACCAAAACCCTGCTCCAACCCTAATTCTGGGGAGGGGGGAGTTCCTTTTTTGGCGAGTTATATGTTTCCCAGGGCAAAATTATATTGGCAACAGAAAAAGTAATATCTTTCTATTGACATTTTTAAAAATCCTTTGAAAAATTGAAACTAAATATGTCTTAGTATGTGTGGACAAATACACCTATATTCTCCTTTCTCTTTATATATAAATTCAAGGTCTAATGTATTATTTTTAGATCACAAAGGACATTAACTTTGAATTTCAGCTTGCCTTTTGCAGGATTTTAAATTTAAGTCACTGTAATTCTTCTTTGACAGTCTCTGCTTCCCAGGTGTAAAGGCATGTTCCTCCCTAGTGCTGGGATTAAAGATGTGAATCACCACCTGGCTATGGATCCCTTATAATAGTAATAGGGTTGTCCTGGTTTAATTTGGTTATCCATTATCCCTTATTTTCTAGTGTTAGGGATAAACATTCAAGTTTTTCAAATGTGTAATCTATCATTGCTGCTTATTTATTCTGAATTTGTTCCATGGAAAAATTTAATATTAAATATGATGCCAATTTGTCATCTGTTTCATTATTTTCAGACATTTTGTTTGTCTTGCCTGTATAAGCTACATAAATTTTATGTCTTTCCTGTTTTACTAGGTTTTGTCATTTCCATTCATGCCTCCCATGAACAGATATCTTTGCCATTTATCTGCCAGTTAGAGGTGTTCTATTTGAATGACCATGTAGCTATACCATTACGCACATATCATAAATTGGAGAAGATAGAGACTTTCCTTTTGCTTTACTAGTTGCTTGTCTTATAGCCAATAGTGCTGTGTGACTTCGTGGTTCCTTTCTCAGTACTGGCCATTCTAACCCCCACTTTCCATTAATTTTGGTTCCATCCGTGGCTAATGAATCATCAGTAAACCATGTGTTAACCAAATGTTATAAACATTATGTTGGTCTCCACAGTTCCATAGGTGCACCTAGCATCTTATCTTGGGAAATAATAATACCTCTAGCCCTATTTCGTTTTTCTGTGTCCCTAGCTTCACGACAGTCTGCAATAAATCCAAGTCCCTACACTAACCCCCAGGGCGCCTCCTCCCAATAAAACTTCTTTAATACTTCTTCAATAAAGAGAAAAATTTTCATACGCAAGGCCCTGAGTTCAATTACCAGTGCTGAAAAACAAAATTTTCATTAAAGCGTGATTTAAAATAAGGGGGAAAACATTTGGAGCAGCTTAACAACCAACAAGCAGCCGAATGATTTGATACATTTTATTTTCATGGACATTACACGAGTATTAAAACAATAATTGTGTGATAACATGAAAACAGATTTCTGTGTGACACTCAATGAACGAGAAAAATTGCACATTGCCTGTGAAGGTGTGGGTAATGGCCACAATACTTAGGTGAGAGTTGGCAAAGTGAGTCAAAATAACTTTCTCCTATAATTTTGATATAATTTATTAAGAACTAAAATGAAATAATACTGTATGATCACAAGGTCAATGATCCAGAGCGAAGGCAGCTGGACGTCTTGGGGAGCAGAGCAGCGAGAAGAATGCACGTCTTTAGTAGCGCACATCAGAGGTCCTAGAAGACCTGTGCGGTCTGGGGACAGCATGACCCTCTCTGCCAGAGACCCTAGGTCTCTGAGTACTGCAGAGCTCTCTCTACTTCAGGAGCTGCACCGGCTCCCTCTATCGAATTATCTCTCAGCTTCCACGCAGACCTCAGAGGCCTCTCCACCCTCTGTCCCCATAGCATGCTTCCCATACACACCCCACCTGCGCCTTCCTTCGCGGTCCGACCCCTAGACTCCGGCTCCCGCCCCGCCCCGCCCCACGCCGCTCCTCTCCTAGCCGGTGGGGCTCGGCGCGCGCACGCGCAGCGGAGGGCGGCGCGGGCGGCATGGGGACTGCGGCGGCGGCTGCGGCTGCCGGGGAGGGGGCGCGCGGCCCGAGCCCCGCCGCTGTGTCGCTCGGCCTGGGCGTGGCTGTGGTGTCGAGCCTAGTGAACGGGTCCACGTTCGTGCTGCAGAAGAAGGGCATTGTGCGCGCTAAAAGGCGAGGTAGGGCGGGCTGTGGCCGGGCCGGGGTCCGCGCCACGCGGCTGCGGGATCCTGTGCGCAGCACACGGGCGGGCTCCCCTTGGCAACGCCGCAGGCATCGCTTCCTTGTCCCTTGCTTTCTCTCTCTCTATTACCAGCGGCCTTGGAGGCCTTCTTCACTTTCAGGAGCCCTTTACCGGACTTCTTGCCCCGTTCTAGTCCCCATCCAGTCCTCTAACCCCTAACCTGCAGCAGAGCATCCGGACAGGTGCTCAGCTTAGAGCCCTGCTGCCCACAGGCCCGCACTCACCTACTGCGGGCCAGAGCTTCGTATTTATGGGATCCAGAGGTGGGTGGAGCCAGGCCTGCCTTTGCCATAGACTGGGCCTGGGGGTGCTCTTGGGAGTGCATTTGGTTGTGTGAAGGAGTAAGAGTGTGTGGTGGGCCCGCAGGATGTGCAGGCGCCACTGAGGTGCCCACTCTCACCTTGAGTGCAAGGTCTCTTCTTTCCAGCAGCTTTTGCCCAGGGGCCCTTAGTTGAGTTACCTCTGGTTGACACTTCAACCATCTGAATGTGAAGAAAAACGTCAAACAGGCGTGCAAATGGGCCCACTGAGCACACCCTGGGTTGACAGGTCACCAAATAACTACTACTTAGTGATACAGAAGTGCGATGGGGCACAGAGCCCTTCTTTGTCTCTGTCGTGTCATTTGTGTTGAGAGGCCCTGTGACAGGCACTGAACACCAAGGGGCAGAATAGTTTGAAGGGAAAAGTAAACACTGCTTTCAGAGAGACCAAGAAAGGATTGGGCTCAAGGGTAAGAACCTGGCAGCCAGCGCATGGGAAGTAGATATACTTAATAGTTCCAATTCCAGAACATATTTAAAAGTTTGACCAGCTTGCCTAGGGAGCCAGGAGCCTTCAGAAAAGGGACAAAGAACTGACAATCCTGAGTGAAAGTACAAAACCAGCAATGTGTATTTAAAGAACTTAATTTCAAAATGAAAGCATTGCAGTCGTAATATAAGACCTAAGTCAAACCAAGTATGGTTCCCCAAGACTGATCTGGCAACTGCACGTAGGGGCTGTCTGTCAATTTGTATAGGCATCAAGATTGGGCGAAGGTGTGTGTTGGGACTAAAAAATAAATGTGCCTTTTATAGGATTGAATGAGATGTATACTTTACTTGTGTGATATTCTTGCAAATCCCACGATTCCAGGATAACTCTGAGAGAAACATGACACAAAACACACAAACCTCAGCTGAGGAGCATCATACAAAATACCTGACTCGTGTTCTAATCAAGGCCATGAAATCTCAGGAACTCTGACAGCCAGAAAGATTCAGAGCACACACCACCAAATGTGAAACATTAGAGGAAAGCAAAAAGAACTCTGAACACAGACATTAGTGAAGAAGAAGAAGAAGAAGAAGAAGAAGAAGAAGAAGAAGAAGAAGA
>OU015752.1:78811677-78821926 GCA_907169655.1 Acomys percivali | reverse complement strand
CACACACACACACACACACACACACACACACACACACACACACACACAATCTATCTTGGGGTTGCCTCAAGCTGAATATGAAGTTTAGGGTTGCTTTGGACTTCTGATTCTCCTATTTCTGCCTGCCCAGTACCATCACACCTGGCTTACACCATAGTCTTTTAACTGTTCTTACATTGTCTTCTGAAGCTCAGAACAATTTTTAAAACTTTGAGCTCATATAAAAACATTAAAGAAAGAAAGAAACAAAGAAAGAGAAGAGAAGAGGTCAGTGAGATGGCTTGTCAGGTAAAGGCGCTTGCTTCACAGGACTGCCGGCCTGAGTTTGATCCCAGGAGTCTGTGCGAAGGTAGAAGGAGCAATCCAAGTCCACAGAGTTGTATCCTGTTACAGCACGTGTCCTACCCTTCCCATCACATACAAACAAGCGCACGCATACGGTGCAATAAAATAAAATCCAAGGTTCATGCTTCCAACACAATAGCACAAAATAAATGTTCCCTTTCCAAAAGGAAGGCGTAGGATAACAGCAGGAAAAGGTTGGGTACAGAGCAAGATTCATACCAGATGGGCCAAATAGCAAAGTCGGCAGCTCCATGAACTTCTGAGCCTTGTAGCAGAACCACCAAGGCTCCAGCGACTTTAGTAGGACCGCCCCCTTCGGCTCTGCCCCCAAACGCATATGTGGCTTCTAGCTTGTGCAGGCTCCGCTTGGTGCCTGCTGCTTTCTTTGACAGGTATTCTGTAGTCTGGCATTTCCAGCACTCTGGGGTCTTCATTGCAACCTCTCGCCTTTACACAGTAAAGTGTAACCTCTCAGTTCTCTCAGGGAATCTGAGAAATCAAGAAAATGTACCACAGGCTTGCCCACAGACCGGTCTGGTGGGGCATTTTATTACGCAGTTTCCCTAAAACTAGCCAGAACAATGAGCCCTTCTTGACCTGATGCTAACAAACACAGCATTGTTAAGACACAACCTTTCCTTTCTTGCTGTTCCCAAGATGTTATATTAGTATCTGCATCATGATATAAAACGTGTTTCTAACTTTAAAAGTTCCACGGCCTTTAAAGTTTAATCTCTTTAAAACATACAGAGTCAGCAGGGTGCAGTGCACACCTGTAATTCCTGCACTCGGGGAGGCAGAGGCAGGCAGAGCTCTGTGAATTTGAGGCCAGCGTGGTCTGCAAAGCAAATTCCAGGACAGCCAGGGCTCCACAGAGAAACCCTGTCTTGAAAACAAACAAAACATTCAGAGTCACCTTCAACATTCAAAGCAACTCCAAAGTATTCATAGTTTCTCTGGGTTATCAGCATCCTTCTAAAGTCTCTTAACTGTGGACTCATAAGCACCAGCAAACAAAACTAAGTACATTTTACTCCAAGAGGGAATAACCAGAGCACACAGCCATATTCAAACCAAGAAAACCAAACTCCAACGATGTAAATAGTTCATTATTCAATATCTGGGCTTCATTTAGGACCTTCTGGGCTTCTGCCAAAGGCTTGGGCCACATCTCCCTCTCTGACCTCTGCAGTACAGGCAGCTTGTCCCCTAAGCTCATGCCAGCTCCACTCAGCTGCTGCTGTCCTGGCAGCCATACAATGGTAGTGTCCTTTGTATCCCCCCCCCCCATGCCACCTCCGCTTCAGTCTTTCTTTTTTAAATTAATTTATGTACATTGATGTTTTGCTTGACCATATATCAGTGTGAGGATGTCATATCCTTTGGAACTGGGATTACAGACACCTGTGAGCTGCCATGTGGTAATTTGCACCCAGAGCCTCTGAAGAGCAACCAGTGTTCATAGCCACTAAGCCATCTCTCCAGGCCTGCTATAGTCAGCTTTGAAATGCTGGGGTCTCCTGCTGCAGCTGGGCGGAACTTCCACCCATAGCTTCTCCTGGTCTCTCTTCAGGGACTCTGACACTGCCTCCTGCTGCCAAGCCTCAGTCTCTCACCAAGACCACTTCAGTCCTGGACCTTCCACTACAACTGTGAGGCTGCACTGTCACCACTGGCCTCTCCTGGCTCCCCTTGAAGGATTTCAGGCCTGACACACAGTTCCAAGCCTTAGCTGCTTTTAATGTCACTTTAATGCCTTCAAAACCAATACCTGGCTCTTATGTGTTATCAGGTTTGGCTTTCAATATGAGATGTGGTCATGGCCTCCTCTGGACCACAGCCCCCGTGTGCTGACCCTGAGGAAATACTCCCAGGCTTAATGATCCTCAGTGGTTCTGGTGTCTTCTTGATCACGGCTCATTTTTCAGTTCCAGCTGAACAGCATTGCTTATCCCAGTAAAGCAGAAGTTTCACTTCAGAGCTTCTGTGCTCTTAACCGCAGCTGATTCGTCTGTCCCTGATGAATAGAACCACAAATTCTTAGTTCAGAATATCACATGAATGGCCTGGTTAGAATCTTTTCCGCCTTCTGAAACTTGAAAAGTCAGGCTTCAATCATGTGCGTTCCTGTCTTTCAAGCTCCCACCCACATTGGCCCATTAAGCTCTGAGCTCCCAATGGCCTTCTCAGCCCAAAGTTCCAAACTCTGTCCACAGTCCTTCCAAAACCAACCTGATCATAGGACTGTCACAACAAAAAGATGGAGACAGGAACCCAAGTAGATGCCATTGAAGAATGCTGCCTACTGGCTTGCTCAGTTTGTCTTCTTACCGAGGACTGCCTGCCCCGAGTGGGCTGGGCTGTCCCATCTCAGTCATTAATCAACAAAGTGCCCTACAGATGTACCTACAAGGAAATCTGATGGAGGCATTTGTCTCAAATGAAGTGCCTCTATATGGTGTCAGTGAAGACCTAGCTTATGGTGTTACAGAGGGGAACACACTCTCCTGGGAACTGAGCTAGCAAAGAAACTGGCTACGTTCTGCCCATGCCCTAAGAATCTGAGTGTGGCTGGATTAAAAAGTAGTGGAATAAATTGTTTGGCAGAGGAACTTATAAGTATTTAGGCTATCATGTTTACTGATGAATGTTCTTTTCCAGGTCTATAGTGAACAAAAAGTGGAGCAGAAGATTAAGTGTAGTTTGGCTAGGAAAGGGGTGAGTTTATAAAGTCAAGGTAAGTTTGAAAGCATCTCTAGTTGTTAGAGAAACCTGGTACTCTGCACCAGGATAATAAGGAAAGGTGCTTGGAGGACAAGATTTCACTCATAGAAGGCTGGTTTGGGCCTTTTTGGAGGATACTTATGAGCCTCAAAAGGTTTAGGATTCCAGTGGTATTTTGGTCTGAGCTTTCTCTCTTTGGGCTACGTATTAAAGTATTATCTACATATTGTACAGTGGCTCCTTGTGAACAAATTAGATCCCTATGATCTTTTTCTAGTGCCGTGGTGGAAATGTGGTGGCTGTCTCTGAGTCTTTGAGGGAGGGCTGGGTACTTTGGCCACGACTGCCCTTCTGTTAATGATTGCTTACTGACTATAATTATATACAGAGTAGGCATATAGGGCCTCTTCCTCTGTACCAATTGATAGGCTTCTATATATTTAGTCAATACCACAAGATTGCTTTTCTACCACAAATAGTAGAGAGGGCTTTTGGTGATCAAACGTGTCTAGCATTGTGGCTTCCATGAGAGCCCACTTTATCTGATTAAAAGATCACTTTGATTGAGCATCTGGTTGAAGGGCTCAGAGTCTAGGCCCTAAATAACTGCAGAGAGAGGTTTTGTCATTAGTCCAAAGTTAGAAATCCACGTTTGACAAAATCCAGCCATGTTCAAGTAGCTGTCTTATTCTTGGTTGAAGTAGTCCAATTATCCCTAACTTGATGTGGCTATGGTTGTATGGTTGTACTTTCTGCTGAGTTATTTGGCCTCCCTACCCACAGATCTGATGTCATTGAAGATCAGAAAGTTTAGGATTTTGATGGTAATTTGATCTGAGCTTTCTATAGTATTAATTAACACATCACCTACATATTGTAAAACTGCTCTTTGTGCCCTAACTAGGCCCTAAGGTCTAAAATGATGCAGCAAAATATGGGGCCTTCTCTGACCCTTTTTTTTCTTTTAAATATATTTTATTAATTTATTCATATTACATCTCAATTGTTATCCCATCCCTTGTATCCTCCCATTCCTCCCTCCCTCCCATTTTACCCTTACTCCCCTCTCCTATGACTGTGACTGAGGGGGACCACCTCCCCCTGTATATGCTCATAGGGTATCAAGTCTCTTCTTGGTAGCCTGCTATCTTTCCTCTGAGTGCCACCAGGTCTCCCCATCCAGGAAGGTTGTCCACATGCACTGCTAGGAAGGTCCAGCGACTGGGTCTCTCCATGCAAAAGCAAAACAAAACAACACGAACAAGCCAACCAACGTTCAGGGTGTAAAGGAACATAAAAAAGAAAGGGTATCTTTTGGCCCTGCCTCTCTGCTGTCAGTTGTCTTCTTGCTATGAAAAAAGACTTGTCAAAAGCAACTTCAGGAAGGTTTGGCTTCGAATTTTAGGACACAGGCAGTCCATCCTGGCTGGGAAGTCGTGGTGGCAGGAGTGTGAGGCAGCTGGTCACATTGTGTCTGCAGTCAGGAGGCAGAGAGCAATGAATGCTGCATTTAGTTCCCTTTTTCCTTTTTTATTTAGTATGGAAGTTAGGATGGGACCTTCCAGACTAATTAATAGAATGTAGAAAACCCTTCACATTATCTCCAAGGAGACTGTCGATCCTGTCAAGTTGGCAATCAACATAAACATGGCAACTGAAGACCACTTAGTAGACTCAGGGAGTATAATGGCCATCAGAGGATTCAGTAGAATTACCACCTCATGGACAAGCCTAGAGTCTTGGACTGCTTGGCTTTCTCCACTTGCCTTATGAACCAGGAAGATTAGGGTTTTACAAGGAAACTGACAGAGGACCAGCAAGGCATGTTGTAGAGAAGTTTTAATGATAGACTGTATTTCTAATTCAACTTCCCTCCTTAATGGATCCATTTTGGTTGGATAGCTTATCCCAGGTTTTCAGTGGATTTTTGACTGGGTCAAGTTGTTTTAGCTCATTCAAGGATCCTTGTACCCCGGTCAGGTCTATTTTTGTTTGGTGCTTTCTTGGGAGTACTTTGGAGACTAGGGTTATCCGAGCTGTGGAGCCCCTAGAGAATTACAAAATTGTCCCTAGGTATCGCAACAACTCTCTTTCGTAGGTGGGAGAAGGGCATTGAGGGACTCTCAGGAATATATCATGAAAAACCTGATCTTCAAATCGACAAGATACTGTCTTGGAAGGGATTCCTGCTCCTCCTCCCCCAACTGTATCTGTAGATCTGTTTCTAGGGAAAAATAAGGACTAAGTGAGTGGCTTCACTATCTATAGCGGATTACTTTTCTTACCTGCTACTTCAAGCATACTTCAAGACACTTCAGCAGAGAACAGGAGCTAGCCCGTTCCCTCAGTACCCTCAGCCCTGTAAGGTGGCCGTGATGTTGGGAGTTGGGCCCTTTCTTCTGTGAGACAGCATCAATCTGCTTTCCAATGTTAGACTTCCTGGTCCTTACATATTGAACACTCAGGATTGGGAGGTAGTGGTTGGTGATCTTACATGTCCAATGTCCTAATGCCAACCTTCCCCCAGTCTGAAATCTCTGAGGTTTATGTGGATCATTTGGGTAGGTCCAGCCAATGCCTTTAAGGACAAATACAATCATCTCTGTTCCTTTTGGTCTTCCTCTAGATTTTGGCTGTTAACCATGAAGAGAGTGGTGTGTGAGGGTTCTGTGATCTCATCTTTGGTTCCTGAGGCATTTTTTATTCTCTGGTGCTGACTGGATAATAAAATATTGACCCAGAAGAGCTTATACTTTGGAGAATGTAGGCTCTATGTTGGTGAATTCATGAAAGCCCCAATTAGCCTGTTGGGAAATAGGGCAGAATTTTCTTCCTTTCTGGATTTATCTTCTCTGGTGTTGTCATATTTATTTATATGTAATTTTTTATTCCTGCAATAAGGCTTTCTGTCATCTGCCTATACGTGTGATTCCCTGATAAGGGGTTAGATTCCCAATTAGTAGCTTCCTTCTCTGAGAGGCGCTCATTAGATTTTTTTTTTAACCATATAAATTATTTGTATGTGTTTTAAAAATATCTTCCAAGACTATTTTCCTCCAGGGATGTAGCACATGAGCAGGCATCAGTGTAGGTCTTACCTTGTGAGTTCATAAGCTAAAATTAAGGTCCAGAAATAAGTAGTAAATGGCATGTTCCTCAGAAATGCTTCCTATATTATTGTATTATTGAAGATTTGTATTTGAAAAAGGACTCAAATTGTCACCACTAGTCTAGGCATTTCTCTTAAGGGGAGTGCCATAGGCACAGAAGAGAATGGTTGATAGGAAGCGCCACTCTTTGTGTGGCCTGCAGGCCTGGGCGCCTTTTGTTGGTAACGTGGCGTAAGTAGGAGAATATGGAGGTGGGGTAGGCCTCTGTGGAAGTGGAACAATTGCCCACTGTGTAGGCTTCACCTTTTTCAAACCTACTTTATTTGGGTTCTTTAAATGCTTATACCTCCCTTCCAACCCACCTACCCTAGATTGGAGAGAAAGGAGGTTTATGGGAACAGGAGAAGTAGACCTTGTTGGATTCAGTTCTTGGGAGCGATTCCTCTAGTGTTGTCAGCAGGATTTCAGCAGACCAGCAATTCCACCAAAGTTGCTGCTGGAACCTGGAACAGCAGCCAGAACCTGGCAGCCTTCGCTGGACGCTGGATCAGTTCTCTCTAGGAGCATCTCGAAGTGGAGGGATGAACAGCCAAACAATACCAAGACCCCAAAAGCCCCAGCCTCTTGTTTTGGGCGTGTGTGTGTGTGTGTGTGTGTGTGTGTGTGTGTGTGTGTGTGTGTGTTTCTCTCCACTCAGGGTCTGTACTAGGATGTTTTTCATCTGGAAAAAAACAAGCCCCACCCCACAAGGTGGGTTCCACTTCTCAGTATAGAAACATCACCTGTTCTCTCACGAGTGTGTTCTCCATCCCACACTTGGGACCAAAATAAAACCATGTTTGCATTCACTACACCACTGTTTTTGTTTTTGTTTTTGTTTTTGTTTTTGAAACAGGGTCCCTATGCATCCCATGGTGTTGTGTGAAAAGCCGAGTTTAGGCACAAACAAGGATCGTCATTTGCTTTTGCATGACATAGTCTCCTTTCCTGGTGGAGAACCATCGGGGCCTGAACATACAACATTTCAGGCCATTTTCCTTGATTCCTACAAAATAGGTTTTGCTGCAGTATAAACTTATATCCTTTGGCTGAATTTCCCCATCACTGAGCTTGTTTTTGAGGCCTGTGGTGTTATAATAAAATATTAGCTTTTTTTTCTTTAGGTTCTCAGGATTAAACTTATTTCACTTATTGAGGATGTGTTATAATGTCCAAGGGAAATGAAGGCAGATTTCCTATAAAGATCCTGGGGGTGGGGTGGGGGCATGGGGGAGGGAGGGAGAGGAGGATGGGGGGGCAGGGAGGGAGGGGAGGACAGAGAGGAGGGAGTTACCAGAGCTTCTGAAATAAAGAAACAATGTCCCCTTTGTCTACTTGAGTCCTCAAGGGTTAGAGTGCCCTCCTTCTCATCGTTTGGACACCAGCATCTCTAGGTGAACGTAACCTACTTGTAGTGCAGTTAGAAACACCAGTTTTAATCTCCAGTTCTTCTGGCTCTACTCGTTTTTCTTGGCAAAGGGTTGAACCAGTTGCTTAAATTGTTTCCTTGTCTTGGGATTAAGTCTTGGAATGTCTCTGCTCTGACATTCTTTTACCTGGATGGAATACTCCCCAACTCTTGAGCTATTAGGTGACCGGAGAAAAAGTTTGCTTGAATGCAGATGCATGGCTATGGTTTTAGATTGTCCTTTAAGCCAGGCGTGGTGGAGCATGCCTTTAAGACCAGCACTTAAGCCAGCAGAGGTAGATGGATCGCTATGAATTTCGAGGCCAACTTGGTCTACAAAGGGAGTCCAGGACAGCCAAGGCTACACAGAGAAACCCTATCTCAAAAGAAAAAAACAAAAAATCAAAACAAAACAAAAACAACAAAAAAATTAATGCAAGTGGGCAGAATATTTTCCTTAGGCATCACCCCAAAGGTGATGTCTTATTTCCTGGGAAATTATCTCCATGTCCTTAGGCTAGTGTTGCCTATTGTAAACAGGCAGAATTTGAGAAAGGCAGCTTCTGGCCGAACACAAGTAGATAAGGACTAATGATAGGAACGTGGGGAGGCATAGGTGGTGTCACCATGTGAAGCAGGCAGGTGTTGACAACCTGCGGGTGCCAGGTTTGAATTCCCTCCCTCCCTAGTGCGGGGTCAGGTGTGGATCCTGGAGAGTTATCTCAAGTGGAGGGTGCCGCTGTAGTCTGTGTCCCATGTCAGTCTGCCATTCCCTGTCATTCCCTGTCATTCCTAGTGGGCTTTTCTAGGAAGCCGGAAGGTAGAAAGAATGGGTGTGAACAAGTGAATGCCAGTGGTGTAACAGAAAGTCTGGAGATGGGGGGGGGGGGATGTAGTGGTGCTCAGAGGATGGCTACTGTTTATCAATACTATCCCATTCCCTTATAAATGGCTGCCACTTTGGCTGGTCATGTGACATCACCATCTTTGTTGGCCACATTGATCTGTTAGATGCCTGTGAGTGAAAGGCAGCTGTGTGCAGAAGCCCTTGGGAGGGTGTCTTATAGGTTGCCTGGGGTTCATGTGGATTCCTGTGAACCTCCCAGTTTAAAGGTCGGCTCTCCCAGATTACCGCTTACCATTTTAATCTTAGGAAATACTTCTATGAGCATTTGCCTGTAAGCAAATCTGTGGAACATTTTCTTGTTTAATGATTGCTATGGGATGGCCCAGGCCACCTTGGAGGTGCCATCCCTGGACAAATGGTCTTGAGTTGCATAAGAAAGGTTGAGTAAACCATGAAGAGTGGGCGAGTAAGTGCTGTCCCTCTATGGCTTTCTGCGTCAGTTCCTGACTTCAGGCTCCTGTTTGAATTTCCATTTGACTTTTCTCAAAGGTGAACTGTATGTATGAGGTTGAGAAATGTAAGCCAAATAAGCTTTTCTTTGCATGTTGGTTTTGTTCGTGCTCCTTCTCACAGTAAGAGGAGCCAAACTTCGGCACCATGGAAAGATGAGAAAAGAGAATTTGAATCTGATCCCTTTCCTAGGCTTTGATCAGGCATTCTGTGGGAACTTTCCCATCATCCCAAGTGTTTGAGGAAGGAGAGCATAGTGCTGTGGCCTTTCCTGCTTCCCTTCTTGCTCCCTGATTGACAGCGGTAACAGGTACACATCTGAGTTCAGAGCGCACCTGCCGAAATTGCCAGGTTCTTGTTCTGCGAACAGTGGTTTAGACGAAAACACATGGAATGGAATGGTTCGTTAGATGAGAGAAACAAACAGACTTGGAAAGGAGGCACAGGTAGGGGAGGTCCAGGTTCCAGAAGATAAGGTTGGGTCCTGTTACCATTGCGGGTCACTTAGATATTGAGTATTCATTCTGATGATGTGGTTTTATTACGTACGTACCCAGTTTTCAGGAACATTTCCAGTTTTCCCTTAATGTCGGCTGCTTTCACGTGTTTATCCTGGTGCCTGTGGGATCTGTTCCTCTAACCTCAGTCATGCTTCTTATTAATTCACAATCCTGCTGTGGGCAATAGTTGCCTTGTGGGCGATCCTTTCTATTAGCTGCTTTGCTACTTGATGTCACCAAATTCCTCTCAAGAAACAACTTAATGGAGAGCTTATTTCATGAGCCCTACAGATTAAGAAGGAATCCAGTCTGCTGTGTCACAAAAGGCATGGCAGCAGGTGCATGAGGCAGCTGGTCACTTTGTGTCTACAGTCACCAAGCAGAAAGCCAGGCTATTAAACATCAAGACACATGCAGTGACACACTTCCTCCAGCAAGGCTCTACATCCTAAAGCTTCACAACCTTTCCAACAGCACAAAAAGCCGGGGACCAGGTGTGCAAATACATGATCTCTTGGAGGACATTTCACAATCAAACCACAGCATTCCATCCCTGGCCATTTTATAATGCAAGATGCATTTGCTCCAACTTCAGTAGTCCTCATGAGTGCTCATGATGTCATCACTGCATTCAGTGCAAGCCTGAAGACCTGAGTTTAGCCAGTGGAACTTATGGTGCAAGAAGATAAGTGGCTTCCAGAAGTTATCTACTGACCTTACACACACACACACACACACACACACACACACACACACACACACACAC
>OU015752.1:78775162-78811667 GCA_907169655.1 Acomys percivali | reverse complement strand
TCGAGTAATGCAAGTGGGACTTTGCACACTCGAGTTGGAGTTCCAGGGGTTGAAATACCTGCCTGTGGGAAGGAGCCAGGCCTCCAGGGACTAGGAATATGAGCATGCTTACTCTCCCATTACCCAGACTTAAACAGTGACAGCTGTCAGAAATCACCCTCTTTAAGTTGGTGACCTGGATCATCTTCTTTTGCTGGGAACGGATCCTTTTTTAAAAAATAAACAAGGTTTTAATTTTGGTTCATAGTTCTAGAGGCTACAGAGTACAAGATTGGGCAGCCCGTTTTTTTTGTTTTGTTTTTTCCTTTTCTTTCTTCCTTCTTTTCTTTTGAGTATGTAGCCCTGGCTGGCCTGAAACTGGTTATGTAGACCAGGTTGTTCTGGAATTTACAGAGGTCTGCCTGTTTCTATCTCTCAACTTTTAAGATTAAAGTTGTATAGCACCACATCAGGATAAAAATTTATTTATTTTAAATTTGGTTTGTGAGACAATTTTTTTATTTTTAGTTATGTGTATATGTTTGGTCTGTGTGTGGACATGTGGATGTGTAGGTGTGGGTGCTCTGGAAGTCATGTCTGGGAGCTGAACCTGTGTTCTCTAGATGGACAATATGTGCTCTTACCCACTGAGCTGTGTCTCTTCAGCCCCAGGCAACCCCATTTGTGAGACTCGCAAACTATTTTTTCCTTGGCAAAAAGCCAAGTGGGCAACCTAGCGAGCACTCTCACATTGTAACAGTTCATTTGGTGGCAACAATCCAGTCCTGTGAGAGTTGTATTAAGTCTCTCTCCCTCTCTCTGTTTGTTTTTTCTTCTTCTAGACAGGGTGTCTCTGTGTATCCTGGAACTCCTCTGTAGACCAGGGTGGCCTCAAACTTAGAGAGTTCTCGTGAGTGCTAGGATTAAAGTAATCTCTTTAGAGGCATCATCACCTTTTAAAATTGCTAATCAAATTTATTTATTTTTAATACATTTTTAAAAGATTTGTTTATTTACTATTTATGCAGTATTTTGCCTGCATGTGTGCACACCAGAAGAGGGCACCAGATCTCATTGTAGATGGTTGTGAGCCACCATATGGTTGCTGGGAATTGAACTCAGGACTTTTAGAAGAGCAGCCAGTGCTCTTAACCTCTGAGTCATCTCTCCAGCCCCCCAAATTTCAACATTAGTATTTGTGGGAGCAAACACTTGCCTTATTAGAGAAATGTTTTCTAGCTGGGCGTGGTGGCGCACACCTTTAATCCCAGCACTTGGGAGGCAGAGGCAGGCGGATCGCTGTGAGTTCGAGGCCAGCCTGGTCATCAAAGCAAGTCCAGGACAGCCAAGATAACATAGAGAAAATCTGTCTCGAAAAAAAAACAAAAACAAAAACAAAAAAACCAAAAAAAGAAAGAAAAAAGAAAATGTCTTCTATGAGACTGCCACTGACTATATCAACATAGCCTGCTACAAAGATATTGATGTTTTCTTGTGCGTTTGAAGATGCTATTAATAAACAGACTAGAGTAGAAGAGAAATAAGAGCTGTTTTGTCTCATGAGTATGTTGGCTGTAGTTTTATTCCAGAAAGACCCCAATCCTTGCACAGAAGAGTGTGATAGGTGCCTTTATTTGTCTTAAATTCCCTTTAAGATTCTATGGCTAGGGGCTAGAGAGACAGTTAAGAGCCCCTGCTGCCCTTTCAGAGTACTTGAGTTCAGTTCTGGGTAACCACATGGTGGCTTAGAACTGCCTCTCACTCAAGTTTCAGGGTATTGTTAGCTCTGTTCTGCTCTCTGATGACACTGTACTCACATGGCGTACATTCAGGCAAACATTCACACACATAAAATAAACAAAATCTCAAAAAAAGATTCTGTTTCAAAAACATCAACTGGTTTTTTTTTCCACGTGTAATTTTGAAAATAGCTTTTTACTATATCCAAACTTATGCTTCATATTGATGTCATTTTGTATTTTGGGTGCTCCAGAAAGTCTGGGAGGGTACAAATGGTGCTTATGCCTGAAATCAGTCCTCAGTGTTCCCAGTTTGTTCCATGATCTTTGAACACGTCGTACTTGAAGTGTATGTCAATTCTCATATCATTTTACAGTTAACTAACCCATTGCTCCAGTTCGGCAAGAGGTGTTATTCACCCAGAGAAGTATAGTATAGTGTCCCTGTTGTGGTTGTAGGGATCAAACACAAAACTATGTGCATGCTTTAAGCAATTGAGCATTCTTTAAAAAAAAAAAAATAGGTAAATCAAATTAAATCAGAAAAAAAGCAAAGACGGCAAAGTATGTGTATGGTTTATAAGACGTTCTGTTGATAATGAGTGAATTGCTAAATTTACAAAGAATAGAAAAAAATGTGGCACTGGAAAGAAAATCAGTTTCTATTTCTAAATAGAACAGAGAGCTCCCTCAAATGGATCCACTTTAATATACAAGAGTTTAATATATGATAAAAGTAATCATCATTATATACGTTAGCAGAGGTTTTAAAAATGTATTTGGACATAATTTCCACATTACAGGAAGGGTATAGGATTAAGAATCATCTTAATGCCAAGGGCCCTCACCCCGACATACCTTTTGTGAATACTTTAGCTTACTTTATCTGTTCTTGACTTCCTTTAATCTGGGTTTCTTAACCTTGGCACTACTACCATTTGAGGTCAGATATTTCTTTGTTAATGTCTTGAGTGGAGTTCTGTACACTATAGGTCGTTCAGCAGATTCCTTGGCCTCTGTCCACCACAAGCCATTAGCATCGGTCCCCTCCTTAAAGTATCTCTAGACGTAAACTAATCAATTCATATGTTCAACACTACAAACAGGTTGATGTTGGAAGACCAGGGGGCTGGTGAAGGCACTTGCCACAAAGCCAGATGACCCAAGTTCAATCTGTGGGACCCACATTTGACATGTATTGTACCCCCTCTGCTCGGGGTTGGTCTGGTGCTATGCATTCTGTACAAAGAAAGGCTGAGCGTCCAAGGGCATAGCGCTCTAATCTGCTTGGCATCTTACATAGCACAGTAGAGTGTGGGAGGGAGAATGAGAATATGGCATTGGGAGAAAAATGTAAGGGGGATGGGAAGGAACTAAAGAGGAGAGAATAGAGTATAGTGGATCCAAATATATTATATGCATGTATGAATATTAAATAAAACATTTAAGAAAAATAAAATTTTCATGTCTAGTAGCACTAAAGTAAATGAAATAGTAATAAATTTAACAAAAAAAGGGCAGTCACACTCTGAAAACTATGGAAGTCTTTCTCAGTTTTCAACCAGGTGCTAGTGCCAAATATACTTCTGAGTGGATTTAAAGGAGATGTAGTAAATGGCCCCATATTTATAGACCAGAAAAAATATTATTATTACCATGGTAGTGCTCTCAGGGTAATCTGTAGGTTCAGCAGAATTCTCTCAAAATTCCATCTGAATTCTTCATAGAAATTGGCATGCTGTCCCCAAAACCTATATGCAGATGGAGGAGACTTTAAATAGGTAGACAACTTGAAAATATGAAGAAAGCTTGAAGAATTGTGCTTTATGACTTCAAAGCTTCTTTCAAACCCTAGTAACCAAGCTGGGTGTTGTGATGTGTGCCTGTAAGCCTGGAGCTTGGAAGGCTGACAGAAGGAGACATCAATACTGAAAGGCAACTGGACTTCACAGTGAGCCTTTTTCTCAAATAAAATAAACACCACAGAAATCAAACTTACTACTGAGTTAAGGACAGGCATGCAAATCAGTGAAAATAGGGTTGGATTTCAGAGATATGCTCATAGAGTCAGCTGACTTCTTACTAGAAATACTGCACTAACAGTATAAGAAAGAATAGGCTTTCCAAAACTGGTGCTGAGGGCTGGGGCTGTAGTTCACACGTATCCACTTTTACGCCCTCTGCTGAGCATTGTTCTGAGCACGTGCACGCCACTGCCAGAATGAAGACACCACACAAATGGTAGCATACCAGCTACCTTAACACACACAAAAAAAATTGCCAGAGAGCTAAAACTGCCAAACTCTTAGAAGTAAACAGTTCAATGCACTATAATTTTTTAAATTATGCAATGGGTTGTTTAAGTATGACACCAAAATCACATGAAGAAAAAAAAAACAGATAACCAAAATTGAAACCTGACTGTTTCAGAGACAAGAAGGGCGGAGGGAGATGGGTGTGGGGTGTCCAGGGTGAGTGGCAGGACGGAGATGGGGTGGACTAACGCACACGGGTGATGCAGTGACATGGTGAGCCTTCACGCGCATGTCTCCTACCCATGCCTTCCTGCCCCTGGTCTGACTAGTTATCTTTAATTCTCCTTATTTCCCAAGTACAAGTTAAAAGATTTCTCAGTTCATGGAGATATTTCTTCCCATGTAAAGGTAGTCATAACCGCCCCCATCCAAGTATTTGAATAGCTAGGAAAGGACAGCCACAGAATCAGACACTGGAGAGTTGAAGCATCTCACCTTGCCCAGGCACACACCCAGTTCATCTGCTTTTGAAGGGCCGCTCAAAAGACGAACTGGTTCTCTGCAAAAGACAAGTTGGGTATTGTTTTGTTTTGTTTGTCCCTCACTTACTGTGACTCGAGGCTCCTCCTCCCAGAGCTGAGAGGAGCCTTGTCCAGCCATTTACTCATATGCTCCTCTTTCTTAGTCTCCTGGAAAAGCAACATTTAAGTTCTAACCATCTGGCTTTTATTTTCTTTAAAATGTTTTCTGAGTTTTATCCTTAAGTTTTTGTTTTTGTTGTGGTGGTTTTTTTTCCGCTTTTTTGTTGTTGTTGTTGTTGTTGTTTTGGTTTGGTTTTTTTGGTTTTTTGAGACAGGGCTTTTTCTGTGTAGCCTTGGCTGTCCAGGACTCACTTTGTAGACCAGGCTGACTTCGAACTCACAGCGATCCACCTGCCTCTGCCTCCTGAGTGCTGGGATTAAAGGTGTGTGCCACCACACCCAGCAGTGTTCTTAAGTATTTTAAAAATTTTTTACACTTATATTATTATACATTTATACAATAAACTACATACAGCAAGAAGAACCATGTGAAACAATCAGGAATTATATAAATGTCACATTGATAGTGTTCTGGCTATTTGTATTTGGCAAACCTTGAAGAAAACATCTTTCCTATCTTGGTGCATCTTAAATTCTGAATATAAATCAGTATCTATTATATCTCATCTCTATCAACTTAAAATATCTATCTAGACCTAAAAACATCTTAACTCCTAAACAACTAAGCTTAACTGTAAGACTAAACAATCTGGTCTTCAACCCCATCAGAGACTTGAGAAGGAATAAAACTTAATTACCTGAGTAAACAGGAAGTGCAGGTTAGCAGCTTCCAATATGAAAAAAATGACAGAGACAGTTTGCTGCCTGAACAGTCACCCAAAACTCTCTTAAGTACTTTTAATTAACTATGAAGTTGGGACTCAGAGTGGTAGGTTTCATTATGACCCCTCCACATATACCTGTCATTGGACTTTGTTCTTTTTCTGCCCCTCCTGCCCTCTCCAGAAACCTTCCTCTTGCTGGTTCTCTTCTTCCCCCATGACAGCTTTCCCTTCTATGCTTTTATCCTATTTATTCCATTGCTTTCCCGTGTTTTCCACTTCACTTGCTTTACACCTCTTCCTTCCCTTCCCGATGACGTAATTCCCCCGTGATACCACAGGCTGGCTCCTGCTGACAGACGTTTATGATGTGGACACCTGAGTGTAAGTGAGTCATGGGAGACTATGGCAGAGCACCGCCATGAGTTCCAGGCCTAGCTGGGCTGCACAGTGAGATTCTGTCTCATTGTGCCCCTTTGTCTAAAAAACACAAATGATAACACACATTAAGTAATTTGCAGGTACTTTTTTCCTGTTAACTGTCTGTGGTCACTTCATTTCAGCAAGAATAACGGACATTTCTCCTGCCTCTTCATTAGCTTTGTAACTTTAGCTTCAGTGCTGATCCTGTCTGGGGCCTGTTTGTCAAATAAAATAACCCAGTACATCCATGAGCCCGTTGCACCCAGTCCCCGGGTGTTTATGTCCTCTGAATATCTTTAGCATAGACAACAGAAAATAGGAATGACCTAATGGAAGTCCAGGTTTTCCAACTCAGGTTGTATGCTGATGTTATAGAGAGAAATAAGAGATGAACACATTGGTATCTTATGAATTTATACATTATTTTTATATGAAAAACTAGTACCATATTAAAAGTTTTGAATATTACTGAAAAATAACTACCCATATTCCTTCTTCCGTATTTTAGTTGCTGTTAGCATTTTTTGCTTTTTGTTTTTTGTTTGTATATACATGTGTTTTTTGCTTTATAAATAAGGAAGGAATATTTTTTATTTTTTGGTCAATCATAAAACTGCTTCTTCTAATCATATATTTGGTAACTATAAAATAATTAAGATATTATACAATGATATGAGATGAGATGTTATAAACTACATATTGACTATGCATGAAAATGATACAAAAACTTGATTGTGTTGAAATAAAACCTCAAAAAATCCCTAATGGGAAAGTTAGGTTTTTTTATTTGTAAGAACTAAATGATGGGCTGAGTGTACGTGTTGCTCAGTGTTAAAGCATGCACAGGGCCCTGGATCTGATTCCCAGTGCCAAAATACAAATAAAAACAGCATTTAAAAAAAAATCAATGAAAATGAAATACACCTATAAAGAAAGTGTGGGTCCTCTAGATAAAGTATCTTTAACTAGTAGAAACAATTTTGACTTAAACTGTCATGATTTCTTTTATTTAATTGAAGGTCCATTTTAGCTTCTTATCTTCTGAAGGAAAAACTCAACATCTTGGGCAAGTTGGGGTGTCTGCTAAGCTGTGCGGGTTCTGTCGTGCTGATTATCCATTCCCCAAAGTCTGAGAGTGTGACAACTCAGGCTGAGTTGGAGGAGAAGCTGACCAATCCAGGTAACTCCTTTTTAGCAGGATTGCCAACTGTGTTTCCCGAGGAAGCCAGACATCTCATACTACCACTCCACCTCACACTTCTTGGCAGGGCAGATGTACAGTGTCTACTCTGATTTTTCACCACAGATCTTGATTGGCTGTTTATTTCATGTGTGTACCTCAGCTGGTTGAGAGTACAAGCCTAACCCAATTTTCAGAGGCACTCTAAGTGTGGCTTGATTACCTAGAGAATTCATAGTGAAGTTAGATTAAGATTTTATTATTTCCCTTTGGTATTTTATGCCTGTTGTCTTAGTTGCTTTTCTATTGCTGCAACAAAACACCATGACCAAGGCAACTTATAAAATAAAGCATTTAATCTGGCTTATTGTTTCAGAGGGTTAAGAGTCTACCATGGTGGTAGAGCAAAGGATTGTTGGTCAGAACAGCTGGGCGCTCACATCTTGATCCACAGGCAGGAGGCAGAGAGACAGCACTGGGAATGGCATTTGTCTTTCGGATCCTCAGAGCCCGCCCCCAGTGGTACACCTTCTCCAACAAGGCCACACCTCCTAATCCTTCCAAAACAGTTCCACCAACTGGTGATCAAGAAGTGAAATATACAAACCTGTGGGGATCATTCTCATTGGAACCACCATATCTGCAGACATTTCACATTTTAGTATTTACATATCATCATAAAATCCAAAGTATTTTCTGAGTATGAGGATAAAGGCAAAGCCATTAAAAAGTAGACAACTCTATGAAGTATGCAGGAGTGCCATGAAGGGTTCATATGATTTCCAGAGGAACGTATCTATGGGTTACTTTTTCCCATGCTAGGAATTGAACTTTAGCCTATGCAGGCTAAATAAACATTGTACCTCTGAGCCATATTTCCAGTCCCTTTCATTTTGATGAGTGTAAACGCTTCCGATATGTTTATATCACAACTTATTTATACATTTGTAACTTATATTGTATAATTGTGCTTTATTATTTTTATTTTTGTATATGGCTACATGCACCTGAGTACAGGTGTTCTTGGAGGCCAGAGTTGTCACCCCTCCCTGGGACTGCAGCTACCCTCAGTTATGAGCTACTCCAATTGGGGACTGGGACAAACTTGGGCCCTTGGCAAAAGCAGTGTGAGCTTTTAACTGACGATCCATCCCTCCCGCCCCATGTATAATTACATCATGAAAATACTAAGAAAATATAAAGTGGTATAATTCTGGCTACTTTCTTTCTTTCTTTCTTTTTTGGTTTTTCGAGACAGTGTTTCTCTGTGTAGCCTTGGCTGTCCTATACTCGCTTTGTAGACCAGGCTGGCCTCGAACTCACATCAATTCGCCTGCCTCTGCCTCCTGAGTGCTGGGATTAAAGGCATACGCCACCACACCCGACTGGCTACTTCCTTAGGCAATAGGTTTTCCCCTCCTCCTCTTTTTTCCTTCTTTGCTTTGTTTCTTTGTTCCTCTTGTTTCTCTTGTTTTTCATAGTTAGGGTCACAACATGTAGCTCGGCTGGCCTGGTGCTTGCTATATAGCCTGGGTTAGCCCCAAACTTGCAGCAGTACCCCTTCCTCAGCCCCTTAACTGTTCAGATTATAGGCATATAATACTATGTCCAGCTTTGTTCTGTTGATGGTGGTTTAAAGACTTTTTTAAAAAGTATATTTAGTTATTGAGAATTTCATACACCTATTCACAGTGTAGTATGAGGGGCTGAAGAGATGGCTCACAGGTTAAAAGCACTTGCTGCTTTTCCAGAACAGTGAGTTTTGATTCCCAGAATCCACATGCTGGTTCACAATCACCTGTAGCCCCAGCTCCTCTTCTGAACTGCTTTGGCACCAAACACGCAAATAGTACACAGACATACATGCAGGCAAAATACTTTAAAGATCTAAAATAGATAAATGAAACCCAAAACAAAACAACATACTTTGATAAAATCTGCCCTCATTCCTTTTCCTCCAGCTCCTCTCGTAACCCCCACTTTACCCTCTCAACTGTGTGTACTTATTTTTTAACCCAAGGAATCCACAGCTCTCTTCTCACCCTTCCCCCCTCCCCCCTCCCCCCCACCCCTGGCTCCCCATACAAACAATACAATTAACTTTTTCCCTCAGGAAATTTAAACCTGCACTTACTTATATTTCCAAACCCCCTAATATATGATGCCTAATATTCAAAGATGAAAAGTCAAAGAAAATATCATTTTGTGAAGGTATTTAGAGAGAGAGAGAAGATGGGACTGGGGTGTGCATCTCCGTGTTAGAATGGCAAGACCCTAGGTGAGATACACAGCACCACTGAGAGAAAAGGAGGTCCTTAGAGCGTGCTGTGACGTGCACATGCCCAGTGCTGACAGCATCACTCCAGAAAGCACAATCTCATGCTTGGGGGAGAATACATATGTACTTTTTAATGTATGAAGGGCAGATTTGGAGACAAAATATAAATGGATAGACAGTGTATTCATAAGTTTCATGAGGTTGAGTTACTGAACAGAAAACTTGTGAACTGGTTCCTATAAAGAGGACAACGTTGAAAAATATGCTTGACACAGAGATTGAAAAGTCACAGCCTGGCACGGTGGCGCACACCTTTAATCCCAGCACTCAGGGAGGCAGAAGCAGGAGGATGTCTGTGAGTTCAAGGTAAGCCTAGTCTACAGAGTGATTCCAGGACAGTCAAGGCTACACAGAGAAACCCTGTCCAAAAAAACCCAAACAAACTAAAACAAAAGGCACACATCTGGGGGGCATCTGAGAAATGAGGAACTCTGGCTGAGCACAGGAAATTAAAGAGGTTTCCCTGGAAGTGAATTCTTCATTCTCATGCATAGCTCCTGAGGCTGCTGTCCAAGCGACCCCTGTGGCTGGTGTTCTCCTTTGTCCCTTCTCTAACTAGCCAAGCTGCCTCTACTGTCCTCCTTGTTGCTGCCTTCGGTGAGACCTGAATTTGCTAACCTCCACTACCCTACTTCTGGTTCCTGCCACCTCAGCTTTTTTGATTCTAGAGACCTTTCTGAAATGTCATCTGATTTTGTCCCTTCCAGCTTCAAGGCTCTTTGTATCCACCCTTCGCACAAGAGGCAGCCTAGACAGATCCACGTTCACACTCTACTGCTGATCCTATGCCTGCATACTTCTGATTTTATATGCATACCCTCCCAACCCGTTCCACAATTAGGTAGTATTTTGTGTTTACACATATCAGTCTCTCTGCCCTCCATTGCCACTTTGCCAGTTTGTAGGTGAGGCTCTCAGACAGCTTTTAACTGTCCTTCCATGGACTATTTTCCTGAGGCTGCCACCAGTGTATGGCTAAAGAGTTCTCTTTTCTCACTCCTGGGGGCCCACTCTCCCACTGCCTGCTTGCTTGTTTGCATGTCTACTTGCTGCTTTGCATGTCTACGCTGAGATTGGCATATCTGTCTGGTTTCTAGATCTGTGAAATCCACATTGCACATGGGATTTCAGAGCAATCAGTATAATGCCTAACTGTGTAAAGGAACCACAGCAGAATCCTACCTTCTAATATAAAAGCTCAAATACAACTAGAGGAAAAGGCATATTGAACTTGGCAAACCACATAAAATGCGTGAGTGATGAAAGAGATACAAACTGATTCAGGATGTCATGTTCGTGACTTGCTCTGCGCACATGCCATCAGCATGGGCACTGGCCATCAGTGGTATGACCCTCTGCAAGGGATGATAACTCTGGAAGTCCCAGTCAGAGAAAGAGTAATCACCCTTCAGCCTACATAGGAGTTGTGTTTGTGAAAATTTTAATATGTATGAGACATGTACAAGGACTCCTTTGTTGTATACTTTCTAACACTGATAATTTGTAATTTAATAAACAGATTTTTTTTTTACCTAGAAGTCCAAGGAGACATTTAGAAGTTGTGAAGAATATAGGATAATTTATGGTTGTGAGTGCTCTTTGTACCCACCCATGCCCATTGTATGCAACCCCTAAAGCAGTGGTTCTCACCCTTCCTTGTGCTGTGACCCTTTGATACAGTTCCTCATCTTGTGGTGACTCCAACCCAAAAACTATTTTTGTGGCTTCTTCGTAACTGTAACCTTGTTACTATTATGAATCATAATGTAAGTTTCTGTGTTGTCTGAAGGTCTTAGGTCAAGACCCACTGGTTGAGAACCACTGAACTCAAGGTTGCTGTATTGGGCCTAGACACTGCCCTAGTTTAAGGTTGTCCTTGCTTTAGCTTATGCCCTTTTATACCCTTAGTATCATCTGTATGTGGTAAGTATTCTGTAGAGACTTGTTGAAACTGACTCAGAAGTAAGAAGATTTATCTTGTGGCAAGGTACAGTGGTGCATGTACCTATAGTCTCAGCTACTGAAAAGGCTAAGTTGGGAGGATCCTTTGAACTTGGTGTTCCAAACCAGTCAGAATGACAACACAAGGCCTGGTGTGTAAGGAAAAATAAAGCCCATCATGTGACTAGCTTTTCTTTTTTGGATTTTTTTTAACCTTTGAAAACCTTTTTTTTTTTTTTTTTTTTTTGAAAACCTATTTTTGATGTTTTAATGGTACTGATAGAGCAGGTCAAATAAACCTTAGTAATTAAGCCACTTTGGTGGGATTACACATTTTTATTGGGAGTCATGATGAGGGGCTTCCTGTCAATGGAGGTGGTCACAATTTCCTCAGCTGTTCTAGGCTTGGCCCTAGGATTTCTGGGAGTAGCTTTTCTTCATTAGAGCATGTTTCCATGCATATGGAGAGGCAGGGGGTAGCTGTGGCCTGGTTGGACAGGGTTGTATCCAACAGAGGCAGAATTATAATGAGGTCTTAATGGTAAAGGACACAAGGCAAAGACTCCTTATACAGGCATCCTGAGGAAGGCTACAACTCTTCTGGCCTGCTGTTATCCTTGTGGCTGAAGTAGCTTACAGCTGCACGTTTTTATTTGACCATGCATGGGCTCAAAACCAGGGCCTTGAGTATGTCAGGCAAGAGCTCTGCCACTGAGCTACATTCCTAGTTCCTGTAGAATGGGCTTAGTGGACATAGTAAGCTCAACATAGAGCTGTTGAGTGGCTGCCTGCTCTCCCACAGTTCTACTTCCCGTGGGAGAAGCAGTGGCTGGAAGGGGTCAGGCACTGGCTCAGCTCTGCCCACTGGGTGGTGTCTGGTGGGACGGCTCCCCTGGTCACTGTGTGCCATCTGTCTTGCAGTGTTCGTGGGCTACCTATGCATTGTGCTGCTTATGCTGCTGCTGTTGATCTTCTGGATTGCCCCAGCCCATGGGCCCACCAACATCATGGTCTACATCAGCATCTGCTCCTTGCTGGGGAGTTTCACTGTGCCTTCCACCAAGGGCATTGGGCTGGCAGCCCAAGACATCTTGCACAACAATCCGTCCAGTCAGAGAGCCCTCTGCCTGTGCCTGGTGCTCCTGGCTGTCCTGGGCTGTAGCATCATTGTCCAATTCAGGTACATCAACAAGGCCCTGGAGTGCTTCGACTCCTCTGTGTTTGGGGCCATCTACTACGTCGTGTTTACCACGCTGGTCCTGCTGGCTTCAGCTATCCTCTTCCGGGAGTGGAGCAATGTGGGCCTGGTGGACTTCTTGGGCATGGCCTGTGGATTTACAACTGTTTCTGTGGGAATTGTCCTTATACAAGTATTCAAAGAATTCAACTTCAACCTTGGGGAGATGAACAAATCCAATATGAAAACGGACTAAGATGCAAGCAAGGGGTGGGGGCTTGAGGAATAGGCATTGGAGGGGTTCTGTGGTTCTTACTAGATGTCAAGTAGAAGAGACTGTCGGTGAGAGTTGCCTATATACTAATAACCTAGTGGACAGCAGGGAGCCTGGCTTTGCACCAGGGTGGAGTCCAGACCTCTGCAGCACAGAGCTCCCAATGGTTGTCTGGGTGTCAACTCTCTCTGAAGAGACAAACCCTGTCTTCATTTCCATTAACCTAGAAACATTCATAATTACTTGTTTAAAATGTTTTTTAACATGATTTAACCAGAAAATAAGGATGAGGTCTTTCTAGTTAGTTGTCGTAGGGAGCAGATGTTCTCAGAATATCTTGGGAAAGGAAGAGACTGATGTGAAACCTGGCTCTGTACAGTAACCGTGACTGACTTTGTACTTGTGTTAAGCATGTATAGCATTCAGGCATTTTGTGCAAATAAGAGGTGTGTGAATTGAGTTGTTTTTAGTCCTTTAACAACTTGACTGTCCTACGTGTACCCCGAAGCAGTAGTAAGCAGAGAGAGAAGCGTTAATGACAGTAATTCAGAGTTCCGTTGACAGGGTGACTTCCAATAGCTCAAATCAATTTTAGTGCCTTTATCATTTGAATTATTCACTTAATTTAACTATTACCGTGTATATGTTAAAAGTTCTAATTACAAATATGTAAAGCAGTTAGAAAAATACTATCATCAGTGGGAGATAGTGAAAACTAAAGACACAGAAAAAATGAAAAGTGACCCATTGTATATTGTCATCCAATTAAGGACAACTGAATACCTATTTGGATCCATTATAAGAAACACCTGCTTTCTGTTTCAGGAGGCATCATGTTCATTCAGAAGAAATTAATTATTAAGCTTGACACTGGGGTTGTCACATTAGAGAGTGTCTCTTCAGTACATGCTTCAGGAGTTTAGTAAAAGGGTCTAAATATATGAACAGGTCAAAGGACACACCTTAGCACTGTTTCCGCCAAGTGTAATATGTACTTTCTAAGGCCGTGTCCAGCAAAGATGAAAGCAATCTAGTCCTCTTGCTGTTTAAAATGGTAGAACCTTCTAAAGTTTCTTACCGAGCCTTTTTCTAAACTTCTGACTGACTACTTCCAGAGCCCTGGGTTTGATACCCAGCATCGAAGAGAAACAACAAAATGAAACAGCCTTCTTAAATGGAAAATAGTTGTCAATTATGCAGTATTTTAGATCAGAAATGATTCTTCTATCCATAGTAACCTTCCCTGTGCATTAAATTGGAGCAAGGGACAGGGGTGATACAATGTAGTATCATATTATGATACACCATATTATGATGTTGTATATTCCATGTGCTTTGATTTATGTAAATGGAATAGGCCATGTTAAAAAAAATGGGATTGGATAAATAAATTAGGTGAGGTAGAACATGAATTTTAATAATTCCCAACTAAACTTCTCACTAAGACAAAAAAAAAAAATGTGCTTTTCCAGATAGAAAGGGCATTTCTAAAGTTAAAACCCAAAGAATAGCCCGGCAGTGGTGGAGCACATTTTTACCCCAAGACTTTGGAGGCATTGGCAGGTGTGTCTCTTAGTTGAGGCCAGACTGGTTACAGAGCGAGTTCCAGGACAGCCAAGACTACACAGAGAAACCCTGTCTTAACAACCTCCCCCCCCCCCCCCCCCCGGAAAAAGACCCAAGGAATAGTTTGCTGAACTCTAGAATAAAAAGAGTAAATAAATGCTAGTTTAACATAAAGGAATCTGGTTTTCTGGCTCATTTGTCAGATTCAATGAAGAATGAATGATGAGAGTGATGTATCAATAAAGGTTTATGAAAAATAGCAACCAAATGAGTCAGACAATTGAAAATTTTGCATAAAGTAGTTAGTAAATATTCTACTTCATTCTTCATTGTTTCAGCTCTTGAATTTTTTTAAATCATCAGTATCTTTAGGAATATAAAACTTAATTTATAGAACAAAAGTTAAGTAGAAAGTGTTATGCGGCAAGATCAGTATAATTTTAATATAAAGGTTTCTGGGGTAAGAATATAGTTACACTGATACAGTGAAAAAGTTTATAATGTGGAAATTACCTTGTTCATTTTTGCTACTTTCTGTGGAGTTCAGTTTAAATGCACCTGTTGATGTGTCTCAAGTTTTAATCTTTAATTACACCATGGATACCCAAAGGTGTTAATATTTTGTGTGAAGCAAAATTTCATAGTATTAACAGTTCTCCTAAGGTTCTGGGGCAGCCAATGGTCAGCAGATTGCTTCATAGGCTTCATGATTTTGTTCTAGAGGGACAAGTTATCACTCACTGTCCCTCAAGTCGACAGGGACCTCTGAGTAACCACCATGAATATGGGGCCTAATTTTCAAATTTAACATAGTACACACGTATGTACACCTTCTCGTACTTTATAAATTCAGTTTTTCACAATTCACTTGGAAATGCAAGAGAAAATAAAAACTCCCAAGTAAGAGCTTCAGGTGAAGTTTAGAATGCAAATGAATCTCTTACCTGTCTCTCCAAAAGTGAGAACATATGACACACTTTCATTATTGTATACCTTTGAGTTCTATTTCTCATAAAACGTAAGAAAACATGCCTAGTATGTACTTTTTTCCAGGCTTTTAAAATCATCAAAATAAAAAACTTTGGCAAGAATTTAGAGAATTACTCTTGGAAGACACCTAGAACACTTCTCCCCTCTTCCTCTTGGACAATGCCTTTGCTCATGAAGAGCTGTACTTTGAAAGGGTCGTTTCTTCACTCAAGTACTGATCAAAAGTAGGATTAGTTAGGGACTCACCCTGGGACCCAAATCCCAGATGCCACGCGGAAGACTTTCCTGGTCTGCACAGAGGCTGTGTCCGTGGAGTTCTAGTGGAGGAAGGCACGGCTGCCCACACTGCGACCTTTGGAGAGTAAGCTGTTCACTGAGATTCTCACTATATTATTTCCAGCAGTAAAATACATTTTGCTGCTCTTTGTTCAACAGTAAGAGTCTATTTCTACTGTTCAAGCCATTTTGTCCTGCTTCATTTTCTTTCCAGTTCATCACAGAAATAATATTTTGGTCTTTTTCCTTCATTGAGTTTGACCTCTGTTTTCTTATCTTTTTGTGATACTAGGAAATTGAAACGCAGGCATTATGCACGCAAGGCAAGGGTTTTACCTCTGCGCTACATCCCTAGCCTGCTCACATCTACTTTTGATAGAACCGCATACAAAGCTGCAGTCACAGATTCTCTTCCTTTGTTCCGGACAGCCCGGTTCCTGGTCAGTGCTGTGCTGTGCGTTTAGAAGCTGGCCACTAGACATCTGTAAAGTACTCAGATGCAGCGGTTTTTAGGTATAGAAAAACAGATGGTCTGTGGAAACAGTATTGGTGAGCATAGACTACTGGTCTGTTGCATAATTTTTTTTCTCTTTATCCCCTAAAAGGGTCTTAACATGTATCCCGGACTGGTCTTGGACTCCCAGTTGTATTTTCTCAGCCTCCCCAGGGCTGGGATTACAGAGTATGTCATTATACTGGCCCTCATGCATATTACAGTTTTTGTGGACAGTGATACTTCTATTCCAGATTGATCTGGCAGCACAGTGGCCGTCTTTGATGGCCACTATGTCTCAGTCAGTAGTCCTCTGGCCTGTGAAAGACCCCATGACTATATGAATTAGGTCTAAGGAAGTATTCTCGGTGTGTTTGACACCAAGGAGCTTATTCATCTGGTAATGGGACTGCAGAGAATCTTGGTGTTAAGCCTTCTCAGGGACCAAAACTGTATCATTAGCTCCTTTGCACAGACTTTCTAAGGACATAGCCACATTTTCCTATGTTTTACTTATATTCATTGCTAGATTCTGTTGAGTTGAGTTGGCAAATGGCCACTTGGTACACCAATCATACCACTAGCCAGTTTACCATATAGAAGGCCTAAGGTTTTAGCATTTCTCATCTACAAATGACAGTTATCACTAGTAAATTTTAAGGGTCTGTTATTTATCTCATAAGTGATTTTTCACATCTGGAAATATTCACATACTGTATTATACATTCAAGAAGATTAAGAGTTATAGGAAATAGTAATGAGCATTTGGCCCAATATCACTACTCATTTTTTGTCATACACATTTCTAATATGCTATCAAATACATCAAAAGAGTATTTTTTAAAAGTCGTATCTGTTGCATCAAAAGACATCTATTTAAAATTTGATATTATGTAGAAAAAATGACCATGTAAATAAACATGTATTGCAAATGTACCCAAAGTAATTTTAAAATATTGTCATAGGCCCATGGAATAAGGATTTATTTATTTATCCATTTTTGAAGAGTTATTTTATTGTACTTATTTATTTTTGGTTTTTCAAGACAGGGTTTCTCTGTGTAGCCTTGGCTGTCCTAGACTTACTTTGTAGGCCAGGCTGGCCTCGAATTCACAGAGATCCTCCTGCCTCTGTCTCCTGAGTGCTGGGATTAAAGGTGTACGTCACCACGCCTGGCAAAGATTTATTTTTATTTCATGTTGTATGGGCATTTTCCTGCATGCACGTATGTGTACCACCTGCATGCAGTAACCACCAAGGCCAGAAGAGGGCAGAGGATCCCTTGGAACTGGAGCTACTGAGGCTTGTGCATCACCAGCCACCATGTGGGCCTGGGAACCCAACCAGAGCCTTCTGCAGAAGCAGCAAGTGGTTTGAAGCACTGAGCCATCCTCATCTTTCCAGCGCCAGGGCACTTTTTTTATTCTTTCCTGAATTTTCTCCTGATTTGTGAAATATATGTGAGTTTTCTTAACCTTTCTGTGCCTCAGTTTTTCTACCTCGAAAGTTGTGGGAAGGGCCTCCTAATTGACTGAGTCTAAACTGAGAGTGCACCTAGTAGCACCATGCTCAGAACTGCTCTGGGAGTGGTGAGGAAACTCAGCTTGCAGACTTTGGAGTCTGGTCCAGACTGTGGTGTAGAGCATGTAGCCTTGAACAAGGGAACACTGGGTTTAAAGTTTGCATGATTCTAGAGGACTGTGATTTTGTTTTAAGGGTTCACATATTTTCTTGTACAATAAGGAAATAAAATATGGACTTCAAAAACACTGAAAGACCAAATTATGATAGCATGATGAGTTCCTTTTATGTCCTACTTTGCGCTGCATATGTAACCTATGTGACCTATCAATTCTGTTGCATTGAATTTGTCAGACACTGAACTTCCTGCTTCTAAGCACCTTAACCCTGATACTGAATTCTCTCATGCCAGGAGCTCCCAAAACACTAATGCCAAAGAGTCACCTTGAAAAATTCAGAATATTTCTTTCGTTACAATACCTTGCATATCACTCCATCAGTGTTTTTGCTTTTTACAAAGATGTAAAGGTGTGGCTTTTCAGTTGTATTTCTGGTTTTGGTTTTTTAAAGGATAATTATTTCCTTGTGAAATTAATATGAGAGGAACAGATGAAAAAGAATGCCAAATGTTGGTTGCATTTTTTTTTCACATAAATGTTGTAGGGGAAAATGTTTCCAGTTAGTGCACATACATATTTATCAGTGTCTAAGACTTGCTTATATTTTGCCTCATAGAAGTGGTCATAGCATGTTGTAATTGCCATATGTAGATAAAAAAAGGCTCTTAAGTTTTACAATAATATTTATTATTCTGTATATGTTTTAGAATAAAGTAACATTTCTAGCTGAATATGTGTTGCCTTTTCCCATTGTTTGGAATTCTTATGTACTCTCAAGTTAAAAATCATCCCAAAGTGTCACAGTTTTGTTCTCTATTTATGTGCAAGCTGGGCATGGTGGTGTCTGCATTTAAGCTATCACTCAGTAGGCAGACAAGCAGATCTCTGAGCTCAAGCCAGCCTGGTCTCCACAGTGAGTGACAGGACAGCCAGAGCTCCATAATGAGAACTTGTCTCCAAAACCAACCAAACAAAAAGCATGTGTATGTGTGAGTGCCCAAGTATACTTATGTGTGCCATATGCATTGCGTGCCCAAGAAGACTGGAAGGTGGCAGTGGATTTCCTGGAACTGAAGCTTTAGGCAGCTGTGAACTGTTGAGTGTGGGTGCTGAGAATCAAGCCCTGGAGCTCTGCAAGAGCGGCAAGTTCTCTTACTGAGCTATCAGTCTAGCTCACAGTGCATCACATATTGTATAAACTGACAACATGACTGCTCCAAGGTATGGTTAAGCAGAAGGTTTTTATTGTAGGTACGAGAACAGCGAGAGGCATCTGGAAGAGTTCGGTGCAGAGAGAAAGTAGTAAACTGTGAAGGCCAGCCTACCAACCTTGGCAGTCTAGGGGAACGAGAGAGGAAGAAAAAGGAGGACCCGGGGAGAGGAGCAAAAGGAAGCACCTAGCCGAAATAGCAGGGTTACAGGGAGAAATGAGTAGCTAGGGGAGGGAAGCTCTTGAGGTGGAGGAAGTGTATGGGAGGGGAGGAGGGGAGGAGAGCCTGGAGGCCAGGCCAGCCTAGTCTTTCATATGTTAATAGACACCACAGGTAGTCATAAATTCCCTCTCCAGGGGTAAAGAAAATGGCTCCCTTGGTGGAAGGAGACTAGCTTCACAGGTTCCTGAGGAATTCTGGCTTTCTTCTAAGGACCACAATGAGGGGAAAGGGAATTCCCTTTGAACTTGACATTTATTAGTTCACTTATGTATCTGTCTTAGCAAATGTATTTGTTACTTTTCTGTTAGTGTGATAAAATACAGTTATCTGAAGGACCAACAAGAAAGATACTATGCTAGCTGATCAGTTTTTTTTTTTCTTCTATGTACATGAAGCTGAGGAGAAGGGGGAAGTGATGCTGCTGCCACCAGTAATAAATTTTCTCCAGCAAGCTCCACCTTCTAAAGGTTCCATAGCCTGTCCAACCAAACACTGCCACCAACTCCAGCCAAGTGTTCAAATCCATGAATTGGTGGAGGACATTTCTCATTCAAACCACAGCAGGAGGCATATCTATGATACGTGAAGGAATTCTTCCTGTGAATTCATCTCCTGGCTCACAGACATGAATACCGTATAGAAAACTGGCTCTATTTTTCTAATAAGTTTTTCATATTTTGAGTCATATATTTTATAGTTTAAGCTCAGAAAATTACAGAACCATAGCACATTTTAATGCTATGTATCTAAGCATCACCAGGAATCTTGCCATTAAAATTTTTCTTACTATCCTATATGATTTTTGCTTTTGTGCGTGTGTGGGGGGGGGTGCTGCAGATAGAACCAAGCCTTTTTACACACACAGCATCTTTTTCCAGTGCACTTTACCTTCAACCTGTTATTTTAGTTAATGAGGAGAAGAAACATTTATTTACCTCAAATAAGGAGGGTGCAGACTGAGCAAAGAACAGTTACAGCAGTGGATTAGGCTTACTTACAGGACTGTGGAAAACATGGGCATTTCCATCACCCAACAATCACAGTCTGCTGCACACTAAGTGATTTTATATGGCTGTAAATTTACAGCTGAGTACATATAAACCTGCACGCAGAGCCTTACCCAGTGCTAAAAGTAGAGGTGACTACACACCGAGACAACTTAAAGTATAAACAAAAATCAGACTTTGCCCAAATCAGATTCTGTTGGTCTTGGAAAACACTGTTTAACTTTGGGAAGGACTCGTGTTGGTGCAGGGTGGCACATAGAACAGCTTTAAGATGGAGTTACTCTGGCCATGATTTGGACAAATCCCACTATCGACTCATATACCTTTATTTACTTATTTATTTATTTTTGGTGTTGCTTGGTATTGAACACAAGGCCTTCCACATGGCCTTAATATTGAGCTACACACTCAACCGATCATTTTGAACCTTGTACGTTAGTTTCAGTAAGGGCTTTTTAGTTGGAAAGGTTGAGGGGAAGCGTCAAGAAACAGTTTGCAACTGTTTCTTGTAAATTCCTGTAATCACAGCACTCAGAAGGTGTATACAGAAGAATCAGGAGTTCTGAGTTACTTCCAATTACACATAGAGTTCGAGGACAGCCTAGAATACAGACTCTGTCTCAGTCATAAAAAAACAAAAACAAAACAAAAACAAAAAAAAACCTTTGTATTTCCAAGAGAGAAGTTTTCAGCCATTGACATGAAAAAGGGTTCAGAATGGAACTGGACTGTGTTGATGGTGTCAAGGCCACGAAGTAACAAAACACAACCAATGTAAGTAAAACAACCGAAGTGATGAGGGGTAGAGATAGGATCCAAGTAAGCTGCCTGTGTATAATTTGGACCTTCTTATGTTTAGTTAAGATATTTGGGGATCTTGCTAGCTTCTCCTCCCCTCAATCTGACTTAATGTTGGCAATAGTATGACTGTCTTCAATTACTACAGATTTTGGGGTTCATAGTAACACAGGATGGTTACTATGCTTTGGAACTGAAAGCCTAGTTCAGGTTTTGTTCTGGTTTGGAAGGATTATATTATTTCAAAGGCTCAGCCAGTATGTATTACTTGCCTCTTTCATATTTTAGAGTGTCTCTACATCCTGTTATTCCTGCCTCTTTTGTTTATGTGACCATTTGTGACCATTCTCCCATTGTTATAGCACATTACATAGCTTTTGTCATTCTTACCCTCCTCTTAGGCCTTTTTGATGTTGGGCCCACTAGAAAAAAATCAGAATCACTTTTCCATTTTAAGATGTTGTAAAGGAATGTTAATTCAGAACATGGCTGTTCTGGCAAGAGAGCACGTCCAAAGACCTTCTAGGTCTATGTGATCCAGCTGTCAAGAGATCACATCCAAAGATCTTCTAGGTCTGTGTGATCCAGCTGGAATACAAACACACCTTTAACTGGGGAGACAGAGGCAAACATCTGAATTCAAGGCCAGCCTGGTATAGAGCAAGTATCAGGTAAAGAAAAGGTCTAGGCATGATGATACATCCCTTTAATTCCAAACAAAGGTAAAGTTAGTTTGTAAAGGGAACCACCTGTGTTTGAAAGTGATGTTTAAACACATGGCAGAAAAGGTTATAAAAATGAGAAGATTTGACAGAACAGGATACTCCCAACTCTCATGAGACGAGAGTAAAGGGAAGCTATTTAAGAGGCAGTTTTACAGAGAGAAATGGCAGTTTTACCAGAACAGTAATAGAGAGTTGCAGAGAGAGAGAGAGAGAGAGAGAGAGAGAGAGAGAGAGAGGGAGAGGGAGAGGGAGAGGGAGATGGGGTGGGGTGGGGGAGAGAGAGAAAAGAATACTCGGGTGAAAATAGCACAAGCCAGAAAAGGAGAAGAAGCTAGAAGATCAGAGCAGATTGCTGAGTTAGTTTAGGCCAAGCTGAGCAATTCTGGGCCAAAAGAGAAGCCAGATAAAATAAGTCAGCTGGGAGAAGAGTTTGAGCCAGAACAACTGAGTTGAACCAGCCAGCCCAGAGCTCAGACAGAACGAGAAATGGTGAGCTTATTAAGCACTAAGTCTCAGAAGCTGAAAACACTCTAGATCTAGGTTAGATTGTATGGAGGCTAGACGCTTCCAGGACTAGGCCTAGGCCAGCAAAGGGGGGTAGTAAACATCCCAGACAACACTTGAGCCAGGAAAATAAAAGTTACTTTTACAAAATGTTTAACTGTATCTATATAACATGTTCTGTAATGTTGCAGTGAAGGGTTGTGAGGACTAATCGAGCCATCATCAAGTAGGCATAGTTCTGCCTACTATTTTATCAAGTGAGGCACTTATTAAAAGCCAGCTCCTGTCTTTTTTTTTTTTTTTTTTTTTTTTTTTTTTGGTTTTTCAAGACAAGGTCTCTCTGTGTTAACCTTGGCTGTCCTGGACTCTCTTTCTAGACCAGACTGGCCTCGAACTCACAGTGATCCGCCTGCCTCTGCCTCCCAAGTGCTGGGATTACAGGCATGCACCACCACGCCCGGCACCAGCTCCTGTCGTAAAAGAATGTACGACTGGTATACCAGAATTCACTTTGAGTTATTCCTACTTCCTTTTTCCCTCTTCCCCACGACAGCAAATGTTTTAGAAAATTTCCCACTACATTTGAAGTCATGTATGACTTTGAGTAAACTAATATTAACTGAAAAACATTTATATAATACTAATGTTTTAAACACTTATCAGGTCTACAGTTCACCTCCGAATTCCAACAGCCCTGAAAAGGCAAGTTAGAGAAAGGGCAATCTAGTGATAGTTATTGCCTGTGGAAAAAATAGTTTGTTCTGCAGTTCTGTGCTTTTGTGATAATATAACCAAAACTTACATGAGAAATCTATTTATTAGACACACTTTTTGTTGTTTTGGTTTTTTTGAAACGAACTCCACCTCTATGTAACAGTCCTGGCTGTCCTGGAATTCCTTCTGTGGGCCGGGCTGCCCTCGAATTCACGGAGATCCACCTGCCTCTGCCTCCTGAGTGCTGGGATTAAAGGCATGCACCACCACAACTGGCTTAGACAGACTTTAAAAAAATACTATTTTTAGGCTTGGTATGGTAGTACAGGCCTTTAATCCCAGCACTCAGGAGGCAGAGGCAGGTGGGTCTCTGTGAGTTGGAGGCCAGCCTGGTCTACAGAGGGAGTTCTAGGACAGTCAGGGCTATACAGAAAAATCTTGTCTCAAAAAACACAACAGGCAAACAAAAATTACTATTTGCTAGGTATGGTGATGCACACCATTAATCCCAGCACAGGGGAGGCAGAGGCAGGTGGCTATCTGTGAGTTAGAGGCCAGCCTGGTCGACATAGTAAGTTCTAGGACAGCTAGTGCAACTTAGTGAGAAGCTGTCTAAAAAAACAAAAGCAAAAACAAAAACTACTTTAATGAGTCTCGATGTTTGTGTAGCAGTGACAAAAATATTTAATTGCTTTATTGAGGTCTAATTGGCACATAATAGGTTATAATCATACAGAGCATATAATTAATACGGTTCATATGATAAAAGCATCATCATGAGCAAAACTGTAAACAGCCATCATGCCTGTTTTCTTTTATTCTTGAAACCTGCTTTTCTTGCCCATCCACTCCCACTTTCTGCCACTATGTGCTACTTAGCATTCATTCCCTAGACTTACTGCTGGGTCATAAGGGTGGAATATGTTTAATTTTTATTTATTTTTGAGACATGGCCTCTCTGTTATCCCAGGCTGTCCTGGTACTTGCTGTGTAGAGCAGGCTGGATTGAACTCTGCTTCTGCATGCTGTAATTTAAGGCATCTGCACCACACCTAACCACCTAACTCTTGGGGAAGCTGTCAGCCTATTTTCCAAGGTTATTCTAGTCTAAATTTCATCAACAACATAGGAGAATTACCATTTTATTTAATTTTTTTGTTTTGTTTGGAGGAAAGGTTTTACACTGTAGCCAAGCTGCCCTGAAACTGTATATAGCTCAGGCTAGTCTTGAACTTGTGGCAATCTTACTGTTTCTGCATCCTAAAGGCCTAGAAAACTTAGATTTTTTTAATCTTAAAAGTGTCCCATGATAACTGCATGAACATTCGCAAAATATAAGATATGGAACATTATGCATTGGGAAAATGGGTTTGAGCATTTAAGGAGCCTGCATCCTACCAAGTAGGCATATGCACACACCCATGCATACAGTCTACTGTGTGGACTGTGATGTGGGAGCATATATTTGGAGGGCATGACTGTGAGAGTTAACTAACGTAAGAATTACAATGATGAAAGTAGATAGGTGACATAGAGCTGGAACCTGGAATGATTAGGACAGTGGAGTTAAAAAAAAAAAAAAAGATTGCCACAAGTCAATTCTTTATTATGGTTAAATAACAATGCGGATCCTACACACTCCCATTTAAGTGAACCAACCAATATTTTCATGATAATCACTAGCTCTTTGAGGGCGTCTGCTGGCGTCTTTATCAGTTAGTTATTGCTGCCTACCAAAATGAGACGGCAATTATTCTTTTTCTTATGTGCCAATGGGTCAGTGTGGGGCACTTCTGCTGATGTGGACCAACCTCACCTTTGGCTGCAGTTATGAGTTAGCCAGGAAGTCAGGACGTTGACTTTGTTCCTGATCTTGTTCAACATCGTTCCCTCCTGTCCAGGCTTCTTATCAAAGTTCATTCTAATAAATGGCATTTTTCTTTGCTTAATACCATTCCCTGGGCCAATGCAGAAACTGTAAAATGTGTTGACACATGGATAGGTGAAGAAAATTGGAGCCATTTTTTAAAATTAATCTACCAGACCCTCAAAGTCCAACTTGCCTATCATGATTCTTTACCTTATATATCATCTAGAAACGAGCTGAACCAAAGAACTGAGCAAAAGAAGTCCTCAGAATCAGTTCTAAGACACTTGGGTGCCTGGCTGTCAAGTCCACGGCAGAGTAGAAGCTTTTAAATTAGCTGCTTAGCTGTGTCTTGGGGCATCACTTCCAATGTAGTAGAGTAGGAAACAGGAAAACTACACTTGCTGTTTTTCTTTCAATACAATTTCAATTACAAAGATTCCTTCCCTTTCCCCTACATACCCAAACAAGTGTTCTTGAGGTTAGTCACATCCTGTAGTAACAAATTCAAGAAACCTTTACACCTGTAACCAAGGATTTTCAGCAAGGCCTCAATGAATTTTTCAAATCAGACGCAGCTGAGGAAAGGCTAGTCCTGGGTTCCTTTGCATCTCGTAGAAAAGAATTTTTGTCCCAGTGTAGCAAGATGGGCTCTTAGCAAATCACGAGGTCCTCTACAAATGTTATCAAACCACAAACCTTTCCAACTCGATCACTTGTCTCTTCCTGGGAAATCCGCCTAAGGAGGATCCCACCCACTTCCGCCCTTTGCAGTCACACCGCGTCCGAAGGCTCCCAGGAGATCCTACTTTAAATACGAAGTGCATAGGGCTTGGCTTTCCATCAGTTAGTGGGCTAAGGTCACCTCGGAAGATAGCACTCTCCTCCAGAGCCTGGGGGGCCGGGCCTGAGCTGTACCCGACTTGCGCGCGCGCGCCGCTTACGTCACTAAGCTGCGTCCAGGTTCTCGGCTGTTTCTGTGGTGCGGTCGGCGGCGTTGCGGAAGGCAGTCCGAGGTGGGCTCTCTCTTGGCTCTCCCATGGAGGAGGCGGCGCTCACTGCAGTCCCGGATGCACGAACTTCCCGCGGGACGTCGCCGGAGGCGGTGGCCGTGTGCGCGCAGGAGCGAGCTGCCTGCGTGGGGGTGTGAGCGGACACCCGGGTCGCGTCCCGGAGGGAGCCGCGTCGCCCGCTGGCCTGCGACTGCTCTAAGGTAGCTACTTCCTGTAAGCAAGCTCCAGGGCTGAACGGCGAGCAGTCTTGGCATTCTGGAGTCGGAGGAGCGCCCCTGGGGCGGTTTCCTTTTTCGCGTGTTCTGAGGTGGACACAGCTTCTCTAAGCGATCCGCAGCGAGGAAGTCCGTGGTGAGTGGGATTGCCATTCAATCCTGCGGAAGTCTGGCTGGTTGGCCCTGTCCGGTCTCGTGCTCGATGATATCTGTCTTATTTGCCTTCGTGAGTTTGTAGAAGATGGTTTCAGCTTGCTGTGACGTTTTGAGCATGTTTGTTTTAATTTCCTAGCGCTTAACCAGGATCGACGAATCTTTTCGTGCAATTACACAAAACGCAAGTGTTTTTGGGTTCTTAGCTCTTTGATTTCTCTACTAGAATGTCAAGGCATTTAGTTTAGGACTACGTCTTAAGTTCTGTTTCTTGAGATTCTGTGTCATGTGCCCGTTTGATACCTTATCATGTTTAAAGTTAAAAGGGGAAAGTCTGGGAGCAGAGGTCTTTTATTCCAGAGCTGTGTGTGGAAGCTCAGCTGACTGGTTTTTATAGTACTTGCTAAGTGAAAAAAAAAACAAAAAACAAAAAACATGGCCACTAATAACTGTATTTCTAAAAGCATTTAGTACATTTCACTGCTTTCACCTGCTTCCATATTTTCTTTTTTCCAGGGTGGAGCCACTCTGCCATGGTTAAATATTTTAAATGGGAATAAAGGATAGCATTTCCAAGAAAATGAGGAGGAATGAATCGTCTCTGTTTTTTAAAAGAAAGACCACATTAAACTTATATGTAAGTTAAAACTTGAATTTCTAACAGCGTTGCTGTATTAGGTCGGAGATTAGGTTCTGTAGTATTTATAAGTGTGGGTTTAAAATTATTAGCCAAGGAACTGGGGAGATGGGTCAGTTGGTAAAGTGCTTATCTCTGCTCACCCTCATAAAAAGCCAAGCCTGTAGCACAGATCTGTCCAGCTAGCCTTGTTTAATCAGTAGGCTCCAGGTTCATTTAGAGATTCTGTATAGAAAGATAAGACAGAGCCTGCCTGAGAACGATGTGCTTTCTTCAGTTTTCCACAGATGTGGTTTCACATGGGAAATTCCCCCACCCCTGTCACACACCTACACCCTAAGTGCTGGGTGCACACACAAGAAAAATTAGCTAAATGTGAAGTTGAGACTACTAAAAGCTTTAGATAGCAGTAAAAACCATGTAAAGGTAAAGACTTAACTGAACTTTCAAAGCCGGGTATGATAGCACTCAGGAAGCTGAGGCAGGAAGATTTCAAGATCAAGGTCAGCCTGGACTGTGTAGGGAGACCCTTGCGCTCTAAAGCTTTAAGAGGATACAGCAGTCAGGAGGAGTGACCATCTCCTGAGTGCCTACAGTGTGAGATGTGGGGTTTTGTTTTTTTGTAGCTGTAAAGAAGTAATGGTATCTTCTGATATTGTGCAAGGCAAGTGCAAGCCCTTGTTATTAGAGATAAGAAAAATGGTTCCACTTGCTTTGAAGCTATGTGAAGGTATAAAATGATTCACACGTGACTTAACTAGTATCCTTTCTTCTAGAGAGGATATAAAAAGCTTCACCTAAATTCTTACTTATTTATCAGTATATGTTATGATACACACAAGAACTTCTATTAGAGTGACATGGTGATGATGATGGTGGGTAAAAGGGAGACTTAGGGCAAAGAATGCAAGGTAACAGGTATGTAGAATAAATTGTGAGATTTAATGTGTAACCTGAAGGTTATAGCTGATAAAAAGTGTATTAGAGCTTTTAAAAGTCCCCGATTGACAAACTACAAAGAGTTCTATGTACTTCTGTATTGTAGAACTGAGCACATGTTGTCAGATTAAAACATACCCACCTATCACATTTTGTGTATACCTAATTGTATTAATGTTGTATAAATAAATTTGAAGTTAACACTTGTATAAAGTTCTGTGGTGACTGTAGGTAAAACTAACTCGTGGCATGCAAAACAAATGGATTGTGGGTGTGTTTATATCTCTTGGCTTCGTCTTGCTTTCAGGGGCTTCCTCGTGGTCTGGCGTGTAACGCTATTCTGCTGTGGTGTCTCACCTAATTTAGCACTGGCCATAGTAGTCTTCCTTTACCCCCAAAACTGCATCCCTGCTCTTTCGGCAGAGCCTTTGTTTTCCTGCTTTGTTCTTTTTCCATCCCTTTCAAGTCTGCTCAGGGTTACCCTGTCAAGGCCTCCTTCCTTACCCCCTTAATGTGCTATAGTTTTCACCACAGCATTTACCACTTTTGCAATGTTTATTTATTTATTGAAATACCCTGCCTCCACCTAGGAGCTAACATTCATGAAGACAAGAGTTGTTGTCTTTGTTTTCTTTTCTTAATGGCTTTAACCTTCCGGAAATAAATTACGTACTCCAAGCATCTTTGCTGGATTAAGTAAATGTGATAGGAAAGCCGATTCTTCACTAAGAGCCACAGTGAAGGAGGTTATGATCTACATAAGTAACCTTAATACAGGTGGGAAAATCCAGAGTAGAACAGGCTGAAGACTAGGGAATTCCTGAACTGTGGTAATTACAGAGCTTGCGTGGAAGAGTGCTTTTTGATTGGGCCTTTTGCAGTGTTGACAAGGTAAATAAAGAAGGAGCCTTATGAGAAGAATACAGTGTATGTGGAATATAATATTATGAAATAAGATTTAAGCTTTAGGTGTGAAAGAAATACAGGATCTTAGTTATTGGGTTACAAAATTAAGACTTATTGGTAAATAGTGGATAATCATTCTAAGGAGATTTTTTTTGTTTGTTTAATTTCATTTTATATTTTCCCCATGTTAATCATGTACTAAACCCTAACTCCTAAGTTTTTAAGCAAGAGAATAAGATTGGCAGAGATATTTTCTACCCTTGTTGTCAGCATTGGATGGTTTAAATTGGATTAGAGCCAGAAGACATGGAGGTACAGATCTGATTAGGCAGAGCAGATGCAGGACCATGTTGTAAACGTAGAATACACATGACACTGTTGTCTCTTTTGCCTACTTTGGCTGATAAGAATGGTGACTGCATTGTCAGAGCAGTAGGAGGACACATAGGGTAGACCCGTTTCCGCCACCAGTTACCTGCTGTGACTAGGAGACATCCAGTGGGGAAAGGAGAGGGCTCAGGGTGAAACCTGGATTGAGTCCTGGCTCTGCTACCTGCTGGTGCCTGACAAGCTATTTAATGTCACTGCCTGTTTTCTCATTTCTGGCTTCTTCACATATTTTCTCAAGTCCTTATGGAAATAAAATGTGAAAAATCGCCAATTTTAAATATATGAGTTGGTGTAATTTCTAAGTTTGCTAATTTTGGTGATAGAGTTTCTTGTTTGTCAGTTTGTAAAGAAAGTCTCAGTGTAGAGGCTTTTCTCATATATTAGAATGTTTCTATACCCATTGCACATTCCTTAAAATACATGTTTTCTATAGTATAAGTAAATGCAGATGAAATTTGTTAACTTTTTGAGACATATTTCACTTTCGACATGTGAGTATTTAATGAAAGTTAATATTTTGGTTCTTTTTTAAAAAAATTTAATCAGCTTACTCAGATTACATCTCAATTGTTATCCCATCACTTGTATTTGAAAGTTTACATTTTAAGTATGTAGAATCAGTTGTAAAAATTTAGTTTGTTAAAATCTAGAATATCCGAGTGTGGTGGCACATATCTGTAATCCCAGTACTCTGTAAGTTCAAGGCCAGTCTGGTCTACAAATGAGTCCAGGACAGCAACCCTGTCTCGAAAAATCAAAAGAAAGAAAGAAAAAAGAAAAATAATGGAAATTACAAGTTGTAAACTCTGTTTAAGATTGAAATGGTGGTGTGTGCCTTTAATCCCAGAACTTGAAAGGCAGAGCAGGCCAATCTCTGAGTTTGAGGCCAGTCTGGTCTACAGAGCAAGTTTCATGACACACAAAGCTACATAGAGACCTTGTCTCAAGCAAAACAAAACAAAAGGTTTGAATTTATTGGGTAGGTGTAGTGGTGTACTGCTTTCATCCCTGCACTGTGAGGAAGAGGCAAGCTGATTTCAATCAGTCCAAGGCCAGCCTGGCTTTCGAATCAAGTTCCAGGCAGCTAGAGAGATGGCTCAGCAGTTAAAAGCACTATCTGCTCTTCCAGAGGTCCTGAGTTCAATTCCTAGCAACTACATTGTGGCTCACAACCATCTATAATGAGATCTTATGCCCTCCTGTGGCATGCAGGTGTACATGCAGATAGAGAACTCACACATAAAATAAGTAAAATCCTTAAAACAAACTAACAGACAAAAAACAAATCAAGTTACAGGCTCACTGGGGCTAAAGCCATGTCTCAACAAACAAAAAGTTAAACTTATTATTTTCAGCGTTTTTCATTTTCTGCTGTGTATCTATCCTTGAACATGGACACCTTTGGTGGAAAGTCCCCAGGCCTTTGAACTCCAGTGCCTGGTACATAATAGTTGCTCAGTGTATTTACTGAACGATCCCACATGTAAATGATAGTAACGCTTGGGGGCCATTCTGCCTAAGGCCTTGAGAGAAATAAACTGGGTAGGTTACTGACTGGAACCTGTCATTTTTTGCTTGGAAATCTAGTTGAAGTTAAATTTAGCAAGTTTTCCTTTTCCTTTCTACCTAGGCTGCACACAGGCTGTTGAGTCTTATTACCAACACTGAAATGTACCAGATTTGCACTGTGTATGGAAATACACTCGTGGAAGTTTGAGGAGGGTGTTAAGTGTCCTGCTTTGTTAATCACTGTCGTACTATCTTGATACAGGGTGTCTCACTTAACCTGTACCTGTGCTGGCAACAAGCAAGCCTGAGCAACCCTGTTTCTCTGCCTTCTCCCTCCTGTTCTCAGTGCTGGCGTTATAGGCATTGATAAGGCCATGCCCAGCTTTTTAAAACTTGGGTGCTGGGGTTTGAACTTGTATCCTCATATTTGCTGGGCTATCTTCTATCCCTCCTATGTTTTTCCATTCAGCTTTCTTTAAGGTTGGCCCTGTCTTATAATAATAATAAAAAAAAAAACCTCTGGCATGCGCTCAGCTGTGGTTGACCTTCAGTTACAGAGTTGGAACAAGATATGACCAGATCAGAGATTAGCAAAGCAACTAATTTCTTTCAGGATGTTCACACATATGTCCTGTTACTAAATGTAAGTCCAAATGAGATAATCTATTTTCAGTTTAGTGGCTGTTGGCTGCCTTAGAATTTGAGGACAAGCCTCCCACTCCTCCTCCTGCTGGTATAGTTCCAGAAGTAAACAATCTGAAAAAGCAACTTTAATTCTAGAAAGCCTTTCAAATCAGATTTGCTTCCACAAATGAGTGCTTTTGTGAGGAAGAACCACAGATAACCAAAGTAATTGTCTTTAAGGAACTTAGGTTGAAGATGAAGAGTTTTTCTTCAGGGAGCCCAAGACTTGGTTCAGTGATTACGAGTACTTGTTGCTCTAGCAGAGGACGAGCACTCACAGCCATTTGTAACTCCCGTTCCAGCAGACCTGACACCCTCCTCTGGCCTTGGCACACATGGGTACATACATTTAGGCAAAACACACAGTTTTTAAACATTTTTATTTTAAGTTTGTCTTCAAAGACAGAACAGTAATTGAGAATTTCAAAAACCACATGTATATGATTGAGTCATCTCACCCCCAAAGCCCTTTCATCTTTGTATGTTTGGATAGTATGTAGGTAAAAATAAAAACAAAAGGAAAAACAGATTTAAAACAGTGTCATGAAACTTTAAATTGTGAAGGAAATTCTTATATAAGGCAAAATAGATGTAGGAACAAATAACTTTAGAATAAAATGAAAGGCTTTCTAGAATTAAGGTGGTTTTTTGTTTGTTTGTTTGTTTGTTTACTTCTGGAAATATACCAGTTGGCAGAGGAGTGGTAGGCTTGTTTTCAAATTCTAAGGCAGCCACAGCCACTAAACTATGGAAATGCCTTATTTCATTTGGGGTTAAATGCATAAAAGCATTATTTTAATTACCCCTCACTTTAGTGGTTATGGTGGATCAGTTCTTGACCCTGGAGCTGGACATGTAAGATAGATAGCAGTTTCTTACTTTCCTGTACTGAAACCAGAGACAGAACACCACACACTCCTTGCAGAGCCTCATGGGTGTGGTATTCGGAATAGAGTAATGAACTTGGGAGCCAGGCTTTTTAATCACAGGAGTACCTTGTGGCTCCTGACAGAGATGGGGGTTGCTTGATTTCTTAGGCTGGCAAGAGTACTGAAGCTCACTGTGTGCTATGAACAAAATAGTGCCTGGTTTAACCTTGGGGTTTTTATCAACAGAGGCAGAGTATGGAGGGGAATCTGTGGTGAGACAGTTCCAAGTTTTTCCCAGCTGTATCAGATGTCAAGTCAGCAGATAATATTGGTGGTGTTTGTATTAATTTTTTTTCATACTGTGCTGGCTAGTTTTGTGTCAGTTTGGCATAAGCTAAGAGTTATTTTGCAAAGGGGAATATGAAGTGAGAAAATGCCTTTACTAGATTGCTCAGTGGGCAAGCTGGTGGTATGTTTTCTTGTTTGATGGATTGATGTGGGTGGGCTCAACTCACTGTGGGCCATGCACCACCCCTGGGGCTAGTGGTCCTAGAAGAAAGCAAGCCAGGCGTGGTGGTACACACCTATAATCCCAGCACTCGGGAGTCAGAGGCAGGGGGATCTCTCTGAGCTCAAGGCCAGCCTGATCTACAAAGTGAGTCTAGGCTGTCAAGGCTACACATAGAAACCCTGTCTCAAAAAAAAAAAAAAAAAAGGAAACCCTGTCTCGAAAAACAAAACAAAAAACAAAGAAACAAAAAAGCAAGCTGATCTGGGTGTGGTGGTGCTATAATCCCAGCCAGTACTTGGGGAGGCAGAGGCAGACCAATCTCTGTGAGTTTGAGGTACAACCTAGTCTACAAACAAGTCCAGGACAGCCAAGGCTTCACAGAGAAACCCTGTTCTCAAAAAACAAAAAGAAAGAAAACTAGTTAGCAGCACTCTTCCAGGCCTCTGCATCAGTTTCTGCCTCTAGGTACCTGCCCTGCCTTGAGTTCCTGTCCTGACTTTGTTTGATGATGGACTATTGTGTGGAACTGTAAGCCAAATAAATCTTTTGGCTGTAGTGTCTTATCACAGCATGAGAAACCATACAATACATATAATGTACTGTATTTTTCAGCATATAAGATGACTTTTTTGTTGTTGGTTTTGTTTTTTGTTTTTGTTTGTTTGAAATAGGGTCTCTCTGTGTAGCCTTGACTGTCCTGGATTCACTTTGTAGACCAGACTGGCCTCGAACTCACAGCGATCTGCCTGCCTCTGCCTTCCAAGTGCTAGGATTAAAGGCGTGTGCCACCACTGCCTGGCAAGATGACTTTTTAGTCCCGAGAAATCCGTGCCAAAGTTCCGGTTGTTTTATATGCTGGGCACTTAGCTGCGGCTTGCTTCTCCTTGCTTCATATGTCTGGTGTATATAGTGTGGGGTGCTATACCCGATGCCCCACTCTGCGGGAGTATGAAGCAGGGAATAGCACGCTACACACATCTTGCTGCACCTCGTGAAGGAGAACGTGAGCGTGGATTGGCTCTCCACCAGATCCCGCCCATTTCCATTTGACTTGGAGGACTGTACATCTTTGGGTTGAGTGTGGAGCATGCTTTAAAGGGGCAGTATAGGCTGGCACTGGCTGGCTGTCAACATTTAATAAAGCACTTGGCTATCTGTGCCCTGGCTGCAAACAGACACATGCCCGAGTCTGCTGCACACAGGGTGTGTGTTGGAAGAGGGGTAGTCTTATATGGTGAGTATATTCCAAACTCTGTTTTAACTGGAAAAGTTAGGGGTCATCTTGTGTGCTAGAAAATACATATATTTCCCCTCATACCACTCCTCTTAGTGCCCCCCCCAGTGTCTGTCTGTCTCCCACAACAACAACAAGATGAAAACCAGTAAGACAAAACAAAACAGCATACGAAAGGTAGAGTCCATTTTGCATTGGTAACTGTTCCTGGAATGTGCTTGATATACCCAGTGTCACTCCATAGGAGAAAACTGATTTTCCTTTTCCCAGTAGGTTTTGTTATAAATTGGTTCTTGGGTAGGAATGAGGCTGTGTCTACTTCCCCTTCTCAGTCCTGGGATTTTGTCTGGTTTGAACTTGTGTTGTCACAGTCTGGGAAGTTCATGTTAGTATCAGCCTTGTTATGTCTGAAGATGCTGTTTCCTTGGAGTCATCCACCACTTCTGGCTCTTAAAAATCTCTGTGCCTCCTTTTCTGAGTCTAGGTGCTAACTAAGTATAACAGCTGTGGGGTTCGTTGTGGGCAGCTCTTCTGTAAATAAGCAGGGTGGGGTGGCGGTTTTCACAAAGGATTGTCATTTTACTTTAGAGACAAGGTCTCACTATCCCAGGTTAAACTCAAACTTGCAACAATACTGATTTTTTTTTCATTAATCTACTTAATCACTTTATACCCTGATAACAGCCCCCTCCCTCCCTTCCACCAAGCCCCACCCTCATACCCCTCCACCTGCTCGCTCTTCCCTTCTTCTCACTGAAGGGGAGCACCCCTCCCCCATGAGTAACAACCCATCCTGGTATATCAAGTTGCAGCAGGACTAGGTGCATCCTTTCCCATGGAGGCTAGACAAGGCAGCTGAGCTATGGGGAAGGTATTTTTTAATCTATTCATTGGTCTCTTGTGCTTAAAAGAGACCAATGTTGTGTGTGCACATTTTTGGAGTATATAAGTGTATTCTTTGCATATGTGGAGACTAGAGAACAACAGGTATTTACCTTGTTATGTGAAAGGAGTGGCTAAGTAGTTAGATTTTGTTTGTTTTGTTTTTCTTCCAGAGACAAGATTTTTCTTTGTAGCCCTGGCTCTCTTGGAACTTACTCTGTAGACCAGGCTACCCTTGAACTAAAAAACATTCACCTGCCTCTGTGTCCCAAGTGCTGGGATTAAAGGCATGTGCCACACTGCCTGGTGATAGTTAGAGTTTTGTTTTGTTTTTCTTAATTAAATTAATTTTTTTTGTTGTTTTTTGAGACAGGGTTTCTCTGTGTAGCCTTGGCTGTCATGGACTCACTTTGTAGACCAGGCTGGTCTCGAACTCACAGCGATCCACCTGCCTCTGCATCCCGAGTGCTGGGATTAAAGGCCTGTGCCACCATGCCCAGCGATAGTTAGGTTTTTAATTTACTCTTTTCCAAGATTCTGTGACCATTGTCATTGCATTTTATTCATATCTACTATTACTACTTCCTAGCTTAAAGATATTTTTAAATTCTCAAGTTTATAGCCCTGACAATTTGGTTCCATGTTACAATGCTGATCTAGATGACGAAGCTATTTATTACATATGAATGGCCACCCCAGAATAGGCAAGGGTTTTTTTTTTTGGGGGGGGGGGTCAGTTAACATGCATTTTATTCATCTGTTTTGTTCTAGAAAACATGAAGTTTTGGAGTTGCCAGAAAGCTGTGGGTTTAAAAGGCCAACAATTTTCTTAGAATTTAGGTGACTTGCTTATGAACAAGTAAACCAGGCATGTGGAGTGTGATAGGAGCAACATAAGCAGAGTTATTTTAAAGTTCTGATAGTGTATAGAAATCATTTTCCATCTTGTTCAGAAATCCTACTTCTTCCCTCCCTGTATGTGTTTTCTGTATGCGTGTATCTCTGTATCTGGTGGTTATGTCAGATAGGGCATAAGGAAGCTATGTTTAAACCTGAGAGATCAAGAGAGTTTGTTCTAATATCAGTGAAGAAATACTGTTGGCATACTTTTAAAATCTATTTTTATTTTGAGTTCCTTATCTCTTTCTCCCCTTTCCACCCCCAATCCCTTCCAGCACCAGCTAGGAGAGAAAGAAGGTTAGTGGGAAGAAGGAGCGTAGTTTTCTTAGCTAGTTCCTGCTGTTTAGGGTTGTTGGGTTCCTTGGGGCAAGCCCAATCTCCATTTCAGGGTATCTCCAACTTCTCGTCAGACTGCATCAGTAGCAACCAGGAGCAGTAGGGGAGAAGCACCAGCAGCCCTTTTTCTTGGCCCCCCGCTCTGTGTCTGGCATGTATTCCTACTGGCAAAGACCACGCCTGTGCACGAGGTAGTTCCCAGCTGACAAAGATCACATGCCCTTTTCATGAGGCAGTTGTCAGCTGTGGACAAACCGGAGCAGCCTCCATATCCCACACCTGAGCTTAAAACAAAAACATGTTTGATATTAACAATAACTTCCACAACAGAATACCAACACTCAAATGCATGAACTTACCAGAAGGGGTGAAGTTAAGCAGATAAAAGGCAGTTTCCTCCTTCTATGTTCTTTTTTTTTTTTTTTTTTTTTTTTTTTGGTTTTCTCTTGTAGTCGTGGCTGTCCTGGACTCGCTTTGTAGACCAGGCTGGTCTCTAACTCACAGAGTACCACCTCCCTCTGTCTCCGGAGTGCTGGGATTAAAGGCGTGTGCCACCTCACCTTGCCTGGCTCCCATGTTCTTTTTTCTAGGCTGCAACCCTATGATGTCACCCACATTTAGGGTGAGTCTTCCTGGTTCATATAG
>OU015752.1:78753350-78766487 GCA_907169655.1 Acomys percivali | reverse complement strand
GTGTGTGTGTGTGTGTGTGTGTGTGTGTGTGTGTATAGACATAGAGAGGGAGAGGAGAGGAGAGGAGGAGAGGAGCAAAGCTGGAAGGGGCATATAACCTGGAGAGTAGGTAGACAGACTTTTAAATAGGAGACCAGGAAAGACAAACCTTACTGAAAAGATAGTATTTGAATAGTGGACAAGTGAGTTTGTGAGTTCAGTGGCCATGTGAAGAAAGAACATTTAAGATGAAGGCAATAGTAACTACAGACTTTGCTAAGGCCTGTGACTGTCCTGTCACTGTGGTAGTCTTCTCTATGATACTCCCAGTTGTTCTTGCCTCTTGGTATTCACACCTTTGGGTAATCCTCTCTTACAAGGAATTAGTGCTGGGCCACTATGACCACAGAATCCAGGAAGTCATGATACATGGCTTCTAAGGCTACATCATAAATGGAATTGCAGAGCTTCCTTTGCTTTGGTCCGGAATTGCTTAGTGCCTGTGCACCTGGAAGAAAGCAAACATTCTCTTGAAAATATATCCTCATGCCCTTAATGTCTCTATAAGGAATTTTAGAAGTAAATAAAGTGTCCATTTGGTAAAGTGGCATGTGCTTGTAATTCCAGCCACATGGGAGGTTGAGGCAGGAGGATCATTTGAGTCCGTGTTCAGGTTCAGCCTGGATAACACAATGAGACTCCACCTCTAAAGAAAGAGGGAGACAAAGGAGAAAAAGGAAAAAGAAAAGGGTAAGAAAGACACTCACAAAAAATTAAAATTAAAAAGGTTGGGTTTTAAAAAAGGAGCCCATAAAAACTTGTGAAATTGACCTTTATATCAATGTCAGATTCTTTTAATTATATGCTGTCCTAGTTCACAAATTATTACCTATACACATCAATCTTATTTTTAAATTAAAGCTATATATTTGGATACCAGATGTTGGTAGTTTACAGACCCATATATTAGAGAAGATTAGGAAGTTAGTGGACAACAATATAGTTGAAATAATGTGTAGGTATTATATAAAATGCAGGTATATTCAAATTGAGTACATGCCTATCTGAGAGGTGTTTTTATTGTCCATCTCTTCAGTGGGAGCTGGCGAGGTGGCCAACTTCGCTGCTTATGCATTTGCTCCTGCCACACTAGTGACTCCACTAGGTGCACTCAGCGTCCTTGTAAGGTAAGACTGTTTCACACGAGAAATGGAATTTTAATCTCTAAATTACTCAAGTGCTGATTGTATATCGAAACACTTGAACAACCTTGAGGATTGTTTGTTTGTTTTGAGACAGGGTTTCTCTGTGTAACTTTGGCTGTCCTGGACTCACTTTATCAACCAGGCTGGCCTTGAATTCAGAGATCTGCCTGCCACAGCTCCCAGCCCTTGAGGATTTTTAATATTCTGTAGTAATGTAATGTTTCTCAAAGTTACCCTCTTTGCATAGTTATTGATTAATGGGACAAAATCAATTTATACTTCCGCTTGTATTCAGGATCAGCATGTTAGTGACTTCAACTTTAGAAAATTCTAAGTTGTAACTTGCCTTACATTTACCATTCAGTATGCCATGTACCTTGGTAAGTAGGCTTCCTTAATGTTACAGAACATCAAGCCTTGGCTTTAGGGAGTGTTGGATGCTTTTAAAGGCTGGCCTGAAGTACTTGTTTTGCAAGGCCAGCTTAAAACTTGTCCTGTTTTGTTATTGTAATGATTAGTCCAAATAGCTAAGCCTATTTGAAGTCTGGATTTTAATTACTATTTTAAAAGTTGAGAAGTTTTATTGCTCTTTTTAATAAATTATATATAAAATATGATTAGGCTGGAGAAATGACTCAGAGTTGTTAAGAGCACTCACTGGCTACTCTTCCAGAGGACCTGAGTTCAATTCTCTGCACCCACGTGTAACTCCAGTTCCAGAGGCTCTGGCACCCTTGTACATACATGCAGTCAGAATAACAAATAAATCTTTAAAAAAATTGTTTCTTTAAAAAATATAACTTTATGTTTTTAATCCTTAACTTTCCTTGTATTACATATGATCCTGTTTATTCTGAACATTTTAGGTTTGGATAAAACTAACTACAGGTTATAAAAAACTTGTAATTTATAGTCAAATTAATAATTAAATGTTCCCAATCCTTAGTTTGATTCTGTATTTCCAAGTAACTTATGATTGTAGGCAAATCATACACAGTTAAATCAAGACATGGCTGGCAGGATGGCTCAGCAGGTAAAAGCACTTGTTGCTCATCTTGATGAGTTCGATCCCCAGGATGACTTATACTGTAGAAAGGAGGGACCCTACTTGGGCAAGTTGTCTTATCTTCACACAGATAGAGACAGAAGAGCAACAAGTGGGGTAAAGGGGGTCTAAATGAAAAATTTAAAAAACAGCTAATGTTAGTACATTGAAGTTTGGTAAACCTGAAGTACTGGTTTGAATATAGGTGATTTTTATTTTATTTTTTGCAAGACAGGGTCTTTCTGTGCAGCCTTGGCTGTCCTGGACTCGCTTTGTAGACCAGGCTGGCCTCGAACTCACAGTGATCTGCCTGCCTCTGCCTCTCGAGTGCTGGGATTAAAGGCGTGTGCCACCACACCTGGCGGATAGAGACTATTTTACAAAAGGATCTAAGTTATATAAATTATAGCTCTTTATGTTGCATATTTTATGTGGGTTCTTAATAGTAAAAGGATGGTAAATACACTTCAGCATATGTGAAGCAGGTGGTTCATTTTGCTCCAGGAGTTTTAGGGCAAAAGTCTGATAGTCTTAGACTAGATTTTATGGTTCATACTAAAAAAGCAGTCTGAGAAGTAGCAGTAGAGAAGGCAAGACAAGAGCTTAATCAGTATCCCGAAAAGGCAAGGGGCCAGTATTTTCATAACTATCTTCTGTGGTTACTGATGGGAACTCTCAGTTGATACAGGGAGAGGAAGCCAGAGTACTCACAGCCAAGCCATCTCATTCCGTCAGGCTGGTTGGTTAGGAGGGTCCTGGTTTCTGTGGATTGCTTTTGCTTAGAAGATTATTCACACTTAACCGTGTTTACTGATGAGATTTGCTCCTTCAATCTATGGTGATTGCAGGCTATTCTTACTGAACAAAGGAGACAAGTGCAAAATGGAGGCAGAGACCGCATTTTACCTACTAATTGAATGCTCACAAGTTCAGGTGAAGAGTCAGTGCATTCTAGCAAAAGGAACCCTTAAGTCCTCGTTACAGTTTTACAATTGAATGTATTTTTTATTTTTTATTTTATTTTATTTTATTTTTGTCTAAAAGCAGGAAGCACTTTTTGTGTGAGCTCAGTAATGTATATTGCAAGTCTGTTAATCTTGAAAGTTTAAAAAAAGTTAATTTAAATGTTCAACCTTTTAATTCTTCCTTTTAGTGCCATTCTGTCTTCATACTTCCTAAATGAAAGACTTAATCTTCATGGGAAAATTGGATGTTTGCTAAGTATTCTAGGGTCTACAGTTATGGTCATTCATGCTCCAAAGGAAGAGGAGATTGAGACCTTAAATGAAATGTCACATAAGTTAGGTGATCCAGGTAAGAAAGGATTCATTAGTGTTGTTGTACTTAACATTTTTAACTTAATTTTTATTTTAATCTAGATTTTGTGTGTACATAGATGAATTATTTTGCACAGGTTATAAGAAATAGTTCTCATGTGTTCCTAGCCTCTTGCCCTTTCTGTTTAATTATGTTTTTAATTTCCAAATAATATGCTTGTATCACTGTTATTTCCTTGACTAAAGTCACCATCTGGTACTTATTATACTTACAAAAGTTCAGTATATTTCTTCATGCTGCCCTTACAATAAACCTTGCATTCTTAAGCATTATCGTTACTTCCTTCTTTCCCTCTTTTAGTTCCAGTCTCACTTTATAACCCGGGCTGGCCACCAACTTGTGGTGCCTGCCTCAGTGCCTTAAGCGCTAGGATTTCAGGTATGCATCTACCCAGTTTGTTGACGTTTTCTTGTGTAACTTGAAATTTGCCTCATCTGATAGTTATCTTAATTGCTTAATTATTCCTGTGAAATTATCAGTTCCTCTTAGAACTCTTCCAGGTTGTCTGGTTCTGTTCTAAGTTATTTTAAGCACATGAGAAAACCTGGGTAGACTTTAAACCCGTGCCATGTTTCCCTTCACCACGACACCATTCTACATGGGCTTGGTGTGAGTGTTCTGTGCTACTGACCCACATTCTCATCCAACATATCGAACTTAACTTTTTTTTTTTTTTTTTTTTTTTTTTTTTTTTTTTTTTTTTTTTTTTTGAGATAGGGTCTCATCATGTAACTCTAGTTTGCCTGGAACTCAATACACACTAATATGGCCTTGAACTCGCAGAGATCCACCTGCCTCTGCCTCCCAGGTGCTAGGATTAAAGGCATGTGCCACCACACCTAGCTCCAAATACAGTTTTCTCAGATTTGCTGTGTTATCTTTCAGACACACTCTGAATTTTTTTTTTTTTTTTTTTTTTTTTTTTGGTTTTTTTCGAGACAGGGTTTCTCTGTGTACCTTGGCTTTCCTGGACCAGCTTTGTAGACCAGGTTGGCCTCGAACTCACAGCGATCCGCCTGCCTCTGCCTCCCGAGTGCTGGGATTATAGGCGTGCGCCACCACGCCCGGCTCACACTCTGAATATTTTTAATAAAATATTTTTCTTAATTTTTTTCCTTGTTTCTGTCTGCTTTAAATTGTCCCCATTGTGGAATTTGAAGGAGCAGAGTAGACCTATCTTTCTTTCTTTCTTTCTTTCTTTCTTTCTTTCTTTCTTTCTTTCTTTCTTTCTTTCTTTCCTTCCTTTTTTCCTTTGGGTTTTTTGAGACAAGGTTTCTGTGTTATCTTGGTTGTCCTGAACTCTCTATGTAGACCGGGCTGACCTCAAACTCACAGTGATCCACCTGCCTCCACTTCCAGAGTGCTAGGGTCACTGGTATCTGTCCCCATTCTCTGCCCTTTCCCCTTTTTCATCCTAAACTTAGGCCTACATGGTTTTATAGTTGTCAGCTAGGATGCATACCTCCATAGTCAACCAGGACCCCAACAGTATTTAGAGTCTCTTTCTTGCTGCTTATTTTAATACTTGCTTGGGTTTCGAATGTTTTCCTTTGTGGGAAGACAACTCACATTACAGTTTGTTTGTTTGTTTGTTGTTGTTTTTACTATTTTGGTTTTTTGAGACAGGGTTTCACTGTGTGGCCTTGGCTGTCCTGGCATTCACTCTGTAGATTAGGCAGGCTTTAAAGTCACAGAGATCTGCCCTCCTCTGCTACCACCCAGCTATAACTGCAGATTTTGTCCTGTCCCTTCCTTCTACCCTCCTTCCGCACCCCCATCCTTCAGCAAGTCTCCTTACTGCAGATGCAAACTGAACTCTCAAGGCCACTTCCTGAATTTCAGTCTACACTGGTGTCTTCTCTGTTCTAATTATCATTTGCCTGTGCCTTGTGATTTAGAATACTTAAGTAGGCTTAAGACTACTTTAAAAATGTTTGTGGTGTCACACCTTTATTCTCAGCACCCAGGAGGCAGAGATAGGCGGATCTTTGAATGCAAGGCTAGCCTGGTCTACAGAATGAATTCCAGGACAGCCAGGGCTACACAGAGAAAGAAGCCTTGTCTTGAAAAAAACCAATGAAAATATAAATGTTAGTAGTGTGAGGTGTTTTTTGTTAACTAAGAAGCATATTTTAATTTCATACTATGTAGTTTGACTTTAGAGTTGTAATGAGGGTTGAACCCATGACTTCACTACACATTCCAGGCAAGCACTCTGCAGTTGTACTCTGTCCCCAGCCCTGTAGTGTGTACTTTTGATGTGTTTAGGTGTGACTTGGCTAGCGGATCAAGAGAAAGCTAATTTGTATTCTGGATGACCTAAGAATTATTTTCTTGGAGTCACATTACCAATCTTTGTTTTGAATACAAGTTACCTTCAATTAGCAACTTAAATTTTTCATAAAAAATTAATTCATCAAATAGGAGTTAATTTTATAGGCAAGATAAATCTGAGGATGCAGTACTGAGAGATACATTATAGCTTTCCTATTGAGTTTGGGTGTGCATTTTGTTTCAGTATAGCTTTTCTTTGCTTCCTCCAGGTTTTGTGGTCTTTGCAACATTTGTGGTCATTGTGGCCTTGATATTCATCTTTGTGGTGGGACCTCGACACGGACAGACAAACATTCTTGTGTATATAACAATCTGCTCTGTGATTGGAGCATTTTCAGTCTCCTGTGTGAAGGGTTTGGGCATCGCCATCAAAGAGTTGTTGGCTGGAAAGCCTGTTCTGCAGCACCCCCTGGCCTGGATTCTGCTGCTTAGCCTTGTGGTCTGTGTGAGCACACAAATTAATTACCTAAACCGAGCTCTGGACATCTTCAACACTTCCATAGTGACTCCAATATATTATGTGTTCTTTACAACTTCAGTTTTGACTTGTTCAGCTATTCTTTTTAAGGAATGGCAAGATATGCCTGTTGATGATGTCATTGGGACTTTGAGTGGCTTCTTCACAATCATTGTGGGGATCTTTTTGTTGCATGCCTTTAAAGATGTCAATTTTAGTCTAGCAAATCTGCCCGTATCTCTTCGAAAAGATGAAAAGGCAGTGAATGGCAATCTTTCTAATATGTATGAAGTTCTTAATAATAATGAAGAAGGCTTATCCTGTGGAATTGAACATACCGGTGAAAATATCTCCCGTAGAAATGGAAACCTGACATCTTTTTAAGGATATGATTGAAAAGTTAACCTGTAATTCTGTTATAAAGTGACTTTTGAGTACCAGAATGTATCTGAAAAAATTGTCCGCAAATAATGTCCTCTAAAGACAATCTTTTTTAAGTTTTCACTAATTTGGATCAAGAAATTACTTTTCTTATATTTAAACAATGGTAGCTCACTAAAATGACCTCAGTACACGGCTAATTTCTAATATTGCATAAAGGTATTTTACATTTTTATTCATTCTCCAGAAATCTAAATGCACTAATGACAAGTTTTTATGGCCATTTATGGCCATTATGACAAAATATTTTATTTTTTTCATTGATGATCAACATTAAAATGTACATTGTGACCCCATCACATCAATTCTTCATCATACTAAGGCTTATTGATTATAAATGTGTCTGTATGAAATTCCAAGAAAGTAATTCTCAGGTGGTGATTTGTCACCCCAATCTCTTGTTTCCTACGCACATCTGATGGCTTCCTTTTGGAAAACACCACTGTCGGTACTTGCTGTGTCCATAGTGACTAGAGTTCTGTCATCTTATGTGAGCTCTTGGACCTTCCCAGTGTGTGTTCATAATGGATTGTACTGTCATGCAGCCCGTTCAGCAACTCTGGGATATCAAAGAAAAGACGCCTGTGGTTTCTTTAGAAACTTATGCTTGGATGAGATGACACATTAGAACGAAGTCCTCATTCTGATCCCAAATGCCTAGATTTAAAATGTTTTAAAAATATGGTCTTTTTGAGCACAGTGGTTTATTTTACTTAAGGGTTTGAGCCTTACATATTTTGGTTTATTAGAAACTGTGTGAAAAGTGTTCATAGAAAATTACAAACAGGTATAAAGAGCTAGGCCAGTGTAAGGAGTCCTCTCCAGCTTCACACCTGCCTACTTTCTAGTTATGAGTTGGCTAAAATAGTCACTCTCCTCCATCCTACCCACCACTGACAGGAACTGAGGTTTGGGCCTATGCCTGTTTGTGTTCCTTCCCATGGTTGCATAGTGGCTTTGTACTGGTTTTGTGAAATAAATTCTTTTTTTTTTTTTTTCTGTGATAGCATTATTTTATTATTGGCACTCTAAGGAGCTCTTGTTTTTGGAGTTTTGTTTGTTTTTGTTTTTTTCTCTGACTGCCTCCCTCTGTGTAACTCCTTTTTGGCCATACTGGGTGTCAGTCACAGGACCATGTATATTCTACATGAATATTTTAACACTGAGCTACATTTCCAACCTTCTTATGTAACTTAAATACCAGAGAGAATAGGTCCCCCTTCTCCCCAGATATACTGTATCTGTTTTATGTACTGTATGTCTTATTTTGCACATTTAAAAAAAGCCAATGTTCATTCCCTTTGGGATGAAGTTTCCATTGAGAATGTGTGTGTTGTATGTGCAACACTTTATACATAGGTACCTAACACAAGCATTTTATTTGGCCTATCACTTGGTAATACAGTTACTGACTTTTAAAATCTATACTTCATAGGGTCAGTACAGATGCCATTACAGCTTCAAATCAACAAAATATTTTAGGTAACCTTTTGATAAATAGGCTTGTTAAAGATGTAACTCAGGTTTACAGTACAACAGATAGTAGTTGTGTTTTATTTCCTGTGTAAAATAAAGCTCAAGGCTTTTGGACTTTGGTGTTTCCCAGCCAACTTTGTATATTTGCTTTTAAGACAGGGACCTTGCTATGTTCTTTGAGCTGTCCTTGAACTCCTGGGCTGCAGTGGTCTTCATTCTTCAGCTTCCCCCAAGTAGCAGGGATGTCAGTTGCACACTACTGTACCTGATTCTCACTGTGTCTACTTTCAAACTGGTAAGAAAACTGGGTTCTTGCTTTTCACTTGGCAGGTAGGTCCCACGGACCAACTCCAGCTGAGTGAGAAAATTCCCCCCAGCAACTGAGAAGGAATGCCGAGGGCTGTTAGAACCTAAGTTCTCCCCAGCCCCTTTTTTGAAGTGCCCACTTATTTCCCTCCCAAACTGTTGGCCTGATAAGCAGAAGCACATACCATAGATGTGCTGGTATTCCTTCCATGTCCTTTATGGACAGCTGTTGTCTACATTTCGCTGGCTTTCATTTCCTCCCTGCCCAAACCTGAATGTAGAGTTAAATGCATGCTAGTTGTAGCTGAGAGATGTCACAAGCCGGGCGTGGTGGCACATGCCATTAATCCCAGTACTCCGGAGGCAGAAGGATCTTTGTCAGTTTGAGGCCAGTTCTACAGAGTGAATCCAAGACAGGTGGGACTTGTTACACAGAGAAACCCTGTCTCAAAAACCAAAAAGAAAAGATGTTACGATCTTGTCCTACTTACGGAAACCACTCTTGAAATGTGGGTATGTACAGGGACCATCCTGCCCATGCCAATGAACGAACACAAATAGATTGCATTATTTTTTATTTCTCTAATCGTTTAAGTCTATCTCACAAATCAGACTGTCACTATTAGACTTAGTGGAAACAGAGGAAACAATTTCACTATCTTGGCGTAAAACGGAACAATGACTTAGAAAAGATTTCCTAAAAGACTATCACAAAATCTCTAAACAAAGCTAGTAGTTAAATTTACTGGTAATTGGTAGGGGATTCATACTTTAATAGAATTAGTTGGTATTATGCTTCTTACAGGATAATGAGGGAATCCGCATTTCATACCTAACATGAAAATATGTGTCTAAGACCGTATCGGCAATAACTAGTAACCAGTATTCTCAGACTTTTCCAATTCCAAAGGCATATACAGTTTTAGTATAGAAAAATAAGTAAGTTTTATAAAGTTAAGCTTTCAGATCAAAAAACACCCCCTTTAAGTAGGTTCAGACATAATGGAAAATAGCCCCTAAAAATTTCAATATAGTTTACATAAAGACAAACATGCATCAGTTACTGGATGCTGTGAGCTCAGCCCTCAGCTGCTGGCTAGGGACTGGTGGATGGGTGGCTGGAAGCAGCGTACATGTTCCACAGGTGTGCTTTCCCCATCGCCAGATTTCAAGTACTTGTCCAGGATAGTGATGATCTCATCATTGAGAATCTGGAACTTGCGAATCCTCTCCACCATCTTCTTCAATGGCTACAATTAGATCAGTCATTTATTGTGCTTTAAAATGCAAGGATTCAATTTCAGAAAAATTACAAAAAAGTATATTGATCTCTGCCGTCTTTCTAACATCACTATTGGAACAAATAATACATTTTCAACTTAAATCTACTTTAATTTTAGTACTGGTAAGTATAGACCTGTAAAAGTTGTCAATTGGCCAGGAGTGGTGCTTATGCCAATATTCTACTACTCAGAATGAAGCAGGTTTCCTGTTAGTTCAAGGCCAGCCTGAGGTACACAGTGAGTTCCAGGTCTTGCTAGGTGACCCTTTCCTCCCCTAAACCCAAAAGCAAACAAAAAGAACTTAGGAGCCAAAAGCTGGAATATTAACATGATCATAATATGCTTAGTATGCAAAGACCTATAAACTAATAAAATACAAGTTTTTCCAGTTCAACAGTCCCTAGGGAGAAGAGGCTTTGAATCTTCTCTATAAGTCTGGATAAAGATGAGACAGAACTTGAAAGCATTGCTGGTTTGGCCCACACAGACGGTAAAGGTGAGAAGAGTGGACTAGAATGAAGAGGCCACCTGGTCTACCCCTAGAGACTTCACGAGAAGCTCTAATAACCCACGGGGTAACAGCCGTCAGCAAACAATAGCAAATCTTCAACGGAGACATTTAAATAGAGGCTTGTGACAGACACAAGGATGTGAGAGTCTTACATGCCTAATTCCAAGGCCTTCAAATATCAGAATTAGATTGAAACAAGAGGGGACATTGCAGTTGAAATATTCCTGCCAAGATTGTAAGAACCAATTTAGATTGAGGAAGAAAATACACAGGCTGTATTCCAGAGAGCCAATAAAATGGAGGTATGGAAGCTAGCACAACCTATCAGACATTGAATTCCTTTGCACTTATGGATATTCTCTTTAGGGACTTCAAGAGAGCCCCTGGATTGTCTGGGCAGACCCAGTGCAATAATTTAAGCAGAAAAGTTTCTTAAGTTGTTGACAGGAAAGATGTGGCAAAAGTGGGTGGTCACCTGTTGCTTGAAGGGGCCATATAGAAACCATATTAGCCCAACATAGATATCCTCTGAGAGACTCCACCTAGTGGGAGATCAGCACAGATGCTGGGACTCCCGGCTGGACTCTGGGTGAGAACGGTATAGAAAAATGGAGGGAGGGGGGAATGGAAGGACCCAAAAGATTAAGGAGACCATCAAGGCCAGTAGATCTGGACCCAGGGGGTGCCTGCATAAACTGTTGGACCTACCAAGGACAATGCACGCCGTAAACCTAGACCCTCTGTTCAGATCTAGCCAATGGACAGCTCATTCTCCACGGTTGTGGGAGGAACAGGGGCCTCCGACATGAACTTTGGTGCCCCTGATTTGATCACTTCCCCTTGGCAGGGAAGCCTGGCAGCACAGAGAGGAAGGGAAAGCAGGGTATCTGGATGAGACCTGATAGGCTGTGGTCATATGGTGGAGGAAAGGGTCTCCTTCTGTCAAAGGTCTAGGGGAGGAGAATGGGACACAAGAGGGTGGGAATGGGAAGATATGAGTGAGGGGTTAACAGTCAGGATGTTATCTGAATAAATTATAATAAATTAGAAATTTTTTCTAAAATGAGCTGACAGCAGTTAACCTTTTTCTACATTACAAGAAATTGAATTTAGCCAGTGACTAAGGAGACTGAAAGCACATTCATCCTTCAGGGCCTCCAGGGCAAGCACATTCCTTTTATCGCTGTGAGACTTAAGTAGGAGAGTCAGCTGAACTATGCAGAGTGAGACAATCTGGTGGTATTTCTGTCGTTAAGCCTACTGTGATTAGTTCTGAGAGCAACTGAAATCTTACTAACACAAGAGTAAATCATGGAAAGCAGAAGAAAGCTTAACAATGTTCTAAAAGAGTAGAGAACATATTTGAGAACACAGTGGCAGAGAACGTAATGAGTATTTTCTATAATTCAATTATGGGGAACTTCATAAAATGAAGATAATAAAAGTTTTAAAAGCAGATCATGATTTGGAAGCCATAAGATTAGAAGACTATGCCAACATCAGAAAATGTAGGTAAGGTGAGTAGAGCTGATTACCTTAGAAAAGGGAACCAGGACAGATTTAAGAGACAAACTTTCTGGGTAGCTTGTTTAGATTGCTTTATATTCAAACCTGAATCTTATGTTAGGATAAAAAGCATTCCTCCCAAGACACATGTATTAAATATTGTCAACATACCACATTTTTTATAATCTCATCTTTGCCATCATGTTTCTGAACTTTGAGAAGATGGTAACAGAAATCCAACACAGCAAAACGCCGCTGCTGTCCAAGAAGTACAATGATCATGCAGCCAGCCCAGTGGAGCCCGTCTCCAAAACACTGCCTGTGAGGAAGGGCCAAGCAACAGAGAGAATGAGCAAACAGGCAGACTCTCAGTCTGTCTCCAAATGTCAATGATCAGGCCACATTAATTTCTTTGTCCACCATGCAGGAAACCGGCTAGCACAAGCAATTTGCCAATTTTGGATAATGCCAATTTTGGGTTCCCCTAGTAGTCCACCTAGAAATAGCCCAATTTGCCTCCAGTTGCTTTGAATTCACAACTCCTAGATACTAATCCTGAGTCCTTTCTTTGACATCACAAAAGGAACCCCACTTCAGTGGTATTAGACCAATGCAGTGTTTGTGCACTTTGTCATCTGTGCTGTCTTCGCACTCACTCTTCCATCAGCCACCTCCCCTGCTAATTCTCCCACTCTTGTGAAGAGTCACAGAACACACACACTTACTCCACTGTAAACTCGTGTGTCCCTACAGGAATGCAGTAAACAAACTGCATGGCACTCCACAGTCTGTGAAACTCCACACACTCATCCACATGCATGACCCCATTGCTGGGCAGAGGCCCGCGCCAGATGGGATCATCCAGAAAGGTCCGGATCCGTGTCAGGATGACTTCAAACATGGACAGACCACAACAGAGCCGCTCCTTGGTCAGCAAGTCCCCCTCTCTTGCGATTGCAATTTGCTGCGAAAAGTACGAGGAGTATTACAAGCCATGACAGAATACTAAAGGACTGAAAACTAACTACCACCAGGTCTACTAATGATGTACTAGAAAATGCTAAGCTGGCAGAAGAGGATTTTGCGCACATCTGCAGGCTATATATCAGCAATTACCTATGTTCTAAAGATTAAAAAAAACGTGAAGTACAGCAATTCTGGTTGCCTCCAGGTTATATGGCAAGTTCCAAAGATATTTCTGGTGAAAACACACACACACACACACACACACACACACACACACACACACACACACA
>OU015752.1:78734798-78745741 GCA_907169655.1 Acomys percivali | reverse complement strand
GGGGGGGAGGGAAAGACTGAGAGACAGACTGGGAGAAAGACAGGAGAGATTATGAGTAAAAACCACAAGTCCGCTGTGGCCTACAGATGACATCATTTCCCTTCCATCCCCTCCATGGCCTCTGCTTCAGCTTTTGCCTCCAGGCTCCTGCTCTATTTGAGTTCCTATCCTGACCTCCTTTGATGATGACATGATAGGGAAGTATATGCCAAATAAACCCACTCGTTCTCATCTTGCTTTTGGTCATGGTGCTTCATCATAGCAATAGTAATAATGTCAAGACAGGCTTCTGTGCAGATGGTAACATGAGTACCAGCCTGACCTCACTCTGAAGTTACACATGTGTACCTAAGGCCATTAGTCACATTAGTCACCAGAACAAAAACAAATCACCACTTGCCTCACTAATTAACTGTGCAGCTCGCTTGCATCTGCCAGGAGCCTTCTCTCTGTAGCACTTGTGAAGAATGGCCTCACAGCCCCAGCATCCTTATAGTGGCTGTCCCTGCCCACCATAAATGCTCGAGGGTCTGTAAAGTTAAAGCTCTGTGGTCAATATGCTCTGTTCATTTACCTCAACCCAAATGCTTCCTGGAGCTCTGTGCTTTATGGAAACTCATACTTCACAAATAGAAACAAGAATTTTTGCAGAGCTGGGGGCTAGAGAGATGGCTCGGTGATGAAGAACACTTGCTGTTCTTCTAGAGGACCTTCATTTGGTTCCCAGCATCTACATATCAGATCACAGACAACTGCCAACAGAAAGAAACTGGGAAGCCAGACTGCAGCAAGCATCTCTGATTAGGCCTTCTGTCTTCTTTTTTGGTTTTATCCACCTCAAGACTGAGCTAATAATGGTGGTCTATGATAAGACAAGGATCACTTGTGCATATAAGATAGTATATTATCTTATAATAAAGATAGTATTTTGGTTATTAAACATTCCTAAAGCCTGGTATGGTGGTGCAAGCCTATAATACCAGAAAATCTAGAGGCCAAGGCTGGATGGCTGATGACTGAGGTCAGCTTATGCTAAATACAGTGAGACTGTATCTCAGAAAGGCAGAGAAAAAACAACAACAAAACACCCAAAAAACTGCCAATTGGTCTAATGAACTTCCATCTTTCTTTTTGGGGGGACAGGGATATTATTCTTAGAAGACAGGGTCTTGTCATGTCCTCTAGACTGGTGTAAAGCTCCTGGGTTCAAGCAAAACTCCTGCCTCAAGTCTTGTGAGAAGCAGGCAGGACAGCGACAAAGTGTCTAAAGCTAAGTTGAAGCATTGGTCTGTTAAGAGACTCGTAGCCCAGATAGAAAGAGAAGACGCCCATGACTGGCTTCGTCCACCCCACTGAACCCATGCGACAGGGAAAAGGCATTCCAGGAAAACTCACCAGGCTCTTGACAACCTTCAGCAGCTCTTCCATGACCACTGCAATGCCCTGGTAGCCAAGTAGCCGGCAGATGACTTGGAAGTGAGGAGGCCCCACAAAGTTCCGGTAGCTGCCATAAATGCTGGAGTAGGCTAGGTTCAAAGCCTGGGGGAAGGAGGACAAAGTTTTCAACACGGTTTTCACGCATTCATTCCAATGGCATTTGGATTAAGGGAACCAGCGGCTTTCCTTGTAACATACACAGCCCCGCTTTCTTACATGTGGAGTTTTCACCCTGAGAGCAAACTGTAAGCAGAGAAACTAATGGGACAAGTGGAGGCTGTCCTCTTAGGGAGGCAGGAAGTATTCTGGAGGTGATAGGAGCAGTTCCCAGGAGCAGGTGACGAAAGATTTTCATGCAGGAAGGGCCCCTAACCTTGTGGAGGGACCAGGTACGGAGATCAGAGAAGTCCCTAATGAAAGGGTTAAATTTCCCTTAAAACTTCTTTGGCTTGCCAGTTCCTTCCCTCTCGTGGCATTGGGGTGACATCCCCTCTATCTCCATGTTACAGCGTAGGTGCCAGGGACTTGAACTCAGATCCTCATGTCTGCATAGGAAGCACTCTTACCCCAGAGCCACTTCTACAACCTGTCCTAATGTTTAAAAGTTACTTTCTAGTTTGAACTTGCTGTGTGTATGACTTCAACTCCAGCCTTAAGTTTGTTAAAGTTTATTTTGTGGCTCAGGATATGGTCTAGCCTGGTGAATTTCCATGGCCATTTGAAAAGCATATCCTGGGCTGGAGAGATGGCTCAGAGGTTAAGGGTACTGAGTGCTCTTCCAGAGGTCCTGAGTTCAATTACCAGCAACTGTATGGTGACTCACAATGTACTCTGATACCCTCTCCTGGCCTGCAGGTGTACATGCAGGCAGAACACTATACATAATGAATATATATATATAAAAGAAAAGCATATCCTGCTGTTGTGGAGTGTTGAGGTTCAGTTCTTCATTGCTGCTCGTCTTGTCTCAACATCACACCTATCAGTTACTGAGAGAAGAGTTGGTGTTCTTGTGTACACCCTGTGTAGGGCCGCATTTCTTCTTTTAAAAATTGGCTTTTGTTTCTGTATAGAAGCTCTTGCTGGCATATAAACATACAGGATGGGTATATCTTGAGTTTCTTCCACGGTAACGTCCTTTGCTCTGAAGTCTAGCTTGTCCTGTTTTAATGTAGCCGCACCTGCATTGTTCTGACTGCTACTTGTATCACATACCTTTTCCCTATTCGCACCTTTACCTTCTGATATCATTAACAGAAAATGAGCTAAGGATTTCTGTTTGTTTCTTTGCTGAGAACGAAACCCAGGACCTCACACACAGTAAACACATATCTATCATAGGCTGTGCCCTGGTCCTAATTGTCTTTTAATCCATTCTGCCAATTTCTATCTTTTACATGTACTTAGGCTGTTTATAATTAACACATTTACCCACTGGTAGTGTAAGGTTAAACCCACTGTTCTCTTTATTTCCTGCTTGTTCTTTGTTTCCTATTCTGTTTCCTTCTTCCTGCATTCCCACTGGGCTATTGAAAGCAGTTTTTAGAATTTCATTTTGATTCATCTATAGCACTTCTGAGTATATGGCTTCATAAAGATATCTGTTAAGTCTACTGTTGCCAGCATTTGCCCCTTGGAACTTTTGGTCCCTCTGTCCATCTTCCTCTTACTATTGTTAAGCATGCCCTATGCATACAATGAGAACCTCGTCAAGGCTACATAAATACCAGTGTGCAAGAAAGGCACAGCACGTCTGAAGAAGGGCTTGTTTGTATCCCTAGGAGCTTACTTCTTAAAATATTCATTCTTTTACTGGCTTACTTACATCTGGAACCCATGACCAGCATGGTATATGAGCTTATTTAGGTCACGTACGTAAACATGTATACTATAATAACTGCTTTGACAAGTTTCAGAAGTCAGAGCTGGTCACACATCTTGTATGTGCTTACCTCCCAGCCCAGGGAAGCCTTAGACCTGAGGATTGGATGACTCCTTCTCCCTGGGCAGAAACACTTGACATGTCTGTTTAGCCTCTGAAGAAGACTAACGTCCATTTGATATGTCTTTTGCCTGTGTGGGCCCTGCTGTGTCCTCTTGTTGTATTACACTGCAGCCATGAACATAAATGACTATGAGTCCTGAGTCCTTCTGGTGAATCACAGATGAAGGACTTGTCACGGACCCCTAAAACAACAGTCTAAGCCTATGTTGCTCAGAGTGGCCTGCCTACATGGACCACTCCAAGAGCAAAGATGTTGCCTGTATCACATCAAACACAGCTGACAGAAGCATGACCAGATCAGGTGAGAAGACTCATCTCTCAAGATCTTTGTTTTGTTTTCTTTTTCTTTTGGCTTTTCGAGACAGGGTTTCTCTGTGCAGCCTTGGCTGTCCTGGACTCACTTTGTAGACCAGGCTGGCCTCCAACTCACAGAGATCTGCCTGCCTCTGCCTCCCAAGTGCTGGGATTAAAGGTGTATGCTACCATTGCCCGGCTAAGATCTTTCTTACAGTCCACCACTGTTCCAAAAGCTGGGATTCTGGGTAAGATTTTTGCTTGGTAAAACATTCACTGTGGCCAGGCACAGTGGTGCATGTCTGTAATCCCAGGACTCAGGGTGCATGCCTATTGTGAGCTTACAAGCAGATCTGCTAGCTATCTGATATGCCTCTAGGTTGCTTAGCAACCTCTGATATCACAGGCCACCCACCACCAGGTGTGTGCCAAGGGCCAGGCTATAAAAGGACAAACCCGCCACCCATCGCTCTCTTACCCTTGCACATTCTCTAAGGGTGCCCCCCTTCTCCTTCTCCCCCCGCCCCCCCTCACACACACATATGGCTCACTCAGGCCCTAACTCCTCCCCCTTTCCCTTCCCTCAAATAAATCTCTCCATATCATCACCTGCCGCATGCCATCTCACTGTTAATGATAACACCTATAACTGCAGCATTTAAGAAGCAGTGGCAGAGAGATCAACAGCTCAAGGGCCACAGAGGAGGTTCAAGTAAAGTCTGTGCTGCATGAGACCCCAACTCAAACAACAACAACAAAGTCCAAAAAGTCCCCCAAACTATTTTTTTTCCATTTCTCAGATGTAACAGAGGTGTTACTATTTGCGGGCAGTTCTGGTTTTGGTTTTGGAGCTTGGCAGAGCTCAAGTTACCTGACAATAAGGAACCACAGCTGAGAAAGCACTTCCATGTGACTACAGACAGGCCTGTGAGGCATCTTCCTCATTAGTGATTTGATATGGGCAGCCCATTGTGGGTGGTGCTGCCCCCAGGCTAGTGCAGATGTGTGTAAGAAAGCAGGCTGAGCAAGCCACAGGGAGCAAGCCAATAAACAGCACTCCTGTATGGCCCATGCATTAGCTGCTGCCTTGAATTCCTGCCCTGGCTTCCTTCAGTGGTAGACTGTGACGGAAAGTCTAAGCTGAAAAAGCCCTTTTCTCCCCAAGTTGTTTTTTTGGTCAGTGTTCTATCACAGCAGTAGGAACCTAACTGAGACTTGCAGGTCTCATCTGTCTTGATAACCTTGAAAAGCTTGTTTTTAATGAATAGTGTTTGGCTTGGATCCCTGGAACTAGAGTCAATGTTAGCCTTGAGCGCACACAATCTGCTCCTGCTGTGGCTGCCCTCTACAGCAGAGTATTGAGAACAGCACTGCATGGAGCAGGAAGTCTCCTGGCGCTGCCCACGCTCCTTGTCCCACTGCCAGGCCCCTCTCATGTACTAGGCTCCCAGCAGGCAGGGACAGTTCTTATGTCCTTCCTATGAGGTAGGTCTCTGTAGGTAAGAAGTTGGAGACAGACATGTAAATTTAAGGCCATGCATCTTCAGGCAACCGTTCTATACACATAATAGTATTATCTTCCGTTTCCTGCAGTTTCTGCCATCCCTAGCTAATCCAAGTTGGTGATCAAACAGTCTGGGATCCATGTGCGCCGTGTGCAGGCTTGTGCTGGAGTCTAAGGTCCTCAGTCCCTGCAACTGCTCTGCGGAGACTGAAGCCCCACCTATCCCAGACTTGCCTGCCGACTCTGTCCAAGAACACAGGAGTCACTGAACATATGCTTGTTGAACAAGCCCCGACACTGATGAAAAGTTCAACAGTCAGTGAGGGGGAAAAAAAACCAACCCAATATTTAATATCAGAACAAGAAAAGAAGAGAGAGTGTTGTTAACTTAAAAGTATGGCCTAATAAATGCTTATTTATTAGGCTTATAATTATTATGGTGGTATTATTTAACCCACTTTCTCAATGAATAAAGACAAAGACATGATATATTTTAGAATAGCTTTATCACCTGGGGCATGACAGAGATTAACCCCTAAAGCTACCTTCCCTTCCCTAACCTCTATCCCATGCCATCAGCTTCTAATAATTTCTAATTTGGCTACCTCCTACCCATAATCCCAAAATTCTTGCTGAAGTAGTTCATCTGGGCCATTTTTTTCATGTGGAACTTCAGAGTTCCTGCTTAGGCCCATGTGGCTCTTTCCTATCCCATGGCACTCCTGCTCCCTCTTCATCCACTGGTACCTGACTGCTTCTCCTTCCCAAGATCCTCTCTGTCCCAAAAGCCTGCAAACCTTCGCCATGCCTACCTTCCTCTGGCCTTGCCCACATTATCGGCTTTATTAGTCAAACAGGGAGGCAAGGTTAAACAGCAATATTTGGGGTATATGACAGCCTGTAGTGAGAATCTCAGGGGTTACGCAATTAACAAATACAAAGCACCAGACCATACTCTAATGAGAGAGAGAGAGAGAGAGAGAGAGAGAGAGAGAGAGAGAGAGAGAGAGAGCACTGCTGTGAGGTCTGGGAACTTGAGGGTTCCAGAGTGCACACGAAATCCACAGCCACACTCCTTAAGTGTGGTTAGCACACGTTTTTCAAAGCATGAAGATAGGTCCTTTTTCTGCACACACGTCCACGCTGTGCTTGCTTCCCACGTGCCTAATGCCCGTGGAAGACACCTTCTAGCTAAAACATTGCCTAGAGACCGTAAAGTTAAGTGTGATCAACAGAGGCTCCTAGTGTGCAAAAAAGAGATTGCACCAAGGTGAAGACAGCTCTGATGGACATTAGACACTTTCCCAATATGCCTTCAATAAGAACTTAAAAACTGTTGCAAAGGACCCGTGAGATGGACGATTCAGTGGGTAGAGGCCCGCCTGACAACCTGCATCTAACCCCCAGGATCCATGCAGTGAAAAGGGAGAACAGACTCTCACAAGCAGTCCTCTCATCTCCACATCCACATCCACATCCCCCTTGCTCCCAAACAATCTAAACAAACATGTAATGTCCCGATGTAATATTGGCTTCCCCATGTATGCAATTGGCAATGCCCAGTTTCTGAGGACCAGGAAGAAGCCACACCAATATTTTGTCCTATTTATAAAAATCTGGGGAGTTTTTTGGTGGTTTGAATAAGAATGTCCCCCAGAGGCTCAGGGTCATACATCTGAATACCTAGTCATGAGGAAGTGGAACTTTCTGAGAAGGATGAGGAAGTGTTTCCTTGTTGGAGTGGGTGTGGTCTTGGTGGAGGAAGTTTGTTACTGGGGGTGGGCCTTGAAGGGTCTAAGCACACTCCAGGCCTGTGCTCTTAGCTACTTTTCGAGGACCTTGCCTACCTGCTGCCATGCTCCCTACCATGACGATAATGGACTAAGTTCTTGACACTATAAACAAGTTCCTAATTACATGTTTTTGAAAGAGTTGCCTTGGTCATGGTGTCTGTTTAGAAGAAAAATTATTATTTTTTTTTTTAATTTTTTAAATATTTATTTATTATTATGTACACATGCTCTGCTTGCATGTACCCCTGCAAGCCAGAAGAGGGAGCCATATCACATTACAGATGGTTATGAGCCATCATGTGGTTGCTGGGAATTGAACTCAGGACCCTTGGAAGACCAGGCGGCGCTCTTAACCACTGAGCCATCTCTCCAGCAGAAGAAAAATTATTAATTAAAGTAAAAAATTTAAAAAGCCAGTGACTAAAGCACCTTTTAAATAGTATTTTTACTTCATTGTATTATTTAATGCTGATGCTTTTTATTATTTATTTACTACTTCTATTCATATAATCTGAATACACACACACACACACAGACACATATATTTTCATATATATTTTTCCTTGGTTTCTTTTCTTTTCTTATTTTTTTCTTTTCTTTCTTTTTATTTTTGTTTTTTGTTTTTCAAGACAGGGTTTCTCCATGTAGCCTTGGCTGACCTAGGCTCACTCTGTAGACCAGGCTGGCCTCAAACTCACAACGATCCGCCTGCCTCTGCCTCCTGAGTGCTGGGATTAAAGGCATGCGCCACCATGCCCGGCTTCCTTGGTTTCTTTTTATGGTCAAGTGTTTCTTTTTTTTTAAAAACTTCCTTCTACATTAATAACATTTTGACTAGTTTTGAGTAAATATTCTTATGGTTTCAATTTTTATTCTCCTTTTTATATATATCTAATTTTTTCACTTTTTCATTATTAGGAAATCTTTTTTTGTTCTTTTTTTCCATTTTAAAAATCCATTACTCTTTTCCCTTCCCATGTCTAAAGCTGTTTGCCGTTCCTCTTCATTGGTTTTTTTTAACCTGCTTCTCCTGTATTTATCTGCCTTTATCTCATTCATTTATAATTTACACATTCCCCCCAAATAATTTTTAACTTCATAGTACACTCCACAATAGTTTTGCCTTTTTTGTTTTACAGGCATTGATGTTAATGGGCTGTAAACTGACTTTCAGTCTCTGTCCTGTATGGTTTGATGATGTTGGTATTTTCTTCTTGATAGGCAGTATGTAGTGTTGAAGTTCAAAAGTAGGCTGCTAAACTAGAAGACCCTCAAATAAAACCAGAGGATATATCCAAACCAGGAGACACACAAATCATAACATAGAAACATAAGAAACATGAAAAATCAAGTCTACATGACTCAAAAAGATCATAGTTCCCTAACAACTGAATTTAAAGATACAGAAACAGGTAAAGTTCCAGATAAAGATTCCAAAAGTTTGCCTTAGAAAAAGATCACGGAAATGAAAGCAGATAAAGAAAGAGATAAATCCAAGAGACTGGAAATAAGGCTCAACAGTAACATGCCCTGGCTGCTCTTGGAAAATAACAAAGTTCAGTTCCCAGTACCCACACTGTAGCTTACAACTTCCCATAACTCTAGTTCTAGGAGATCTGACACCTTCTTCTAACCTCCGGAGGCACCGGGCATGCATGCAGGTAGTACATACACAAACATTCAAGCAAAATGGATATACATATAAAAAAAATTCAAATACAAATGTTAGTTTGAAAAGAAAAAAATAAAGATGATAATGATGATGAATTCAATCTAGGTTATGAAAAGACAACACAATAGAGGAAAATGTAATGTAAATAGATGAGAAAATCTGTGGTGAAAAAGTCAGGAAAAAGGAAGGGAAATTCTGAAAGGAAAGAGACTTTCAAAAGAAAGTAAGAATGTTAGAAACTAAAACCTCAATGAATCATAAAAACAAAAGAGATCAGGATCAGCAACAGATAACCGGAGCAGAGCGGAAAGAACGCAGGGATGAACTCAAGGTCAACAAAACCATTCAACACTAACATAGAAAAGAATCAGCAATGAACATGACTGAAACATCTAACAGCTCAGCAATATGATTAAAACACCAAAACTTAGAATCTACCAGAGAGAAAGAGCTGAGATAAGCGCTAAAGGCATGAAGAACCCAGTCAATGGGATACTAGAGCCATCTTTACCAAGTCAAGGGAAATGGACATTTAAACATAGAGGCATTTAAGACACTAGAAATCATGACCAATGAAGAACCTCTGCTTGACATATTACAAATAAAATATTACAAGTAAGGCAAAGAAACAATAAAGGCTATAAAAGAAAAACACCAGGGCAGGGCGTGGTGGCACATGCCTGTAATCCCAGCACTCAGGAGGCAGAGGCAGGCCGATCACTGTAAGTTCGAAGCCAGCCTGATCTACCAAGCAGGTCCAGGACAGCCAAGGCTACACAGAGAAACCCTGTATCGAAAAACAAAGATACACCCAACTATCTATTTATTTATTTATGTTTGTATGTATGTCTTCAAGAAGCATACCTTGCTAGTTAAAGACATAAACTGAGAGCCAGAAAACAATCCATCAAACCAATGAAAATCTAAAACAAGCTAGTATTATAGTTAATTCTATTGATGTAGACTTCAAAGCAATAGCTCAGTGGTTAAGGGTGCCTACTGCTCTTGCATAGGACCCAAGTCTGTGGAGGCTCACAACCATCTATGAGTCCAGTTCCAGGGGATCGGATGCCCTCTTCTGGCCTCGACAGGCACCCACATGGTGCATACGGATACACATGGGCAAAACATGCATGCCCATAAAGTAAATCTCTTTAGTAAAATCAGGAAGATCTCAAATAACCCAAGATCTGAGAAAAACAAGACAAACCCAATCCCCAAACCAGCAGACAGCAAGAAATAATAACAATCAGGGAGAAATTATTAAACGGGGAGTAAAGGAACAATACCTAGAACCCATCCAACAGTGGGTGCTTTGAAAAAACAAGATCAACTCAGCACTAGCCAAACTAACTTAGAGAAAGAGAAATCCAAAATTAATAAGATTAGAGCGGAAAAAGGAGGTTACAATAGGTCCTAGTGAAATCCAGAGGATTGTGAGTGAATAATGTGAAAATTTATATTCCACAAAACTGAAAAATCTAGAATCAAAACAAAACAAAACAAAAATGCTTTGACGTGTAGAGTCTATGATAATTAAGCTAAAGGCATATACACGACCGAGACAGACCTACAACAATCGATGAGAGACCAGGGAAGAAAAGCTACCAACACAGAAAAGCCCAGAATAGATGGAGCCACTGCAGAATCTACCAAACCAGAAATAAGAAGCTCTCCACTGCCTCATAAAATACAAGAGGAAGGGACACCAACCTAAATCTGTGATGCACATGAATGCCAGTGGGCACAATAACAAAGAGCTAAAGACCCTGGGAAACAGAAAAGTAAATATTCTCAATCAAACTCTTACAAACCAAATTTAAGAACACAGTATGAAACATCCCATTATGAACCAGGTGGTTTCATTCCAGGGATGCAATTTTGGTTCAACATCTGCCAATCAGCAAATGCAATACAGGACAGACTAGATCTAAGGACAGGAATTACAGTAACATTCTTAACTGATGTGGTGTAATTTCCTTCAAAATCATAATGACAGTCATCTCAGAACTAGAAACAACAACAAACAAAAAATTCAAAACATCGTAAGATTCATATGGAAGAAAATGAACAACCCAAATAACCAAAGCAATTCTTAATAGAAAGAGCAATGCTGGGGGTGTCACAATCCCTGGTCTCAAACTGTATTTTAAAGCCACATTATTGAAGACAGCATGATAGTGGCTCCAAGAGAACAGAACAGAACAGAACAGAACAGAACAGAACAGAACAGAACAG
>OU015752.1:78715099-78734788 GCA_907169655.1 Acomys percivali | reverse complement strand
AGAACAGAACAGAACAGAACAGAACAGAACAGAACAGAACAGAACAGAACAGAACAGAGAGCAGGGAGCCCAGAAATATTGTTGACAAAGCTATCAAAAACATACATGTCCACACGTAAAAGAATGAAACTGGATCCATGTCTCTCTATACAAAACTCAATTCTAACTTGGATCAAATCTTGATGTAAGACCTGAAATTCTGAAATTACTTGAGGGAAACAAGTAAAACATGCTAAAATACAGACCCAGGCAATGCTTTCTGAAAAGGCCTTTAAAGACACAGGAAATCACAAATGAGATGATATAAAATGTATCAGCACAGCCAAAGAAATAATATGAAGACACAGGCTGGAGCACTTCTGCCACGTATACCTCATACAGGGGTTAACACCATGATTACACAAAGAACTGAGGAAATTACATTTTAAAAAACTAATCAATACCTAAAAGAGACTTGATATCCTATGAGCATATACAGGGGGAGGAGGTCCCCCTCAGTCACAGTCATAGGGGGGAGTAAGGGGAAAATGGGAGGGAGGGAGGAATGGGAGGATACAAGGGATGGGATAACAATTGAGATGTAATATGAGTAAATTAATAAAATATATTTTAAAACTTTCTTTTTATCAAAAAAAAAAACCTAATCAATATACAGAGTAATAAAATGAATGGACAGGTGTCAAAAGTGACAAAAAAAAAAGCTGGTGAGTATGTTAGGAAAGAAGAGCCTTTATTTATTGTGGTATGACTACAACCTGGTACTGTGAAATTTTGTCAGAACACCAAATATAACACAACTCTATGATCTATCTATATTACTCCTAACTAAAGACTCAAAGGACTCTACATCTACAGATCAGAAATATTTATATTTACTCATTCATTTTCATTATTCATATGAGCTTATAGATGGATGGACAGGGAATGTGGTGTATATGTACAAAGAGAATTTAAAGGAAAATGGATAGGTTGGAAACCATTATAGTAAGCCAAGTAAAACTGACTCCAAGTCACAATTACCCTTTTTATTCATTTATTTTATTTTTTAAATTTATCTATTTATTTGTATACAGTGCTCTGCCTGTATGTACACCTGCAGGCCATAAGAGGGCATCAAATCACACTGTAGATGGTTGTGAGCCACCATGTGGTTGCTGGGAATTGAAGTCAGGACCTCTGGAAGAACAGGCAGTGTTCTTAACCTCTGAGCCATCTCTCCAACCTCCTCTTGTTTTTTTTTTTTTTTTTAAACATGCATCCTATATTTAAGATAATGTCTATCTGTCTGTCTGTCTGTCTCTGTGTCTATGTCATGCTGTGGGAAATCTATTCTTTCTACTAAACCTTACTTCAAAAACCAATAAAGTCATTTAACGGAAATTAACATTCCCCCACAATCAGCACTTCTTGAAACCAAAGTGTATGCTCTACGCTTTACTCATTGAGAAAACTTGCATTCTCTTTACCAATCACGCTGCTTTAAATCGGCCAGTCTCAGAGCATGAGGCGGAGCCCTGGCCACTCAAGAGTGAGACATCAGACCCTTTAGCGTTAGAAACAAAACCATGCTGGACTCTCATGGCATGTGCTTGCCATGCCCATCCATCCCTCTGCAGCGGTGAAGCCTTGCCCAAATACTTTCGAATGAGTGGTCATTTCCCCTGGACCCCAGGCCCATACCTAACATGACTGGAAAGGAGATCCTGAACACGAGGGTGAGGTCTAAAGTTTGTGTTTGTTTGTGTGGGGGTGGGGTGGGTATGGGTGTCCCAGAATATATGTGACATGAAAACAGATGGAGTGAGGAAAGGCATTAGGCAGAGAGGCAGCACCAGAGAGAGCAAAAGATTGGAACAAAGTATAATGACATATATATGTGAAAATACTAGAACAAACTATTATTTGTATAGTTATTGCTAAGTTAAAACAATTAACTTTTAAAAGTATTTTTTTTTCCTGGCTAGGTGTTAAATGTTAGTAGTCCTCAGTTCTGTCTTTCTGCTTTTTCTGTTTTTAACAATGAAATAAGAAGGACACTCCTGGAGATGTAAAACTAGATTTCCTCTGGAGGTCTAGCTAGCCAGTTAAACTGTAATCCAGGTTTCTTCAGAGACTCAAAACTAAAAAGCAATACTTTTCTCTCTTGGTTAGTTTCCTGTCAACCTACACAAGCTAGAGTTATCTGCGAAGAGGGACCCCAACTGAGAAGAGAGTTTGTGGGGCATTTCTTGATGAATGCCTGATGTGGGAGGACCCAGCCCCCATTGGGGACAGTACCACCCTTGAGTAGGTGGTCCTGGGCGCTATAAGGAAACAGGCAGAGCAACCCAGTAAGCAGTTTCCTCATGGCCTCGCCAGCAGTCCCTGCTTCCAGCTTCCTGCTCTGACTTCCCTTCATGATGGGCTACAACTGTAAGCTGAAGTTAATAAGCCCTTTCCTTCAAGATTTTGGTCAGGTGCTTACCACAGCAATAGACTCTATTGCTACACAGACAGAAAACAACTTACCTTGGAACCATGCAAATACTGGGGTTGTGCATTAGGCTGTTTGTCTCTTTGAAATTCCTGAGAGAATGGTAATACTGTCCGAACAAACCTAAACGAGAAAGATTACAAGGGGGTAAAAAAAAAAAAAGAAAAAAGAAAACCAAATTTAATAGCAATTAGCTTCAAAAGTTTTTTTTTTTTTTTTTTTGGTAGATCATAAATCTTTCTCCCTGTTAAATGGTAACATCAAATAGGAAAATTCTAGTAAATCAAAACCCACAGAATCAAATATAGATAAATATTCTGCAATAGTGCAGAGCAGGAACCTGTTGTCTTCCTCCCTGTAAACACAGTTTTATGGTTCACAGAGTCTGGCCCGCTAGTGTCAAAACCATCGTGAGTCTAATGCAGACCTTGATAACTGTAATGAATACATCCTTAGCTTGGCTTTGTCCCAGAAACAGGGTGAGGACAGTAGTGCACAACAGGAGCTATGGCATCCTGGGTTAGCAGAGCACTAGTTCTGGACTAGGAAACCAAGTAACATATTTTTTACACAACTCAGCCAAGGGTATGCATCTTGATAAATGTATCTAGCCCATTTAAAACTAGATGAAATTTCAAGCAGCAACTGTCAAATTCATGTTGAAATGTGGGGCTGGAGATGCCTCATACTTAAGAGCACTGGCTGCTTACAGAAGGCTGGGTTCAGTTCCCAGCACCCATATCATGGCTCAAAATTGTCCGTAATTTCAGTTCCAAGGGACCAAATGCCTTCTGATAGTCTAATGCAAACTCGGCACACGTGGCACCAACACAAACATACAGGCAAATATACACATAGAAAAAATCCATACACAGGTTTGCTAATCATATCAGTCTATGAACTTGGTGAACTCATATTATACTACAATAAATTCAAATGACCTTTTCAATAGTTAGCTCATAACTAGCACGTGCACCTGAGAGGCCAGGAACCTGCAAGGCCAAGTGTTTCACAGGCAGAGTGCAGTTAGGGGGCCAGAGTCTCACCTACTGAATGGCAGCTGTCAGACCCTAGTAACTGTGGGCTGCAAATCTTCCCAATTAGTATTCAGAAGAAAAATCCTCCTGGTGTTTAGTCTTTCAAAAGGCTGGTCTACTACTGTGCTGAGGCATGTCGATAAAGGGAACCCTGGGGGGCTGGAGAGATGGCTCAGCAGTTAAGAGCACTGACTGCGCTTCCAGAGGTCCTGAGTTCAATTCCCAGCAACCACATGGTGGCTCACAACCATCTATGATGTGATCTGATGCCCTCTTCTGGCCTGCAGGTGCACATGCAGGCAGAGCATTGTATACATAATAATAAATAAATAAATCCTTAAAAAATAAATAAATAAATAAAATAAAATTAAGGGAACCCTGACTAACTCTCGGGCATTTGAACATTTGGTCCCTAGTCACTGGAACTATTAGGGTAGGTCTAAGGGAATGACTAGGATTGAGGAAGTATGGTACTGGGGGTGGGGCTTTGATGTTTCACAGTCTCTCACCATCGCCAGTGTGCTCTGGTCATGCTTCAAGCTCCGGCTGCCATGTCTGCCTGCTGGCATGCTTTCCCACTAGGAAGGCGATGGACTCTTAAGCCCCTGGTCCTGTAAGCCCTGATAAACCCTGTGTTCTTCAAGTTGCCTTGGTCATGGTGCTTTATCTTGGCAACAGGGAGAGTAATGATGCACCTGGCATATACAACACTCGGCTCGCCCACATCTCTGGATGTCTATGTGCCTTCACCTGCCTCTGTATTTGTGTCTGTATGGCAGTGTGACTACAGGGAACATGTGCACGCACCAGAGGCCATGCATTTGTTCTTGGAAGAACGTGATGCCCGGATGCTGCTTCCAAGAGCCACTCTTATCCTAAGGTGCAGGGCCTTGCTCACAGTGTGGGGACAGATCCCACAGAGAAAACTCACACACTCATCAACCTGTCTGTACTGAAGAGCGGGGCAGGAGAGGGCAGATGATAGAGAAATCTAAGCCCCAGTCTTTCCACTCCAACCATAAGCTCTTACTGGAACTAAAACTGTAAGAACACGTGACACAGTTTACAGCGGCTATTTCCAATTTGCTCATCAACTTTTTATTTTTCCTTCTCCCAGCTTTGGTTCAGATATTTCCCACTGTAACAATTTCAAATTCACTGGCTTTTTGCCAAACTAACATTCAGCTAAGGAAACGGAGTTTTCGCTTCCAATATTTTATTTACAGTATTAATCCATTTCATTCTCCTCTCTAAAACCACTGCCTCTGTTATGTTTGAATTTCTTAAATTTTTGCGCATACTTACAATGGCTAACACTCTTGCCTTCTGACCATAACAACATTGTCATCTCTGTGCCTGTCTTATGAACTGATGTTTCCCTTCATTACAGGTCACATTTTCCTGATACTGGGCATATCTAACTCCAGATTGGGTGCCAGACACTGAGATATCTTCTTTTAGAGTGTTGATGTTTGAGGAAGTAGTAAGCAGCAAAGCTATCTGCATATCAGCTAGAGTTTTAATGATTGTCTATGGTATTTCTATGGGAAGGCACAGTAGTTAGAACTAAGACTTGCTACCAAGGCAAGAGACTTGTGACTTGGTCCTGAATAAGTTTCTACATTCTTGCTGACAAAGACAGCAGATGATCCATATTGCTACAAGCTCTGTGAATTACTCCAACTGTGGTTTTCCATCACCACGGAGCTCATGTTGGCTTCACGGACTACTTCTTTGTGAAAATGCTACCTCTTCCATATCTGACTACAAATTTCAGCTGTCTGAGTTTTCCCGAGTTGTAATGTTTCTTCTTGCAAGCAGGACTCCCAAGCTCAACTCTGACTGACCGTCTCTCTCCTTGGTTCAGAATGTGCTTCTAGACAGAAAGCTAAGACAGCCAGAAGACAGAGCTAGTGTTCCAACTAGTGTTGGAAAATAGGTGAACTGTGTTTTGTACAATTCAGGTTTGTCTAGTTGTCCTCTTATTTAAAGAAAAGGAATAAATACAGACCCTGTTACTCCATTGTGCAAAACAACTTTAACACAGTACTGAGTATATACTTTCATCTAAAGCCAAAATACTGAAAATAAATGTTGAACTATACTGGGAAAGTTTGTTTCACAGCAGCCAGAACTAGCAATTTTAAAGTACTCTGCATTTTGTGTAATTGGACAAGCAGATGTCATAATGAAAGAAGAGGTCTTCTTCGTGTTTAAGGAAGTTAAAAAATACAGAAACAGACTGATGATTCAAATGAACACTGTGGTACTGAATTGAAACTGGGGATCAGAATATGCGCATTTGTAATATATAGATAACTCTACAGAAATAAAATACATACAAACATACATGAATACTATGAGTTAATGTTTGGCCATCCAAAAGGTATTTTCAAATTCCTTCTCCAGAGCTAGAAGGTACAAATAAGGCCATTATAGCTGTATAGGTGATGATAAGATTGAGAGCTGAGAGTTAGGCCCCTGATCCACAATGGCTATTGTTCTTGTAAGAAGAAAACAAGGGTCAGAGAAGACGATTTAGAAGAAGACCAGGCAAAGCCTGAAAGGATACTGCTCCACACCATGGAAGGTCAGGAACCGACAGCCACTGGCGACCACAAGCCAGCATGAGGCAAGCAGGGATGCCACCCAGAGTTTAAAGAGGAAGTGTGGCTTGCTGACACAGTGCTTTGGACTGTAGCAGAACACTTTCCCATTTAACAGCAGCCACAGAAATCTAAAACAGTGAGCATACGAGTACTCCCTACTGGTGTCACCGAAGGGTCTAGAAACAGTGACATCCCAATGTCAGTGAGCATATCAATCACCCAGACACCCCATCTTAAAGTGGTTCTTACAAAACAGTGGGAGGATAAAAGCACACAGACACCACTGGAATGGGTGCTCACTACCCAAAGCTGATTACAAGAATCACCTGAAGATAGTAAGTCTAAGATGGAATCCCTGACTACACTTATAATCATCAACAAAGAAAAGAATGTTAACACACAGAATATTGATTTAAATTTGCAGAGGGAAGAAGGAATTAGAAATTCACTGCTCTTCAACCACCCAGGGACAGATGAGATTAAGCTAAGCATTTGTCCAGATGCTAAACCTAGTGGGTGGTCAGATTCCAATAAGGCATGATTGTTTATGTAGGCTCAGTTGCTCCCTTACCAGTTACTTACAAAATTTAAACAGAAAAGTGGTAACTGGATAGTGGAGAAACATGGGAGCAACCTCCTTACTCAGATACAGATGTCAAATTGGCCAGTGGCATACCCTGTTGCCAGTAGACTTCTCGCAGAAAGACCACACTGGCCCTAAGGAAATCCCATTCTGCTGACCAGTGTAGATAGTGTTATGATACAACCATTCTATCACCCAATTGGCTACTTTATTCTCATTAACACAACAGCAAAATGGCTAGCTTAGTGGGAAGCAAGCCATGCCCACACTCTCACAATCCTCAACATTTCAGATAGAAACATGGAAAGTAGACTCTCCGGCCCCACACTGTCATCAGTGAGACTTAAAGCAGGCAGTACAGTTCCAGCAGCCATTCCAATATGCATGATGCTCTGTCCACAGTCACAACTAAAGGTGCTGGGAAAGCCTTGGCTCTCCTGTGCAGGCTCCAGCCTTTGACCATTCGTTGTATCTACAAGCAAAGCAACGGCCATCTACCCAAGTGCTGGTCCAATGCTACCCTTGTGAATTGAAGAAACAAGGCCTGAGAGACCAGAACATGAGAAATCATGAGGGAACTAGGACGGACAGAGTGAAAGGGGAAGTCTACTATGGAAAGTCAGTGCCTAAGATCACCCCCTGTAGATGCATGTGAACAGGAATATGGAACTGGAGCTTTCTACTTTGTGGGTTCTTTTTCCCTTTATTCTCCTACCCACCCCGTTTTACCTCCTATCACTAGACAGGAGAGAAAGAGAGAGGAAGAGACGGAGGGGGGGAGAGGGAGGGAGGGAGGGAGGGAGGGAGGGAGAGAGAGAGAGAGAGAGAGAGAGAGAGAGAGAGAGAGAGGTGTCTTTGAATCAAATTTCTTCTGGTTTCTTCATTGAGTACAACTACTAACAAACTTCAACCAACCCCCCTGAACAGCCATAGAATTTATATACCCTTTGAAAAATTCCCAGAATTCCAAATGTCACACGATAACAGAAACTATCTGTGAGTGGCAATTCTTCACCTCTGCTAGAGTATGAGGTAAATCATAGTCAGCTGCTATAAAGCAGCCCCATATTCCCACACCTGGGATTAAAACGAAAACAGTTTTATAATATTTCTGTGGTTTAAAAAAAAAAATTCTAGAATTCTCACTACAGGGCTACACAGACATGTTCTGCGATGCTAATGCCATGCTTACCGGTTGGTGGAGCCATTATAGCAGTAGTTGGGCAAGAAGTCATAGTTTAGCTCCCAGAAGACGTGGAGGGTAATTCTTCCATAAGGTGCAGACACATTGTGGTTGGCTTCCCGGAACATGGCATCAAAGCTGTCTAGTGTGAGGTACCTGCTGAGCAGCTTGTGTGTCATACGGTTGATTTCTAAGAGCCCATCTAGTTCCTACAGGACCACAGAGACAAGGGTGTTGAGAACAGAGATGGCCACACAGGAAGGAGGCATTTCCCTGCAGTCTGCACTCCCCACCTAGGCCATGTGATCCCTGGGAGGGCTACCATTTGGGGAGATAAAGACAGTGAAAGGTTGCACTGAGGTGGCCATCAACTTGTGGGTCAGAACCACATGAGATAGGACTGTGGTAGGTGACCAGAATTTGTTACTCAACTTGACCCATCCTACAGTCACACTCACTGAGCCCTGGCCTTTTCTCCTCTATGGTCACTTCCACTTATCCACTACAGCCCTCAAGCCCACCTACCTTCCCCAAAGGCAATTTGGAAAAATCACTACCTAACACTACTAGCCATGAGTGTACCATCTAAGTCCTAAGCCCTGTCTCCACCACTCACACATAATCCAGGCAGGATGGGCCACTCTGAGTCCATTTTTCCAAGTAATAAGCTTTATATAGACAAACTCAAGTAATATATTCTCTCTATATACCCCTTGACTTACAAAAGAGAAACATCCTGATAAAGCAATTTAGAAGCAGAAGTTTTAGTAGGTGGTGGTGAATACATATATTCACTCTTTGAATATTATCATTGTGTAAGCCAGCATACCTTTAACACACTCAGAACATTTACAGTAGCCTACAGTTGGACAAAATCATCTAACACAAAGTTTTACAATAAAATATACATATAAACATTTCTTTCGATCTATTCACTTCATCCATTTCTGTATTGTAGTTTACAGATTTCTATCTTTGTCCTCAGTAGGTGCACTTTATTCAAGATCAGGATTACAAATCAGGATTTACAAATACTAACAGTAGGTAGTAAAATGATACTTGACATAGTCAAAGATCAATTAGTTCCCATCTTTTATTGTAGGCCATACAAGAAATGGCCTACCATTACTACAACTTATCAATAGAAAGGAATACAAACTAGTTCTAGTACTTACGACTACTGATGTCAGATCTTCACTTTCAAATCGTCCAATTGCCAGTTCCAGAGATTTGTACATGGCTGCTGAAACACGCTGTGTAATCAGGCGGTTGAGGTCAATGGATCTCCCGAGCAGCTAGAGGAAGAGAGGGCAAGGGGTATCAAGGTAAAGAACAAGCACAAGGTTTGGTGGGATGGGTCAGTAGGTAAAGTCGCCTACAGTCAAGCCTAACATCTTGAGTTCAATCCTTGGGACCCAAATAATAGAAAGAAATAAGAGACTCATGTAAGTTGTCCTCTGATCTCCACACGCTCCATGAAGCCCTCACCAAATACAAAGAAATAATTAATTAAAAAGTAAACACAAAAATCTTAAAAACAACAAAACAAATAAGCAGCAACATAAAACACCCAAGACACTTATTTCAAAGGAGAATACAAAAATTTGTGTGTGTGTGTATGAGAACATGTGCATGCACATTCACTCATGTGCATACACACAAGCAATGCTGAAGATGGTACCCAAATCTACAAAGATGCTGGGCAAGGATTCTACCATATATATAGTGGTTGAATGACAATGGTCCCTGTGGGTTCAGATGCTTAAATACTTGGTCCCCAGCTGGCGACACTCTTTGGGAATGGTTGGGTACGGCTTTGTTAGAAGTGTGTCATTGGGGGAAGACGCTGAGGTTTCAAAGGACTTGTGCCATTCCCAGAGCTCCCACCCCCCACCTCTCTGCCTGGGACTGTGTCTCCAGATGTGTTCTCTTAGCTACTATTCCAGTATCATGCCTGCTGCTGCCGTGTTCTCTGCCTTGATGGATATAAACTCTAACCATCTGAAACCATAAGCCCTAAATAAATGCTCTCTTCTCTATGTTGCCTTGGTCGTGGTGCCTTAGTGTAGCAATAGAAAAGCAATTAAGATATAAAACACAGTGAGATCTCAAAGAGGCGGTGGGGGGGTTAGAACATTCACATGCTACCTGTAAGCTCTAAGAAGAGCTCATCATTCCCAAACACACTTTAGCAGAGCCACTTAGCTCACCTGCACGTGCCTCTGCTTCAACAACGTCTCATAGCGGTTAGACGGCGGGAGGTGGATTGTGGCTCCCTGATTTTTGCATTCCGACCGTAACCTTTTGTCAAGAAGCAAACTGGTGCAGGAGAAAGGCAGGATATTTGTCACACCTTGTGAATGTTAATAGAAATATCAGATCAAAGTATCCAAGATTCTGCATGAGAATAGGAAATCATGCACTTACCTTCCTGCCATAACCTTGTAATATGCAAATATCTGGTCTGCCAGTTTGTAAACGAATTGGTCAAAACATAGGTTTACCTGGCAAAAAGGACACTGTGTTAGAGCTCAACTCCTGAAATCAAGATCAAATAACAAGCCAAAACCAAATGCTTCTGCTTTTCTTTGCTTGCTTATATTGTTGTTTTAAGCAAGAGTGGATTCATTATGTAGCTCAAGGTCACTCTGAACTCAAAGTCCTCAAGACTCAGTGTCCTGGATCCTGGGATTACAGGCATTATGCGCCACTATTCCTAGCTTTGCACTCTTGTTTCAATACAAGGCAGGGCTCTTGTTGCTTTGGTTTTTTGAGACTGGGTTTCTCTGTGTAGCCCTGGCTGTCTTGGAACTTGCTCTGTTGACTAGGCTGGTCTTGAACTCAGAGATCTGCCTGCCTCTGTCTCCCAAGTGCTGAGAATAAAGGCTTGCACTGCCACTGCCCAGATGAGGTGCATATTAGAAGAGAAAGTAGAGATGATCTTGTTGTCCAACATAGCATATGCAGTGTGGTGTGGCCAGGGGTGATCACCATACCAGCACAAAACGTTAGGTTAGAACACTACAGAGAACAGGTCAGGCACGGTAGCACATTTCTCTCATCACAGCTCCTAGGAAGCTGAAGAAAGAGGATCAAGATTCAAGGTTGAAGTGAATCCATTCAAAGTTGATGATATACTTGAGAAAATTAACCTTGTGAAACCAAACACAACATGCGGTGGCTGTGCCGATAACACTGATTAGACTGAAGAAGGCAACCACTGTAGGAAGGTCGCTCTCGTCCTTGGTTGCTTGGCATGCGAGTGCCATTTCCAGGAGCATTTCTACCTCAGCAGTTCTTAGGCCTGCTGCTTCTAGAGGAACATGCCTGACAGACACCCTGTGCTCTGCCTCTGCCCAAGCAAAGTTTGCCTTCAGCACCAGTTCTTCATTCCACACCCGTCACACAAGCCCTATTTTATGGGTACCACCATTGCACATGGAAAGTTCAAAGAGCTGAGTCTTAAAGCCTTTAATGGGAAATCCTTGCTTTCCTTCTAGCCTTTAGATTTCACATTTGTGTGTCCTACAGAAATCCTTGCTTTCAGTGACAAAGCCATTGAATTTCATGACATTAACAGTGAAGTAGTTGCAGCTTCAGTGGATTCCTACTTTAGCCATTTTGCCTAGATCAATACTCTAAGGAATAATGGTGGTTTGGGTCACGTGGATATCACACTGTTATCAGATTTACCTAAGCACCTTTACGGGGTGCTGTTGGAAGCGCTGGCTTTGCACTCAGAGGCCTCTTCTTCATCACTGACCCTAATGATATCATCAAGCACCTGAGTGTCAACAACCTCCTAGTGGGTGGAAGTGGGGTTTGTAGAGATCCATGGAGAAGCCTGCCTGGTCAACTGGACACCAGAGTCCCCTACAATCAAGACAACTCCAACAGCTTCCAAGGAGTACTTTGAGAAGGGGCATCAGTGGGGTCCATCCCATGTCTGGTGTTTACCTGCAGCTTCTCATGCCAGAAGAGCCACAGCTGGAAACTTTTTAAAGCCCTGGAGGTTATGTATGGATAGCAGAACTGCATCATGTCTGTGTTTGTAAGCATTGCTCCACAGGCTTTGTTATTAAGACAGGCACAGGCTCTCTAATGGTGGCTAGCTGCCTCCATAGTTATCCTGGTTAGCTTGATGGCTAACCAGCTCCCACAGAGTGCTTGGCCCCCCCATGTCTTCAGAGGGTAAACTTGTTTCTCCTTAGCCTTCCTTGAACCTTGGTCTACAATGAAGGAGCACATAGCTTCTGATCGGGGTCCTGAAACTTCCCTTTGACTTTCTGTTGATTAAACTGAATTTCCCCATTATTTTTCTGATTGTACTGATTAACTCATAGTGTCCTTGTTCTGAAGTATTCTGAGCTATAATCAATCATGAAGGACTATGTCTAATCCAGTGGTCACATTTTTAAAACACCTTAATCATTTCTTTCAAGTGGGGATATAAAGTATAGAATAAAAATAAACAAAAGCTACACATTTATAATCCCAGAAAGAAAAGAGGCAGGTGGAGACCTCTGAGTTCAAGGCCAGCCTGGTCTACAGAGTGGGTTCCAGGACAGACAGGGCTACACAGAGAAACTTTGTCTCAAAAAAACAAAAAGAAAAAAAGAACAATCAGGTATAATGGTTACAGATGTAATCCCAGTACTCAGAAAGCTGAGGCAGGAAGATGTCATGAGTCTATGGATAGTCTGGGCTACAAAGAAAGGGGGGAGGGGTGACATACAAGAGTGCATCTGGCCAATGTGGAAAAAAAAGTATGTGTACCAAGAAGTTCAACAAAGTACTATTTTATTACCTCTAAAATTTAAAAGCCTAATGGCATTTTTTGAAAAAGTGAATCGAACACCCTCCTAACACAGACAGACAGGGATGCAGAGATTGCTTACTGTTTGGTGGGAAAGCACATCCTACCACTTTCTGATGTGTAAACAGAGGAAGGTGAAGCGAGAAGGACTTACACCAAAAAGTATACTTCCACCATTTAAACCACTCTGCATTTAAAGAAAGTGTAATTCTTTGAATATTCACAGGGGAAAAGTACAACTTAAAAGTTTCATAATAAAAGGAGCTAAAGCTGCTCGCTTACCTCCGCCTCGATTTCATCATAGAGAAACTGCTTGTTGAACCTGGTGAGCGCGTAGTGAGCACTGTCGTTGTACAGGTCCAGGGAGTAGAGGACATACCTGCAGAGGATGGACAAAGTCACTCCCCAGCCTCCTTAACCAACAGCCTGTGACCCTCACAGCAGCCCACTCTGGAGAAATTCAGCTGCCATATGAAGGAAACCAATTTCTTACTTCCCGAGGTAAATGGTGTTTCTTGTACAAAGCTGAAGCATATGGGAGCCCTACATATCATCAAGTCAGAGAAAAGAAAGGCAGCTTATCCAATATGGAGGGCACGCAAGGGCTACGCAGACAAAGCCTCCATAATTTTATCTTCTCCATGCTGTGCTTTAAAGTGTTTTATTACTATTAGTATTGAGGTTTCTGGGTTTTTTGTTTTTTTTTTTTTAAATTCATGTGTGAAGGTATGCGCGTGTGAATGCAAAGGCCTCAGAGGTAGACCCATAGGATGCTCACTCCATCATTGATGCCTCCTTGGTCTCCAGGATATGGTCAGTCAGAATCCAGGGCATAGACATCTCAATGGGGAACTGGATCCTCCTGCCCATGGTCAGCTCCAGGAAGAACTCTCGGAACCACAGCTGTGAAAGGTCACAGCACTGCTGCAGTGTTTCTTGAGGGATTCAAATGACAGCAGGTTATCTTTCAGGAACAGAAAATGGTTCAGTGCAGAGGAAACAAGAGGTGTTGCACACAGGATGTGACTCCTCTGTGCTTAGCTCCCAGCCATGCAGCATGGATGCAAGCAGGAAGGGGTCACACTACACATTTCACGTGAGGGACAAGACTAATATGGGTGAGGTGTAAGTATAGGCGGGGACCCTACACCTTCTGAGCAAGTTGTGTCCTCCTGCCACCAGGGACCTCAGGAACCCTTCTTGGCAGGAACAGGGGACGGCAACCTTTTGAAAAGGAGAAGTGAAAATGGGACCACAGGTTTTAACATCCCTAATCTGAAAACCAGAAATCCTAAATGCTCCAAAATCTCAGAATCCTTATGTATGACATGATGTCATAAGTGAGATATCCCACTTGGCTGTAATCCAAATGCAGAACAGAAAGACCATGATAGAGCAATGCAGTGTTTAGTGACAGGGTCACACTCTGAGAGCGTGTGACAATAGACTGTGCTCAGATGCTGACACAGATTAAGATGAGTAACATCAATAGGCAACATCTGTAACATATGACTGTTCAAAATCACCTGCAGACTATGTGTGGAAGGTGTATAAAAACTAGTATACCTGTAATCCCAGTACTCTGGGAGGCAGAGGCAGGTGGATCTATGTTCAAGGTGAGCCTGGTCTACAAAATGAGTCCAAGACAGCCAAGGCTACACAGAGAACCTCAGTCTTGAAGGGGGAAAAAAATCAGTGTACTTAGACTTGGATCCCGTCCCTCAAAATTTGTCATTATGCATATCTAAGTACCCCTACCCCCAAGACCATAATCTGAGGTATTTCTGGTCCCAACCATTTCAGATGAGAGATATTCAACCTGTGGTTCCCTTTGTGTAGGACACACACCAGTGTCTAGGATGCAAGATTGCATGCACACTCAGGAGTGGCTTAACCGATACAAAACTAAAAACAGATTTGCTTTATGTTCTCAGAGCTAACAGCAACAGTATTCCTATTTACTTTACTGCCTGCAGCACCCCAGACAAGGCACAGAGACCTCCTGCTCTAAGCAGGCAACGTGAACAGCTGGGTGAGGCCAGAGGCAGACACAGAGGGTAGAAAGCACCCACCAGTGCCAGGTCAAAGTGGCTGGGTATCACCAAAATGGTGGCTAGTGTGTCTCGGAGCACTTTTGCTACCTGGGCAGTGGGGACCAGAGGGGCCATGTCTTCTACATGTCAATGCCTGGATCTTAATCCAGGTACGAGGTTCCATTTCCCTGTTCTACGATCCTGATTTTGTGTTCACATGGCAGAGGCAGCCAAAAGCCAACCGTCCTTGTCCTGCTAACGACCATGTCTGACGGAGACCATGGCAGAGGCCAGGGATGGCAAGGGACTTTGGGGGTGGGGAAGTCTCCAGTATGTCTGGCCACCACCACAAAGGTTAGGACATGGCACCATGTGGGTGCGTGAAGAGATGGGCAGGAGGATGGTCAGGTAGGTAGGCAGAAGCGTCCCAGGTGGTGTTAGCAGTGTTAGAGCATGCCAGGCCGGATTCTGGTCAGCACTGTCTCTTACCACTGAAATTTATCAAGTGAGTGTAGAAGAAGGACTCTCGATGAAATTTTTCTATGTCCAATATGGTGGGCCCCTCAAGGCTACTTCTCAAGGTTTTCTTGGAACCACTTTTGTCTGCAATGAGGGACTCTAGCATAGTTCTCACCATGTAAAGCTGTATTATCCAAGGAGATATTTGTAAGGGGGAAAAAATATAAACGGTACATTAGTTACATCAAACGGGAATAGCTATAGAAGGAGAACTGCCCCCACTACACCTCGACTAAGTCCCATGCCCACAATCAGCCTGCCATAGACAGGCTGTCCAGAGGGCCTGGGCATCCACATAGCCAAGATGGCGCTTCTTGGGATGAGCTATGTGCAGAGGAGCAGCTCACCTCCGTGCCATAAGCATCAACAAGAGAAACAAACGATGTCTTACCACCAAAGGTTAAAAGAGGTGGATAGTTGTACGACTGCCTCAGAAACGCGTTTACCACATGCAAGAGCCTTTCCATGCCCAGAGACTTGAGCTGCCTCTGCAGCTCGGCAGAGTTCAAGGACTCAGCCATAGTGCGCACCAGGTAGAGCTAGACATGGACAGACAGGGAGGGAGAAGCAGGAGAGAGCCGTTAGTCACATGATGCACAGGGCTGGGGGGGGGGGACACAGGGACAGGCAAATGGAATGGAAGAGCGTGGAGGACAGTGATTGCCTCGCACAGACCCCAAGAATGGCCAAGGGCCTTCCTCCTGATCGTCAAGAGGGTTCTGTACAGACCCAAGCCACGAGTGCTCTGCTTGTACCTTTCTACAGGAGTGATAGAGATTATGAAGCCTCTAAGAGAGACGTATAAGAAGGGCAGCTTCCAAAGAGCAGAGGAGCGTGTAAAACCGAGTGTGAGTCAGTGAGAAGCACCTCAAGGAAAGGCCTACATACATCGGAAGAGAAGGCAGCAACAGGGCCTTTCGGCCACGACATAGAAAAAGCAACATTTCATTTTTTAGGAACACTCAGTTTACAGATTCCACATGAAGATTACAATCATAACACTGAAACGCGGATAGGGAGACACAGATGTGCTGCTAAGTGTCTGCAGTTCCAGGGGGCTGAAACAGGGAGACTGCTGGGTTTGAAGCTCACCTTGAGCTATATATACAGTGAGTACCAGGCCAGCCCCGGCTATAAGACCCTGTCATTATAAGTACAAAAGTGGTGCCAGGTGTGGTGGAGCACCCTATAATCCCAGCACTCACGAGGTGGAGGCAGCCCAATCAGAAATTTGAGGCCAACCTAAGTTACATGAAACCCTGTCTCCAAAAAGCAAAAAGGAAACAGAATAAATATGGAAACGGAGGCATATATTTCACAGACAGGAGTAGAAATGGTGTCAAATGACACCTGCAGTTACATGAACAAATCAGACACTCACAGGAACACCCCAGTTAAGGTTTGAAATTCAGTTGGGCAGGGCGTAGCAGAAGAGAAGAAAAGTCCCACGCACAGGATCTGCCTGAGTAGAGCAAGCAGCCACCACTTCCGCCCTGCCTCGCCTATCCCTGTCCTTAGCCCAGGTCTAGGATAAAGACGATAAGAACCTGTGTGCTGGAGGGTCCCACGGCACGGCGTGGCACCTTGATGTCAAAGCCACTCTTAGGGTCCTTTTCGCCCCGTAGAGCTGGGTCATTGAAGGGTTCATGCCCGGTCTCCCAGTCACATACAGTCTTCCTGATGGCCTGTAGGACACTAAACAACCCCAGCAAGACATTAGACAGCCATCAGACAATCAGAGGATATCTTCACTTAACCAACAGCCAACGCACAAAGAAAATCCCTCTGGCTGAAGAAACACGGTAGTCTATTTCATATGAAGTGTACAAAGACAGAGAACATTCCTTAAAGTGCTATCATTCCCAAAGACTTACCCATGTGTAGTTTGCACCAATTAGCCAGAAACAAACCTTAACTTCATAAACACAAGCCAGGTGGTCAAGTCAGGGCAGGGAGAAGAGCGCTCTCCAAAGCCCACCCAGGCAGCAGAGCTCCACCTGGCTGTGGCCAGTCATTCTGTGTGAGGAATGTGAAGTCACGCACCTACACTCACTTGAAATGTGAGCCATTGCTAACAGACTGTAGTGAATGGAGCACCACCCAAGGGTGGGTAAAAGACCAGAGACATCTTATGATGACTCTGGTCACCTCTTGTGGAACGTTCTGGATAAACATTCTTTAGACTCTCTGGCTGGCAGGACAGATATGGCTTTTGTCAAGGGCAAGTACGTCTACATCCAATATGTCTTCAACAATGTACCCTTTATCTGAAAGGCTAGAGCAAGGAAGAATTGCGGGTTTCACATCTGTTTGAGGTTGGGAATATTTGACTAAAAGTAAATTTTCTTAGGGGACAAGACACAGGTTTAAATAGAATAATAATTTGTTTTACATACAAATTACACATATAGCCAGATAGCAATCTTATATAATATTTTACATGAAAAAATTTATCTAATATAGGATGCAATTTTCTATTATGGCATCAAACTGTCATTTAAAAATTTTTGTATTTATGGGCTGGAGAGTGGCTCAGAGGTTAAGAGCACTGTCTGTTCTTCCAAAGGTCCTGAGTTCAATTCCCGGCAACCACATGGTGGCTCAGAAGATTTTAAATAAATCTTTAAAAAAAAGTTTTGCATTTATAAGATTCAGTAGTAGAGTACATAGTAGTGTATGTCTAGTATGTGCAAAGATCCATGTGGATCCCAAAACCACACGTGCACGTACACACATATGTGCATGTGTGTTCCTCACTCCCCACCTCGAGACTTTTGGAGCATTAGAATGTATACATAGACCAGGGCATAGTGGCTCACGCCTTTAATCCTAGCACTTGGGAGGCAGAGGCAGGTGGATCTCCGTGAGTTCAAGGCCAGCCTGTACTACACAGCGAGTTCCAGGACAGCCAAGGCTATACAGAGAAGCCCTATCTTGAAAAACCAAAATAATAATAATAATGTACTCACAGCATATAATTTTGTTAATGCTAACAACCATACCATCATAGTTAACAAGCATACCAAGTATAAAGTAAAAACAGAGCTATACATTCCTGAACTCTGGTAGGTTTCATTTGCACATCTTTCTTTTGAAAGTCAACTTATATAAAAAGCTCACATAAGAAACTCTCAAGATCTATCAAGTCTTATCATATCTAGGTCATTTTTGACAGACTTATAGCACAGTCTAAAAGTAAACTGCTAAATATGACATACTTGGGGAAGGCAGAGGGGCACGAGGCCTTCTATCCCTGAATATCTGGTGACTGAAATATTGTCTTGACCCTGGGTCTCCAAACTCCTTAATAGTCAGTAGTGTACTATTTCCTGTTGTTCAGGTTATTGACAGGACACATTCTACGCAGATGTAATTCATTGAAGATAAGACTAGGAGGTCAAGATAAAAGTACTGAGCCTGCTTATGAAACCGTGACGGTCCATGTGTCTGAACCTGAGCTCCACCCATTGCTCTGGGTTTGCGGGGGAAAGGGTTGGGGGAGGCTGACCTCTGGATGACGTTCTTCTTCTTCTTGATGGCCTGTCGCAGCGGTTCCCTGAGAGTCACCTGGGAGAAGTCTTGAAGTGCAGCATAAACAGTGTGCCTGATGGCGTGATTGAACACACTCTCCATCCGGCCCATGAGCACCTGCAGGCCTTTGATCATGGCTATCACCTGTAAGGACACAGGTTTCGGTGGCTGAAGTGGGGCAGGGGCCAGCCCTTCATTGCCTGGGATGTCTCTCTCTCTCTCTCACACAGATCTTCCCTCCTTTCTACTACGGAGCTATTCTGTCCTGTCAGCATCTTGCCCAGAGCAGAAGACTCAGTGTGTTCTGAGGCTACCTGGAACTGATCTCATCTTCTCCCACCGTGAGTGCCCTGAGGGCAGAGGAGCATCTGACTCACGGACACCCTGTCCATCACGTCCATCGCTGATGGACTGCGAATGCAGAAGTAAACACTCAAAAGCCCAACATGAAAGGAATCAGAAAATGAAAAAGAAGTTACAAGGGTCTGTGTATTAAACCCCACGTGTTAAATAACAATGGGATGTTGACTTAATACAGGTGGAAAGGGCCCCACGCCCAAAAAATGAAGCCAACAGCTTGAATTCTGACTACACATTTCCCTCATACCACATGTAAAGTTTCCATGTGTTCATGATGGGGAACTATTTTTTTAAAGATTTACTTATGTGTATGAGTGCTCTATTTGCATGTATGTTTGTGAGAAATCAGACCCCATTAGAGATGGTTGTGAGCCACTATGTGGGTGCTGGGAATTGAACTCAGGACCTCTGGAAGAGCAGTCAGTGTTCTTAATCTCTCCAGCCCCTGTTGGAGAACTATTTGATGATTTTATATGGCTTTTCTGATTAAAACAGGAAAAAGAAAGAAAGAAAGAAAGAAAGAAAGAAAGAAAGAAAGAAAGAAA
>OU015752.1:78701392-78715089 GCA_907169655.1 Acomys percivali | reverse complement strand
AAAGAAAGAAAGAAAGAAAGAAAGAAAGAAAGAAAGAAAGAAAGAAAGCTTTCCCCTAAAAAAAAAAAATCCATAGGGCAAGTAGCTACAGAGACGACCCAGCAGTTAAGAGCACTGGCTGCTTTCCCAGAGGACCTGGGTTCAATTCTCAGCACTCATATAGTGACTTACAATCGCTTTAACCACAGTGCCAAGTCCAACGCCCTCTTCTTGACTCCATGGGCAATAGGCAAACATGTGGTGCACAGACATGCACACAGGCAAAACACTCACATACATAAAAAATAAAATCAAGAGCACAGGGGAACAATACCTTAATAAAAATGAATGCACTATGTACTTGGACTCAAAGAAAGCCGATAGGTGAAGCTACACTCTGAATGTACATTAGAAATGCAAATACTGAAAGTAAAGCCATGTAATGGTTATCATGAATTTAGAAAAACAACAGCAAACTGTACCACTAAAAGTATATGGGAAGGAATATTTGTGTGTCTGTGTTTATATCTTTATATTCAAAACAAAAAACAAATAAAACAGCAGAGAAGTCCAATGAATGATCAACAAAGACAAAAGTTGCTTAGTAAACAAATAATAAAACCTGCCAGGTGTGGTGGTGCATGCCTTTAACCCCAGCACTAAGGAGGCAGAGGCAGGCGGATCGGTGTGAGTTCAAGGCCAGCCTGGTCTACAAAGTGAGTCCAGGACTGCCAAGGCTACACAGAGAAACTCTGTCTCGAAAAACCAAAAAAACAAAACCAAAAACAAATAATAAAACCTTTCCAATGACTAGCAGGGTTGGTCAAGGAAAAAGACTAAGATATAGATGATATACATGGAGAATAAAGAGGTACACGTGACCACAGGAAACTGGGGCATCCACAGAAACCAAGACAGTAAAAGGGAGCAAGAGCAGAGGGAGGAGGCTAGGGAGGAAGACAAGTGGGAAGCCGGATGAGGGTGGGTGGGGGTTAGGATACGGCTTTAGTCTGCCTACCAGCCACAGGGTGTGGCCCTATCCGGGGCTATATAAAAGGACAAACCCACCTCGCCCCTCTCTCCCTATCTCTGTGTCTCTCTGGGGTACCCTTTCCTTCTCTCCCCATGGTCATTTAATAAACTTCTCCATAATCATAGCTGTTGTGTGGCACATATTCTATTTCATAAAATAGAAGGGGGGAGGAGAGCATTTCAGAGGGACAGGTAAAAGCAGGATTAACAGTAAGGATATTTACAAAAAGCGATCATTTTATATTTACATGAATGTCATTTGGGGTGATAATGCTCCCCACAAGAGCCACACACAAGAAACTTCTTTTTGAGCTGTTTGTCAGGAGATTCCAAGACAACTTCCACCCATATATATTATATAGACTACTGCTAGTGCCCTTGGTTGCATCCTTAATTCAAAGGTAAGTCTCTATTTGTTGACGCCATCACGTATTTGGACACAGGGCTTGTAAGAACTGAGATGGATCTGAGCTGAAGCCTCCTCCTAAGGCCTAGCTCTCAAAGTACACAGGTCATGCCCACCAGAAAGCCAAGTAGGGGCCTGCAGACCTCCTCCCCTCTGTTCTCTCAGGCTCAATCCCCCAGTCTCACGCCTAGTGCTGCAACAGAACTCCAGCAGCTTTCCTTCCCCTTCTAACCCAACTAGTTGCTTTCTCCCAGACCCCAACTCCAGGACAGACCCCCTGTTAACCCAATGGCTGCCCCTCCCAGGGCAACAAGTAGACTGACCTACACCTCTCCTACTGCTCCAAGAGCCAATCACCGCAGGCTCATCAGCAGGTCTGTAACTAGAATCCTGCTGTGCGCTCCCTTCCCTCTCTGATCCCATCCCTAGTAGATCAAAAAGATTCTCCTCAAATCTCCCTTCTCCCAACTCACCCAAGTTAAGCAACCTACAACCCCAGTAGGCATTCCCTGTGAGCACACTCGATGAGCAGGCCAGAAACACAGGTAACACACAACCATCACACTCTCCAAGAACCAAGAGAGGAAACAGAAACTAAGAAACAAGCCACCTACCCAGCAAAGACAAATCCAGAAATCAGCACTTAGACCTTTAATCATCCCAAACCCAGATGCTGAGATACCAGTATAGAACACCATCCACAGCCAGGGTAATATGTCTCCACTAGAGGCCAGCTCTCCTACCACATCAGTTATGAAGCACAAGAAAAAGACCTTAAAACCAACTATATAAAGATGATAGAGGTCCTTAAAAAGGAAATTAATAAATCCCTCAAGGAAATCCAGGAAAACATATACAAACAACTGGAAGAAATGAATAGTCCCTCAAAGAAAGCCATGAAAACACAAACAGTTGAAGGAAACAAATAAAATTGCTCAATACCTGAAAATGGAAATAAAAACAATAAAGAGACACAAACCGAGGGAATGCTGGAAATGAAAACTTTAGGAATCACAACAGAAACTACAGAGACAAGCTTCGCTAACAGAACACAAGAGATGGAAGTCTCAGGCATTGAAGATATGAAAAAGAAATTAATACATTGGTCAAAGAAAGTGTTAAGTCTAAAAAACTCCTGAAACAAAACATCCAAGAAATCTGGGACACTATGAAAAGACCAAATCTAAGAATAATAGGAATAAAAGAAGGACAGACATTACCTCAGGGGAAAATGTTGGAAAAAGATATTCCAAGCAAATAGACCTAAGAAAAAAGCCAGTGTAGTCATTTTCGTATCTAAAAAATGGGCTTCAAACCAAAACTGATCAAAAGAGACAGACAAAGACACTACATATTCATCAAAGGAAAAATCCACCAAGATGATGCATCAATTCTTAGTATACACTCTAAACACAGGGGCATTCAAGTTCGTAAAAGTAACACTACTACAGCTCGATTCACACATTGCCCCTCACACACTGATAATGGGAGACTTGAGTACCCTATTCTTACCAACGCATAGGCCATCCAGACAAAAACTAAACAGAGAAATGCTGAAGATAATTGATGTTATAAACCAAATGAACCTAACAGATATTTACAGAATATTTCACCCAAACACAAAAGAACACACCTTCTGCTCTGCACCTCTATTAATGGAACAGAATAAACTAAATCCTCACACTGATAAGCAACTGATTTTCAACAATCAACTAGGAGCCAGAACAGTTCAATGGGGGAAACATTACCTTTCCATTAAACACTGGGACCAGTGGATATTCACATGCAAAAGAATAAAGTTGAGGTCCTTTACAGTAAGAATTAGTGTAACAAGCTTGAGATGACTACACCCTTGTATATTAAGCAAACACTGCTGGAGAGATGGCTCAGTGGTTATGAACACACACAGAGATCCTTGCAGAGGACCTGCATTTCCAGCTTTCATCTCAAGTGGCTCACAATCACCTGTAACTGCACCTTCAGGAGATCCAAAGACCCCTTCTGAGTATACAGATAACCCTCTCACACACACATTTGGCATTCACTCACAGAGACATATACACAGAAATAAAGATGTAATAATAATTTAATGAGGGCTGGAGAGATGGCTCAGTGGTTAAGAGCACCATCTGTTCTTCCAAAGGTCCCGAGTTCAATTCCCAGCAACCACATGGTGGTTCACAACCATCTATAATGTGATCTGATGCCCTCTTCTGGTATGCAGGTGTACATGAAGGCAGAGCACTGTATACATAATAACAAATAATTTTTTTTTAAAATTATAATAATAATTTAATGATGATGATGATGGTGATAATAATAATAAATGCTCATAAAAGAAAGGTCTACCTATTGGTCGCTAAGCTGACTAGGTACCTCATTAACTCCTAAGCTAATCATTAGGTAACTTAACCCAGGAATAAATATAAAGATAGCATAGCATAATCAAGATGAGTTGGTGAAAGAAATGTAAAGGTATCTTAACAATCATACCTAAAAAGGAAACTTGTATGTAGAATATATAAAGAACTATTACAATTCAACAATAAATCAACTTAAAAAAATAGGTAACGATTTTGAATAGAGATATTTCACAAAGAATATATACAAATAGCCAGCAAGTACAAAAAGAAAGGAGAGGCTAGACATCAAGCTGACAACACACCATTTGTGGGGTTTGTGACTGTACAAGTACAAAACTCCCCCTGGCAAAAAATACCAAAAACCCTATGCTATGCCTTAAATATCAGCACTCAGGAGGTAGAGGTAGGCAGATCTCTGTGTGGTCTACAAAGTGAGTCAAGGGACAGCCAGCACTTGTTACACAGAGAAACCCTATCTTGAAACTCCCCCCAAAAGTCTATGAATACTTTATTATAACCTATGGCAGACACAAAGCAACATATTTAAAATTTACATTTTAAACAGTTGAGATTACATCAGCTAAAAGAGCCAAGACCCAGAAATAAAACAAACAAAAATATTCTAGAATTTCTTGATATGATAGACATTAAAGAAAATCCAAACAAAGAGATATATGACAGAGAAAACAAAACAAAACAAACAAACGAAAAGAAGATATGCTATTAGACGTTCATCAATTATATCTAAAATGATCTAGTGAGTTACATGTATCCTGATGGGAAATCCCAACACATTTCACTGTGAGATATGAAAAGCTTACTCTAAAATATCTATGATGACGGGTGGACCTGGATGTAGGGGTGTCTACACACAGTAAAGATTGAACCCCTACTCTGATCTAGCCAATGGACAGGACATTCTCCACAGTTGTGTAGAGAGCAGGGACTGACTCTGACATGAACTCTGGTGCCCCATATTTGACCACTTCCCTTTGGTGGGGAGATGTGGTGGCACTCCAAGGAAGGATAAGCAAGATACCAAGATGAGACCTGATAAGCTGTGACCATATGGTGGGGGAGGAAGTCTCCTTCTGTCACAGACCTAGGGGAGGGTAATAGGGTGAAAGAGGGAGGGAGGGAGAAATGGGAGGATACAAGTGATGGGATAACAATTTAGATGTACTCTGAATAAATTAATTAAAAATTTTAAATTAAAAAAAATTAAATATCTATGATGAGCTAGTGAGATGGCTAAGTGCGTAAAAGTACTTTCCATGTAGGCCCGATGAACCTGAGTTCAATCCCAGAACATCATAAAAATAAGAGAACCTCCAGAGATATGGTGTAGCTGGCAGGCACACATACACACACCAATAATAAATAAATAAAATTAAAATTAAGAAATGTTGTCAACGGATACAGTGGCACATGCCTGTAATCCCAGCACTCAGGGAGGCAGAGGCAGGCGGATCAATCTGCGCGTTCAAGGCCAGCCTGGGCTACAAAGCGAGTCCAGGACAGCCAAGGTTATACAGAGAAAGCCTGTCTTCAAAAACCAAAAGGAGAAAAGAAAAAAGAAACTTTGTCCATTAGAAGGCCCAGGAGAAAAACCTCAAAAAATTAATGAGGAAGGAAGAGAGCGGAAGATTGCTGAGTTACAGATAAGAGCCATTAAAGAATTGGTAGTCCTTCTGAGTAGGAAACAGCAATCAAAGCCTGCCTGCCATAAGGCTCTCCTCACAGCAGGCAGAGACCAAATCCCATTCACCTGTCTTGCCACCTCTGAGAGACTGTTCTCCACTCACAAGCACTCACAGAGGGGCTCGCTACCTGCGTCTGACAGTCAGCCAACGCACACCTCAGCAACCCACAGCCACTCTTTCTCTCTGACAGATGTGGCGGGCTGCCGCCCTACAAGCAATGGCATCACATGACAGTGTCTTCCTGGTTTCCCTTCGACTTTGAAAGGCACCGACTTCAGCTGCACAGTGACTGGGGAAGCAGATCTTCTCACCTCCACCAGGGCGAACTTCTCCTCGGTGGTGTAGTTGTAACGTGTGGCACGTTCATACTCCTCAGCATTGTCGGGGCAGTCCTTGTTGGAGTACTTGTCAGTTGGATGGACAAGTTTCCAGGAATACTGATGCAGTCAAAAAGAGAAAAGATACCCAGAATGAAAGCAAAACACTGGCTTTTGGACTGACAGGACCATGGTGGAGTCCACCATGAGGTGAGCCTTCAAACATGCACTGCTCTCTCTCTCTCTCTCTCTCTCTCTCTCTCTCTCTCTCTCTCTCACACACACACACACACACACACACACACATACAAACACACTGTCATATAATGCAAGCTTGAAAACTAAGCCAGGCAAAATGTCCAAATTATTGTATGCTTAACAAGTAAAACTTTAGGCAACTTATTTATATTTAAAATGAAAATTCCCCTTTCAAATGACTATGTACTCTTCCAATTGCATAATTTTTTAAAAGATGTATTTATTTATTATGTATACAGTGTTCTGCCTGCATGTACACTTGCATGACAAAAGAGGGCACCAGATCTCATTAGAGATGGTTGTGAGCCACCATGTGGTTGCTGGGAATTGAACTCAGAACCTTTGGAAGAGCAGCCAGTGCTCTTAACCTCTGAGCCATCTCTCTAGCCCCCAATTATATAATTTTTATCTGATTAAAATAAACCTTTAAAAGGGGAAAAATGTATGCAATTTACAGCTACTTAAATTTTTATGTTACCAAAAACATTTTACTAAGCCTTAAGACACTAACGGTTACAACTCTCCAAAGCGTAAAATGTTGCTCAAAGGAGAAGAATGAGAGCTGGTGAGCAGGTGAGGGAGCTTGCCACTGAGCCCAATGACCAGCATTTGACTGCTGGTAAATGGTCTTGCCACCGCAAGCTGTCCTCTAACCCCCACAGTTTTATTTATATCTGAAAAGAGGAGGCCCTTTATATGACATTGGCAAGTTCTGGAGGACAGTGGCTACATAGTTACTCAAATTTCCAGACACACGGAAGAATGCTGTGCCTACCACTTCCATGACATGAGCACTCCACTGCGACAGAAGCTGCAGGCCCTGCAGAGCCAGGTCAAAGAGTTTCCGGTACTCAGCATCTGTCTTCTGGGCTTCCTGACGGCCAGACCCTGTGACCACCTAAGGCACATAGGCAAAGGCATTAACAGACCCCACCCAGCTTCCCTCTGCACCCACTACTGTGGGACACAGCTCTCTGGGTATGACATCACCCCCACCCTCCTGAACTCCTGAACTCTCTTAGGAGACCTATTAACATTCATGAGGGCTGGGTGGAGAGGTCCCTGGAGGCCCTGCTCCTTCCCTCCAGTGTGTAAGCAGTTCATGGTTACTGGGCTCAGTCGTGGGAAACTAGCTGTAAACCATCCATACTGCTGTAAGGGCTCCAGCTAAACTCATTAGTTCATGAAAGCAGACTTAGATAGATTTGACTCTTTGCTTTGCCCACTACCTAGAATAGACATCTGTTTTCTCAGCATCCAGAAATCCTACTCTAGAATTCTATTTCAAAATCACATATGCAAAACACAAAACAAAACAAATGAGCCAAGTCTGAACATATTCCCCTTTTTGCTAACAGTGACTTGAACTCACTGCTAATCTGCATCTTCTTCAGAGCTGGGGTTATAAGTCTGTACCACTTTCAGTTTTTGTTGCTTTGTTTTGACTGGTGTCGGAGACTGGCTTCACACATGCTGAAAACTCTAGTATTGAGCTATAAGCTCAGTGGCCTGAATAGCCCTTTGTACAAAGGAGACGTACAACTGCCCAATGCATACATGAAAAGATGCTCAATAGTTTTAGTCAGAGGACAATCTAAGTCCACACCCACTGAGTTCTGGCTACGCTCTCACCTAAATCACTGCACAATGTTAGAAACTGTATGTTTTCAGGTTGTGCCTTAACCTAATAGACTTCATTTTATAAGCAGCACCTGCCTCTGCTTGGAGTGCAAACATAGTAACAGGTTGACTCAGACACTTGGTGGGCATGTAAGTCTGTACAGCCATGCCTACAAGGAACACATGGATAAATAACTGATTTCTAAAAGGGAAAAGGGCCGGGTGTGGGTGGTGCACACCTTTAATCCCAGCACTCCGGAGGCAGAGGCAGTGGATCAATGAGTTCGAGGCCAGCCTGGTCTAAAATGCAAGTCCAGGATAGTCAAGGCTACACAGAGAAACCCTGTCTCAAAAAAACAAAAAACAAAACAACAACAACAAAAACAAAACTAAAAGGGAAAAGGGTGTCAACCCATAAACTTGTCAAAGTAAATGAAGACCATATTAGTCCATGGATAGATCAAAATCATAGCGAAAACCAGGTCTGAGAACTTAACTGACCACACCAAACCAAGGAAAGAGTTTAACTCCCTTACCTACGTCCTTTAAAAGAGATGTAAACAGATGCATGCCTATGCCGTGGGAATAGCCTGCGTAGACGGACGACTGTCCCAGGGGCTTCAGCTTAGCTTGGTCCCCAGTTAACACAGCCTCTTCACCACCAGGATATTCCTGCCCTCTGCGTCCTTCTACAGCCTGACTCAGCCCTGAGGCTCACCTCAAACCTGTGACCCAGTAGGACAGTTCTGCAGAAGTGCCTCCAGTGACCTCAAACGGCTCATTATCTGACCCCACAGTGAGCCCTGTGCGTCTCTGTCAGCCTCGGGACTGCCTCCAGTCAGGCTTCCTTTCTTGAAACTACCTCAACTCCAGTGCGGCCTCTGTTACCCTTCGTAGCCATTCTGTAACCTACAGAATCTATACATATGCAGAGATACGGTGACTACGTGGTTCGTAATGTGTGATCTGGGAGTTAATATTAGCAAGCTAAGATCAGAATCAAAGGACCTCTGTTTGCCGCAGCTATCAAGGGCTCTGGAACTTCACAGCAAAATGCTTTCAACGAAACCAAAACTTTGTGAATGTGTCATTATTCAATCAAGTCTAGCACTGAACAACGACACAAGCATGTTCATCTATGCTCCTGACATAGCACACTCACAGCAAAACCACAACCAGAAACCACTTCAAATTCACCGCAACAGTCAGGATCAAAAACAAAAAGATGGGTGGTGCATGCAGGAATCCCAGAACTCAAAAGACTGAGGGTTCATGGCTACCCACAAACACAAAACCTTATCTTCTTATAGAGATAGGGGGGAGGGGGCAGGTTACATGCCTTTAATCTCAGTACTTGGGAGGTAGATCTCTGTGGATTTGAGGACAGCCTGGTCTACAGAGTGAGTTCTAAGATATCCAAAGCTACACAGAGAAACCCTGTCTCAAACAAAACAAAACAAAACAAAACAAAAAAAGATACTATCACAGAACCTAAGAAAGGGATAGGAAATGAACGCTGTAAAATGCATTTAAGTGGAGAGCTCTTTTTTTTTTTCCTCCAAAACCGGGTTTCTCTATGTTATCTTGGCTGTCCTACACTCGCTTTGTAGACCAGGCTGGCCTCGAACTCACAGCAAGCTGCCTGTCTCTGCCTCCTGAGTGCATGGGCCCACACGCAGACTAAGTGATGTTCTTGATTCCTCCAGATATTCCTATTAACTCTCTCTCTCTCTTTTTTTTTTTTTTTTTTTTTTTGGCTTTTCGAGACAGGGTTTCTCTGTGTACCCCTGGCTGTCCTGGACTCACTCTGTAGACCAGGCTGGCCTCGAACTCACAACAATCCACCTGCCTCTGGCTCCCGAGTGCTGGGATTAAAGGCATGCATCACCACGCCCAGCTCCTATTAACTCTCTTTACAAGCACAGGCTGAAGTCATGTGGAGCTGGGACCCACTATTCATTTCTATACTGCAGGCTGGCCTAACTACTGGCTTAGCAGTGTGGTGGCCCCTCTTCACTGGGGAACTCCTAGTGCTACGAATCTTGCAGTGCTTATGGCCAGAAAGCAGAGGTGTTCGCCACCTGTGGTAACTGTCCTCTGAATGTCAAGAACCAACAAGTTCCCAAAACCAGACTAGGATCTGCAGTCCTCCCAGTCGATCTCACAGACAACCAAGGTATGGCTACACTATGGCCCTGACGTCACTGCCTGACCACTAGGATTAGAAGTGGCTTCCAGGCTCTTCCTTAGCCTGAAGCTGTAACTACCCTCCTACTTATCCCACAAGCCAAGTAAGAGCCATGCTGGGCCGGTAAAAGAATGTTGAGTGTCCACAAGAAGGTCATGGCAACCTGACTGCAGAACTGGACAGATCAATAAAGACCCCATTTCTGTGGGCACTCCTCTTTCTAACTCAGCCTTAAGCCCACACTCCCCAGACAGCACCTACTAAGGGACTAGGAGTTAAATAGATCCCAGAGAGGACGATAAAGGTATCGCATACTGATAACAAAGGCAGTGAGCTTCCTTACCTTTGAGATGAAGACCTGGCAAGAGGAACAAAGGGTCCCCTACAGCAGAGCCCAGCAAGTTCAAGGATGGACCGGAACACATTTACCCAAAGCTGTGTGTGTATCAGCTTCGCTTTGTTTAAACTGACCAAACCTAAATAGAGGAAGAAATCTCCCCCATTTCAGCACGCCAAGAACCCTTAAAATCTTTACCCCTTGAAGAGAAACCAATTGCAGAGTCTGCCCTCAGCTTTTTAGGGAATCTTTTTGTGTGCCTTGCTGTTGTGTGTTCATACTTAAATAAAAGTGTTTTTCACAAGGCCAGATTGTGTCTGAGATTTCCTCTGAGGCTTGAGAAGATGAACCCAAATCTGGGCCCACAGAGGATGTCCCCTGTACCAACCTAGAGGCTCCAGTTACTGTAGGTTGGGACTGCCTTCCCTATAACCATGACAAGACCTACAGCTCAGAAGACCTCTCACTCCCCAATAGTCTCCTCATCATCTGGTTTTTTTGTTTTATTTTGTTGTTTGTTTGTTTGGTTTGGTTTGGTTTTGGTTTGGTTTGGTTTTTTGAGACAGGGTTTCTCTGTGTAGCCTTGGCTGTCCTGGACTCACTTTGTAGACCAGGCTGGCCTCGAACTCACAGTGATCCACCTGCCTCTGCCTCCCAAGTGCTGGGATTAAAGGCGTGCGCCACCACACCTGGCCACCATCTGGTTTTCATTGGTCCATCTTCTCCCTACTTTTTCTTTTGGAATCTCTATCAGGGTTTCTTTTTCCTTGTCTTTTTCCCCCCTTCTGACCCTGCCCCTTTCCCCTCCCTCCCTCCCTCCTTTTCACCTGCAACTTCCTTTTCACTAGAGCTTACATTCAATAGTCATGTATGTGCTAGGCAGGTTTCCAGCCGTCCCAGCCCTCTCAGTGTTTTCTTGATGCAAAGCTATAGCTTATACAGCTAAGTGGATACAGACAAGGCTAACTGCACTGATTGATCAGTCATGAAGGTTTGGGTTTGTTTAGGTTTGGTTTGGGGGATCCTCCCCTATTTAGGTTTGGTCAATTTAAAGAAATAAATTTTTAAAATCTGATATTTTATATAAGTGAGATGTAATCTGAATAAATTATTTAAATAAAATTTTAAATTAAAAAAAAATCTGACATTTTAAAAAACAGCCAATGTTAATATTTGAGTAGGAAAGAATAAAAGTAACCCCTGAGTGTCTACGTGGCTCCGTGTGCAGTGGCTGCGTACCTCACTATTGCTGTAGCGTGCCAGCTCAGAGATGAAGCGCATGTGGTCTTCACGGACCTGGATCATCTGCTCACAGATGTTATACTGTGGGCTGCTGCTTGAGGACGTGCAGGTCCACCTGGGCATGGAGAGAAAGCCTGTGTGACCCGAGGCACCCGCACAGTGCCTAGGTACAGCGTTAGCTGACGCAGGGGAAGACACTGCTTGTGGGGCTGGGACCATTCAATGCGTTTTACAACGTCAGAAGGGCCAGAAGCCATCTGAGGCCTATAAAACCTGAAGGATGTTTTACACAGCTTTCACTAGGAGAGGTTTGCTGAACCCCCTGAGGGAGAAATATAACGTCTAAATCACAACGAAGTGGTAAATACAGGTTGGCTATGGGTAGGAGCACTCAACAAATCAGTACAAACTCCTGAGAAGTCCAGTGGGCATTGAGAACTGTCTAGTAAGTCAGATTGTATGCATGCAGTAAGCTGTAATGGTAAGTACAGAGCCTTGACAGCTAAGATTACTCTCTGCATAGAGACAGAGTAATGTCAGGACCTGTGGGCCACAGTGTCTCTGCCACATCTCTAACAGTCATCATCACCCCCCACCCACCCCCGCCCCTTTTTCTTAACCGTTTCCATTAAAAAGCATTGACAACCACCATTCTCAGATCTAGGGACCTTACAAACACAGGTCTGGATTGGTTTAGCAAGTGGGTGACAATTCTGTAGACCCTGTTAATACACACGCACAGCCCCTGCTCCTCTCCTGGGCTGGTTGTCAATCATGTTTCATCACCACACCACTGGGGCCAGAAAAGTAATTTTATAGTCTCAGTCGGTACTGTGCGGTAGACATCTTTAGAAGGATAAAAAATATGTTAAGTCTGTGCTCCCCAACATGCTAGCCACTGCACACTAAATGTTCAAAATGTGGTTTGCTTTACTAAGGAAACTAAAATGTTTAGTGCTTTTCTCAATGAATTCAAACATTAACAGCCACAATTGGCAAGGGCAACCATGTAGGACACTTGTTTCCACACCCGTGGGCAAGTCAGAGTGATGACGTCAGATAATTAATGCACTCTAGGGCAAGCTTATTCTCTTCCTACCGGGACTTGTTCTCCTCATAGTGAGCGCTGGTCTTGATGTATCTTGCCAGCTCTATTTGCATATCTCCAAAGAGTGGGACCACCTGCAGCTGCTGTATTCACATAACAGAAAGAAAGAGAGTGTAACAATGTACATCCTGTCACCAAATAAATAACTAAGAGGAAGAGAACTAATGCTAGCTATTAGCTTGGGTTAAGTACAGCTGTAAATCATTTGGGATGTAAACATGGTCTTTGAAAAGGACAAAATACAATTTAAGAAACAACACATAGAGAAATGTCTAAGGACTTAGCCTACCCTGTTGCTACAACCATGGCTGATTTTCTATATATTCATTACAAACACTTTGAAGATGAAATGTAAAGGCAAACACTTTACAATAAATCTAGATACTCATGAACAAAAGGTGTGTAAGACTTCAAAGCAAAACTTTTATCTTAAAAAAAAAGTCTAAAGAAAACTCTCAATAGATGGAATAATATATCATGTTCATGGATTAGGAGGCCCAACAGTTGCTTTTTAAATATATAATGTGATGATGTGACTGTGCCATGGTATGCTTAAGAGGAAGGTTGTTTTGTTGTTGTTGTTGTTGTTTTTTTAATTGTAGATATGAGAGAAAGAACAGCCAGAGGCATCTGGAAGAATGCAGAGCAGAGAGAGAAAGAAGTAGCCATTTGTCCCTCTGCCTTTTGGAATTTGGGAAATGGACCCTTTGGACCTGATAAATTTTCATTAAGTTTATTCTTTGTTGTTGTTGCTAGGAATCTAAATCCAGGATATCTCTCTCTCTCTCTCTCTCTCACACACACACACACACACACACATACACATATTATGCAAGCACTTCTACTACCAAACTACACTCCCAGCCCAGCCCAGCCCAATATTTATGGAATCCCAATCAATATTTCAGTAGGAAAATGCTTCTCTTTGTACACCAGCAAACCAATTCTAAAACGTCTCTTTAAAAGTGCAGAATGTTTCTGTTGTAAATCAGGTGCTCAGCCAGCATTCCTTTTAGCAACTCAGCACCAGCTGCTTATGTCATCATCTGCAGCACCAGATACCAGACGTTTCCACTGTCACTACTAGTTGACTATTTTCCTATACGGCATCTCTCTCTCTCTCTCTCTCTCTCTCTCTCTCTCT
>OU015752.1:78672446-78701382 GCA_907169655.1 Acomys percivali | reverse complement strand
GGGGAGGGAGGTCAGGTGTCCCTGAGAGTTTCTCCGCTAGCAGGGAAACAAACTGCAAAGAAGTGAGGAAGAAAACTCGGTATAGCCGGACTTGGTCAGTCAGACTAGGTCAAAACTTCAGAGTCTCAATCTGTGGTTTAATTTTTTTTTTTTTTAATACATTTAAACACAGGCAAACTTGAGGGAAAAAGTCTCCAAGTGACAATTCTCATAGCAAAGCTTCAGGGAAGGCTACATTGAAAGCCCCTTGCAAAGTAGCAAAGCATCTGTGACCTTTAGAGTAAGTATGAGTCCTATTGGCTGATAAACAGTGCTCAGGGCAAAGCCTACAGAGGGCTGGTTCATCATAAGCATAGGGATAGAGTCTGTTGGTGGAGAATGCAGCGGACGGTGGGACCTCTTTCACAAGGATTGGCTTCTATTCACTGAAAACAAAGCTCAGGATCAGGGCATAAACAATGCCCAGGCTTTGGGGGATTCAGGAAGCCTGGCTCTACAAAACAGCAAAAATATCACAGGGTTGACAGACAACACTCACTCCAGCCTTTCCGTGTGAAGAGGCATCATTTCCTTCCCTTGAAGAAAAAAAACCATCGTGTTTAACAATTCTGGACCTTCTAATGCTTTCTGTGAGCTGTGTCTCCAACAGTGCATGCATTTATGACACATATTTATCCAATAAAAGACTTAACTATACAACATACAGTGGAAGAACAGTAAACATGAACTAGCATTAACAAAAGGGAACACACCAAGGCCAATCATATAAACAATGTAAGGAACACATCAGGACACGTTAGCCAATCAGAACAAGGCTTGTTCAGGGGTGGGAAGCATGCTTGTTATGCAAGCTTGAGGACCTGAGCTGGCTTCCGCAGAGTTCATATAAAAGAGCATGAGTGGACCTCTAACGCACAGTGGCCAGGCAGCCTGGGAAACCAACGAGCCTACCCAAAAAGTAAGTTAAAAAGATAAAAGGAAACATCTGAAATCGACCCTCTAGCCTCCGTACACATACGCATTCATGTGCGCGTACACCCGCACACACACACCTAAACATGTACATGCTCCACACATATATACACACAAATAAATGACACACGTTATACAAATGTACATGCAGACAAACTATCCATACACATAAAATAAAATAATAATGATAAGTCGTATAGAAGGACAAACAAGTGACTTCATGGTGCAGCCCAAAATTTTGGAAAAAAAAAAAAAAAAAAGAATGGAACAAACCTAACCCAAATCACCTAGACAGCAAGAATTAATAAAAATCAGAGCAGAAACTAATGAAATAAAAACACGGAAAACAATACAAAGAAGCAACGAATCTATGAGCAGGTTCTATAAAACAGCATCACCAGTCCTTTACCCAACTAATTAGAAAAAAAGAATAGGAAAGTTGAGTAGGAAACAAGTGAATAGGAAAGCTCTACCACAAACACCAAAGAAATTCAGAATATTAGGAGTACTTTAACCACCTGGACTCCTGTAAAACCTAAACATCATCGATGAATTACTAGGGTCGGCCAAACTGCCAAAATAAACTGGGAATTTTGTGCCGTGCATGGCTTAGGGACTGGCCTGAGGTTAGGAGGAATGAAAAAGCTGGGATTGGGTGGCCTTGCTTTCTGATCCAGGCAAACTCAGTACAGTTATTTTAAGCTTCTGAATCAAGGACGTGGGGTTACTGTAGACAGACAGCTGAACAGAAGCCCAGAACATTAGAGAGCTGAACAAGAAAGCAGGATGTCCAACCCAAAGTGATAGAAACATGTACAAAATGGACTCTGTAGGTTGTATAGACGCGCGCGCGCGCGCGCGTGTGTGTGTGTGTGTGTGTGTGTGTGTGTGTGTGTGTGTGTACGTACAATAAACAAAGACATCATGAATTTCCAAGGAGGATAAGTGAAAAGTTGGGGGAGGGGTAGATGTGGTAGACACAGTGCTCATATATAAAGTGTTCCAAAAACTAAAAAAAGAAGAGGTGATTATCAGATTCCTCTGACAAAGCTCCATGAACCACAGAAGGAGATGTCAAGGGTCTTAGAGGTGGCCCAACAGGTGCCAACTAGAAATGGCCAGAGCAACCTACTTAGGATGCTACTGTTTTAGATGATTGCTTTTTCTGATTTGCAAAGTGATTGATCTACCGTCGAAACCACACGTAACTACACACCACTAAAAATAAAAATCAAGCAATGACTCAGTGTCGCAGCAAACCTTCGTGGGATCTCAGGGACGGACACTGTTTCTAGCTCATTCCCTTCACGCCATCAGCTGACAGCTGCCACTGAAAAACTGCTCAGAGCTGTGCGAACTGTGTGATCCACTGTCCTACATGCACTACGTTATTTAAAAAATAATATTCATGGAAAGAAAGGGAAGACAGGGAGTATACAACATATACCTATACAAAAACTTAAAAAATACATTACCTTTTAAAATGTTAGTTAATAGTTAATGTGTACTTTAAAAGAAAAATCTCATGTGTCTGATATAAATTATAGACCTACAGTTTTTTTAAATTAGTGCTAGACTTCAAAACCATGATCTTCTGTTATTGCATGCAACCTTTTAATTTATTCATTCATTCATCCATTCATCCATTCATTTCATGTATGAGTGCTCTATCTGCCTTCAGGCCAGAAGAGGGCATCAGACCATACTATAGATGGCTGTGAGCCACATGTGGTTGCTGGGAATTAAACTTAGGACCTCTGCAAGAGCAGCAAGTGCTCTTAACCGCTGAGCCATCTTTCCAGCCCCTCCTCCATGCAACCTTGAACTCCGTTTCTGCAGGACTTTTTCTGTAATTAAACAGGTTATAATTATATGGAAAATTCAGGGCAACTGACTGGTGAGCTGCACCAAAATTCCCTAATAACGAGTCTAGACGAGAAGAATGAGAAGAGAAGCAAAGGGCACTTATTTATCTGTAATTAAGTTGTTACGCCTGGCAGTAAGGAGACACTGGCCAGATACACAGAGAACTTTGAAACTGTGCCAGATTGTTCTTCTTCATATTCATAGTTGTTACTGGAAGACATATAGACATAAACCTTTTCCTTCCTAGGTCTGGCAGACATAGTTCATTTTATTAAAATGGTTCTAGCCCAAAATAAAATAAAAATAAACCTCTGAGCTCTGGCCCCAGGCTCCCATAGAGATTATTTTTCACAACCAGAAGGTTGGGCATATGGAGCCAGAAGCAAAAGAGAAGAAATCTTACAGTTCCCTTTCTACACTGTTCAAAGCAGGCAAAGCCAAGGCAAGGAACAGGAAAGAGAAAGCAGCCACCTTTTGAGAGCGGAGATTAAGCCCTTTCTTGCCTCACTACATCCTGATTTGCATCACAATCACAGATTCACTCGGCAAAAACTCAAGGTATATATCAATAAAAACATTTATCATCTCAAGAGGCAGAGGCAGGTGGATCGCTGTGAGTTCAAGGCCGGCCTGGTCTACAAAATGAGTCCAGGACAGCCAAGGCAACACAGAGAAACCCTGTCTCGAAAAACTAAAAGCAAAAGCAAAAACAAAAAACAAAACAAAACAAAAAAATTTATCATCAACACTCAGAACTAAGCAGAAATCTTTATCAAAAAAATTCATACAAGTTTAAATTCATATGTACATATAAACATATATACACACATATATGAAACTCACCTTGAAATATTTGTCTATTTTGGATAAATTTATTCTTTTCTTGGCGTCTAGTTTGTAGATGTTACTGACACTCCCGTCCATCAAGTACAGACCAAATCCCATGACCTGGAAAGCCACAAATGGTGCAATGTCACACTTGGAGCTGTGAATTCACCCACACAGATGCACACTGAAATCACAAATCGCCCTCTTAACAGTGCTACGAAATAAAGACCTATCCTTTCAAATGAAACTTTTTTCCTTGTTTATGTCATCTCTTGTGGCTGCTTCAGCTTCCTCGCTGGACACTCAAGTACCAATGCCTGCTGAGCAGAGCACAGGGCAGAACCAGAGGTGGGCAGCTGCACAAGAGACTTCTAAGACAGCTCCCCAATACTACCATAAGCTCGAGTCTTAGAGAATAACTTCATGCCTACTCATGTAGGTACAGGACTGTCCCTAGAGGATCATGAACAGAAGTGGCCAAATGTACAATCAATATTTAACACCTGGAATGACTCATAGTGCGCTGCAGTAGTTACCAGCTCACAGCAAGTGTGACAGTGTGTGTTAAGCTGTGTAATTTTTAAGGGTTGGTTGTGATTTAATACCTGTTATTCCTAGCCTGGTGCTTTGAATGCAATTTTTTATTTTCTTTCTTCACTGAAATTGGGTGACAAAGGGTAACTTGGTTTCCAGGCTGATTGCTAAGAGACAAAGCAGCACTGACTAGTCTAACCTGAGTAGCAAGGCTTTTGCAGAATGGCTCCAGCTGAGACACAGCCAGACATAACCACTAAACTTAACTCTCAGTGCATGTAAACTAACAAATGCAAGTCGGTAACAGCCAAACGTCCTCAGTTTGCACTGGGAACATGACCAGGGGCTTCTCCATCACCTCTTGGTACTCTCCTGACAAGGATGTGTCACAAGTTGGGACAGCAGACAGTGCCCTTAGCCCAACCGTGAGCAGAGAGAAGTGGTGAGCAAAGCAAAGGGGACAGGTTGTGTGCACACTCAAGGGACACTATCCACATACGCGACATCATGAGAATGAGAAAAGCTTGGCAAAGGATTCTACACTAAGTACAGCCTTCTGTGTGGCTGTGCTTCATGCCCGAGAAAGCTTGTCACGGCCTCCTCTGCACACGTACTTTGAGAAGCATGTGTTTTTCGCTGGGCGTCAAGTACATTCTGTTCTCATAGTAATCCACACACAGATTCACGATGTCTGCCAGGAGCTCTTCGTAGCCAGAAATGACCTCAAGCTGCTGCTGCAGAGACTGAAACACAAGGGGAGGACGTAAGCTACCACCCACTCTGGCCTCGCCAGCAACAGGGGCCATCAGTGGTGTGCGGAAGACGCAGGCCTTACTTGTGTGATCTTGTTGTGGTTGGCCAGGAACATGGACAAATTCTGTGACTCTTGGATGGACTGTGGATCTGCCATTTTCCGTAAAAACTGAGCAGCCCTGGAAAGAAAAGAGTCAATTCTAAAATGTCTACAAATCGATTTAAAGCGGTGAGTACTTGGGGGGAGGGGGGGTGGTCAGGATTCCTCTCCTCTACCTGCTGTTATCTGCAGAAATGTGTGTTGCAGAAGATGCTCATGGCTTAAGCCTCTTGCAGCACCTTTGCCTTTGACTCTAGGGAACCTTTTGCTAACTGAGATATATCTCACACAGCTCCAGAGAGCTTTTGTTCTTTACTGCCCACAGCCAATGGACTTCATTAACAGGTGTTACACTCCAGTCTCTCCTATACCTACGTGAATGCTCACCTTTGTCTGTGGGTCAAAGGACCCCTAATCTCCATGGCAGAGAAGACCTTGTCTCTGCATATTCTGACTCCAAAAAGCCCTGAAATGCATTATTAAGGATCTTTCCAAAAGCCTCACTGGGCTACCGCTATCTCCACTAGTGTCTCTCCCCAGCTACACTGGCTCAGTCCACTAGCACGGCAACTTCCCAGGATCCTGGATTTGCCTCCTATTCAGCTCCACAATGTGAGGCTTGCACAGTGAAATCCTTGAAGGTACATGCTAAGTTTGTGTAGAGAAAAGAGTGAGAGATCTTTACACTTAACAGAGACTGCCCATCAGGTTCTATCGGTGCAACCCAGGATCTTGAGCCATTATGGTGCCACAAAGAAGGGTCATATCCACATTAAATTCACTTCCTTTCTTCCCCACGACCAGCCTGAACTTTCCAAGGAATGACAATGTAGTGTCTCCCTTGCAGTTGGCTGTGGCCAGGCAACCAAGGGGTGGGCCATGAGATATGATGCAAAAGACTGCCAGGAGCTTGAATGTTTACTTCTAAGAAAGAGTACAGCTTTATGGTTTTTCCCCTCCCTATTGACCAGAATATAAATTGTGGGGAGGGGCTAGAGATATGGCTCAGTGTTTAAGAGCACTATCTGCTCTCCCGGAGGTCCTGAGTTCAATTCCCAGCAACCACATGATGGCTCACAACCATCTGTAAGAGATCTGTGCAGGCATACATGCAGGCAGAACACTGTATATATAATAAATAAAAATAAATATTTAAATAAATAAATAAATTGTGGGGAGAACGCAAGCAGCCGTACTGGACTATGAGCACTATGTGGTGACTGTAGAACAATTATTCCTTAATTAAAAGAAGTACATCAGGGGGCTGGAGAGATGGCTCAGTGGTTAAGAGCACTGACTGCTCTTGCAGAGGTCCTGAGTTCAATTCCCAGCAACCACACGGTGGGTCACAACCATCTATAATGTGATCGGATGCATACTGTATACATAATAAATAAATAAATAAATAAATAAATAAATAAGAAGTACATCAAAAACTTAAAAACTAGTATTTTGAAAACATGTATTCAGTTCCATCATATCACTGGTATAGTAACACTCTTATCTTTTTAATGCAGTCACCTTATTGATTCCAGTAGATGCTAGGGTATGAGACATGGCAACCAAGAAAGGAATGATTCAAGGACACTGTTTTCTACTTTAGTCAAGGCTCACCACAATTGTGTGTGTTAATTTTGCATTTTACTCAGAATATGTATTCAAAGTTATAATCTGGGCGCAAAAGATGAGAGTAAATGAGAGAGAGAGAGAGAGAGAGAGAGAGAGAGAGAGAGAGAGAGAGAGAGAGAGAGAGAGAGAGAAGCCTGGCACACCTGGGAACAATTTCTTGATTGATCTTTTGCAGTAGGAGGACTAATCTTAAACCTGGATCATTTAAGGTCAGAAAACTTACCCTAACCCTGGACCTCAAGTCCAGATTTCATCATAGCAACAACAGTAAAACCTGACTAATGCTCCCCCACTGGCCTCTTTCCAGAAGTTCTCTGCCTTAAAAAAAGAGAAAGGTAAAGTTGCCATAGGAAAGAGCTAGCTGTCCAAAGGCCCTGGAATGCTTAGTGTGATCCAAAGACACCTGCTAACAGTGCATGGGCTAAGATCATACAACCTCATGTCTGCAGGAAAGTACTAGGGTCATTCAACACACAAGGGACAAGAAAGGGACATGGCAACTTCTCTGAGGACTACAGCTTGGCATCCTTGGATGAAAAACCCACGTTCCCCACAATAGGAAGTTCCCTAGGGGGCGGGGAATTAAAGAAGAAGAAGAAGAAGAAGAAGAAGGATGAGGAGGAGGATGAGGAGGAGGAGGAGGAGGAGGAGATGTTGTTCCCTAGGCCACGCAGCTCTACACAACAAACAGAGATAGATGCATGTTTATCATCTCAAGGGTACTAAGCACCCAGATTCCCCGCGCACCATTTGAAGCTTACCAGTAAAGCTCCAGGCCACTCAAGATATGTAAAACTGGGGGCTGGAGAGTTGGCTCAGTGGTTAAGAGCACTGTCTGCTCTTCCTAAAGGTCCCAGGTTCAATTCCCACCACCCACATGGCAGCTCACAACTGTCTGTAACTCTAAGATCTGACACCCTCACACCAATGCACATAAATTAAAATTAAAAAAAAAAAAAAAAAAAAAAGATATGTAAAACTACCAGAGACCTTTAAACTGTCAGACAGCCCTGTGCCTTACTCTTGGCAGCATATGTTCAAAGTCCCCAGATGATAATAGTGGCCATCAATGAAATAGGAGGCCTGCACCTGCTAACTAACGCGCAAGGCTGAGGCGGGCCTGGCAGTGTAGACCTGGCACGTGCTGCAGGCCTGAGCTCACCTCTTGTATGCTGAGTGGTCATTCTTCACGCTGCACTTCATGTTCTTCAGCTCATCCAAAACAGCAAACATGTTGATGAATTTGCCCAGGGTGATCAGGTAGGCTTCAGACACAAAGTCCTTTCTCCTCTCAGCATGGCACAAGCGTCTCACTTCCCCACAGAAACGCTCAATAGCGTTTCTCTGAGCACAGACAGGGGAAGGCAGAGGAGCATGAGTCAGCAGCTCATCAAATCCACGTCCACGTCTCAAGGATGCTCCCTCATTCATTGCCACTCACTGAGGGTCTAGGGTTCACTTTCCACCTCACAAATACACCCTTGTCTGAGCAGTCTCCACGCCTTTGCTCTGCAAAAACCATTACTTATTTTGCAGTTTATCAACCATGTCTCTTACTAAAGTAAAAGAATTTTGGTGATTATTCCAGCAGGAAGTACTGTGGGACTGTGGTGGTTGCTGCTAACTGTCAACTTGGCATACCTAGAATCACCTGGGAGACGGGTTTGACAGCTTGCCTATCTGGGAGCACCTTGATTAGACTAACTGAGGTAGAAAGAGACACCGCCCCACCACCCCTCCCCCCCTCCACCCCACCACCCCACCACCCCTACACCCCACCACCCCTACCACCCCCACTACCCCTGCCACCCTCTGCTGGAGGTGATGCCACTCCCTGGCTGGGATCCTGGGCTCCAGAAATGGAGAAAGCAGCTGGGACACAGGATGCATTCTTATCTCTGTGTCATGATTATGAAAATGACATGACCGGGTAATTAAAGCTCCTACTGCCTTGAGTTCTCTGCTACGATGGACTTAAAGTCTTGAGCTGTGAGCAAAAATAAACTCTTCCTCCTTTGAATTGGTTCACTGGGGTATTTTGTTAGAGCAACAGAAAACAACTGAAGGCAGTTACCAAGCAAAATGCTCCGATAAAACATCTGTAACACTGATGTTGACTGTTAGAGGGGAAAGAGGGTGACTCTTGGTAACTTTTAAGGAAAGCTACAGTTTAAAAAACTGTTTATAGATATTTCCATCACTTTAAAGAGCCAGTGAATATCTTCCATGAGGCTTTTTATTTTTTTAATTTTTTGGCATAACTGAAGCATCAAATGAGGTCAGGCACAAGGTAGGAAGTATCAGGTAGTCAAGAAAATAGCTGTGGGGGCTGGAGAGATAGCTCAGTGGTTAAGAGTGCTGCCTGCTCTTTCAAAGGTCCTGAGTTCAATTCCCAGCAACCACATGGTGGCTCATAACCATCTGTAATGTGATATGGCGCCCTCTTCTGGCTTGCAGGAGTACATGCAAGCAGAGCACTGTATACATAATAATAAATAAATAAATCTTTAAAAAAAAAAAAAAAAGAAAAAGAAAATAGCTGCAAAAACTAGATATATATAAACTTGGAAGTGGGGCTGGAGAGATGGCTCAGTGGTTAAGGGTACTGACTGCTCTTCCAGAGGACCGGAATTCAAATCCCAGCACCCACATGGCAGCTCAGGACTGTCTATAACTCCAAGAGCTGACACTCTCACACAGACATACTTGCAGGCAAAACACCAATGCACATAGAATAAAGGTAAAAAATTATTTAAAATAAATAAATAAATAAACTTGGAAGTGATGAAAGCAAGCTTTTGTGCAGGATAAAAATTCACCCTAACAGAAAGGTGAAACACGAAAGAACTATTTACTCTGAAGAGCGTGTCAGCCTTAGTGCTCCTCTGTCTGACGCAGTTATTCTACTTTGTACTACACTGTCCTTACTGCTTAGCATCAAAGCCCTCTAGTTATTGTAATGCTTTACCTGGAAGTACATAAAATTCATCAGTTTTGTGACCTCGGGTTCAAGAACTTCCACCGTTTTCTCATAAATTTCAACTCTATTAGGCTGCTCGTTGCACTTCACCTGAGTGCAAAAGAAAGAAACGCCAAGTAAGGTTTTCATCAGGCTGAAGCGGGCATTCCCATAACCGAAAAGGGGTGCAAGATGGGGGGGTGGCTTGGACGGACAGGGGACAGGTGCAGCAAAAATAAATAAATGAATGAAAAATAAAAAGGCAAGGCACCTGCGGGATGGCACGGGAGCAGCTCCTCCAGGTATACAGCATAACAGCATACTCTTGGCCTTCGTCTAGCATCTCGTTCTACAAAACACACAGGACAAGTCAGTCATGGGCAAGCAGGGGACTGTAGCCTGACAAGAGATACAATGCCCACCACAGACCACCACAACTACTCCAAACATCCCCCACAGCTTCAGCAGGCTACAAAGGAGTCTGGGTGACAATGCAGTCATTTCTGAGGAGAGCCATGAGGTGCATCTTGGCCCCCATCAACCCTACGTAACTACCTGTCATGCAGACCAGAAACTAGGGGCATGAAAGCCCAGGCAGGGGTACACAGCAGCCTCATAGTTTCCAGGTCACAGCGAACTTCCTGGTTCAGACAGGGTCCAGAAAATAGAGCTGCTAGTCCAGGATATATAGGAGGAAAAGGCAGAATACTTCCTACAGCACTAAAATTCAGCAACAGTCACCACATGATAAGGGCTAGCAGCATTTTGAAAAACTAATTTTTGGTGCTCTATTCCATTACTTCCATATCATTTGTTTTAGTTAAAAAAAAACAAAAACAAACAAACAAACAAAAAAAGGGTAAAACCCCATAGGTGTTTTTTTAAGATGTGACTGGAAACCTGGCAATGGTTTTAAGATGCATTAAAAGTACTGCTTTTCATCTTATAATTTCACTTCTACAAATACTTAGAAATATGTTCATCACAGCATTATTTATTACACAAAAGGGGAAATTGAACAAATGTAGAAAAATAACTGTGGACATTGCAAAATGGGTTATTAAGACATTCAAAGTATTTTCTCTGGCACAAATAATGACATAAAAATGTTCACAAAGCCAGGCATGGTGGCGCCTACCTTTAATCCCAGCACTCAGGAGGCAGAGGCAGGCAGATCGCTGTGAGTTCGAGGCCAGCCTGGTCTACAAAGTGAGTCCAGGACAGCCAAGGCTACACAGAGAGAGACTCTGTCTCAAAAAACAAAAACAAAAACAAAAAAACCAAACCAAAACAAAACAAAAAAATGTTCACAAAACCATTAAAATAGATAATTACAACAATAGAATTCATTAGAAAACCTAAGTCCCATATGAGTGTATACCTAACATATGTAAATTCAGGCATGGAGAAAGAAAGAGCACAGGGTTTCTCTGTGTAGCCCTAGCTGTCCAGGAACTCACTCTGTAGGTCAGCCTGGCCATGAACTCACAGAGTTCTCTGCCTCTGTCTCCCAAGCGCATGTGCCACCACCACCCAGTTTGATATTAAAATCTTAAAAGAGTATGCATTGTTTTTATAATAAAAGAAAAGACTTTCTCAAAACTGTCTCCTCCTTTTGTCTGTCTAGTCCATCAGGAACTATGTAGTTTGTTTGCAGTTCAAATATGGCACCTGAAAAAAAAATATGGCACCTGTTAGACCGAAAGAAACAGACAACATTACCATGCTAGAGTGGACAGTTGCTTGCTCGATGTATCTTGCAATGCCGGTGACAAACGCATTTCTGTCCTCAAAGTTGGTGTTGAAATTTGGCTGAAGGGAAAGGAAAGACAAAGCCATCATGTTGAGGTCAGAGCAGCCAGCTGGGTCACATCTGCTCAAAGACCTACCTGATAGAGCAGTGAGGATGGCGGAGGCTCAATGCAGGGCTGCTGGTCAGGCAGGGGCAGCTCCTCCAGGAGGTCCACATTGGACAGAGCGTCCTCTAGTGTCACTTGGGCAGCCATCCTGCAGCAGAACAAAGTCGGAAGACAACGGTGAGGAAAGAATGCGCGACTGGCCCTCTGAAGTGGGTTACATGGGCTTCTTGCTCCTTTCCCCTTCCTTCAAGGGCACTGGCGACGAGAGCACAAGGGCCTGGGGACTGCATGCCCCTGGGAGACCTTTACTTCTTCCAGGCTTATTGGGAAAGCTCTCCTGACCTCTAGTACCCTAGTGTGGTGCATTAAACAGGACTGACCCCCATAGACTCATGAATGCTTGGCCCATAAGGAGTGGCAGTATTAGGAGGTGTGGCCTTGATGAAGTGGGTGTGGACTTGTTAGAAAAAAAATGTGTCACTGCGGAGGAGGGCTTTGAGGCCTCCCATGTTCAAACTACACACCCAGTATGACACATGCTTGCTTCTGCTGCCTGCAGATCAAGATGCAGAACTCTCAGCTTCCTCCAGCACCGTATCTGCCTGCACACTGCCATGTTTCCCACAATGACAATAATGAACTAAACCTCTGAAACTCTAAGCCAGCCCCAATTAAACGTTTTTCTTAACGAGAGTTGCCACGGTCATGGTGTCTTTTCACAGCCACAGAAACACTTGGTAACTACAGAGTATCTCGGCTAATACAGGATACTATGCTTGCTGTCATTTCCTGCACCTTTCTACACTGGTGCTCCAGTCCTAGTGGCTGATGCTGAGGGTCTCAAAGAGTACCCTCTGTGCTAACGCTTCACACGAATGGAATCGGACAGCATCTCCTGCATGGTTATTCCAAATATATAAGTGACAGGGATAGGTCACAAGAGCATTGCCCTTGGCCACCAGCAGTGTAGCTAGACAGACAGGCTGGAATCACAGGGGGTGCCACGAGAGAAGTGTGTGCAAGGTGACCGAGGAAGGTGGCAGTTAGAGAGAAGAGCATAAACAGCAAAGCTAGTACAGACAGGCAGAGAAATGCAGCTGTACACACGGCCAAATTCCAGCAACACACATACCCCGCCTTCCACTGAATGTGTTCTGACCCTAGGATGGGTGGTGGGGTAGAAAGACAGTCCACTCTCCTGAAGGGGAGATGTGAAGACCTGGGCTCTGGGACAGGCTGCGTTCTAAGAAGGAGGTAACACCAATGAGCCAAAGGAAGCTCCAAATAGAAGCCTCAATCAAACGGCAGTGTGGAAGTTAAAGACCTACAAACCTTGGCATGCTGCTCGTGTCCTCCCAAGGATCAGAGTTACATCCCAAGACAAAAAAAAAAAAAAAAAAAAGACGTTCCAGAGACCCAGTGTGGACAGGAACAGAGAGTCCAAAAAGCTGATCTTGAAATCCCAGACTAACCGAAAGCAGCACAGAAATCAATCTAAGGCTGCGTATTTATCAAACAAAGCACGGTCTTATACAGCCATGTGAGACATACAGAGGAGGGCAGGTCTAAGGGACATAGCACAAGCTGAGAAGTGGGACTGATACGGAGCCACAGACCAGGTAAGACAGGCTGATTGCCTAATAAAGTAAAAACAACAACACCCTCCAATGGTTTTAGGAAGACCAAAGTCTCATATCACAATATCCCAAGTGTCCACTTTGCAATCATGTTTACAGACTCCTGGCCAACTTTCTAACAGATCTTAGAAGAAAATCTACTACCACCACTTTGCTAGTCCTGCGTAATTCCTAGCCACATTCTGAATCCTATCATTATGCCCAAAGACAAATGCAGCCATCAGCCCACATCAAAGAAGCTTCTTCTTAGAGCAAATGGCGACCATTAACACAGGAAAGCACAATTGGACACAATGCAGAGATGGATGGATTGTGGGGAGCCCAGCCCTGATGGATACACTTACAACACATATCTTATATCTACGGTTCAGGAAACATTTCAGATTCTAAGAGCCAAAATGCCAGGATATCTGCTGTGAAACAGTCTCGTGTAGAAATGGTTGCATAAAGAAGACAAACAACAGCAATACCAATAAACACACTAAGGCGGAAGGTCTTATTGCTGTGAAGAGACACCATGACCGTGGCAACTCTTATAAAGAAAAGCATTTAATTGGGGGCTGACTTTCAGTTTCAGAGGTTTAGTCTATTATCATCACGGTGGGAAGCATAGCAGCATGCAGGCAGACATGGTGCTGGAGAAAGAACTGAAAGTTCTACATCCAGATCGGCAGGCAGCAGGAAAAGAATTAAGCCACTAGGCCTGGCTTGAGCTCCAGAAACCTCAAAGGCCAGGCCACACCCAATGACACGCTTCCTCCACCATGGCCACACCTCCTAATAATACCACTCCTTATGGACCTATAGGGGCCATTTTTATTCAGATCACCTCTGTGTGGGGAAGTCCCTGCAAACACTATGGTCCGCAGAGGATCCATGAGAGGTAATCCAGGAGTGGTTTTGTGACATATTTAATTAAGCACAGTGCAACTGCAGAAGAAGTTTCCTTGTGACAATTATTACAACAAAGCTTAAGCATGACCCCATTGGGACGCCTTTGCAAAGTCCATGTCTTTTCCATGTTCTATTGACTGAGAAACAATACTCAGGGTAAGTGTCTAGGTGGGAAAGGTTTGCAATAAACGTAACAGTACACTCTTCTGCAAAGTACATGGGGCCTTTTGTAAGAAAGGTTCTACCGACTGAGAAGCGGTGCTCGGGGGTCTGGGGGATTCCAGTGAAGCGTAGCTCTACAGAAAAGCAAAGATGGCCAGGATTTTAGCAACATCCATCCTTCTGGGAGGAAAAGGGGTCCTGTGGATGAGAATTCCTGGAAAGAAGCTCTGTCTACAGAGGCCAACTGACTGATTAAATGTTCAATGATGCGAAAGAGGCTGAGCTGCTGTAGCTCTAGAGGTTAATTGCAATTCATTTCAGGCAACCCCAGCCTACAAAATACCCGCTCCTTCCTCCACTACAGTCTCACACGCTTCCCTTAAGAGTGATGACTGCAGACTGGGAATGAGAGACATTGAAGACTTCTGTGACCTTCCCCTCCCTCCCCCTCCCCCCAGAAAACAGTCCAGACAGGAAACTATTGAAAAGAGTACTTAAACACTGTAATAAAAGTCCTTAAAACTGTGATAAAGATGCTGAAGTGTCATGGGTGGGGGATGCTATGGGACCGGGTGTCACGGACACAGGATGGACAGGCACTTCAGTTTTAAGTGGCTGGCCACTGGGAGTTTGACTATGCTCCAATGGGACCTGGTGTTTTTGTTGTTGTTGTTGTTGTTGACGATGATGATGGGGGGAGAGTATAAGGGTGGGAAGGTGGACCTAGGAGGAAGGGAAGCAAATGTGATTGGGATGCACTGTGTGAAATAATTAATAAGAATATTGCCAGGCAGGGGTGGCGCATGCCTTTAGTCTCAGCACTCAGGAGGCAGAGGCAGGTGGATCGCTGTGAGCTCGAGATCAGCCTGGTCTACAAAGCGAGTCCAGGACAGCCAAGGCTACACAGAGAAACCCTGTCTCGAAAAACCAAACACAAACAAACAAGTTGGGCAAAATAAACTTTAAAAAAGGTTACTCCAACTGCTGGGCATGATAGCACACAGCTTTAATCCCAGCACTTGGAGGTAGAGGCGGGCAGATTTCTGTGAGTTCAAAGCCAGCCTTGCCTACATAGTGAGCTCCAGGACAGCCAGCGCTATGTAGGGGGAGGGGGATGGGGAAATTAATCCAACTGGGCATGTCAATTACCTGGCCAAAGAACCTGATTAGCTGATTCACCTACAGACATGCTACGGACAAATGAACAATAATTATCCCCTTAACGGGTTAAGGTACTTAAATAACCCAGAAGCTCCTCCCTCAGGGTAGGCGCTTGCAGATCTCTGCTAAAGCTGCGCATCTTTTGAGTTGTTCCATTTCTCTTGTCTGTCTCTTCTTTGAACACCAGCCAACATCCTAAGCAGGTTTTCTGTACAGCTGTCTATGGACATCCATTGCTGACCCTGACTCAAAGAGCGGGTTTCCCATCTCCCTGCCAACTGCCGAGGTTACACCTTGCCTACCCTATCATTTTTTTCACAAACTCTAATAAAAATGGTTCTCAACTATCGTTCTAAGTCTGTTTTTCAATTATTTTATTGAGATTAAGAAGTCACAACAGGGAGCTGGGGAGATGGCTCAGCGGTTATGAACATCGGTTGTTCTAGCAGAGAACCAGAGAACCCGGGTTCGAGTCCCAGTGTCCACGTGGCTCCTCACAAGTATCTGTAACCCCGGTTTCAGTGAATGCAATCTCTCAGAAATCCAGGCAAAATACCAATGTACAGAAAAGGAACCAAAAACCAAAACAAAACAAAAACTTTTAGCTAGGCGGTGGTGGCGCATGCCTTTAATCTCAGCCCTTGGGAGGCAGAGGCAGGTGGATCTCTGTGAATTCAAGGCCAGACTGGTCTACAAAGTGAGTCCAGGACAGCCAAGGCTACACAGAGAAACTCTTTCTCAAAAAATAACAACAAAACAAAAAAGAAGGCACAAAAGGGAACTCTAATTGATAGGAGGAAAGCAAACATACATGGTGGTAAGGTTTCCACATGCTGGAGTTCTAAGAGAGTACAAAAATTACTAAGCATGTACTTGGGGATTTTTACAGCATCCACTAAAAAAGTGGCTACATAGTGTGGAAGAACTACTGAGTTTGAGATTTTACCTGGTGGTAAGCTGTTTTACTTAAATACACAGAGTCCTAGGTTTAACCCCCCGAATCACCACCACCACCACCAGCCCCAATGAGATGGTAGGGGTAGAGAGTGGAAATAACTATTAAGTAGCCATAGCCAGAAGTGGTGGTGCACACCATGACACAAGGACTTTGAGGCTAGCCTGGACTACATAGTAAGCACCAAGTCAAAGACGGCTACACAATGAGACACTGACTCAACAGCAATAACAATAACAACAACAACATCAACAATAATAATAAAGAATAGTGCTAAATCCAAACACATCAATAATTGCATTAACTGTAAACAATATACAAAATTACAAAGCTGGTTAGATGGACCTGATAGGTGAAAGTAGAACAGAAACAAGAAAACAGGTAGAACTGGCCCAGTGGAAGGTGGGGTGGCCTTGGGCACTGGCCTTCAAAGAGCATCACTGTGGCTAAACAGTGGCCTTACATTATTAAAGGAGCAACACCCCAAAGACAGAGCAATTCTAGCTCTGTCTGCACCCAGCCCAAACACTTCAAACTCCACAGCAAAAATGGACAGAATCGCCGGGCAGTGGTGGTGCACACCTTTAATCACAACACTTGGGAGGCAGATGCAGGGGAATCACTGTGAATTTGAGACCAGCCTGGTCTACAAAGCAAGTCCAGGACAACCAAGGCTACAAAGAGAAACCCTGTCTCGGGGGGAGGAGGGGTAAGGGGTTGGGGGGTAGGGGAAGGGAGACAGAATCGGGAAGAGAACTAGGAAAATGAACATCTCCAAACTGGAGACTGACAGCAGCAGGTCTGCTAGGAGCAGCCTGTTTCCCTGGCAACACACTAATTTCAAGGAAGGAGTAAATATCAGAACAACTCCTCCTTAGCATTTGAAACAGCATGTAAGAGAGCCACAGCTGTTCCTCCTCAAAACTGAAAATGTCATTCGAAAAGGTGGAGGCCCCTCACGGGAATGCTACCCTGGCAAAGCATGACTATCATCAACTTTTTAAATCTACTCTTAGGTGATTTTTTAAAATCCTATCAATGGCGCATATAGTTGCTAGCCCCAGAAGCCCAGCCCTTAATGCTTACAGACCCTCACTGCTAAGCCGGCCGGAAGCCGAACTGTCTCTGTCTTCGTCTCACTTCTTACGAACTCTGGCCAAAATACTAAGGCAGTCTGCATGACTCTGAGCTCTCTCATACTCTCTGAATGACCCATCCTCACACTCCGCCCCACCCTGCCATGCATGCAATCTCAGGTCTCCAGGGGTGAGCATTATCTGCTTTCTTGAACGTTAGTTTGGACAGCATAGATTTCTCTCTCCCGCTAATCAGTCTCCCTCTTCCAGCAGCTGCTGAGAGCTCCATCTTGCTTGTTCTGTTTATTTTCCTCTAACCCTAATAAATAAATGTCCCTAGGCCGGGCGTGGTGGCACACGCCTTTAATCCCAGCACTCGGGAGGCAGAGGCAGGTGGATCGCTGTGAGTTCGAGGCCAGCCTGGTCTACAAAGTGAGTCCAGGACAGCCAAGGCTACACAGAGAAACCCTGTCTCAAAAAACAAAAATAAAAATAAAAATAAAATAAATGTCCCTCATTTCCTTCTGAAAGGGAGCCAGCTTCCTTCGTCTATGTCCTTTATATAGGCTGACAGCAGAAGATGTGGCCCAGATCAAAGGTGGAGCTTCCAACTTCAAAGATCTGGATTAGAAGTGGCTCTTCCTATTTCAAGTAATTTAAAAAAAAAAAAAAAAAAAAAAAGCTTCGGGTTGGAGAGATGGCTGGACAGTTAAGAGCACTGGCTCCCCCCTAGAGGACCCAGGCTCAATTCCCAGCACCCACATGGCAGATCACATCTATCCATAGCTCCAGTTCCAGGGGATCCATGGCAGCAGGCATGCATGTCTGTGCATGCAGGCAAAATACCCAAACACATAAAATAAAGTAAAACTTTAAGAAAACAAAATGTCTCATAGGTGTGCCCAGCTGCTTGGATTTAAGTTAATTCCGGATACGGTCAAGGTGACAAAGAATAGTCATCACAAGTCAGCCTCTTGTCAATTTGACACACAATCATATCTCTTTACATCACATTTACTCTCTAAATGAATGTAACCAAGTCATAATTACACCCAACATGACACAACTATCCCTTGTACAATGGCAAACACTTTAGAAACTTGGAATAGGTGGCAATGACCCTTGAGGGACTTTTTTTTAGTATCTCAAACATAAATATGATAACCACTGCTGTTCTCTTAACTGATGTTACATGATACAGCAACTGAGGGAAGAAAACAAAAATAACTGTACAAACACGTTCTTAACAAAGTCAACACTCATGTCAACTAGAATGCTTGTTTCTGTGACTGATCACACGGTCTTAGCTGGTATTTGTAAATACCTTCCTCTACTCCCATTCTGTATTTCCTCCTCCCTCAGCAAGCACCTCAGGAGATCTTAGCTCTTTTTCTGGAGAAGTGACCCAATCCCTTCATTCCTGAAGGGTCTGTGACCTTTGTCATCCTGCCTGGACTTGGTTGCTATAGTTTCCCCATTGACTTTAATCACAGGACATGGTAGCCCCAAGAAATGCCTAAAGGAGTTCTTTCCAATTTCCCTAATGCAGTGACCCTTGAATACAGTTCATGTTGTGGTGACTCCCAGCCATAAAATTATTTGCTGCTACTTAATAACTATAATTCTGCTACTGCTAGGAATTGTAATGTAAATATCTGTGTTTTCCAATGATCTTAGGCGACCCCAATGAAAGGGTTGTTTGATACCCAACGGGGCCATGACCCATGGGCTGAGAACCACTGTGCTAAGGAACCTCCTGCGGGAGGCATAATCTTATCTCCATTGTGGAGAAGCAATTGTTTCCCCCTGGTAGTCTAGAACAATCATCCCTCCTAACACTGTGACTCCCTTCTTAGCCTGTTAGCTCAAGGACAGCAGAAGGCCATACCAGTCCAATGGAATGTTTGCTGTGGCTCCTAGCAGGAGCACTCCCCACTCTGGAAGCAAAACTTCTAGGGCAGCAGAACGTGAGATCATAAAACAGAAAGCAAGAATTTTCCTAGTAGGTCACTGGGAATAATAGTAAGCGGTACTGTTCCTATTCCCACCCCTTGATCCCGGAACATATGGATCCTGGCTATGGGAGAAACAGGAGCATATTTTGGATAGTGGTTCAAAGCATATACTGCCTTCTGGAGGATGCAGCCCTCCAGGCTGCTGCCACCTCATTGGTACTATATCTACAAAAGGTCATTCCATCTTTCTATCAGGCCAGCTACTTCAGGATGGTGAGGAGCATGCTCAGACGGGTGGATTCCATGACTATGGGTCCACTGTCACACTTCTATGGCAGTGAATTGAGTTCCATGGTCAGAAGCAATACTGTGTGGGGTTACCATGGCTGCAGATAAGGTATCCTGTAAGTCCACAGATGGTGGTTTTGGCAGAAGCATTGCGTGCAGTAAAGGCAAGTCCATAACCAGAATAAGTATCTCAAGGAAGACTAAGCATTGTCCTTTCAATGGAACAAGTGATCCAAGGGAGTCAACCTGCCACCAGGTCACTGGCTGGTCACCCAAGGAAACGGTGGGCCAGTCCAGGTGCTGACTACTTCTGGATGGGAACAGGGGGGTCCCTGAGACAAGGGTCAAGTTTCTCAGGGACTTCTCTCACTAGGCAAGGGCTGGCAGTCTCACGGAGGGGGGAGGGAGGAGGTAGAAATGAATTTCACATTAGGTGTTACAGTTAGCTTTTTAAAAATGTGATTTCTGATATCAGACGGCAGTGAAAACTCAGGAGTTCCAGAAGCCCATGATGATACCAAAAATGTTACAGTCCTTTGTTAAGCTGCCCTGCTAAGCACAAAGGAGAGTGCAGGTAGACTCCTGAAACCAGCCAGAAGGGAGGTCCAGTGAGACACATGCCAGTGTGGTCAGTGCTAAGCTAGAAACAATGGAACAGGCTTCAGCAGCTGCCAAGGCACCTCTGCCATCACAGTCTGAGAGTCATACCTACATGAGAAATGTTCTGTATCCAGAATCCAAATAGGCCAACTAAACGTTCTCCTTCTTTCTTAGTGGTGGGAGGAACCAGGTACTATGACTTATCCTACACCTTAGAAGGAATATCTCTGCATGCCCCACACCACTGGACTCCTAAAAACTTCACTGATATAGAAGGCCCTTGAACTTTGGTTGGATTTATTCCCCATCCTTTGATGTGCATGCATGTTACCAGCAAGTCCAAAGTGGCTGCAACCTCCTGCTCCCTCCGTCTAATCTGCAGAATGTTATCAAGATAGTGGGCCAATGTGGCACTTTGTGGGAGAGACAAGATCCCTCCCAACTGAGTTATGACACAGGGTTGAAGAGTTAATGTATCTGTGAGGTAAAGCTGTAAATGTATACTGCTGGCCTTGCCAACTGAAAGCAAATTGCTTCTGGTGGTCCTCACAGGCAGATACTGAGAAAAAGGCAGTTGCTACGTCAATAGCTGTGTGTCATGTAGCAGGAGATGTGTTAGTCTGCTCAACAAGGATACCACATCTGGCACAACAGCTGCAACTGGAGTCCCTACTTGAATGAATTTTCAATGGTCAACCGTCATTCTTCATGATGCATCTGTCTTCTGCACTGGCCAGATAGGAGCATTAAAGGAAGATGTGGTGGAACCCCTACCCTGCACCTCTCAAGTCCTTCATGGTGGCACTAATTTTCTAATTCCTCCAGGAATGCAATACTGTTTTTGACTCACTATTTTACTTGGCAGAGTCAACTCTAAAGGCTTCCATTTATTATTTCCAACCATAATAGGCCTTACTCCACAGGACAGGGAACCAGTGTGAGAATTCTGCCAACTTCTAAGTATATCTATCACAATTAGAGACTGGAAATAACCACAGGATGAGCTCAGGGACCCACTGGACCTACTGTGAGTTGGACTTCAGCCAAAACTGCATTAATCATCTGACCTTGATAAACTCCGACTTTAAGTAGAGGGCCACAATGTTTCTTGAGAGTCCAGAATCAGTATCATTTCACTACCAGGATCCAATAGACCCCAGATAGTCTCATTGCTTCCTTTCCCCAGTGTACAGTTACTCTTGTAAAAGCTATGGGTCACTCTGGGGAAGGAGTGGAGAAAAGCTAACAGTAAAACCTTTAGGTATTTTATCAAAGGCCTTCATTCAAGGGGTGTCTATAAACTGGCTCAAGTCTGGAAATAATTCAGAGGCCGAAATTCCCTTTTGCCGTGATCCAAGTGGCTGCTAAGAAAATGCCCCACAGGATTGCCCCACAGGCTTGATCATACAGTTGAGGTGCTCTCCTTTCAGGTGACTCCAGCTTGTGTCAAGTTGACATAAAACTAGCCAACCCAGATGCCACAATATGGACATCCCACAGTAAACTTTAAATCACATATTAGGAATAACTCTTATTCCTGTTGCTGCTCCCAATGCATAGTTGATGGTTTAATGCTGGAACCATATACATAGATATCTATCTACTCCTCGGGTCTGGTCAGAACAGCACATTATGTATGAGCAGAGAATAGGAGAGGCCATGGTAGGACAGTGATGGAAAATGGTCACCTGAAAGCCAGTGTTAAAGCAAAAACCAACCCTCCTGCTAGCTTGACCTTTGACTTCTAGCCTCCAGAACTGTGAGAAGATAAGTTCCCACACTGCTCTGTGGTATTATATTTGACAGGCCTCACAAATACACATGGTGAATCACCCAGACAGGGTCCAGATGTCCTTGGGTTGTCAGGTAAAAAAAAAAAAAAAAAAAAGAGTATGCAGTGGCATTTTGCTAGTTTAGAAAACAATGCAGGTTCAATGTATACTCAAATGCGCGCTGCTGTAGCAAGCAACCACCTGCTCAAGCATGGCCCATAAAAGCCTGGTATTCCACATGCACAAGCTATAGGTGCTCTAGCCTCCTTGAGCCCTGAATTGACCCACAAATAAAAAACACTTCTGTGGTTTCGATGATTAAGCAGCATTGAGGATGCTTTGCTTCTTTGGCTACATTCTACTGGCAGCAGTTCAACACTCACATTTATTTCTAAATCCTACACTTCCTAAGTTATAAAAATGAATTTAAATGTGGTATTGGATGGGCTATTTTAATAAGTCATCAATTAATTTTTGTTAGAAAGCGTTCTAAAATATCTTTTCAAGTGATTTCCCAATGTCCCCATCTTCGTGGCTCAGGAGATACTTGCTCTAGGAGGCCAGATGACAATTTGCATAGAGCATTCAGCGAAAGACCCAGTTTGAGCTTGGAGCTGCACACCAGGAGTTTGTTTTCTTTACTTCACTGCCTGATGAAGGGCCTGCAGGTGAGCAGCATCCCAGGGCACCACATACACCAAGTAGCATCAGAGTACCACAGGCAGAGAGGAGGCTGTCTCTTGGTGTGCCCACAGAAGAGGAAGTGTTCATCAGGCTGCAGGTGTCATGGCTGCTGAGCATCTTCCTTCCCTCTACTTGTCACTCACTGACCACTCCTTAGATTCATGGGTGCAGTAAGTCATTCTCATAGCCACTCCCATAGAGGGGTCATCCCAGTAGACAGATAAGCTGAGTGAAGGTCAGAGACCTCCAGCTCAACTGAGAGCCCTAGGCATAGAGCAACACACGCACACACATATCACACACCACACACATACACACACACCCCACACACATAACACACAACACACACATAACAGACACACATACACCACACACATAACACACACCACATACACACACACACCACACACATACGACACACCACATACACACACATATACACACACACACCATACACATACCACACACCACACACATACACACAACACACCAAACACATACACCACACACATACACACACACCAAACACACACACCACACACACATAACACATACCACATACACACACACCACACACATAACAGACACACACACACACAACACATATCACATACACACACCACACACATAACAGACACACACAACACACACAACACACCCTGATCTAATGCTGAAAAATGTGTGTCCATCCTTTAGGGCTGAGCAGCTGGATTTGTGGGGTCAAGGCCAGTTAGTGGACAAAACTGGCCCAGGCGTAAAGGTCAGAAAAGCAGCAGTGCAAAGCTGGAATAGCAGACCAGTCTATAGGAGTCACTTGCAGCACAAGGCTCTTGCCCTGCCATTCGTCTAAGTCCTGGGCCCACTGAGTCCTGCAGATGTTGGAGGGCTGTGAGTGAGGCAGGCCCAGTGGCAAGACACAAGCCATGCCCTGAACAAGACGTCTCATGAGAATATTTGTAACAACCCTATGAATGCAACTTGGGACAGTCCCATCTAGCCCTGATGCTACTACACGCTGCGCTCACAGGCCAGCATTTGCCTGCACACTGCATTCACCGTCCAGCATTTGCCATAACCCTGCTCTCAAAATCACCAGCTCTGAGAGCCACCCAGAGAGTCAGTACTCAAGGAAAAAGTGAAATGCCTTTTGCAAAACTTAACAGTTAACCACATTTTGAAATAAAGAACGGTGAATAATTAAACTGCTGTCTTTTTTACAAAACCAATGATGATGGCAGCTAGACCATTTTCTCCCCTCTCTGGGCAACTTCAGGCAGATGGCTGAGAACACAGATGCTCTAATAGTTAGACAAGCTGTCCTTGGAAACTCCAGGCTTACAAAAGAGCTGCTGAGGTCCTGCCTCGTTGCACGAGCCTGTGATCTAAGCTCCTGGACTGAAGCAGAAAGCTAACAAACTCAAGTTCTGTCTGGACTACAAGGCAATTTCCAAGGCAACCCAGGTAATCTGTAAGTCTGAGATTTGCTGGAGAAAAACCAGGTCCACCATTTCGAGCCAAATTTGAAGGAAGGTGGACTTTGGTCAGGAACACTCCCTGGAATTCCCAGCTGAGTGGCCCTGAGACTCGTGGTTGCAGGGGCTTTTACGGACAAAACCACAGGCCACTGTACTTTCCCAAGAGGCTTTGTTCTTTTCCAAGAACTACAACTCCCAGCATCCTACAAGGTTACCTGGACCCTGGGCAGGTGAGTCTTACAGGATGATTTCGGGTATTACAAACTTAGCAAGATACTGTGTCAAAAATTGAAAAACAAAAACTCTTGGGCTGTAAACTGCACAAAAGAGTAAAAATCAGAAGAGCAAGACTGAGGTTCAAGCCTGACACAGTGAGGCACACTTGTAATCCCAGTACTCGGGAGGTGGATCTGTGGGCATTCGAGGCCAACTTGGTCTCCAAAGTGAGTTCAAGCCAGCCAGGGCTATACAGAAATGCTGTCTCAAAAAGGAAAAAAAACAAAGAAAAAGACGACTCAACCTGTTTGCTGGCACAGTAGCAGAAGACTAAGAGGAGAAAGAAACCAGTAAGCCTAGGTATATCCTCAGTTGAGCGGCAACGCCAGGAGACATGCTCCCATCAGAAAAGTAGCCAGTGATAAAATGTTTAAGGAGATAGAAAGTTTAAGGACAGTAGATCAATGCCAGGTCTTCTGGCCTTCGAGGGCACTGCACCTATGTGATATACTTCCATATATGCAGGCAAAACAGTCACACACAGAAAACGAAAATTCCATCTTTTAAAAAGGCTATGTACAAATATGGGTCTGAGTACAGGAACAGGCTATGAAACTAGAAAGAGACCACAGGAAGGGGAAAGAGGTGTTACTGAGGAAGTAGGGAGGCCAAAAAGACACAGAAGCAGAAAGGAGACTGCTGGGAAGCCAGGCAGAGAGACAGAGCAGACGGAATGCAGAGGAAGATCAACAAAAATTATGTCTGAATGCCATGATAACACCTAGTGCTTCGTTAAACAGGACGTAGCTTGCTTGCCTAACGATAGCACACGGGCGATGAGAACCGCTTCTGACATGTTTCTGCTAACATGTGCAAGGTGTCAGCTGATTCTGTTCCTCTTCTGTATGCAAATGTAGCCCTTCTCAGAAGGGCAGAAACTTCCAGTACTTGTGTGTAGCCTGTTCACACTCATAAGAAATCACCTCTAGCGGGGCGTGGTGGTGCACGCCTTTAATCCCAGCACTCGGGAGGAAGAGGCTGGCGGATCACTGTGAGGTCGAGGCCAGTCTGGTCTGCAGAGTGAGTCCAGGACAGCCAAGGCTACACAGAGAAACCCTGTCTCAAAAACAAACAAACAAACAAACAAACAGAAAATCATCTCTAAAGCATAACTAATTGAACTGTTCTCTCTCTCCCATGTGTTAAAATGGCTAAACCCAGAACTGGCTACCACTTTTATTATACAGGCAACTGCTATGACAGAGTGGCCAAGATGCTTAGAACTGAAACTCACCAAGCCAAGTGTGGTGGTGAGCATCTTTTTTTTTTGTTTGTTTGTTTGGTTTTGTTTTTCGAGACAGGGTTTCTCTGTGTATCCTTGGCTATCCTTGGAGTCGTTTTGTAGACCAGGCTGGCCTAGAACTCACAGCGATCCACCTGCCTCTGCCTCCCAAGTGCTGAGATTAAAGGCATGCGCCACCACACCCAGCTCGGCGGTGAGCATCTTTAATCCCAGCACTCAGGAGGCAGAAGCAGGCAGAGCTCTCTGAGTTCAAGTTCCAGGCCAGCCACAACAAATGAATGAACAAGCAAAGTAACTTGAGAAATAACTCTGTGGCTAACAGCACCGGCTGCCCTTGCAGAGGACCCAGGTTCAGTTTCCAGCACCCACATGAGAATGCACAGTGGCTGTTAACTTCAGCCCCAGGGGATCTGACACTCTCCTCTGGCTCCAGCAGGCACTGCACACATATACATGCAGACAACATCCATATATGTAAAATAAAAATAAACAAATCCTTAATAACCAACACACACCCTAGCCTAGCTCAACTAAAGAAGAAATTTACTTTTAGTACACAAAAGTGCGAAACTTCATAAGCAGCAACTGAAAGGTTAATAAGAACTTCAACAACAACAAATCAATTTGGCTTGAAGTATTACAAGATTGAGGCAAAGAAATCTAAAATAGAGGGCAAACAGCAACTTCCAGTCTCCTAGCGTACATGCCCACATACCACACAAAAATGGCCTCCCCTCAGTCAGCAGCCCCTACAGCCACTCCCATGACACAGCGGTCTCTTTGCCTCCTGACACTCCTGTGCTAGGCTGCCACAAGCAGCCCAGTCAGTCACTAAGCGGTCCGGGTCACTCCAAACTGCCATTCTTCCTTTTAATTTAACGGTGCAATGCATAATCCTGATCATGTCACTCTCCAGCTTGCATCTTCTTTCTTTCTTTCTTTTCATTTTTCAAGACAGGGTTTCTTTGTCTAGCCTTAGCTATCCTGGACTCGCTCTGTAGACCAGGCTGGCCTCGAACTCACAGAGATCCACCTGCCTCTGCCTCCCGAGTGCTGGGATTAAAGGTGTGCACCACCACACTCGGCACCAGCTTGCATCTTCAATAGCTTTCTCAGCCCACAGCTTTGTGGTCCAATTCATGTTCCACAGAATTCTGGTATGTTTGCCTCACCATGGCAACAAGTACACATCTCCCTTTGTCTATGTCTTTCTAGCTTTCTCATTCATATTCTCTCCCTCCCTGCCTCCCTCCCTCCCTCCCTGCCTCCCTCTCCCTCTCTCTCTGTCCCCCCCCCCCCGAGCGTGTGTGTGTGTGTGTGTGTGTGTGTGTGTGTGTGTGTGAGAGAGAGACAAATGTGGGAATCAGGAAACACCTCTGCAGAGTCAGTTCTCATCTTCCACTTTGTTGGAACAGTGTATTTTGTTTCTGTCTCTACACTGCTAACACCGCATTGGCTGGCTCACAAATGTCCAGCCACCTCCATGTCTCCACCTCCATCTTGCCTTCCATCTTTCCAGTAGGAATGACAGGATTACATATGGCAGGCCCACTCCCACTCTACCCCACATCTGGCTTCTGATAGCCACGGATCTCACCAGGCTTGCACAGGAAGCACTTTTACCCACTGAGCCATTTCCTGAGTCCCTGCCTTTCTCTGGTTTATATACGAAGACTGATTCTAAGGGTTTACATGAAAAAGTAAGTTTGAAAAAAGAGAAAAAAATTGGGGCAGTGGTATACACACTTTTAATCCCAGCACTTAGAAGGCAGAGGGAGGTGGATCTCTGTGAGTCAAGGCCAGCCTGGTCTAAAGGGCAAGCTGGGGTTTGGGGAGACACAGGGAAGGGCCCTAGTATTCCCCAGGATAGCTAACCCTCATGTAACAAACAGCCCACGGTCGTCTTTGGCTGCCTCCAGTACTGCTATGCCAGACACAGCCATAGTGGGGGGGGGGGGGGGGGGTGGGGGGGTGGTTTCACTAGCAAACTCCAGTGGCTGACCAATTTGACAGAGGCTTGGAGGACTGGCAAGGGTCTCCCTGGGGGGATGGAGGGTGGGAGGGGCTTCCTCCACAGTGCAAGATTCAGAGAGACAGTTTGAATTACTAACTAAAGACAGTTTCCTTTTGACTACGGCATTCCCTCATCTATAACACAGCACACTGAAGAGACAAAAGAGGAAAATGCAACCAGCTGAGTGTATCCTAACATTAGAACTGTTCATCCCCTGGTAGTCTCCGTGCTTAGGAGGACAGTCACAGCACAGACGGTGGGGGGGGGGGTGTTCCTGTCCAGAAGAGACTGCTGAGTAGTCTTCATTTACAAAAAGCGGAAGCTAAGACTGGAGGCATTAAATAGACTGCTTGGCAGCTATCTATCTTTGTGTCAAAAATAAAATAAAAGCAAGCAAGCAGTCTGAGCAAGCCATGGGGGACAAGCCGGAAGGAGCTTTCTTCCCAGGCTTCTGCTTCAGTCCCTGCCTTGCCTCTCCCAATGACAGGCTGTGACAGGAAAATGAAAGGCAAATAATCCCCCTCCTCCCCAAATCGCTTTTAGTAGCAGTGGTGTTTCCTCATAGGACTAGAAAGCAAACTAATAAATTTGCCTTTCTTAGGCAATCACACTACCCGCACACACCCTTTTTTTTTTTTTTTGTCTTGTTCTTCCTCTTTACCCAGAAAGGGAACAGTCTTTTTGGACAGTCCAGCCTCAGCCAGCCTTTTCTCTCTAGGCACAGCTACAAGGAGCTTCAGCCCTCAATGACACTAGACCAGGCCCCATCCCCTAAGATTATCAATAACCTGCCTGTGGCCCAATAAGAGGCCCTGGCACCCCCAGCCAGTCCACACCCTGTTCCCAAACACCTACCAAGGTTCCTTCCCTCAAGCTATTTGGGTTGAAAGTGTCCACCGGCCTCAATGACTCTCTCTTACAGGTACCAAGAGACTCCACAGGCCTCACAGGGCACAGAGGCCTATATCTGCAGGTGTCAACTGGAGCTCACAAGAGACTGTCCCAGAGATGCCAACTCTACAAGGGTCACAGTGCACCTCCCTCAACATTGAGCCAATAGGGGACCAAGAGCAAGAGGGTTTTGTTGTTGCTGATGCTATTTTGATTTTTAGGTGAATCATAATCCTCATCACCCACATGGCCCCTTATTGGCCTTCATAAGAGCTGTGTCCAGGCTGGGCGGTGATGGCACCTGCCTTTAATCCCAGTACTTGGGAGGCAGAGGCAGGCGGATCGCTGTGGAT